>JAKSZU010000007.1:114065859-115265859 GCA_026018925.1 Tupaia tana
AAACTAAATTGTTATGTTAGCTAGTAAAAATTTGCCTATGAAAAGAAAAAGAAGAATCTTTACTGAGAATTGGAAAGTGCCAGAATTTATCAATACCTTTGGTCCTGTGTATCACCTTGGGTTCCAAGTGACTTTCATTTTTTCAAGTATTACTCTGCATTTTATAGTTGAAATAATGTGATACAGTATAAGTTATATTTGTGGCCTTGGAACAACTCCTCTATACATCAGAGCCTGTGTAGTGAGGAATGGAGAAGGAGAGTTACCATATTTTTCTATACGATTAAGATAAACTTAGAAATAGGGGCCAGTAGGTGGCATGGCGGTAAGGGTACTGGACTCCCACTTGGCTGACTGTGGTTCTAGTCCAGGACCTGATAGCTTGTTTCTCACTTTCCCTTTCTCTCTCTCTCTCTCTGGTCAAATTTTTAAAATAACAACAAAAAATTAAATAAATTATTAAATAAAAATTTTAGATGAAATAAATTATTACATTAAATTATTAGTAAATTAAATAAATAATATAAAATCTTTTTAAAAAAATGATTAACTTAGAAATACAATACATCATTTAAACAAATAGTTATCTGGCAGTTAGAAACTCTGTCTTAGTCTTAAATATTAACCTCACCAGTACCTGGTGCTAGATAGTAATGAGTAGGTAGGTCCTCAGTGTGTCATCAGTATGTTTCTTGAAATAGAGTTTGACTACGTGAATCAGCAGTGAAAACCGGATATTCTGTGGAGCTCCTCCATAGTTTATTCTCATGTTTTTGTCTCAGAAATGTCACTTTGGAGATTGTGATAAGAATATGAAAATCATTCAAGCACCAAAGGTTTCTAATAGAATCCTTCTTTATATTGTTGGCCAGTGCAGTTGACACCATTCTGTTGAATTGTATTAAATAATGTTCAGGTTTTATACTTGCTTGAAGCCAAGTTATAGTGAACAACTTGAGATAATATCATTTCCAAAAAGGTGAAAAAGGACTTCAGAGATATAACTGAGTTATGAATACGTAAATCAAAAACAATCCTTTTTTTTTCAACTTTCACGTATGTTTTATATGATGGCATTCACTGCAGGTTATTGATGAGGATGTTATCCCAAACTAAAAGCTTATAACACAGATTTTCATCTATAAATCATCTAACTGGCATAGTCTTCAGCCTTTAGATGTAGAAGGGAAATGGGTAATTATTAGCAAGCTCCGGCCTGTCCTTTGAAATGAAAGTAGCTAAAGAAATATATTGATAGATAATACCTTACTGTTTGAACACAGGAACCAACCAAGGTGATTTGGGAAGCAATACTGTTTGGTGTATTGAATTCTCTCCAAAAGCTTAAATCCAGGTCTCTTACCAAGTTCAAGAGTTGCAGTGTTCCAACTCTGGGTGTAGCTGGCAATCTTCATATAGCTTCTTGTAATCAAATATAACTAAATAATGTTTAAATGTTAAATTAAATACTTCTTACCTCCCGTTCTCCATCTACCCTCAGTTTAGTGAGTTCCTCAGTACCTTTTCCACATCCACCATTTGGGCTATAACATAACATCAGAGAGACCTGAGCAGTATATTCCTCATCTCACTGCATTTTCTACAACAGTCCTTTGTGAAATGGTAAATGATAGTGGAATTATGAAAGACAGCAACAGCTAAGCCTCAAAAGATCCCTTTGAGTATTCTTCCTCTCACTATATAGTCAGTTTTCCCTAGTAAATTATTATAGTGGGGAATTTATTAGGGAAAACATCATTTAAAAATTGTAAAAGCTGCTATAAACTGTCATTTGCAGCTCTCAGCTGACATTCAGACAGCTGCAATCAGAGTGAGCTTCTACTTTCAGCTGCTGGAGGTCTTTCATCTCCTGTTCCCATGGAAATGAGGTGGCTGCATGGGTGGAAGGGAAGTGAAATACACGTTTCCCCAGACCTTATTTTTCTTGCATTCCCGCAGTTTCCATAGAAATGGGAACATAAATGCCACCCCACCCCAAACTTTGGTGCAATCATTCATCTGAACTGCATTAGGTCAACCTAAAAGAGATACACAAAATAAGACAATCTTACAGCTTTTCCTGTGTGTGGCCAAGCTTGATTTCAACATGATCTACTGTGCACATAAAAAAATAATGATTCAATGTTTTCAATCAAGTTTTAGAAAGTCGGCTTGATAATACTTTTTTTTTTTTTTCAAATGAGAATTTTCTTAAATAGTCTCTTATTGTTAGGTATATATCTGTTTTCATGCATTAAGGATTTAGAATTCATAGTGTTTTTACTTTCTTGTATTTTCCCCTTTCAAGATTAAAGAAATGAATTTTGATTTAGGGAATACTCCAGTCACATAGCATAACTCTCTTCAAACAGTCTCATTCTTACGCATTATTTTACAAATTGCCCCACAGAGCAGAGGTAATTATTGGTTCTGTCAAACATATCAAGGAAAACTGCCATTTTTAATTGGTTATCACAATTTGCTCATTTAGATAACAAAAATATCGTACGTTAAGAGGATTTCTGTGTCTTTTCACTTATCAGCTCTGTGTCATCACATGTCTCCTGTAATAGCATACTTGAGGAGAATATATGGACATAGTCTTCATCTGTTTCTTTTATCCCAGCATTCTAGCTAACAAATTCCATTTGAGCCATGAGACATTAGGAATACTCTTAACTGAATAAGTCAGCTTTAGGCATCTACTAAGTATTGAGCTTTGTGTTAGGTTTGAAGTAGATACCAAGTTTGAGTAGAACAATATTTTTTGCCTTAAGGCATCCCATTTGGTTTTGGAAAATTCATACCTAGCAAATGCTCATCACAGCCATATATGATTATTAATTGGGTAGTACAGACTAATTCTAAACAAGTTCAAGGAAGAGAGGTCACTTGGTTAACAAAAATGACCAGCACATATTTGCTTTAAAACCCTCTTTGTGGCCACCGGTAGATGGTGTGGTGGTTAAGGTACTCGACTCCCACATGGCTGAACACGTTTGAGTCCCAGACCTGGTGACTTGCTTTCTCACTTTCCTGCTCTCTCTCTCACTGGTTAAATTTAAAAGAAAAAGTTTTTAAGAGAGATTTTTGCCAAAGGGCATGTGCGCTGGCTAGGTAGAAAGCAAGAAATCACCTGGTGGCTTAAATCTCACACCAGAAGGCTGGCAGGTGGCATGGTGGTTGAGGTGCTGTCCTACATGGCTGAACACAGTTCAAGTCCTAAGCCTGGCAGCTTGCTTTCTTACTCTCTCTCACTTCCATTCCTTGTCTCTCTGTGGTCAAATTGAGTAATAAATAAAATAAAATGATAAATAAAATAAATAATTCTAAAAAAACAAAAAACAAAAAACCTCACACTGAGTGCATGTGTGTGCAAGCCCAAAATCCTGAGAGGAGAATGGAGATAAAGAGATTTCGGTGTGGCCATCCCCCCTGAGGGGTGATTTCTCACTGTCTGTCTCTGTTTCTTGCTGTCTTTCCAGTGAGCACATGTGCCCTATAGCAAAAATCTCTCAAAAAAAATGGGGCTGGTAGGTGCCTTGGTGGTTAAGGACACTGGACTCCCACATGGCCAACTGAGGTTCAAGTTCCAGACCTGGAAGCTTGCTTTCTCACTTTCTCTCTCTCTCACTCGATCCCTTTCTGGTCAACTTAAAAATAGATAAATAAATAAAGTTAAATAAAATAATTCTTAAAAAAACAACAGTTTTATGAATTGTTCTGCCTGATAAACACTGTTTTATAAGAATTATTTATTTAATTTTATTTATTATTATTTTTAAAATTTGCTATAGGGCACATGCTATAGGGCACAGAGAGAGAGAGAAAGAGGAAAGGAAAGAGGAAGCAAGCTGCTAGGTCTGGGACTCAAACCACGGATGGCCATGTGGGAGTCCAGCACCTTAACCACCAGGCCACCTTATGGCCCCATCATAAACACTTTAAGCTCCCAAAAGAATCCAAAAAATTTTAGTGTTTTAGTTTCTTTCATATTCCAAATTGCTTCTCATGTCTAGAATGGATGCAAGCGTCTGTTAAAATGATATGCCTGGTATTTATTTCAGAAAATATGGTCACTGAACTAGCAACTTTCAAAATATTGGATTGTCGGGAAAGTTATGACACATTTTTGCATAGAGAAACATAGAAAAAAACACCGTGACTTTCCCAACAACCTAACAGATTCCTGCTTTCGTCAGTCTGCGGCTGTGGAGATCATTTACGATCTGGCTCCAGTGTATTCTTTTCATCTTGCCCCGCAGGTGCCTTCTGCCAAGTCACCTGGTTCTTCACCCAGACATAGATATCTGCCTCGCACTGTTGTGCCCGTATTTTTTAACTCCATGCCTTTGCTTACAGAAGTTTCCCTCTGCTTCCTTTGTGGAATGAGGAAAGAAATAAGCAGTATTGAGTTATTCTCTCCATCTGGAACATCTTGACCCTCTCTATACCTCTCCTAGCCTTACACTACTATAATAACAATTGTAATTCACATTAAGATATTCCATACAGCGTGTCAGTCTACACCTTAGGCATGATTAATTAACACTTGATGCACATCGTTATGGGAATACACAGTATTGGTTGTTCTTGGGAACACTGATCAGGAATAATTACTATAAATTTAAACCACTTATATTTAAACCTACACCAGAGGGTTTTTTTCTCATTAGTGTAAAAGATGTCAGAAATAATTCTAAATTGGCTAGAAATACTATACAGGCTCTTCTGGCTCTGCATGAGTTGCAGGTAAGATTCTGGCAAGCCCGGCAGCCTAATGCCGCAGAACAGCCAGGCAGAGCACCCTGTCTGGGCCTATTGGCTACCCCGAACAGAAGATATTCTCTGCCAGGTAGGAAAGTAATGGAGAGGAGACATATGGCTTTGTTTATCATCATTCCTTGGAGGCTACTGATATTTATTCCTGACTCCTACACTCCCCACCCAAATCCTATTTTTTATTTTATTTTATTATTTTTTTTTTTTGGAGAGGTTTTTGTTATAGGGCACATGCGCTCGCCAGAAAGACAGAGACAGAAAAACAGAAAGCAAGAAATCACCCCCCGGGGGGATGGCCACGCCTCAGTCCCTTCTCCTCCATTCTCCTCTCAGGATCTTGGGCACACACGCACACACGCCCGGCGTGAGTTTAAGCCACCGGGTCCAGGACTCGAACCACGGTCCGCTACATGGGAGTTCAGCGACATAGCCATTACACTAACTGCTGGTCCCAGTTCCCTACCCAAATCCTGACACTTCCCACAGGACACAGTTTATATGATAGCTTCTTTTTAAAGTCTGTCTTAAATTTCCTGGTGAGTTTATGAAATGCAGGAGGCTTATATTTTTGTTATAGTATTAATAAAATTTTAAAGTTTGTTATAAGCTTCTTAATCAAAGGATTGTGTCACAGCTATCTTTGTATCTCACATAACCAGGACATAGTTAGTGCCTTGCACACTATAGCTATTTGTTGAATTAATGAACACTTACATCCTCTTTCGTAATCTGTGAGGACCAGCTCTGGCACTGGGTCATGGGGACACTGAAGGTCAGCGTGCGAGTTCCTAGAGTTCCATTAATTTTGTGTTCACGGTTCTAGGGGCATAACGGTAATTGTCCATCACTAATGAGCTCTAGTTAGCCATCAGTACGAAGACATGCTGGAACTGTCAACAGCAAAGGAAGGAACTGTCGATTATGCCTTCTTCTTTCAGAAATTCATACCTAAATGTATTTCATATTCCTGGTCCTGCCAATTCTAGCTCTAAACAAGAAAGATGGACACATCTTTAGGATAATCATTTTCTTGTATACCTCCTAGCCAATTTGAGGCAGTATATAGGAGAGAACTTGAAAAAAATTTGTGGAAAAATGATATTAAAGTATGAGTTTATTTTGTTGCAAAAAATATTTGAAATTCTTGCATAAGTGTTTTATAATATACATTTTCCAGAACTTTTTGAAGGCCTCTTTATTACAACTGAGAAGATTGAAGTGACAAGAAATAGAAATAAAAGAGGAGGAAAAGAGGCACCAGTATAGCACATAGCTTTTAAAAACAAAACAAAATAAAATACTAATAAGATGGGAGTACAGTTCAGTTCAGAGCAAGCACTTTGGTCCGAGGCGCATGGATTTGAATGAATCTTGACCTTGCTAGCTACGTGACCTCAGATAAGTTATTTCATCATTCTGTGCTTGCTTCCTGTTCTGTGAAATGAATATGATAGTAACACCTACCTCATGAATATAAGGCTGAAATGAATTAATTCACATAAAGGATATAGCACCCAGTGCCCGGCACATGGGAAGTATTACGTGCATTTGCTGCTCCTGCAATGGCAGATCCTAAAGTATAGAGTTATTTGTAAGTACCTTAAAAGCAGAAACTACTTCTTTGTCTTCTCCCTCTTAGCACCCAGCAGAACGATTACGTAACAGTCCTGCATGCACAGTGGCTCCTTAGTAACTAAGGAGTAGTTGGGTAACTGTGAAGGAGACTGCAGCTGGCCCTCTGCAAGGTCGATCCCTGGAGGGCCAGCACCTTGGACTGGTGCGAATCTCAGACCTCTTCATCCCCTTCTAGCAATTCTGTAAAACTGTATAGCTTTGCACTAAGCCCACAGATCGCGGAGCCGGGCTTGCTCTTTCCCGGCCTGTACTCATTGTTTCCCACTCCCGGAACACTCTTTCTCCTACTCTTTACTGGCTAATGTATTCTTCAGAACTCAGCTCCATTGTCATTTCTGAGAAAAACAATCAAAATTAGAGCCTTGCGTTATTACCCCTTCACTTTTACTTCTCCCTCAGATCACTTAATTAACTATAAGCACAGTATTTATTTAAAAGTTTGTTTTGTTGTTGTTGTTGTTGTTGTTGGAGATTTTTGGTATAGGGCATGTGCATTCACTGGAGAGAAAGAGAGACAGAAAGCGAGAAATCACCCCCCAGGGGGTACGACCACACCACAATCCTTTATTCTCCAGTCTCCTCTCAGGATCTTGAACACACATGCACGCACACATGCCCTGTGTAAGTTTTAGGCCGCTGGATGCAGGATTTGAACCACAGTCGATTATGTGGGATCCAGTGATATAACCATTACACCATCTGCTGATCCCTGTTTTTGTCTTTTTTGTAAAGAACTATAAACTCCTTGAGGAAACAGACTGTGCATTTGCTCCTTGATGGCTATGCCTGTTACATAGTAAATAATCCATAAATACTTGCTGAATGAGTGAATAGATATTTAAAAGTGCAGAAATTTAGAGTGAAGGGTTTCTTCCCTTGTTAAAACATTGATATGTAAGTGGCAATGTAATCATCATGCAGTTTAATATTGCTGGCGATGACTCGTAATCAGTTTCACTTACTGACTTTAAAGGCAGATGAATAAGTAAAGCTTCCTCATTTCTTTCTTTCTTTTTTATCCTTCTCAGATAGAACAGTATACTATAGTCAAATCTCTCTAAAGGTAGGTTCACTCAGATCGTCTTATACATTAATTAGTCTCAGATTTCTATAGCACAAATGTCTGCAGCCTTCTTCCTACTGTATTTTCAGCAAGAGATACAGATTTACTCCAGCTCTTAATTGCCAGTGACAGCAGACATAACAGTACTCTTCAGGTTCCTTCGCGCTGCGTGATAGAAAGGCCAGCACTATCACAATGAGCTTGGCATCTGGTGATAGTGGGCAACAGTGTCCTACTTGGCTTCCTGTTATTTTTTCTCTCTTGTCTCATTGTCTAGTTTTAAATAAACTTAATTGACTCTTTGCAAATGCACAGCTGTATCAGCTTTCTGTGGCCCAATTTTGGAACTGCATCTGGTTAATCTACTCCCTACCGTCATACTAATACCATTCAACATGTAACCAGGTTTATTGTGTTACATACCATTTTACAGTCATAGTCTTCATCATTTGACAGTCATTTAAACATTGTAGTTTCCAAACACTGTACTTAATCTTTAAGGGATAAATTTCTTTCTTTCTTTTTTTTTTTTTTTAGAGGTTTTTGCTATAGGGCATGTGCTCTCATCAGGAAGACAGAGACAGACAGACAGAAGGCAAGAAATCACCCATCACCCGCTGGGGGGATGGCCACGCTGCAATCTCTTCTCCTCCATTCTTCTCTCAGGATCTTGGGCATGCATGCACATATGCCCAGCGTGAGTTTAAGCCACCGGGTCCGGGACTTGAACTGCGGTTGACTACATGGGAGTCTAGTGACATAGCCATTATGCTAGCTACTGGTCCCAGGGATAAATTTCTAACCAAAAACTCATTTTGAAATGGAATTTTATTTGAGATACTATAGTGAATTTTGAGCAATTCTCCCCAAAAGAAAAGAAATAAAAAACATACAACATGGTATACGAACTTAGGATATTATTGCATCTTAATTTTGCCAAGAGACAAACAATCAGAATTTTCATATTGTTGTCCCAAACTGGGGATAAATAATATAGTGAGAGAAGAATGTTGATCACATAAAAGAAAAACAGGTTAAATGTCTTTTTTTCTTTCCTTCAAGTGCAAAGAATCTGAGAAAAAAAAAAAAAACAGATTTAAGAACCCTCAAAAGAAATACTAATGATCCAGCAGTAACTATTCTATACGGGTGAAAAATGAACCCAGCGTCATGTGTACAAATCAGAGTGAGACACAGTGGGAACAGAGGAAATGAAGTATAGGAAATAATTCCGAGAGGGAGGGCGGGCATTCTAAACTAGATTGAGGCCTCTAACACTGTTCCAGTCCAGTGTTGACCAATTCAGGTATCTTAAGGTGATTTGCTTTAGGCTGTAAATCTTCTGGGTGGTTTATGCCCTCACGGTTCCCCTACCCCCTAGAAGACTGCAAGAGGCAAAAATATACCTTTTCAGTCTGTCACTTCTTAACTTTATGTAATTTTTAAAAAAGGTTTTAATTATTGTTATTATTTTTTAAATTTGCTATAGGGAATGTGCACTCATAAGAGGCAGGGATGGAGGGGTGTGAGAAAGCAAGTTTCCAGGTTCAGGATTCAAACCATGATTGCCCTTAACTACCACACCACCTGCTGGCCCTGACTTTATGGAATTTTAAGTAGATTTCTCCCTAAGTTAAATTCTTTTGTTTAAGGATTATATTTTATTTAATTTTATTCACTGTCATTTTACTTTTTATTTTTTTGAAGTTGACCAGAAACAGAGAGAAGGAAAGTAAGAAAACAAGCTGCTAGGTCCAAGACTCGAACTGTGGTCAGCCATGTGGGAGTCCAACCACCTTAACCACCACGCCACCTGCCGACCCCTCTTCCTGAGTTAAATTTTTTTTTTTTTAGAGGTTTTTATGCTATAGGGCACGTGCGCTCACCAGACAGAGAGAGACAGAAAGCGAGAAATCATCCCCCAGGGGGGATGGCCACGCCATGTTCCCCTCTCGGCATCTTGGGCATGCACACACACGCATCCGGCGTGAGTTTTAAGCCACTGGGTCCGGGACTCGAATCGCGGTCGACTACATGGGAGTCCAGTGACATAGCCATTACGCTAACTGCTGGTCCCCCTCCTGAGTTAAATTTTTAATTCAACTATTCCAGAGGCTATTTGATCTCTTTTTTCCTTTCTTCCCTAGCTTGTCCAGAAAGATCAGGGTGAAGGTGTTTTTGTTCTTGTGTTTTTGTTTTGTTTTTGTTTTAGCTTCTGCTTAATGCTGGATAGAATGGCCTGTATCCTAGATTCATTACCTCCCAGTCAGGTATTAAAGCAAGTTTCTTCATCGTTGACTTGATTAGCTCAGTTAGTTGCAGCAGGCTACTGATGAGGTCCTGGGTTTGAGAGCTGTTTGTGCTGGCTGGGTGACAGGGTAGATGATAGGCATGTAACATTTATGGTGAGGCTTTAGCTTTGATGTCAGAAAGGCCTGTTGGGTGCTAGCCTGCAGCGCAGTAGTTAAGACCTGTGTGGAGGAAGCCAGATCCACATGGCTTAACAGGGTTCAGTCTGACAGGATGGATACTGGAAGAGAAAGGAATGTGGTATGACCAGGCATTATTGGGGGTTAGGGGTGTTTGTTTTCATGCATTCTCTTTCTCTCTCTCCTGCACACATGTGTATATTCTATCATTGAAAAACATGGCTGTTTGGGGCCAGCTGGTAGCACAGTGTTTGGGTGACTGGATCCCACATGGCTGACTGTGCCATTGAGTCCCAGACTCAGCAGCTTGAAAACACTCACATGGTGGGCGTGTGTGCTTGTGTGCTTGTCCCAAAAGGAGAGAGATGGAGAAGGGTTTACAGCATGGCCATCTCCCATGTCGGGTGCTTTCTCCTCTCTCTCTCTCTCTGTGAGCGCATGCACAGACGTAATTAAAAAACAAAACAGCAAAGAAACCAAAACAGGCCTTTCGGGTTTGTCATTGTTATGACCCCTGTTCATGTCAGTCTTTCAAACAGTTTACACGATTTATAAAATGGGTCTAGTAGCACCTAGCTCATCTTTGAGGCATTAAGTAATAAAATATGTCAAGTAATAAAAAGTAAGCACCCAGTGCTGTGGCTTCCATTATGTATTCAGTAAAAGATATGGTCATCGGAATTGTTTTACCCTTGTACACAACATAAAAAAATTGAAGTTCTGCATAAGAGGTTTATATCAGTTACTTTATAAAGTTATACAGCTGTTATTTAGCAGAGGTTTCAAGTACAAACCTGTTTAACTCCTAAATCACTCTACATGCAATATTGAAGTAAAACTATTACTTAAATGATTATTCTTGAAGAGTATAGTTTTTTTCCCTTTAAAATTTGACTTTTTCCTTATATCCAAACTGTTCATATAAATAGATTCTTGAACTATTTTAGAAAATTAAAAATAGGCAGTCCTTCTTAATCGTACAGATTTATCCCCTCTTAAAGTTTATTTATACTTTTTTTTCTTTCCTTTTCTCTCTTTTTCTCTCTTGTTTTCCTCTTTCTCTGTTTTCTTATTCTTTTTCTTTTACTTCATCACTTTGCTGCTCAATCTTCATTCACTGAGTGTCTACGTGGATCTAAGAGAACCATAGCCAAACATCCAAATACTATTAGGGTAAACATATTCCTCAATACCCACTGAATCTGCTGCACAAAGGGATAAAAACAGAATGGCAAAGAGATTGCAGATCACCTCCTCCTGCATACCCCTGAATTATCAGATTGAACTTCTAGAAATTAGGAAGAATCGTATAACCCATCAGATGACTCGAAATCACCGCGAAGCCACAAGAAATATGAGAAACCAAGATAATACCTACCCCCCACGGGAAAAGAATAACTCCTCTTCATTCACAGGCAGTTCAGTGGAAATGTCTGATAAAGAATTTAGAATATTCATAGTGACAAAGTTAACAGGGATGCCAGACAAGAGAGACAGTCAACTCTAGAAAAGGCAGGAGAATAGAGCCGAGGAGTTCCAGGAGGTGAGGAAGTTCTTGCACAATCTGAAAGAGGAAATACATATCATTAAAAAAGAATCAAACAGAACTGTTAAAGATGAAAGCTGTAATAGGAAATCAAAACCTACTTTGAAAGTATTAAAAGCATACTAGATCATACAGAAGATCAAATCTCAGATGTAGAAAACAGAATCGTTGGCCTAGAAAAATCCACCACAAAGACTGAGAAAATAGTCCAAAAAAATGAGAATAATATATGATAAATACTAGATAACATCAAACATCCAAACATCTGGATAATTGGTATCCCAGAATGTGAAGAGACTGGTAGGGCATTGATACTCTATTCCATGAAATCCTGGAAGAAGACTTTTCAAACCTAGAGAGGCATTTAAAGATCTGGACCCAAGAAATACATAGGACCCCAAATAGAATCAACCCCAGAAGATCTTCTCCAAGACACATTATAGCCAGATTGACCAAAACCATAAACAAAGACAAGATATTCAGACTGGCAAGAGAGAAACGACAAGTTACCTACAAAGGCTAACCCATCAGGCTGACAGCAGATTTCTCATCACAAACAATGTGAGCAAGGAAGGAATGGGAAAATATATTCAAAGTGTGAACAGCATGAACAGAATATAGTAGTTAGTACCTATGGCTTAGTATAGTAATGCTTTTAAGGATTTGAACTCTGTCCACTAGGAGTCTATTTATTTTTTAAATAATTATTTCTTTATTTTTATTTATCATTATTATTATTATTATTATTTAATTTGCTATAGGGCACGAGCACTTACCAGAGAGAGACAGAAAGAAAGAGAAAGTGAGAAAGCAAGTCACTGGTCCTGGAATGGAACCATGGTCAACCCTAATCACCACGCTACCTGCTCACCCCAGGAATCTTTATTTTGAAAAATACTGATATTAATATTATCAATTCAGCTTTTGTTTTTTGTTTGTATGTTTGAATAAATGATTTACTTTATCAGGACTTGCATCCATCAATACATATTTTTGTATCTTTATTTCTGAAATAGAGAAACATATTAATCAGGCTCTGAAAAACAGCTCTTACAAGTGTCTGGCCTCATGTTAAAATTGAACACAAGGGAAATAGAAGCTCTTCATCTCTTTCTGAAATGCCAGTAGTATCTTTCTTTGAGAACACTGGTAGCTCCTAGGTTCTTTCCTCTACTTAAATTTAAAACCAATTTTTTACAAAATTAATATAACATTCCATAAAACCGACATGCACAGAAGATTATGCCATGTATGTGCAAAGCATACACCAGGTTGAAAATCTCCACATGCACATTCTGCCATGTTGTGTCACTCTCTCTCTTGTGTGTATAAATTTTCCTTAAGTTAATATAGTACGAGTGTTCCAAGTGTGTTACTTTAGAGTTCTATTTAGCTATCCAAAGTTTAAGATTTGTGGTGTTGAAAAGTTCTTGAACTCCTAAATGTACAAAGATTGCATTCGATAAACAGAAAACCTAACCAAAGTATATATGTCTAAGAGGTTAAATAGCCTTGTTAGGAATAATGCATGTGAAACTCAGATATTAGTACTTAAAATAAGACAGTGAAAGTAAAAATACAAAAACAGGATGGTAACCCTGGTACATACAATTAGTGAAATAAAGATCATTAAGCACATTTATTTTATAGTATTTTATATACAGCAAAAAGAATATATATTCAGTTTATCAGAGTCTTATATAAAAATAAGAAATATACACTTTATGAGTGAAGAAGAGGGCCAGTTCTGTGTCCTGATGGATTAGACAGCCAGATCTCACATGACCAATCACGTGGTTTGAGTCTCAGACCCAGTGGTCCAGGAGTGAGTAACATGCCATGCACACATGTGCATATGTGCCCAAAATCCCCAAAGGAGGGAGAGATGGGGGAGAAGGGATGGTGGTGTGACCATTACCCATGGGGGTTGCTTTCTTCTTCACTCTGTCTCTCTATTTCTCTCTGGCTAGCACACATCATGCCCTCTAATATCCTAGCATCAAAAAAAGAAAAAGAGAGAGAGCGCGAGCGAGCATGGTAATGAGGAAAGCTTGGTGCATTCTTTTTATAGTTTCGGCCTCCCTTTATCTCCCACTGAGGCCAACATGATTAATACTGGGAAAGACAAAGCAAATGAGCAGTTGTGTCTTTTCCTTTCCTGTCACCGTAGCTCACTGTTTAACACTCCCTTACCAGTCCCCCACCAGTTCCCTCTGCCTTAAACTTACTAGATTCTTTTCTTTGTTCTTTTTTTTTTTGGAGAGGTTTTTGCTATAGGGTGCGTGCACTCTCCAGACAGACAGTGAGAGACAGAGAGACAGAAAGCGAGAAATCACCCCCCCAGGGGGGATGGCCACACCGCAATCCCTTCTCCTCCATTCTCCTCTCGGGATCTTGGGCACGCACGCACACGTGCCCGGCGTGAGTTTAAGACACCAGGTCCAGTTGAACCGCGGTCAACTACGTGGGAGTCCAGCAACATAGCCATTACGCTAACTGCTGGTCCCAGATTCTTTTCTTTGTATTTCTTGATAACAGTTGAATGAGACCCACTTCTATGAGTACATCACAGGGGAAGGGATTGGTAACAAGGAGTGGTGATAGTAAAACTTCCACAGCGACTTAGAATCAAAATCCATTGAGTATCATCATCAGGCAACAGATGAAAAGGATCATTTAGTTCAGTGTCCTTCAAACTGCTGGTTGTGAAGCACGCATTTTCAAAATGGAATACAGTAAAATATGATGGAAAATACCAGTGGACATTATACAGATCCTTAGCTGGAACTGGGTATGACTTAAAACCACAAGTGGTGGTGTGAGAGAGAAAGCAGAAAGGGACCAAGCGCATCCACACGTTGGCTCAGGCAGGGTGGTTCTGCTGCTGCTCACTGCTGTCTAGTTTGGCATTATGATATTTATAACATAAGAGTTCATGAAAGGACAGTTTGTTTCATATTGACATTATTAGCAGGCACTTATCAAATGAAGGGAAGGGCAGGGTGTTTCTAAGTATATTATTTTTAAATTCATGGTAGAGAGTGTATACATGCAACAGACACAGAGACAGACATCCACACCCTCCACAAGGCCCCATCACGCCATCATCCCTCCTCACCCAACTTCCAGTTTGTTAGGATCCTGGGCGCTGGTATGTTTAGCATTTCAGGTCAACCTGGCCATATGAAAATTTCGACCTTTTAATGAAAGTGTTAAGATTTTCCATTGAGTTTTGTCTGTAAATATTTTTGGCTCAATTAATGGTAGTTATTATTTATAATACTTGGAGTTTTCTATTGTTTCCATGACAAGTAACTTCAAACTTAGTGGCTTAAAAGAATGTAAATTTATTATTTTACAGTTCTGTAGGTTAGAAGTGTCACTTGGGTCTCACTGGGCGAACATGGAGGTGTCAGCTTGCTGCATTTCCTTCTAAAGATCCTAAGGAGGATTTCAGTTCCTTGCCTTCTCAAACTTCAAGAGGACGACCACATTCCCTTACTCATGGACCTCTGCCTCCATCTTCACAGCTAGCAATGTCAAATTTCTTTGACCCTTTATAGCAGCCACATAGAAATCAGAAAGATTGTTTTAAAAAAATTAATTTGAAAAATTTACATGCAATCACTGTGTGTTTATTTTATAAAAAATATTTATTTAATTCCACTTGTTACTATTTTATAATTTGACCAGACAGAGAGAGAGAAAGAAAGTGAAAGTGAGAAAGCAAGGCACTGGGCCTGGGACTCAAACCATGGTCAGCCATTTGGGAATCCAGCACCTTTAACCACCACACCACCTGCCAGCCCGTCACTGTGTATTTCATATTGTACAACATTGCTTTTTCCAGCACAAACACAGTGCACATCAGTCAAGACAAAGACATTACCATCCACATTATCATTAAATGAAATAACTTTTCATTTTTGTATCAATTAAATATATCTTTTTCCCCCTGTAACCCTCTTTCTATTACTCACCCCCATAATACCACTATCCTTACTATCTCTAGTATATATAGTTGTCCTCCCTAGTACTATATCTTCTAAACTTTGAATTTCTGCTATAGAGCACAGACATTTGGTGTATATATTTAGTAGGGACATACAAAATTTGTCTTTCATAATCTGGCTTGCTTTGCTTAGTATTAAGTCTTCTATATTCGTCTACTTTGTATCAAATCTCAGGGTCTCATTGTATTTTTATGGCTGAGTAGTATTCCATAGAGTACATATGCCATAGTTTTTCAATCTACTCATCTATTTTTGGACATTTGGGATTCTTCTCTTTTAATAACCCCTCTGATTTCACAGCTCTCACCCAGATAATCTAAAAAAGCTTCCTATCTCGGGACCAGCAGTTAGCGTAATGACTATGTCGCTGGACTCCCATGTATCCGACCGCAGTTTGTGTCTCGGACCCAGTGGCTTAAAACTCATGCTGGGCGTGTGTGTGTGCGTGACCAAGATCTCGAGAGGAGAATGGAGGAGAAGGGATTGTGGCATGGCCATCCCCCTTGGGGGGTGATTTCTTGCTTTCTGTCTTTCTGTCTCTCTGTCTCTCTGTCTCTGTCTGGCGAGTGCACGCGACCTATAGCAAAAACCTCTCCAAAAGAAAGCTTCCTATCTCAAAGTCTTTACTCTTCATCACATCTGCAGAATCCATTTTGCCCTGTTAGATAACATATTCAGTTTCTGGGGATTAGAATGGAGACATTTATTCTGCATACCATAGTTGTCTATATTGACTCATATTTAATTTTTTTTTTTTTTTTTTTTTGTATAGGGCATGTGTACTAACCAGTAAAAGAGAGAAAGAAAGGGAGAAAACATCCCTTGGGGGGATGGCTGCACCACAATCCCTTCTCTTCCACTTTTCTCTCAGCATTTTGGAGATACACGCACTCAGTGTGATTTTCAAGCTACTGGGCCCAGGATATGAACCTCCGCCATGTGGGATCCAGCCACTTTAAACCATGTCTCCAGATGGTCCCAGCTCATGCTTTAGAAATAAGTTTGTGTTGGGGGCCAGCAGTTGGTGTGATGGTTGGGGCATTGGTCTCCCACATGGCTGGCAGTGGTCCAGAGTCCTGGACCGGGCGACTTGCTTTCTCACTTTCCCTCTCTCTCTTGCTCTGTGCTCTGGTCAAATTAAAATAAACATATAAATAAATAAAATAATTCTTTTAAAGAAAAAAGAAAGAAATTTATGTTAAATAGTAAGTAAAATGTATATAGATATGGAAAAAAATAATGAAATTTGTATTCAAATGACAAAATTTGGGAAACTCTTCACCTAGGAGACAGCCCAGTGCCAGGAAGGAGTGGTGTGCAGGCCAGAGAGCCAGGAGACCCCCCCACCTGACCCCAGATGGCTCTGTGGCATCCAGCTGGCTCGCTCCAGGGCTCTCGCCACATGTGTCAGCTTCCTCATCCTGAAGAGAGGGATCTCACCAGACAGGCAGTATCCAAAGGTTTCTTCAGCAACAATTTACTAATTCTGTGCAAATAGATATTTATGTTATGAATTTAAATGTCAGAACCAAGCATAGTATGAAATAGTACAATATGTCAGACGATTCAAACACCGAAACACTGGTTCTCTCTTAAATACCGCCTTCCCTAATGTACTTGTTAGTCAAAACTGTGGAGCCTTGGCTGACTAGTTAAAGGATTGCTATCATACTCATTAGGGGTTGTCTCACTAGGGTCAGATATCCATTTTCCTTTTTTCTTCCTTTGGTTGTATTAATAAATACCATTTTTAAAAAGTTGTCAGAGGGTATAGGCACTCACCAGAGAGAGACAGGGAAAGAGAGAAAGCATCCCTTACTGGGGACTGGTCCTGCTAAAATCCCTTCTCTTCTATTTCTACATCCTGTTGGGATTTGGGGCACACATGCACACATGCCCACTGTAGTTTTCTTTTTGCTTTTTAAAGAATTATTTTATTTTATTTATTATTATTTTTTAAATTTGATGAGAGAGAACATGAGAAAGCAAGCCACCAGGTCCAAGGTTCAAACTGTGGTCGGCTATGTGGGGGTCCATTGCCTTAACCACCATAACACCTGCTGGTCCCCTGCAGTGGGTTTTTCAAGATGCTGTGGCTGGGATTTGAACTGTACAGTCAGCCATGTGGGATCTGGCTCCCTTAACCACTCCGTTATGGGGCCACCCCAATAAGTACTGTTTCAGAGTGGTAAGTGCTTATTATGGTTACACACATTAAACAGTTGTAGCTTCCTTAAGGGTGTTCCCGAACTTAGAAAGTGCTAGAAAAGCAGAGGATAGATCGTTGGTGGAACTGGTGATTTCTTTCTTTTGTTTTTTTTATTTGCCAGAGGGGAATATGTGCTCACTGGATAGAGATGGGGCAGGATCATGCCTCAGTCCCCTCTCCTTCATGGCCCTCCTTTCAGGATTTTGGAGGCTTGCTCTCTCTCTCTCTCTCTGCCTCTTGCATGTTTCTTAAGACATCAGGTCCCCCTGGTCAGCCATGTAGGATACAGCCACTTCACACATCAGGTCATGGGCTGGCCCAGGTTTGATGGTTCTTCACACATTTCTCAAATACACAGTTATTTTTAATTATTAGTTTTATTGTAGGGTGTGTGCACTTGCCAGAGAGACTGAGGGCAGGATATGTGTGAGAAAACACCTTCCTGAGGGGTTGTCACACTGATGCAGTCCTTTCTCCTCCATTTTCTTCTTGGGATTCTGGGTACATACACACATGCACCTGGTGTGATTTTTAAGCTGCCAGGTCTGGAACTTGAACCATGCTGTAAGCCATGTGGGATCCAGCACCTTAACCTCCATCCCATTTGATGGGCCCTCAAATAAACAATTACATTGACTTGATTTAACTTTAAGGGGAGCGATACCTATAGTGGTCTTGAAAAAATAAGGTTATTTCAATTCCAGTAAGTCTTAGTGACTTCTCATTTTTTTCTTTCTTTCCTTCCTTTTTTAAATTTGCTAGAGGGTGTATGTGCTCACTGGGAATAGAGAGAGTTAGAGAGAAGAGAGAGAGAAAGCGAGAAAGCACCTCCCTCCATGGGGAATGGTCATGCTGCAGTCCCCTTTCCTCCATCTCCCTCTCCCACTGGGATTTTGGGCATGCTTGCACGTGTCGCCAGCATGTTTTTATCATGCTGCCGAGTCCGAGACCCAGACCACATAGTCAGCCTTGTGGGGTCCCGCTCACATAACCACTAGGCAAGCCCTTCTTGTTCTTTTAATTAATACTGTGTACTAAAGAGGTTATTTTGTTCCTTTTTCCAAAAAGAAAAAAATTCAAGCTTCGGTATTTTTCCTAAAATAAAATCTATTTTGTCCTGAAATATAGTTTTAAAAATGGAAAATCTCTCTATTTCCTTTGATTGCCTCATAAATAACAGGAGTTTCATAGCAGCTCTCCTGTCTCTTCCTCCTCCACCCTTTCCCCCCTTTCCCGTTATGCCAATCACAGGTGGATGCTCAGTATCACGCCACAGCACAGGATAAATAAGCTTGGAAGGTTTCCTAGCAACATACTGTTCTGGGAACCCGCTCTGTTTCCCTGAACAAGATGAAGCCAAACATCCTAGCCTCTCAGCCAGATTGGAAAGCATTAACTTTTTGAGGGTATTTAATGCAGTAAAAGAAAATTTCACTTTGAAATGAGCCTCTTTACATAAATAACAAAATTGACTTTTAAAAAGGACACTCTTTCACATGGCAAAAACCCCACTCAGTAATGTTTAAAATGTTAAAGTATGGTTTTAGAAGAATTCTCTAGGAACAAACTTGCAATATGCAATTCAGTTATTGGTGAATGCGTGCATTTTAGAACCATGGAGAAAATACTTCCACACAGGATGATACTCACTACTACCCAGTAGTATGGAATTCCAGCTCAGAAAATGCTGAAATACTTCCCATGGGGCAGTTGAATGGCTGCTGGGGTAGGTGCCCTTCTCACAGTACCTTTAGCTGCTCCCTTGACCCTGCTCCTGGGGATACATTTAAGACACTTTGTCACTGCTTCAAACACTGAGACTTCTTTCCTTTATTTCCTTGGCTCCACGGCTATTTCAGTGCTAGTAATTGCCACTTCATCTTGAAAGTCTATTTTTGGTTCTCTGAGTATATATGATTAATGCATGTAGAGAAAATAAAACTAAGGAAGTCGAGGCTGCTGTCAAATCAAGAGAAATAGTGCCTTGTTCTCTTAGGGAAAGATCAGGCCATCTTTCCCGTGCTTATCTAATGATCCGTGAGGCCGCATGTTTGGCAGGTGGCGCCTTCCTTTCTGCTGCGCTCCAGTTGGTCACAGTGTACGGCTGAAGGTCTCTGGAGGTGGAGTAATAAAGGATCTGTGTTTCTCATGACAGAATTCAGCTGTGCTTTTGCAATTCAGTTACACCCTGGGAAATGTCCTTACTTCTTGTTCAACTGGTGAGACAATCCCCTGTCAACCAGATGAACATTCTCATAATGCGGTAAACGAATGGCTTGCATTGCCTGTCAGGTTTGCAGAGCTTGTGCAACTTTCCAGTATGGGCAGAAGCAGATCTTTTCAGTACTTCCCAGTGCTGTTGCTTGGGAAAAGCAAAATAGTTAGAATAAGACAGGGAATGACACTGGGTGTCTTTATTTTTTATTTAACAAATTCTCTGCCCAGATTCCAGACAATTGAAATTGTCTTTTTCCCAGAAAACTATACGATCATTTTACTTGAGCCCTTTCTGTTCTCTTCTCTCACTCATGCATGTAGTTTCTAAATAAGCATGTGTTGCTTAACACCAGGGTTGCATTGTGAGAAATGGCGTCATCAGGTGATTTTGTCATTGTGTGAATTTTGAGTGTTTTTACACAAGCCTAGATGGTATCACCCACTACACAGCCTCTATGGTGCAGCCTGTAATGCTCCTCATGGAAACACAGTTGTATGAGGGGGTCTATACAAAGTTCATTGAAAATGCACAGTATGAAAAAATTATGCATGGATTTCAAATATTTTTGCACAAAAATAAACTCATACTTTAGTTCCATTTTTTTCATAAGTTTTTTTGAAGTCCCCTTGTTGTATGAGGCCCCTTCAGTTGTTGACTGAAACCTCATCATAAGTCCCATGACTACCATATTTTGAATGCCACAAGAAACAATCTGTTAAAGACATAAATATGGGCTAAATAAACTTTTAAAAAAATCTTTTTCACTCTTTCCCTCCCTCTCACATTAGTTTTTTCATTAGAAAACAAAACAAAACAAAACAAAAAAGTAAACTTTAATTTGTCATATGCAACAGAGAAAGTTATAATACATAAATTTTTTTTAAAGAGAGATTTTTGCTACAGGGTGTGTGCACTCACCGGAGAGACAGAGAGAAAGTGAGAAATCACCCCCCTAGAGGGGATGGCCCTTCTGCTCTATTCTCTTGGGATTTGGGGTGCTCACTCTGGCAAGCCCTGTATGAGTATCAAGACACTGGGTCCAGGACGTGAACCATGATCAGTCATCTGGGAGTCCAGTACCCCAATCATTAACTACATCATCTGCTGACTCTTCATAATACATTAATTTTGATATAATAGTTTAAAGAACAATTTAGGGCCAATTTGTGGTACGCTGGTTAAGGCAACTGGATCCCACATGACCAACTGCAGTGGCTTGGAAAAACACACTGGGTGCATGTGTGTGCTTGCTCAAAATCCTGACAGGAGGGAAAGATGGAAGACAGGACATTGTGGCGTGACCATGCCCCATGGGGTGGGCTGCTTTCTTGCTCTTCCCCCATCTATTTCTCTGTGTCTTGCAGGCAAGTGCATGTGCCCTCTGGAAAATTTTTTTAATTTAAAAATTTCCATGAACCAGGCATTGTTTTAGAAACTTATCTATATTATATCATTTAGTTCTTGCAACAACTGATATGAGGTAGAAGTTCGTTTACCTGCCATTCTACAAATGAGTAAACTGAGGCTAGGAGAATTTAAGTACCTGTTTTCTGAAGGATTACATATCTAGGAAATGAGTAGTGGGAATTCAGAACCTGGTCTACCTTCTGTCAAATTCTATGACCTTTATATTTGTTTATTTTTAGAATTCTAAGATCCTATAAGATTCTAGTCTTTTTTTTTCCCAGAAAATAATTAGCTATTGTTTTTTGAGAATGACATAATTTTACCATGATATAGATTATTTCTTTCAATGGTTTTCTATTATCTCATACAGCACAATGGTCCTTTGTTTTTTTGAGTTTTCAGTGTTAAACTTTAAAATTATGTCTTTGTATAATATCACTGCATTTTAAAATAGGACTCAATTTTTTATTTCTTTAAAGTAATAATTTTTATTTTCAATATGATAGATGGCTATGAGTGAATTACACTCTAAAATAGTTCAAATGAATGGCACTATTAAATACATTAACAAGAAACATTATGACAGATTAGAGTACTGTAAAACAGGTAGACAGTGTTTTTGTAAATAAAGATTTATTGGAACATGGCTATGCTCATTTGTTTTATGTTACCTGTGACAACTTTTGTGCAATCATAATAGAGTTGAATGGTTGCAGCTTAGATTGTATAGCCAGCAAAACCTAAAATATGTGTCTGAACCTTTTTAGGAAAAGTTTGCCAACCCCTGTTCTAGAGTCTAGATTAGTCTCCTAACTCTGAGTTGGGCATGCGCCTTTACAATGCCAGAAAAGTAATTGGGAAACACATCAAACCATTTTTGCCCTAACCGATGTTCTGATCTACCATGCTTTTTCTCTAATCCCTGCAGGTACCAACCAAGAAGCTGAAGAAATATGAGAAAGAATATCAGGCCATGCGGGAGAGTCAGCTGCAGCAGGAAGACCCAATGGACAGATACAAGGTATGGAAGACACTCTGTCAGGGCAAAGCACCTCCCCCCTAAAACAGCAGCTGTGCAAGTTCAGTTCCCACCGTTCCTCCTTGATTGGGTTAGATGCTCTCTGGCCATCCTAATTATCCAGGTATGTTTTCATTTCAGGAGATTCCCAAGTAGCCAACCATAATATTTCTTTTCTTTCAGTTTGTATATTTGTAGGTAACTCCAGCTGTTGCATTTATACTGGGAATCTTCATGAGAAGCTGAGAGAAAGAGAGGGAAAAAGAAAGAAAGTGTCTTTCTACTTTCAAAAATGAGGAAAATGGCAAAGTACTGTTTAGCTGTGCATGGTCACATCCACAAAGACTTGTAGAAGGTGACCTGTTCCAAGACTGGCACAAGGATGTTTCCATCTTACCTCTGTCTGTAGCAAATGCTGAAAATACAAACTAACTCAGGAGGAAAAATAAAAAGCACAAAGGTGTATCCAGCATGTTAATGGTATTTGTTACAACATTTATTTCCACACATGAATTTATGAATAACAATGACGTTTGACTACGTTATGCTGTTTTAGAATAAAAATGATGAGTTCATTATCAATTAATTTTGGAATTATTTTTTAAATTGAGCCATTTACAAAGATAGGTCTCTTCAGCGATAATTAGCAACACTATTCCCAAGATATGATGTCAGGAAATATGACTTCTAATTTATCTTTTTCAGTTGAAATATTTGTTTCTCTTTAACATGTTTTAGTTCTTCATCCAGACACATGTAGTTGCCCACTCCACATCACTACACCGCGACAAGAGAACGTTTGATTTTCAGCCCTGAGCACCAATGCCCAAGTGTACTGCCTGGATAAGTACTGAGGGGCATTATTAATGCAGCCCCCACCACAGGGCGGCTCACAGCTGTAACTAGGGTCACCTGTGTGTGGTCAGAAAGCTGGATGATGGCAGTACTGTCACATGGGACGGCATCTCTGTTGCTGAGTAGAAGAGCACAGGCAGTATCAGGAGAGCATGGTGGAAAGTGTGGATTTTGTAGCCAGACAGTCCTGATCTTAAATCTCAGCTCTATAAAAATAGAAGCAAGGATTTGGAGTCCAAGCTGGGGTTTTTAATCCCTGTGCCATGGTTCAGCATCTTGCACCAGTTAGTGCATCTCTTTCTCATCTGTAAAATACACAGTGCACACAGTCCCTCAAAGGTGGTTGTGAGCATGAAGGCCTTGTAGGTGAAATGCTCAGCACATAGTTGGTGTCCAGCAAATGTTGCTATTAATGTTTGAAGCTTTTAGTACCATGAACTACCCAAGTATTGCTAAAATAATATCTCTCCTTATGTGAGTTTGTCCTTCACTGATCTTCCTCATATTTCTCCCAAACAGTGCTACTCAGTAGTTAACAACAGTATATTTCTCCCTTGTTTATAGAACTGGCTCAAGAAGTGATAATAAAATGCCACATACTGCTATAGTAGATGACTATTCACAGATAAAGTGCTCATAGATAAGGTTTGAAGACCATCTCTATCACCACTCTCCCCTCAATAAAACCAGTTTTAACATGGGTTATATAGCATGCTGCTTTGAAGAGGCTTAAAAGTAGTAATTATTAAATAATATTGAAGATCCAAAATGAAGCTCTCTGACTGCTTGTGTCATTCAACGTTTCTTCTTACTGCCGTCATGAATAAAATGTGTGAAGAGTGCTTAGAAATCTAAGAGAGGAGAAGCTAAAGACCAAATTTGTACATTTAAAATAAGGTTGGGACTAAATATATCATTGTGTCTTAACTCTTTTTTTTTGTGTCAAAGCAGATGTGTATACATAAAGAGTAAAATGTATATGATTTTTTAAAAAGTATCTCTAACATGTAAGGTAATCAGTGTGTTTAGTTTTTATTGAGAGATCAAAGTAGAATTAAACTTTTTTGTTGTTTTGAAAATAGATTACTTTTGGGGCCAGCAGGTGGCAAGTTGGTTAAATGCACTGGACTCCCATGTGACCGACTGTAGTTCCAGTTCCGGACCTGGTGGCTTGCTTTCTCACTTTCCCTTTCTCTCTGTCTCTGCTTCTTTCTGGTCAAATTAAAATAATAGTAATGATAATGAATAAAATTAAGTAAAATAATTCTTTATAAAAAAGAAAACATTACATTTAAGTTCAAGTGTTGTAGCTTATTTGTATATATCACCCTCTATAGTTACTGGATTATCTAGAAAGTCATGATGCACTTTTGCATAGAAAAATACATAATGACTTTCCTGACAACCTAATATTTCTTTTAGATTATTGTAATAGTTTTTCAATATGTCACCTAACAAACTATATGTGTAGCAAAGTTATATCTTCAAATAATATTTTCAAGGTGGCAATTGACAGTAGTTTCCAATCATCAACAGATTTGGTCTTTCAGATGAATTATTTAATTAAAGTAGCAAAATGCCTTAGAAATACCTTTTAACATCTTATGAATTGAATCCTATCAAGAATAAGATCTTTTTTTTTTTTTTGGAGAGAATTTTTTTTTTTTTGTTTGTTTGTTTGTTTGTTTTTTGCTATAGGGCGCATGTGCTCGCCAGAAAGACAGAGACAGAGAAACAGAAAGCGAAAAGTCACCCCCTAGGGGGGATGGCCACGCTGCAATCCCTTCTCCTCCATTCTCCTCTCGGGATCTTGGGCACGCACGCACATGCGCCTGACCTGAGTTTAAGCCGCCAGCCACGGTCAACTACATGGGAGTCCAGCAACATAGCCATTACGCTAACTGTTGGTCCCAAGAATAAGATCTTGATCCTGGAAATGAACACTTTATAATTCATAGATCTTGGACAAGAAACCCAGTTCATGGAATTCTTAAGAATAACTCAGATATTTGAGGACTCTGAGTGAAAACTTGCACCATTTTGGTGACAGCTTCTCTTTAAACATGAGAATCCTTAACTGCTTAAAATGTTATTTTGACCTCATAGCTTGCCATGTGGCAAGAGAGTTATGAAGGTGGTAGCATTTAAAACAAACAAAGAAAACCCAGCAGTGTCATATAATAAGATATTCTAACAGAAGGTCCAGTCATCGTAGCATGTTTTAGTCATTGCTGACAACCAGGCCGATGCTACATTGGAGGTCCAGGTGTGATTCCTGGCCTACCGGAAAAGCTAGACGTGGTGGCATGCACCTGTAGTCCCAGCTACTCAGCAGGCTGAGGCGGGAGGATCGTGACATATTGAGATCCTCTGTAGAAGAACCCAAACCAGAACGAAACAACACACACACATACACACATGTGTGCTTGTGCACACATAGACACAGTATTCTAAGAGATAATTCAGTTAGATGCTTTTTCTCTTAGGCATGGCAGCATACATAAAAAGGCCATTGCAGAGAAGTCACAGGTTGAATCAAAGATCTAATAGTATAAAGGGTGGCTCTCAGAAGTCACCTTTCTTGGGGCCAGCAGTTGGCTTAATGGCTATGTCACTGGACTCCCATGTAGTTGACTGCAATTCGAGTCCCGGACCCAGTGGCTTAAACTCATGCCCAGTGTGTGTGTGTGCGTGCCCAAGATCCCGAGAGGAGAATGGAGGAGAAGGGATTGTGGCATGGCCATCCTCCCTGGGGGGTGGGGAAGGGAGATCTCACTTTCTGTCTCTCTGTCTCTCTCTGTCTTTCTGGTGAGCGCATGCGCCCTGTAGCAAAAACCTCTCAAAAAAACAAACAAAAAAAAGAAGTCACATTTCTTGCTATATCTATCTATCTATCTATCTATCTATCTTTATGACATCTATATTCTCAGGTTAGATCACACACTGACCTTTATCCAGCATTTCAGTTTCAACCACAAAGAAAGAGATGAAATAGTATTAGTATAAATTTAAATTTTAAAAACTTAAACATGACTAAAATGTTCCACAGATTAGTAGGGGTCATGGTTGCACAACCTTGTGAATATACCAAAGTTGTCGAATTACACATTTTGAAACCGTAGACTTTATGTACATCTCCAAAAAAACAAAAACCAAACCCCCAAGCAAAATGTTCCAGGCAGCTTGGCATCCAGCCCATCATGAACCTCACATCAGAGCAGAGGTACACAGGAGAAGCCATACTTGAGGGAGGGAGACCTTCCTATCAAAATTGGAGCTCAATAACTGTTGGTCCTCGGTGCACCCATGTTTACAGGGGAAAGGCCAACAGTAGTGGTGGTAGTGTGTGTGTTTTCAGTGATGTCCTTTAATTTCCAGATAAAATATATGTTGTACCTACATACATACTTATCACACTCAGACACATATGTATTGAGTCATCAAAAAAGTCATGATACATTTTTGCACAGAGAAACATAGAAAAATACATCATGGCTTTTTTGACAATCTAATACATACATAGGAACTACACACATGCACACTCTGCTGCGCCACCTGACCTTGGCCGGTGGTGACTGCTTACAGCCTTTGGGGTGCTCTTTTTATTTATCTTTGTGACAAGACTCCCAAGAGAAAGAAAGGAAACATTATGCGAAGGATATAGATTTCATACTCTGAACCTCTTTTAGCATCCATGTTAACCTTGGCCTGGCCAAATGTGTATAATATTCTTGATCTACTCTGATATTTTGGTTTATTTCTTTATTTAAACTAATTAAATGTTTTAGAGGGTTTTTTTTTTTTTTTTTTTTTTTTTTGCCTTTGGATACATCTGCTCACCTGAAAGAGAGACAGAGACAGTGAGAGGGAAAGTGAGAAATCACCTCTTGGGGGCAGAATGGCTACACCACAGTCCTTTCTCTTTCATTCTCCTTCTTAGATCTTGGGCACATACATGCGCCTGGCATGATTTTTAAGCTACCGGGTTTGGGACTCAAACAGTGGTTGGCCATGTGGAAGTCCAGCAGCATAACCGTTACACCATCTACTGTCCCCTGTTAATTTATTTATTGAAGCAAAATAAAGATTTGGCTGTAGAACTAAATCAAGTACATTTTCATCTTTGTACAGGTCTTCAGAGAACATACACTCATGGAAAAGTATAGCAGTTTCAGTACATTTTAAAAATTAGTAAGCAAGTCCCCAATAAGCAGTTGTTAATTTTAAAAATTGAAATGTTCTCGGGAACCAGCAGTTGCGTAATGGCTATGTCTCTGGACTCCCACGTAGTCGACCGCGGTTCGCGTCCCAGATCCGGTGGCTTAAAACTCACGCTGGGCGTGTGTGCGTGCGTGCCCAAGATCCCGAGAGGAGAATGGAGGAGAAGGGATTGCGGCGTGGCCATCCCCCCTGGGGGGTGATTTCTCGCTTTCTGTCTCTATGTCTCTCTGTCTGTCTGGCGAGTGCACGTGCCCTATAGCGAAAACCTCTCCAAAAAAAATTGAAATGTTTTCTATCTCAAAGATTAATTGTTTCCAGGGGAGTTAGATTTTTTTTGTAGTTATTTGTTTAATTTTATTCATTGTTATTATTTTAACTTGATCAGAGAGAGAGAGAGAGAAAGTGAGAAAGCAAGCCACTGGTCCAGGACTCTAATCGCAATCAGCCATGTGGGAGTTCATTGCCTCAACCACCATACCACCTACCAGCCCCGGGGAGGCAGGGAGAAGTTAGATTTTTAGTGATGTAATCTATTGAAGATACTGTTTAGAAAACTGCAGGCTTCTGCTACCTTTGGAGGATGGTATGCTTTTTTCATTTAATTAAAGAAGTAGTTGTACAAATGTGGTAGTTAAGGTTTAAAAATCCGAGCTTATTAATTAAATGCAGTGAATCTCTGAAGTATAATGAAGGTTACCTGTTCTGAGTGGGAAAATCCTAGAAAGAATTTGGAATCCTTAAACTCTCTTGGGTTCAGGACACAGGTAGTATTATAAATACAGAATTTCTAATTGGAATGTCTTATCCGTGTTCAGTATAATTAGATTTAGAATGTTTAACATCTTTTATGGGGTTAGTTAGATGTAGTACAGTTTAAAAAATCAAAATGTAATTCAAACAAGAAGAAAAGTATTCATCTAAGTTTACACAAAATTTTTCTTATACATATTAATTTTTGTAGAGTAATTCTTACAATGCGTAATTTTTAATTAAGCTATTTAAATTAGCTTAAATAGTAAAAAATAATACAAACAAAATGTTTGAAATAAAGATTACTCGTACTTGTATTATTTTGCCATCCTTACATAGCTAACAAAATGATTTAGAGCCATTATAACATTTATTTATTCTGACAAATTAAGTTTAAATTATGCTAAATTTCATACCTGTAAAAAAAGAGAAGGCTTCCCACCCCCTACATAGTATAGGAGCCTGCCTTATTCTGGGAAGTCAAGATAAAAGAAGCCATATTTGAAAAATGTTCTTATGTCAATGAAAATAAACTTGTTTTCATTCCATTATTTCATCATTTTATTTTTGTATCACAGAAAATGTTGGTTTTTGGAAATATTTATGTACAAAATAACATGTAGTTAATGAATAGAAAGAGACGAGAGTGGTTTCTATCTGCCTGTGATCACTTGGTGAGAAGCTTCAGAAGGCTGCCACTTTCACTCTGAGCTGGGATAAACTAGTGAATGTATTGTTGTATGACGGAGAAGAATTCAAGCCTGAGTCCTCTGGAGTCTTCTCGAGCTCTGCAGCAAAACCTGAGCCGGTGGTTTCCGCCACTGCCGGTCCGCTGATGTAGTTCAACAAAATACATGAGAGCAGGAGAAAGTTAAGCACACTAGGAATTCTCAAGTATGTTTATTGACATTTTCCAAGTTAATTCTCTATTTTTCTTTAATCCTTAGAAAGTTTTGTTTCCTGTTCAAGTATTACTTATATGTATGAAGTATCACTTATCTGAGGAAATTACTGGACACTTTCATGTATCTTTTTCTTCCTTCCTTCCTTTCTTTCTTTCTTCTTTTTGATTTGCCAGAGGGCATGTATGCTTGCTAGAGAAAGACCCCATTTACCTTTTAAAATTTTGATGTGTGTGCTAGAATAGAGAAAGAATCTCAGCCTATGGCCTGGGGGCCCAGTCTGGCTCACTGCCAGTTTTTATCAATAGTTTTTTTGACACACCCCCACACCTATTTGTTTATTTGCTACATATGACTGCTTTCACAAGGCGGTGGCAGAGTTGAGTCATTTCAACATAGACCACATGGCCTGTAAAGCCTAAAACATTTACTTTCTGGCCATCTACATTAAAGTCTGCTGAACCCTGTGTTAGAGTGGAATCTAAAATTATTTCTAGCTGCTGAAAGAAATGTAGCCTGGATTGCCAAATGTCAGTTATTACTGACAAAATTTTGGTTTTAGTTTGACGTTTATAATTTTTAAAATTTCTTCCAGAAAGATAAAACTGGGTGTGACGGACAAAGGAGGGACATATAGACCAGCTTCAAATATCCAGTTTTTCTTTTTCAGATCTTCACTTCCAGACAGTGTAGACATTTAAACGTTTCATCTGTAGGCTTTTGTCTTTGTCTGTCAAAAAGACTGCTGAAAATTTTAATATACAGTGATTACCAACTCTTTTAAAAGAGGTATCCAAAAGAAAACGCAGGAGAGCTGACTACATTGTTGCTGATAAAACTACACTGGGCCACTTAGGAAAACATTTTCTCCTGACCCTTAAATGTCTTTAAAAACGTATGCCAAGAATTCATCATAGCAGCAGACAACACACCCAAAATACTGAGCTCGAGTTTATAAAGCCACCTCCTTCCCATCATTTTTTCCTTTAAAGCTTAGTTTCTTTTGAATGCCAATACACATTTTTCTGGTTTCTCATCTTGGAATAAATGACACTCATCATCCCTTGTGAGGCTTCAGCCAAACTTCAGCCCCCAGATACAAGCCAGAACTGGGCTCTGTCTTCCTTCTGTATTGCCCTGCCCAGCAGTTGCATTCTTTTGTCTGAAGATGAACTATTTTGCAAGTTTTTTGACCTTGTCATATAAGGCACTTCCTTCCACTCAGTTGTAATAGCATGTATCAACAACTCACACCAGAGTTGCTCATAGTTCCCCGAACAGCATTTTCCCCAGTCATGCAGACTGCGAATAGCAGGAGGGAGAGGGAGGAGTTTTAGCCTCTGACTCTTCCTGAGTTGAGACTTGCCCACCGCCTGCCTCAAGTAACTTTGTTCTGTGGAGTGTTTGCAGTCTCGGGGAGAACGTAGAGTAGGTGACACCAGAGGAAAAACAAAATAGCATTAACAAGGGTCTGTTTTTGTTATTGTCGTCTCCTAAATGTATTAGTAGGTGTATAATTTCATTGGATATTCTTTTTTTTTTCAATTGTCTTTGTACCTATGATTGAAAACGGTAGTTGGTCTATGACTTTTGAGGAGGTAAGTTTTTGTTTTTGTTTTTTTTTAATCTATGTACGTCTGTAGCATCAGTGTCTGTCTGTTTGAAAAATGCAGTATCCTCCTCCCAAAAGTTACTAACCAAACTTTCCCAACTTCTATGCAAGAGAGGAGGGGACTAAGGAACGTTGTCATTTACTTTTCGCTTAAATGATGTCAACTGTGTGAGATGGAGTATGTTTCAGACCGTGCCATGTGAGTTTTTAAGGGTTATATAAGTAGTGTCTCCTCTAATCTCTTCTGAAAGGCAAGGGAAGCAATTTGCCTGTTTGGTTAATCGGTTCTGAGCTTTTAGCATATCTGTTTGTGTAAGTTTATAGCACCCAAATATCTCAGGCTAACTGAGCTGATTGGGGCCAACTTCAGGTCTCTCTCTGGTGAGTGGCCCTTGCCAACATTTCATAATGAACCAAGAAAGTTTGCTATGCTTCCCAAGCCCCTCAGAACTAACCTTTCTCTCCATTCTAGTGTAAAAGCAGACTTACTCTTTAATCAGTTAGTTCCGAAACCAGTTTTGGCTCCTTGGGAAGCGCAGGAAAAGACAGCCAAGTACTGAAATCTCAGTTTACCCTTGGTAAGCTCAGGCAAGTTCTTCTGCATACAAAATCATCTCCGAAGCCGTGTCCCACTTGGGCACTCAGTATTACTGGAGCACTCGTGAGGACACCTCACTGCCCCAGGTTCAAACTTTGGAGGACGATACTGCATTTTTGGCCACATGGCTTGCTTGCCCACTTGTCTGTGAGTGTAGAGGATTCTGACACTTTCACTGTCCTGCTTGCTTTGCAGACACTGAGCTGAAGCTTCTTGCTACAGCAAAAGCCAGTAGGCGTGCCCTATAGGCTATTTTGCTTTTTTAGGGACTCCCAGACCCTTGGTTTCTCCCAGAATGTTTCCCACTCTTGCCCCTCCCCCTTTAGCTGTGCGTCCACAAGGAAGGGTTCCAGTTGCAGCAGTAATTGCCCTGAGGTTACCAGCTGGAATTTTCAACTGAGCCCACATCACTTCCTCATACAATAAATAACCCATCCGATGTTTATCTCTAATGAGTAGTGAAGTAGCTCCCTGGTACTTTTTTAAGTATTTGAACAAAGTACTTTTGCACCGATACCCTATGACTACCTGGAGATTATTTTAATTCATTAGTAAGCACATAACTCTGTAACCTGAAAAACTGGTAGCTGCAACATTTTCACTTGTGCCCAATTAATGTCATGTAAATAATAGCTGCAGGAGCATTTTGTACCGTGGAGTTCTCCAAGTGCAATTTCAGTAGAAATAGGACACTTCACTCAAGAGTAGGTATTGAAGCAGTCTTATCTTGTCCTCTTGAAAGGATGTCTCCAGAAATGAGAAAAATCTCTTCTCCACCTAAGTAGTCAGCCTTGTGAAGCATCATGTTGAAATCGTGCTGGGTATTACTGTTCTTTCCTTACAAGGAGAAAATTACTGAAAAAGTTTCTAAAACCTTTTCTTTTTTCATCTAAACTTTCAAGTGTGTAAGTTGTTTGCATAAAAAAGGGGCATTGGATAGATATGTCAGAAATAAGGACCTGCTAGAAATGGAGTAACTTTGGCAAAGACTGAAGAATGCAACTGAAAAAGCCCTGGCTTAAAAATATATATTTAATGACTATAAATGTATGCTACGAATATGTACAGTCTTTTTAGGAATAACTGGAGAAAGGGTTCCTGGCACAACATTTTTTTTTTCTTTGAGCTTTTGCCATAGGGTGTGTGTGCTCACCAGAGAGAGGGAAAGTGAGAAATCAACCCTCAGGTGGGATGGCCATGCTGCAGTCTCTTTTCCTCCATTCTCCTCCTAGGATTTCAGGCATGTACAGACATGCACCTGGTGTGATTTTCAAGCCACTGGGTCTGGGTCTTGAACCGTGGTTGATCATGTGTGAGTCCAGCACCTTAACTACCACTCTACCTGCTGACCCAAGGTAGCATTTTTGAGGAGTTATTGTACCTTGGTCACAGAGGAACATGGAAAATTTAGTATGGTTTTGTGAATATACTCTAACAAGGAAGGAACTTAATTTTTTAAAAAATTGCCCTTTCCAGCAGAATTAAAATTCTGAATTACTTTTTTTTAAACAAAACTTTTTTTAAACAAAACTTTTTTTTCTATTACAAATATATGTTATAGAAAACTTATAAAATTTTGAATGGATAAGAACAACATAGTATTTTGAAAGGATAAGAAGGATCCACAGTTAGTATCTGTTGCTGATATTGAAAAGGGGGGAAAGGGTGTTTCTAGTTTATTTGTATTTTTTCTGCACAGTTGCATAAGCATTTCCTCTCTGACTAGGTATTTTTCTGTAATATTTTAACACCGAGTAGAATTCTATAATGAGTTTGTTTAAAAGTATTTATGAGGTAAGGGATTGTGTCTATCTTTTTTAGTAGATATCTTTTTCAAGAACATGTTGACATTTCTCAACCATCTCAGACTATTTTTTTCTAAAAGAAAAGAGAAAGGGGCCCTGGTGGCTGGTCTTAGTCAAAGCACAGGCTCGTCCTTTAGCTTCTTGACTGGTCTTTCCTGCTCATGGGGCCTCTGCCTCCTTGATAGCCTCAGGCTTTGCCCTTACCCTCTCTCCCGTAGTTCTTTTGAAAAACGCAAAGGAAGAGAGACATAAGGTTCCCATCTTTCTGTATTACAAACACCAGGCTCTAAAGAAGATAAAATGAATGTCACCCCTCCCAGGATGCGCTATTCGTTATCTTTCTGAACATGCACAAGGCAATCTGGTTTAGTATCGCAGTTTTGTCTGAGTTTTTGCCACCTTTGCAGAAAACAGGAGTGTAAATCTGAAAAACAGGAAGGTCTCCTTACATTGAAGTCTTTCCTGTGGGCTGTCTTTTGAATCTCCTCTAACTGATAACACTAGCAAAGAAAGCACTTTTGGTACTTTGGAATGGAAGACACTAAATTGCTATTTTGGAAAATACATCGTGAACATACTAAGTTTAGTGGCTAGTTAAGGGGAGATCTAGCTTCCTAAGAATTAGTTCTCCTATCATGTAACTTTAAGATTTTCCCTGAGAGTTCAAAGGGGAAAAGTAGCTCAGTAATTTATTTTACCCAGAATCTTTCTTTTTCTGACACTAACAGCTTTATTGGGATATAATTCACATACCATAAGATTCAGCCTTTTTTTTAAAGAATTATTTTATCTTATTTATTATTATTATTTTTTAATTTGAACAGAGAGAGACAGGGCGGGGTGGGGGGGGGAGTGAGAAAGCAAGCTGTTGTGTCCGGGATGTGAACCGTGTTCAGCCATGTGGGAGTCCAGCACCTTAATCACCATGCCTCATGCTGGCCCCTTTACCCAGAATCTTTTAATCTGAAGTTTCAAAAAAATAAATAAAACAATCATTTACAGACCTTATCCATAACGATTGTGGCTCTCACTAACACAGAAATAGGTGTTCTGAAAATAAATATATTTTTTAAGAATTATTTATTTTATTGATTCATTCATTTATTTTAATTTGACCAGAGAGACTGGGGAATGAGAAAGCAAGCCACCAGGTCCAGGACATGAACCGTGGTCAGCCACGTGGGAGTGTCCAGAGCCCTCACTACATGCTGGTCCCTGGTAAATTCTTACTCAAAGAATAAAAATGTCAGTTGATGGCAAAACCATGAACCCACCTATCGTGATTCTTGTTGGTGTTCTTAAATATACTCAGCTACTTTGAACCCTGATCTTGGAAAACAATTGGAAGAAATGTCTAGAAATTTACACCACTTTCATCCCTACCGTGTCTTGCAGTTTCTCTGAGATCAGAGGTGGGGGTGTGTGCATGCTTCAGACAAAGTATTGCTTCCATGTGCATTTGAGGTCTATCTGAAAACTTTGCAGGACTGGGGGTGGGTTTGGAAATGGTGCTCTTCGTGGCACAGGCGTTACATCAAAGGTCTTCCTGCAGGGCCTCAGGGACGAGTGTAAGTTCACCAGTAGAGAGCCGCGTCTGCACCGCTAGCTCAGTCACTGTTGCCCCAACAGCAGTGCCGCCTTCCTGTGCCACTCGCGCCTTCTCCTTTTTACACCTTTGGAAGTTCACTTCGTTGTGGTTGTTGCTTGTCTTTCCTCATCGATTCAATTTGGTTTTGCATGTCCCAGCACTAACGCTCTCCTCTGGCTGTTGCTCTTTTTTGCAGAGGGAGAACCGGAGGTTACAGGAAGCCAGCATGAGGCTGGAACAGGAGAACGATGACCTCGCCCATGAGCTAGTAACCAGCAAGATTGCTCTGCGCAATGACTTGGACCAGGTAAACTTGCCACTCACGTGGTGGAAATGAGACCGGGATGACTCCTCCAGTGCAAGGACCAAGGTGCTGTCATCGTGGTCTCCCCAGGCTCACACTATTCTTGACAGGAGTGTGCAAGCACGCTGCTTGGTTGAGGAATGAGTGGGTGGCAGTTGGGAGGGGACTGTCTGTGTTACTTGGAGAGTGGGACATAGCAAGCCTTTGAGCAAGGTCTGGGCCATTCCCAAGCAGCACGTGGGCCTCTTTCTACATACCTCTCAACTTCTTTTCTCTTTATTGGTACTTCTAAACCAAGGGCTGCCACAGTACAAGTTACCTGAGAATCTCAGTCACCAAGAGCATACTAAGGTCATTCCAACCTGAACAGGTACTGTAGTTTTTGTTCCAGTAAGAATTCCCATCTGGGGGCTAGCAGGTAGCGTGTTGGTTGATGTGCTGGACTCTCATATGGCCGACCGTGGTTCAAGCCCTGGACCTGGTGTCTTGCTTTCTCACTTTCCTTGCTATCTCTTTCTCTCTGGTGAGCACACATGTCCTATATATAGCAAATAAAATAATAAATATAAATAAAATTAAATAATTCTTTAAAAAAAAATAAAAGAATTCTCATCCGTAGCAAGTAAGTATGAAGTTTTATGTCAAGTAGATACATTAGGAGTTGCAGGGGGCTGGGACCAGCAGATGGCATAATGGTTACATTGCTGGACTCCCACGTAGTCCACCTTAGTTTGAGTCCCAGATCCAGTGGCTTAACACTCATGCCAATTACGTATGCATGTGTGCCCAAAATCCCAAGAGGAGAGTAGAGGAGAAGAGACTATGACGTGGCCATCCCCCTTGGGGTTGATTTCTCGCTTTCTGTCTCTGTGTCTCTCTGGCAAGCTCATGTGCTCAATAGCAAAAATCTCTCTAAAAAAAAAAAAAAAAGAGTTGCAGTGGGCAAGCAGGTAGTATGGTGGTTAAGGCACTGGATTCCCACATAGCCAACCATGGTTCAAGTCCCAGACCCAGCAGCTTGAAAATCAGAACAAACAAATAGGTACATAAATAAATAAATGTTTAAAAAAATAATAAAGAATTGCAGTAATGGATAGACAGACATCTTGGTAGCTACAAGCCCGGACTGCCCAGATTTGAATTCTAATACCTTCACTTACTAACCATGTGTCCCTGGGACTTTTTACCCGGTCTCTAGGTATAAAAAGGATCTGCCTTGTAGGGATGATGTAAGAGCTAAATAAGGTAAAACCCCTCAACAATATGTGTTGGATAAATGTTCGCTGTTGCTAGGAAGACCTTAAGCTGTTTAACTTTCTTTGTTCTTTCTAGCAGTGCTGACAGTCTCAAAACTTCCTGTTTTCTATTGCTAGCATTTTCAAAGCTAATTAGAAACATGGAAGCAGTTGAGCAGATTTAAATTATCACTCTCTTTTCTGACATCTATAAAGTAACTATTCCCAACAGATGGTGCAGGGTCAGAAACATTGGGACTCAGACTTGAGTCTGTAAAAAGGAGTCATTACCTAGGTAGGAACTGTGCATCGCCAGTATTGAAAGTACAGATTCACTAAGGCATGCTAAATGAAGGGATGGCTAAGAATGGCCCCTGCCACGACCACTTTTCCCATATACAGAGCTAATTTTGCATCTCAGGAGTTTTAACCACAGTGAGCTGGGAGATCACAGTTAAAGAGAATACATGTGAACAGGAGAGGAGAAAGCTGAGGGCATCAGCATTCACTGGTGTTTGAGAAAGAACCAAGAGCTGAACCAAGGGTCACAGGACGTAGGAGGTAGAAAAAGCAGCCCCTAAAATTAGTTTTAAAACAATGTTGGTCCTTTAAATCACAAAACCCATTCAGCTTGCCCGTTTGGAAATAGCTGGAAATTATTTGAGAAATGTAGACTAAGTCAGATCAGGGCCAGCCACAGTGGTGTGGCAGCAATGCAGCATTCCACGTGGAACGCCTCCTTGGGCCTCCCTGTTCACACAGCCACGTGTGCCTGTGACCAGGGTTGGCTGTAGCTGGACTGTGGCATGAAGACCCTCTGGAGGGTGATTCTCTCTTTGTCTCTCTCTCCTTCCTTCTCCCCTTCCCTTCCTCTCTCTCTCTGTTAATCTCTGTCATGGAAGAAATAAATAATGTTATGGAGAAAAAAGAGAACATGCTAGGCACATGGGCATGCATGCCCCAAATCCCAACAAGATGAAGAAATAGAGGAAAAGGGATTGCGAAGTGACCAGGCCCCATTGAGGGGTGCTTTCTCCCTCACTCTCTCCCTGTCTCTCTCTAGTGAACACACAAACCCTCTGGCAGTTAAAAAAATAAAAGTCAAAACCAAAGAGGGGTGGGGAGATCTCCATTCTGTCAGGGCCAGACTCAGTCTATCCTGAGCCACTGTGTGTTTGTATGCATGAGACCGTCCTGGTAAGTCAGTGCTACAAGGAAGGTCTTGATTCCATATAAACTTTCCAGTCTTGACTCACACTTGATTCTGCCATTTTGAATTGTTTATGCATTAGCAGTTTTCTTTTAATACCAATTAGTTCATGATTAAATCATATATTATAATGCTTGTTTCTCTCACACATATATCACAAAGGCCTTAGATTATAATTAGAACTTACAGTGTAATTAATTTGGGCTCTAAGATAAAGTTTGAGTATCTAGTATTTCATTCAGATAACATTAAAGATAATTTCTGTTTAAGGGCAATATAGATATTGGTTGTACAAAGATACAGAAAACTGTATGTATGTACGTATGTATACATGTTTTAATAGAGAGATTTTTGTTATAGGGCATATGCACTCGCCAGAGAGACACAGAAAGTGAGAAATCACCCCCATGTGGTGATATAAATCATTCCTCAGTGGTGAGTTATATAAAAATGTTACCACTAGATAGCATTTTATCCCTTCTCCTCTCCTCTCAGGATCTTGGGCACACACACTTGGCATGAGTTTTAAACCACCGCTGGGTCTGAGACTTGAACTGTGGTTGAGGGAGTTCAGCAACATAACCATTATGCCATCTGCCAATCCCTAGAAAGCTTTCTTTTTTCTTTTTTTTTTTTTTAAAAAGGGAGATTTTTGCTATAAGGCATGTGTGCTCACCAGAGAGAGAGTGAGAAATCACTCCTAGGGAGGTGGCCACGCCTCAATCCCTTCTCCTCCATTCTCCTCTTGGGATGTTCGGTATGCATACACACGCGCCCAGCGTGAGTTTCAAGCTGCCGGCTCCAGAATTTGAACTGTGGCTGTCTACGTGGGAGTACAGCAACGTAACTATTACACCATCTGCTGATCCTCCCAGAAAGCTCCCCTCTCTTTAAAGGGAGACTCAGATTATTGTAGATGTGGGCCTGTTTAGATGAGCAGAATTGTTTCTATTTCACTGTTTAGCATGGAGAAGAAATTTGTTTGTTTGTTTCCTTTTTTAAAAAAATATTTATTTAATTATTATTATTATTTTTTAATTTGATGAGAGAAGGGAGGAGAGAGAGAAAGCAAGAGAGCAAGCCATGGTCCGAGACTTGAGTCGTGGTTGGCTTTGTGAGAGCTCAGCACCCAACCACCATGCCACCTGCCAGTCCCTGGAGGAGAAACTCTGGATGAAGCTTCCTGGAAAACTGTGGGGCTCCCCCCAGATAGGACCCACAACAGCTGTTTCAGACATTGGATATGATAATAACAGAAATAAGTGAGGCTGCCTTATTTTGACCCAATAAAGACTGTTAAGCAGAAAATATGTAAATAAAAATAGTAGGTCTTCTCAGCATAAATATTTAGGTTTGTATAAAAAATTTCTTTAGAAAAGTGGTTTTTTTCCTTCTTTTCTTGCAGAGGTTTCTGAAACTATAAAAGAGCTAGGTGAGCTATAGAACTCATGAAACCTTTTTTTGAAAAGATTATTTATTTATTCTTATTTATTATTATTAAACTATTTGACCAGATAGAGAGAGAGGGAGAGGGAGAAAGCAAGTCTTCAGATTTGGGACTTGAACTGTGGTTGACCATGTGGGAGTCCAGGGCCTTAACCAGCACGCCCCCCTACCAGACCCCTCATGAGGCCTTTTACTGAATGTCAGTATAGCACTGACTGTTCAAAAGCTGACACAAGGCTAACGTTGTAGATAACTCTTTCTTCAAGAACCAAATTTATAAAACATCTCTTTTGACATGTCATGATGTGTATTAGATGAAAGACCTTTAAAAAGTTGATGGAATGGGACCAGCAGTTGGCGTAATGGCTATGTTGCTGGACTCCCATGTAGTCAACCATGATTCGAATCCCAGACCTGGTGGCTTAAACTCATGCTAGGCGCATGTGCATGTGTGCCCAAGATCCCAAGAGGAGAATGGAAGAGAAGGGATTGCGGAGTGGCCATCCCCTCTGGGGGGTGATTTCTCGCTTTCTGTCTCTCTGTCTTTCTCTGTCTTTCTGGTGAGTGCACGCGCCCTATAGCAAAAACCTCTCAAAAAAAAAAAAAAAAAAGTTTGTGGAAAATGTGCGTTATGAAGAAATAAAACATGGATTTCAAACATTTTTTTGGAACTGGCAGGTGATGTGATGCTTACGGGGACTGGACTCCCACATGGCCAACTGCAGTTTGAGTCCTGGACCTGACAGCTTGCTTTCTCATTTTCCTTCTCACTCTCTCCCTTGCTCTGTCCATCTCTGGTCAAATTAAAAAATGGACAAAGAAAGTTAAATAATAAATTTTTGAAAAAAAATTTTTTGATACCAAAATGAACTTGTACTTTTTTTTCATGAACTTTTAAGACACCCCCCATCCCACAGTGAAAGGATTATTCTCTTCTCACAGTGGAAATGACTAGAGTACTATAAAGGGAGGTTTGGTCACAGTCTTCCTTATTGTCAGGGCTCAGCCACTGCGGGCAGGACTGTAGCCAGGGCTGCAGTGACAGGAAGGTAGACTTGGTGAGATTTTCAGGACACTGACATGATCACAGATGCTCCTGATGTGTTACTCCGTGACCAGCCCTGAGAGACTGCAGAAGGGTTTCTATGTTTTGTTAGGAACCTCAGTTATCTGGCTGGTTGACAGCTCTAGAATGGGGACTTTTGAGTTCTCATAATCTACATTAGATTTATAATGTATGAATACTTAAATATGTAACACATGCGCTGCATTTATTGAGGTTTGCTTCTGGTTTAATACGTTCAGTTGCTGTATAGGTCTTTTCCTCTAAGATCTAATGCATCAGAACACATTTTGGTCTTAAAGGCTTTTTTTACACTTGTTTTCCTTTATTCATGATAGAGCATGTATGTGCACACATTAGAAAGAGAGAGAGAGAGAGAGAGAGAAAGAGAGAAAGAGAGAGAGAGAGAGGAGCACCCTCCACAGGGCCTGATCACACCGTGATCTTCATCTTCCAGTCCTTTAGTGTCCTTTCGGTCTGGGGCATTATGCACATGCCCAGTGTACTCAGGCTAGCCAGGCTGGGGATTCGAACCATGATTGTCATGTAAGATCTCTTGAGCAGCATGTTACTTCTGTGTCTTGGAGCCAGCCAGAGTCCTAAATACTTGTGAGGAACCTTTTTACTTTAACTACCCAACAGTTTCAGATCATCTGATCACTGGACTTTGGGAGCTTAGGAGCCAGAAGACAGTAAGAACAGAGAAGCTGGAATGTGGCTTTTTGGCCGGTCCCCAGCAGACTGTGCCGGCCTGACCATCTGGACATGGGGGAGTTATGACAAGACAGACAGAGGGCCACCTGGCTCATTTGCACCATTGCTTGGATGATGTTTGGTTGCTCTCAGTCAGAGATAGCACCTTCAAGTAGCCTCCTCTCCTCTGCATCTGGGGTTTCCGCTGCTGAATTGATCCTGTGGCCTTGGCCACCTCTACTCCGCACAGTCCACTTATGTCGAGACATAGACAGCCACATCCATTCATTCAGCAGGTGCTTACGGAGTGCCTGGCGCTGGGCTTGCTGCTGGAAATACAACGATCAACTCCTGCCCCTGGGACTCCAAGTCTGGTGGGCAAGACAAATACATTGGCCATTGCAGGGCTGCTAAGGAAATGAGAGAGACTTACAGCGGGATCTCACACAGATGGACTGAATGGGGAAGGACCAGGCACATGTTTCACCTTGCAGGGAGGGCTTCACTGCGGTGTGGACTTGACACAGACCAAGAATGAGGTGAGGGCCCTCGAGTACTGAATAGCTACATAAATATGCACAGACTGCTTTCGTGGTTAATTTTGGCTCTGTGGCCACCTTAAAACCAGAATGTTCTCTCTGCACTCTTCGTGGCTTTTCTAGAAATACTCATGGTTTTCTGCCTGGATTTCTGGTGTATACTTAGTTTCCCTCACAGCTTTCTCTCTCATGGGGTTTTGGTCTTAATTTCTCCTTCCTGTACTCTGTGTCCTGTTTAAGTGACTTTACAGGCCACTTACCTCAGCTAATCTTTGAATCTTACTTGTTTTCTATGGATCAACCTGTCTGTTTGTCCTCTCTGAATCCACTCCCTTGCACTACCAGATAGAAAGTTAGAAACTTCCGCCCCAGGCTTCCTAAGATCGGTGTACACGGAGTGAGTGCCACCATGACATCTAAAAATGTTGGAGAAGCATTAGAAAGAGCTTGGACTTTGATGTCATTCAAATCTGAATCGACTCACAACCCTGATATTAGATAGGTGACCCCAACAGTGTATTAGCTCGCTCTGTCCAAACCCCACTGTCGTTACCTATAAATTTATTATTGTTGTGAGGATTGACAGTAACATGTGCCAGATATCTGGCGCGGAGTTGGCATTCATGAAAGACACCATCCTGGAGTGACAGAGGGGAAAGGATGACCGGCAGTGATCCTGGAGCCCTAGCTGGAGACTGGATGTGGCACATGTGTGCACTCACTGTCTTCAGCTTCTTCGTGACTATGCTGGGCCCTGTTTTGCAGGCCGAGGACAAGGCGGATGTGTTGAATAAGGAGCTCCTCTTGACCAAGCAGAGGTTGGTGGAGACTGAAGAGGAGAAGAGGAAGCAAGAGGAAGAGACTGCCCAGGTAAAAGGCAAATGGAGGCTGTTCTTTACATAGGTATATTGATAAGGATCAGGTTATACTATAGAAAAGAAGTAAAATTAAACTTATTCTAAATCGAGGGTGATGTTGAAGCAATGCATGTAAGCAGTGTTGAATCTTGACATGTCTTTTGAAGGGTGTTAGAAGAAGAGGCAGCTTTTTTACCCTTGAACAGCTTTTAGGAATTTGCCTTTACTGAGATGTCTAGCAAGAGTGTTGAGTTTTCTCTAAGTTTAGTAACTTGAAATTATGATCCAAGAGCTTTGACGAATCTGCATACTTGTGCCATGTCTCTAAGATAGCCGACTTCTCTGAGGTAGTTCACAAGGATTTAGACCGAAGGTCTGCAAAGATCTCTGTCGGGACTTGCCACAAGCCTCTTCCTGGCCAGCCATGCATAACTGTCCTGATTCACACCTTAGAAGAAGGAACATCAGCATTCTTGGCAGAGTTCTCAAACCAAATCCCTGGGGGGATATAGAGAAATGTTCAGGAACCAGCCTCAAAGTTAGCACCCTACAGTCCTGGGAACTAGTTGTGAGGCTAATCAGCCAGAATTCGCCACGTTGCGAAGGGGTACAGTGCAGAGGACAGGTGAAGCAGGGGCCTCCCCGTCAAAGCGGTGGAAGCTTCTAGACATCAGCCTTTACAGGAAAAGAAAGTGAGACTTCTCTCTCTCTAGAGATGACTAGGTTTTTCAGACACTATTAACATTGCCATTGGCTGTGTAAATCAGACACACTTGTATATAGATGTTTGAAAAAATTGATTAAGATTTTGGCTGAATCCTGATGTTTCAGTCTACTCTTTCTAGCTAAAAGAAGTCTTCAGGAAACAACTAGAAAAGGCAGAATATGAAATAAAGAAGACCACAGCTATCATTGCTGAGTATAAACAGGTAAGATACCACAGTGGCAGTAGAGCTATAAAGGTAATTACTTTTGTTGTTTTCTTTTGAAGGAAAAAACATTATTGTGTTTAGAGTTCCTGAAACGGTTTCCCAGATTCGTTATATTAGGTGGCCCACTGTCCTCTGAAATAGGCAGTGGCTGGCTGGACATCTTCCTGATAACTGGGGAAGTCTCACAAACCAGCTTGTTGGTTGTTCGCAGCATGTGGTAGATTTAGCGGCATGGGAGACGCTATTCCCGTGGGATCCTGTCTCTCCCTTTCCCAGCCAAGCTCATCTCCATAGACGACACTGTAACATCTGCCTGTGGGCAGAGCTGGGTGACTGTATGTCTCCGTGCACACAAGCCAGGACGTCAACGTGTCCTTTGTCTCACAGTGCCAAATACTGGAGCTCTTCTTCCCACGGGCCTGTGTGGCCACCTCTGAGGCCAGTGCTTCCAGGAAGCTTCCTACCACTAACCTTAAAATGCCTTTCCCACAGAGGGCTCACTGTCCTGGGCCGTGTTTCTGGCCCTGTCTTCTGGGCAGTTTCAGAAAGCACTCATTCCTGCTCCAGCAGTATCTTCCTGTCCCTCCCGGTCAGCTGGGCATGGTAAGGACCCCTCATGTTGCTGAAGACGCAAGTGGGCTGTCCACGTTACAGTTTTCCAGAATTAATAAAGGCACACTGTGTACCAACTCCTGACCCCAGGTGTTCCCTGGACTCTTTGGTCTCACATAACACTTCAGAGTCTGATGCTTGCTGTTTGTTTTTGTGATTTTAAAAAATGTGTTTTCTGCTTATAGATAAAATTTATATTCTTGCGGAAAATGAGGAAATAGTTGATAAGCACAAAGAAAACAAACCTCCCTTAATCTTGCTAACTAGAAATATTCACTCATATATTGAATACACGTTATTGCTATAGAAATAAATGCTATTGAAATAAACATCTCTCTCTCTCACACACACACACAGAGGATGAATTTGGAACTAGCTCTAATTCCTATATTATGAACATCTTTGCACAAGGATGCTTCATATTCACAGATGATTTCTTAGAAGTAAGACTTCAGAGCTACCTTACTCATTTATGGCAAGCGACGACATGTGTTTATTTAACACCTGCTATGTGTGAGCCTTGCTACTTTGGGGGGCAAAAAAAGGAATTGATTCAGTATTTTTATAAGCTTATCTTATAGTGGGGGGCTAATACTTAACATATAAATAAGGGAAAGGAAATTCAGTACATGTGGAAAATGAAGAGATCCTTCCTGGAGAAGGGATGATTTGAGCTGTGCTTCATAGGCTAGGCAAGACTGGGATACATGAGATGGAAGAAAGGATAGAAATGCTGGAAAGAGGAAACAGCAGGCCAGCCTGTGGCATGTGCTTAAGGAGGCTGGATCCCACATGGCCGACTGTGTGGTTCAAGTCCCAGACACAGCGGCTTGAGAAGCATGCTGGGCACTTGTGTGTATGTACCCAAAGTCCTGAGAAGTGGGAGAAATGGAGGAGAAGGGATTGCAGGGTGATAATTCCCCAAGGGGGGCAGATGCTTTCTCACTCCTCCCCTTCTCTATCTCTCTCCAACAAGTACATGCACCCTCTGGCAAAAATTGAAAAAAAGAAAAAAAGAGGGAAGAGCATGTACAAAGGCATGGAGGTAGAATAGTAAAAAGAAAAAGAATTACTGGGCAAGTGATTTGAGCAGAGGAGAAGCAAAGCATGTGGGGGCCCAGACAAAGGAAAGTCTGTGGGGTGAGGCTGAGGCACTGCACTTTATTTTGTTTGTATTTTTTGAGCAGGAGAATGGCAAAACCAGGGACATATTAGAGGCACTAATCTGTCCCCATGAGGAATGTGGAGTTATGTGGAGAGATCCACAGGCAGAGACGCAAGCCAGTAAGAGGCTAGCACCAGAGAGTAAGTGGAAAGAAACAGGGCCGTGACTAAAATAAACAACTGCAGACGTGGAGCAGGGGAGGGCATGAGAGAGGCTATTTCTGCCAGTCGAAGGTGATCTTGAGATGCTGAGTGTGGGTAACTCAGAGAAGGGATAGTTAGACATTAACCAATACAGGGAACGCTGGAGACCCGGTGCTGCCAGTCTCGACCTCCTGCAAATGCACTTTTGTCCTCCACACATTGTGCCATGGTGGCCACCAGATGCAGCACTCCTCAAATTGTAATCCTTGGGACTGTCCTTGAGTGTTGTCTGGCCAGCACTTCAAGTAATATAAAAGCAGCAGACCCATCTGTTTGAAGATAATTGGGATATAAAACATAATCTAAATGCATTCTGTATTTGGAACGGGCCATTGTTGCCTATATTTCACAGTGTTGCAGTTTATGTAGGGGGTATGTGATTGCGAAACCTACTAGGCTGATCGCTTCTCTTTGACAGGAGTCACGACCGCCCTATTAGTCCCCAGGTTTAGATTTGGAGAAATTGCAAACTGACTCAATAAGCCAGCCCTGGTCTCTAGAGCTATTTTTGAGTAGACTAGAATTTTTTAAATGTCTGTTTTGATAACCGAAGTAGGCCATATTTGTTTTTAGCCCAAATTGTACTTTAAAATTTAATATCCTCTAGTTGTTATTTCTTCCAGTTTTCTAAAATAAAAGATACATGTTTCAGTCAGTAGATTTGAACATTCAGTATGTTTAAGCAGATTTTTTTCCTTTTGAAAGCACTCACTTCTACCTATTTCTAGTACTTATCAGCACCTTATTTCAGAATCAGTAATAATAATAGATTTTATTTAATGAACACTTACTGCTGGCTGTGTGAAGCCCTTTACATACGTTTTTCCCTCTTATTTATCACAGCACACAATACTCTTCAGTCATTTTCTTTAATTGCCTAAGGGTACATGTGCTTATCAGAAAGAGACAGAGACAGAGGGAGAAAGCATCCCCACACGTCCACGTACAGTGGGGTGTGGTCATGCCACAATCCCTTCTCCATCCTTTCAGAGTTCGGAGCATTCACGCACATGCATTCAGTATGTTTTTCAAGCCTCCAGAGACAGGATTTGAACCATAGTCAGCCATGTGGGACCCAGGTTCCTTGACTGCCAGGCTACAGGGCTGGCCTAAGGGCTCTTCAATCCCAGGACACTGAGGCACAGAAAGATGAATAGCTTTGCCCAAGCCACCAAGCCATGAAGTGGAAGAGCTGGACTGCCCTTAAACTCATGTTTGACTCTGGCGCCTAAGCTTTCCGTGTCTGTGCTATGCTGCCAAACCACTTGGTAAGAATGTTGGCCTGCATTGTCTTCTGGTCATTTTAACTGTTTTGTTCACCCTTTCACTTCTTAAGGAAACTTTTGGGATTGAAAACAGAGACTCTCCTTGTGGCTGTAGACAAGAAAAGCTTCTGGTTCAAAATTATTTTCATCAGATTCCTGGCGTTAGTACCTTGTACAGAGGAGATACTCGGCAAAGATTCTGTAGATTGATTACAAGGCGAGGCCAGGAATTCACTCGAACTTGTCACAGAAGGCTAGTGACAGAAAGAAACCAACTCTACCCCACGTTTGTTCCCACTAATGAAGGTGGAGTCGCGCCGTACACACGGAACCCCCAGGCTTGCTGCTGCTCATTTCAGAAAGCACAGGCACGTGCAGTGCTACCCCTCGTGAGAGTCGCCTCCAGGGTCCGATATGCCAGAGTAATGTAAGCGTGCATAAGCTGTTATGTGCACATGCTGCTCTTCTTTTCCCAAGGGAAAAAAAACCTCTCTTCTTTTCCCTAGATCTGTTCCCAGTTAAGTACCAGGCTGGAAAAACAGCAAGCAGCTAGCAAGGAGGAACTGGAGGTGGTCAAGGTAAGGAGTAAATGAGCTTTGTGACACAGTTTCTTCCAAATTCACCGTACGAGGACCCGAAAGGCTCCCCTCACAGTTAATATGAAACGATTTGGGAATTATGGAAACTAGTATACCTCTCTTCTGACTGGGCAGTGACCACCTTCCCTGCCAGCTGAAAGCTTGTGCCGTCAGGAGTCACCTGGGCTGTCGGAGGTGGGCAGCAGGAAAAGAGGCCGAGTTCACGCAGCTCACAGAAGCCTGTGCCCGGTAGCTGCCTTGGACCCTGGGACCCTGAGAGCCCTCAGGAACCACACCTGACTGCATGGGTTGACGTGGCCAAGGGTGGGACCCAGTGGGTCCCCCGTCACACTCTTGGACAGCCAGCACCGTAGGCAGCAGAGAACTTGGCTAGAAAATATGTGAAGGGTAGCTGACAGATTCTTCACCAATTTTTAGGTTTGTTTTTCTTAAAGAAAATCTGCAGCATTTATTTATATGCTGCCCCCTGGTGGTAAAACTCCTTATGTTAATGCTCTCCATGGGAAAGTGATTGTCCTTGTAGAAACAACAGAAAGCCAAATGGGGCAGAGTTGTTACACAGGGAACCATACTACAGAACCCCATGGCATCCTGACTAATTACGTTAAGATTTCATACCCATAGATTAATGAATGTTTGGCAATTTAGTATCTTATTTTATAACTGTAAAAAGTTACTTAACTTTCTAAGCTTCATTTTTGTCGTCTGTAAAATTGAGTAACATTACCTGCTTCATAATATCACTTGGAAGGTTAAATAAGATAATGGATATAAAGCGCTCAGATTAGTTACTGACATACAGTAAATATGTTTTTATATTATAACCTGGACATATATATGCACTTCCTTCTGACCTTGTAGTCAGAACTTTTCCTACTTCATGTTATAAAACATCAATCTTGTGGGCCAGCAGGTGGCATGGTGGTTAAGGCTCTGGATTCCCACATGGCTGGTCGCAACTCAAGTCCTTGACCTCGTGGTTTGAAAATCATGCCAGAGGGAGCTGGCAGGTGGCATGGTGGATAAAGCAGCTGGACTCCCACGTGGCTGACTGCGGTTTGAGTCCTGGACCAGGCGGCTTGCTTTCTCACTTTCCTTCTCTCTCTGTCGCTCTCTGGTCAACTTCAAAAAAAAAAAATGACAATGAATAAAATTAAGTAATTAAAAAAAATCATGCCAGGCATGTGCATGCGTGCATACCCAAAATTCCAGAAGGAGAATGGAGAAGGGATTGCAGCATGGCCATCGCTCCTGGGGGGTGATTTCTCACTTTCCCTCTCTATCTCTCTCTCTGTCTCTCTCCAGTGAGTGCACATGCCATGGGGGAAAAAAAGAATCTTGGGATTGTTGGTGAGTTTAGAGTTGGTGACCTGCCTTTCCAAACCTGCCTAAATTTGGGGCATATATCTTCCCTTTCTGTCCTGCCTTTGTACTTCTTTCTACTTAGCATTTACTGTTCCTTGCACATTATGGGCACATTAAGATGCAGTTGAGAGGTGTCTTGGCATAAAAAGACAAACTATCCTAAACTGAAATCTTTTTTTTTTTTTTTTTTTGAGAGGTTTTCACTATAGGGCGTGTGCACTCGCCAGACAAACAGAGAGAGACAGAAAGCGAGAAATCACCCCCCAGGGGGGATGGCCACGCCGCAATCCCTTCTCCTCCATTCTCCTCTCGGGATCTTGGGCACTCACGCACACGCACCCAGCATGAGTTTTAAGCCACCAGGTCCAGGATGCGAACTGCGGTCGACTACGTGGGAGTCCAGCGACATAGCCATTACGCTAACTGCTGGTCTCGCTGAACTGAAATCTTTATGAAAGTAACAAGGAAACAAGGATTTGTATCGATCATTTAGTAATAAGTTTTTATTGAGTACCTGCTATATACCCAGTTATCAGACTGCTAGTTTACTATAGAAATAATACATGAAAAAGAGCCTAGAACTTTCTTTTAGGACATGTTATATCACATGCACATGGTATGTTTGTGAACTAGTTGTAAAGGGCCTAGTCGAATTACACTGATGATCATATTTGTAGAGAAAGCAAAATTGTGAGACCAGCAGATGGTGTAATGGTTATGTCACTGGACTCCCATGTAGTTGACTATGGTTTGAGTCCCAGACCCAGAGGTTTAAAACTCACGCTGGGCACGTGTGTGCCCAAGATCCTGAGAGGAAAATGGAGGGGAAGGGATTGCTGAATGGTCATCCCCCTGGAGGGGGGGGGGTGATTTCTTGCTTTCTGTCTCTCTGGTGAGTGCATGCACTCTACAGCAAAAGTCTCTCTCTAAAAAAAAGAAAGGAAAATCATATGAACTACAGACCAAAGGAGGATTTGCGGCAGAGGCTGGACTAAAGAATTCAGTTACAGAGGATTTTAAAAGGACATTCTAGGGCTGGCTCTGAAGCTTAGTAGTTAGATCCCACATGGCTAAGATTCAAATATCAGCCCCAGCAGCTGGAAAAACAGACTGGATATGTGTGCATGTGTGTCCAAAATCCCGACAGGATGGAGAAATGGAGATGGGATTGCAGCATGACCACGCCCTGTTTGAGGGGTACTTTCTTACTCTTCCTCTCTCTCTGTCTCTCTGTGGCAAGTGTGCCCTCTGGCAATTTATGTAAATAAACAGGACATTCTAGAAGAAACCATGAGGATGAAGATCCACAATTAGAAATAAGGATTAGAGGGATCAGCAGATGGCTTAATGGTTATGTTGCTGGACTCCCACATGGCTGACGGCAGTTCAAGTCCTGGACCTGGTGGCTTCAAACTCACGCTGGGCATGTGTGTGTGCATGCCCAAAATCTCAAGAGGAAACTGAAGGAGAAGGGATTGCAGTGTGGTCATCCCCTCTGGGGGGTGATTTCTCACTTTCTGTCTCTCTGTCTCTCCAGTGAGCACACACCCTATAGCAAAAATCTCTCTTAAAAATGAAAAAAAAAAAGAAATGACTACTGGAGGGGCTGGGAGGTAGTGTGGTAGTAAAGGCACTAGACTCCCACATGGCCCTGACTGCAGTTCGAGTCCCAGACCTGTAGTTTAAGACCCAAACCTTTCTCACTTTCTGGTTGAATTAAAAAATAATAATAATAAAGTGATTCTAAAACAAAAAAATGAGGACTGTAAAGGTAGATCCCTTGCGTCATCAGTTACCCACATCCTCAGCAAGGGCTGCCATCCTCAAGGTCACCTAAAGGTCACACCTATTAACTGGAGCTTTTACCCCCACACCAACTCATGGCAGAACTTTAGCCAAGTCAGTGCAAGGACATGAGGATCTCCTTCCAGCTGTGTGAGCTTTCTAAGCAGCCTTCTTAGAGGTTCCACCCATTTCTGCTTACATATCAGCTTAATTTCATGACCACATGAAATGACCAGCTTTGAGGGGATCCGGGAAATGTCACCTTTTATCCAGACACATTCCCCAAATAAAGTCAGGATGCTCCTAAGAAAGGATGAGAGTGGTGTTGGCGGGAAGCCACGTTTCAGCCTGTCTGCTGGATCACAGCTGTGTGAAGCTTAGCACTTTCTCCAACACGTGGCTCAGGGCTGGAGGAGTGCATGCATTCATTCTCCACAGGATACAATCAGGACTCTGGAGGACAGTGTCTGGGGACCTTTGCCACCTGGCCACAGAGAGCTCTCATCCACTCCTGCCCCTTCACTGCTCTCTTACTCTTGGCTAGAGCTGTTCCCGTCCTTGAAGTTCTCAGCAGGTGCTGTGTCTGCCTGTGGTGTTCTTTCTGCTGAAATCTCCTCCTCCCTCTTATAAGATCAGCCTGCTCCTCCATATGGTTCAGACTAATACAATTGCTTACTCAGCTTGGTAAACTTTTAACCATTTAAGACCCAGATCATAAGCTACTTCTTTAATATTTTATTTAGTCAGCAGTAAACATACAGTCCATTTTTAGAGTGTGCTTATTTTGTGCCAGTACTGGGCTACTTATTAAGGTTCTTAAGTAAGAGCATGGCAACTTTTCAAAATACTCTAATTTTTTAATTATTTAATTTTATTTATCATTATTATTTTTTAGTTTGCTACAGGGCTCATGTGCTCACCAGAGAGAGAGAGAGAGAGAGAGAGAGAGAGAGAGAGAGAGGGAGGGAGGGAGGGAGGGAGGGAGGGAGAGGGAAAAAGAAAGTGAGAAAGCAAGCCGCCAGGTCCAGGACTCAAATCACAGTTAGCCATGTGAGAGTCCAGCACCTTAACCATGCCACCTACTGGACCGTATAATTTAATTTTTAAATTGCCAGTAGGCATGTGCACTTGCCAGAGAGAGAGAGGAGGAGAGATAACGTGTTCCCCAGTGGGGCATGGCTATGCCACAGTCCTCACTCCTCTATCCTCCTGCTAAGATTTTGGGCACACATATGCAACTGGTATTTCTCAAGCCACAGGGGCCAGGATTCAAACTGTTGTAAGCCATGAAGAATCTGTCTGGCTTTTCTTTTCTTTTTTTTTGACTTTTTTTGCCTTAGGGCACGTGAACTCACTGAGAGAAACAGAGACAGTGAGAGGGAAAGTTGAGAACCCCCCCAGGGGGGAGGATCACGCCACAATCCCTTCTCCTCCATTCTCCTCCTGGGATCTTGGGCACACATGCATGTGTGCCCTGAGTGAGTTTCAAGCCACCAGGTCTGGGACTAGAACCATGATCAGCCATGTGGGAGTCCAGCACCTCAACCACCATGCCACCAGTTGGCCCCAGTAGTTACTTTTATTACCCTAATGATCATCTTTGCTTAAAGCTGAACCACAGGACATGCACTTTTTTGGCAGAGTAGATCTGGGTCATTCATGGTGACCCTCCTCAGTCTGCTATAAGCAAGTGACTTCAATCCTGAGTTTCTCCATTTCTTGTGGTACCTACTTGTCCAGTTTGCTCCAGGAAGAAATGAAATACTACACATAGAACCTTTGGCCTAGAGCTTGGCGTCTGGTAAGAACAGTGGAAGCACAACATTCCAGAAAGATTTCAAAGAGATGCTATCATAATCTCTGTTCCTAGGTTCTTTCCAAAGATACTTTAGGACAAGGGAGCACTGTCTCGGGTAGTTGAGGTTGTGCTGACTAACCATTGTGGTTGCAGACACCAAAAAAGTAATGACCTTCAGAAACAGGCCTGCACTCGAAGACAGTAGGCAGTGTCTACACAGCATCATCAGGAAGAGACCTGGCCTGCAAGATCCATTTTGACGTTGGTTATTTCTTCTGGACATTTCAGGGTAAAATGATGGCATGCAAACACTGCAGTGACATTTTCAGCAAGGAGGGCGCTTTGAAACTAGCGGCCATAAGCAGAGAGGACCAGGGAATTGAAACAGATGACGAGAAGGACTCGCTAAAGAAGCAGCTGAGGGAGATGGAGCTGGAACTGGCACAAACCAAACTGCAGTTGGTGGAGGCCAAGTGTAAAATCCAGGTTGGTGATTTGATGAAAGATCAATAAGATAAGAATGGATGGTCTGTGGCCTAGGATACTCCAGTGCTTCAGAATATGCCCGTTGAGGTCGGAACTAAGACGTGACCATATGTGATGATACATTTCTTTCCACTAGCGTGTCCTGCATAATCATACTTTATACCATGTATTTTTAAACACTGATATAACAAACAAAATTTTAAATAAAATTTTAATAATTAAAATTATAGGTGCATACCTTAAAATGTTGCTGGAAAAGTGGGATTCAAAATGAGCTTATTTACGTATAAAATTTTTTGAATTCTGCAGTTTTTTTTTTAACACATGGACTTTTTGCAGACCTTTGTATCTGGTGAGAACTAACATATATACTGTCTTAGTTTGCCCTTAGGTTATTTTGCAAAAGTCCTTTCTCATTGAAAGTGGTTGTTTGAATCCTGAAACGAAAGGCCAACCTCCTCTGCTAACCTTCTCTGCTGTCGCTACTATGACCACTGAATGGTGGCTGACACTCTTCTTTCCTTTGGGGATCCTTTTTACCTTTAGCTGAGTTTGGCCCCTGTCCCCTTCATCTCCCTCCACACTGGAAGACAACATAATTGAAAATGTAATCTTGGCTTCTCATAGGCTGTTCCCGACCACCACATTGGCCGGTGGCACCAACCTACATTATCTTTGGTTACAAACTAAACCTAAACTTGCACCAGAATTGCAGGGGAACAAAGAAATAAAATGAGGTTTTATTTCACTCTTCAGAGAGTACATGGATTCTGGTTTTTAATGGTAACTCTTAGTTCTAAACTTTTTTTTCTCAAGAAGCCAATTAAATCTCTTCTGAGTTTGTGGGAGGAAAACTGTGGCTGCAGAGCACTTGGAGATTCCAAAAAGCTGTTCTCATGTTTGTTTTTTTGGTTTTGGGTTTTTTTTTTTTTTGTTTTTTTTTTTTTGGATTTTGGCAGAGAGAAAACATTTATATAATTCAGATGATTTTCTTTCTTTAATTAGGAACTCGAACATCAGAGAGGAGCCCTTATGAATGAAATCCAAGCTGCAAAAAACTCTTGGTTTAGCAAAACCCTGAACTCCATCAAAACGGCCACAGGCACCCAGCCCCTGCAGCCGCCCCAGGCCACCCAGCCGCCCAAGGAGAGCACATAGTTCCGGCCTCACCCCAGCACAAGAGCACAACCATCGAAGCAGCGGGAACCAGGGAGAGTTCTTCCTGGTGCCCCTTTGAAGGAAAGCAAAGGAGGCCAGAAAGCAAGCCAGAATCTTTCAGTAGCTCTCACTTTTTCTCGTATGACACGTCTCAAAGGGATGTTCTTTAAACCGACTTGATTTATGTTGAATATCTGTTTTCCAGCTTTTTCATGGAAGGCCAGGTTCAGATCCATCATAGTATTACACATTATTTTATATGCCTGATGTTTAGTTGGAAATAAGTAATTCAGAACTAACACTTTTTATTTAGAACTAATTATCCATAATTATTTGTATCTTGCATAAAAATGGAGACATCTGTTATTACAAGTTGAGGTGATAGGAAGATCTTTCACAATAAATAACAAAAAGTACGAAACTTCAAACCTCAGGATTTATTCAAATAAAGCACATGGTAGGGCCAGTCGTGACGATGGTTGGGTTTCCTCCTAAGAGTGATTCCCAGGGTGGGGAGTATTCTGTTTAAAGGAAAGAACAGACAAGGGATTGAACAGTCCCCAGAGATAATTGTCTGTTTCCATTTTCGGTTGGGTACATCTAGGAACACAGTGCCAAGAAATGTGGAATGAGGCTACTGAGCACACGCAGTAGGTAAAAGGAATGGAGATTCTGATCAGTGCAAGGTGCAACTACTTTGACTCTGGCATTCTAACAGATCTTTCTGAGAACTCCGGATGAGACTTGGAGGTTCCTAAGTGTGACCACAGATAGGACTTCTAGCAGTTGTAAAATGAGAGGTGGATATTTCAAGTTGTAGATTTAGGGAACCTTCATCAGAGAAATGAGAAAGGCCCAGGTTCAGCTGTTGTGCTTAGAGTGGAGTACAGAACCATCGACCGAGTATTTCATCTAACCTTGACCTATACTTGGCTAAAGAAACACTACTATACTGTAACCATGTTGACAAAGGGGAAGTCGGAGCCAGCCTCCTATCACCCTTGTTTAACGTTAGGCAACTCATCCTGATTTCTGCAGCTCCCTAAAAATGTGCTCTTGGTAACCTAGATGAACGGAAACAAATACATTTGTAACATTTTTAATTGAATATAAGATCTTTATAGAAATACTTATCTCATGGAAAGGTAAAGCTATTGTTTTAGAGTTAGTGGAAATATTTTTTTCAATTATATTTAACATGCCTGTATAAATAGCCTCTGGAAGAAATTCTTGGATGAAAGCAAAACTAGTTTTCTCATTTTCTAAACTATTTTGGAGGCCTCTGGCCCTTTCACATCAACGCAACTACTGTCCACTGTGTACAGTAACATTTACCAACATTCAGCCTTGGCTCTATCGTGGAATGTGTTGTTAGCAAAAGATCTTAAACATCCATAGTGCCAGAATGAGTCCCATCTGTGCCATACGTTGCATTTAATACCAACACTCTCTTAGAAGCAAGAATCAAGGAGGATCCCCGGAAGGGTACACAGCAAGTTGTCCACGGGAGATCCTCTTCTCAAAAGTAAACTTCAAGTTCTAGAAAGCAAAATCATCTCATCTGTAAGTATTTATATAATCTATTGAATACAATCCATAAAGCTGATATGATTGGTTTTTATCCATTACACTCATGTAATAATACTTTTACAGAAATCTTTTTTTTTTTTCTTTTGGAGAAGATTTTGCTATAGGGCATGTGTGCTCACCAGAAAGACAGAGAGAGAGAGAGACAGAAAGCAAGAAATCACCCCCCAGGGAGGATGGCCACTCTGCAATCCCTTCTCCTCCATTCTCCTCTCGGGATCTTGGGCATGCACACACACGCGCCTGGCATGAGTTTAAGCCACTGGGTCCAGACTCAAATCGCGGTCGATTACATGGGAGTTCAGCGACATAGCCAATTGGCCATCTGCTGGTCCCAGAAATCTTTTTTTAAAACCCTGACATCTTCTCATCATAAAATCCATTTTTTTTCCTAAAAGGAAAATAGCCCAGCATTCCAAGTGTCTTATGTTGACTTTAACATTCCCTTGATGGTTTAGATAAGCTAATATTTTTTTCCTTTTTTGTAAAATATAATGTCTAGAAAATTACATCTTAGCACTTATTTCTGTAAATCATTTCATATAGTCTGTTGACTTTACTGGTACTTTATGCTTTGATCCCGAGTGCAGAACACCTTACCAAATGGCCAGCTAAATTAAAGATGCTCTTTTGTGTGTTAATTTCGTAGTTCTGTGCAGAGCTCTTTTTAACTTCCAAAAATAAGTGCATTCCATAATATGCCTAAATTGCATAAATTTTTCTTAAATGGTAGATGAAGGAGAAAGAGAATGGTTTTAGGTCAAGCCCTTATCTGTATACCTGGTTCAATGTCTTACTCTCTTTCCCTTTTTTTCTTTAAATACAACTACTGGGTATCACATTATAAAAGTTTGAAAAGTCTGTCTTCGAGTTTCCTTTTAACTTTTCAAAAGATTATGCAGGCAATGCATAGATGTATATTTTTTCTTCTCTAGCCCCCATCCTTCCCAGTTATGTCTGTTGGTTGCATAGTCTAAACTGTGCCTCATTGCAATGCCTTTAACTTGGTAGTAGCAGTAAAGATTATAAAGAAAGAAAATGCAAAGTTTGGTATGTGAAATGATTGTTCACACAGTATATTAATAATTTAAGCAATATTCCAAAACACATATCCTTCCCCAGCATGAAATAGCTACTCGTTTTAATTATACTTGTTTTGAGATATATTTGAGAATTCCAACTCATCTCTTGAATTTCTTTTAGAAAGAGACCAGCAAAATATCCAGGAAATTTTCAAACATTCTAGTGTTTCTAGAGTGTTTCCTAGGATCCTTATATAGGATGTACTCTTTTTAAAACATCCTTCCAAAAATCTAATACTTGCAATATCTGAAAAGTGATAATTTTTCTTTGCATCACATTCTGTAGAATAATTGAAGTGAATCAAAATCAATTCATTAGTTTTCTATCTTGAGAACCTTGTTTAACACATTCTTTAATGTTAAAAGAAACCAAGTTGAATTTTGTAGTGCATATGTTTGCTAGTTTCCCACATCCTGAGCCATGTCACAATCTGGTTATATTTAGTCACATATAATTTAATGCAGTGAAGTCTCAGTTACCTAATGCTCTGTATATGGGTGCCTATCAGAAACACTAATAGGAATACCATAAAGGTCTATTGCCTACTTTCCATATGACCAATATCTCTCTCTCCCTTTCTCAGCTATTAAATTAGTCATTTCTTCTTCCTTGGCTTTATTAAATTTCCCTGGTAAAGTAGAAAAGCAATCTTTGTACTGATATTGGGATATTTATAATACTTATCCTGTATCATTTAAAATTTTTTCAGTCTTTCCTACTATATATTAATACCCATTTTTCTCCAACCCTTGCTCCATTTTCTTTAAATATTTTCCAGTTAATAGCTAATGCTTTCATTTCCTAACTGAAGTGAAAACAAAACAAACAAACAAAAAACAAAAACCAAGAATACAGAGATTAGGGCATGTAAATAAAAGATTTAGGTCCTGAAAGAAGCTGGTCAGTCATGCAGGAAGAGAATGGCATATGTGACTAACATAAAAGACTGAACTTTTTTTACTTTAACTGGAATCTGTCTACTAACTATTCACCAACACTGTGCATCAGACACTAAGGTGGTTGTGTGATTTTTGGACCCCTTTGAGGGGAAAAAAAAACTTTTAAAAAATGAGATACCTCATTTATTTTATTTTCTGGGAAAGAACACTTTTAATACTTAGCAAGATGATTCTCTTATAGAACTTACCCTTAAAAAAATTCTAAAATAGTTCTGATTCTCTTGCTTCAATTATAAGTAAATGAGAGAATGAACAAATCCTGTTGTATGATTTGGACATTGTTATATTTGTATGTGTGGGTGTGTGTGTGTGTGAGAAAGACTGGTAGAATTTTATATAGTGCATCCCTATGTCTTTTGTATACCTAATTACCATACATCCAAATACATAATGAGATTTGAAGACATGGCTGTCAAAGTTACAAGGCTAGGTGACAGCTTAGTGGCCTATTTGTACTGCCAGAAATAAAGCTCTCCTTCTAGTCACCATGTTAATGGTCACATTAAGCAAGAACTGTCCCAAAATATTCTTCCCCACTCACAGTGGCTTCCATGTACCACAGGCAACTTCAGACTCTTTCAGAAGGTACCAAAAAGAGGACTTCGGTGTGTGCTGCACCTCAGTAGGAGATGCAGACCTTGAGTTGTAGAGAAAAGTGGATGTTCACAAGATTTTAGCAACTGCAGTCAACTGTCTGTTCCTTCCTCAGTTTCCACCTAAAAGACCACATGTCACACTTACCTACAAATGAATTAGCTACCTGCAATGAAAACATCTTCCTCAGCATATCCCATGTTCCCTATCTCCATACTTAGTTTATCCTTAGTGGTATTCTGGAAAGTGTAATCTAAGACAAAAGAATATTTGAGTAGAAAACATTTTAAGTTACCTTCCTTTTTCATTGGCAATTATTTAACATGTAAAATCTTTTGGGGTAAAGTATAACTTTTAATAAGTATATATTACATATGGAATAAAATATAGCAAATGGAATTATAAGACTATAAATGCATCAAAAGACTAGTGTCATGAAAGCACAAGAATAAAGCTGGACGTGGTCCCAGAATCCAAGATGTCCCAATGGCCTTGTGCATCAGTTTCTCTATTTTTGGTATTTTGCATAATGCAGGGATCCTTAGTTCGAATGAGGGAAAACGTTTCTTAGTCAATCCCACTTTCTTCCAACTCCTACCTTCCCTTTGCCCAGGAAGTAGTAGAAATTCTGTACTATTTTTATGAATTCTATTATTTTGTCCATCGATCTCTAATGAAAAGTTTGTAGGATAAAGGAGTTGATTAGTCTGAACAGTGCTAATTGACTACAAAAGAAACATTAGTGATCAGCCTCTTCCTCTATAAACACTGACCAATTAGATGTTTCCATAATTCCATGTATTATGTATAGTACACTCTATAAATGTAAATGTAATGCTTGTTAAGAAAAGTGCAATTTATTGTACATTGTCCCAACAAATGTTTACTTTTATAATCGTTATGAACTTCAATCAGATGAGTACCTTGTTTTCATGTGTGAATGAAGCCTCGTGAAATAAATAAATGCAACCAAGAAGGTAACAAGGTGAATGTTTTGTGAGCCAGTGCTGTTTTCAATTATTTGTGTTGCCCCTTTGGCCCCACTAAGCGGTAATAAACATTTGTTCTGAAGTCCACACGTCTTTTTGATGTGTTCTAGTTGACTTTCTTCTGAGTCATTTGAATCCAATGTCCATGCAGTACTTATCTGACACCAGGCTCCAGTCAACTTACAAGGAAAGCATACACACGACTCTCCTCCAGGATATACCATGTAAAGTGACACCTACTTCAGCACCACTGCCCACCATCCTGCTTTCCTCTCTTTAGGGGTCATTTGCTTGGAATTAATAGAAATCTTCTCAAGCTAGATTAATAATAATTTAAAAAGGCAATTTATTAAAGTTAAGGTATCTGTATCACGGGTACCAAAGACCCAGTAGCTGGGCCAGAAGAGACACTAGGACTTGGGACTGAGATGCCACCAGGAATCCAGGCAGCTGTCCCTAGAAATGCTCTTATGTTTGTCTTTCCTGATGATGCTTATCTGACTTTTCTCTGTCTCTAAAAACAAGCTGTCTCTAAAACTTTTCTCTGTCTCTAAAAACTCTCTTCAAATGACCAGCAGAGATGGATGAGCTCCTAATTCCAAAGTCTTGCAAAAATCTAACTGGCTAAACCTGGTCAGGTGACTAGTTCTTCAAGGTCCAGCAAGGTGAATGATGTCATCTAATTCAAACAGAACTCCAAGGGCTCTCCTAAAAGTGGAGACATTGTGTAGGCATCTCAATGGGGTCCAGTTTGCATTTTGTTCTGGGAGTTTATAGAGCTCAAGTGAAAATCAAGAGGTTGATCAGCTCCTCTTAGAAATTAGCACATATTAAAATAGTAATCGGTGCCAACTAGTGGTTAAGGTGGCTGGATCCTACGTGGCTGACTGAACGGTTTGAGTCCCAGACAGGTTGGCTTGAAAAACATGTTGAGGGGGCCGACAGGCAGCATGGTGGTTAAGGGCACTGGACTCCCACATGGTCAGTTTGAGTCCCAGATCTGGCAGCTTGCTTTCTCACCCCCCACCCCTCCCATGTGACTTTGTCCGTCTCTGGTCAAATTAAAATAAATAAATAGTCAAATAAAATAATTATTTTTTTAAAAAAAAAAAACATGTTGGGGGACCAGCAGTTAGCGCAATGGCTAAGTCACTGGACTCCCATGTAGTCGACCATGGTTCGAGTCCCGCACCCAGTGGCTTAAAGTCACGCCGGGCGCGTGTGCGTGTGTGCCCAAGATCCCGAGAGGAGAATGGAGGAGAAGGGATTGCGGTGTGGCCATCCCCCCTGGGGGGTGATTTCTCGCTTTCTGTCTCTCTGTCTGGCGAGCGCACACACCCTACGGCAAAACCTCTCCAAAAAAACATGTTGGGTGCATATGCATGCATGCCCAAAATCTTGAAAGGCAAAATGGAGGAGAAGGGATTACAGTATCACTGCTTCCCATGAAGGGCACTTTGTCACCTCCTTCCCCTGCTCCCAACCCTGTGAGTGAGTACACACACACTCTAGCAAATTAAAAATTAATTTAAAAAAAAGTAACCATGGGAACCAGCAGTTAGCGTAATGGCTATGTCACTGGACTCCCACGTAGTCGACCGCGGTTCGCGTCTCGGACCCGGTGGCTTACAACTCACGCCGGGTGCGTGTGCGTGCGTGCCCAAGATCCCGAGAGGAGAATGGAGGAGAAGGGATTGCGGCGTGACCATCCCCCCTGGGGGGTGATTTCTCGCTTTCTGTCTCTCTGTCTCTCTCTGTCTGTCTGGCGAGCGCACGCGCCCTATAGCAAAAAACCTCTCCCCCCCCAAAAAAAAAAAAAAGTAACCATATAATTGGCCAGAACTGGCCTAGGAGGGGCAAACCTAGTACTTTTGTAAGCCTCATTGGTTGAAGAGGGCTGAGTGATCTAAGGGTTGACTCCAAGCTGCAGGAGACACCAAAATGCTGTTGGTGACGTAAGGAAACTAGCACAACCTGTGGGGCCAGCAGGTGGCATGGTAGTTACAGTACTGGTCTCCCACATGGCCAACCACAGTTTGAGTCCCAGACCTGGTGACTTGAAAATCATGCCAAGTGCATGTGTATGCATGCCTGAAATCCCAGGATTGAGGCATAGCCATCTCCTCTTGGGGGAGGGGGGTGATTTCTCTCTCTCATGAGTGCATATGCCCTATGGCAAAAACCTTAAAAAAAAAAAAAAAAAAAAAAAAAGAACAAAACCTGCTTCCTGGTAACAAGATCAGAAGAGGAAAATGTCCTAAATTGTGGTACCAACCAATATGAGACTGACCCCTCTCTCAGCCTCTAGTCTGGCAAATATCTTCCTGTTCCTTGTGGTATAAAAGACCCCACTTATTTGCTATGGGAGATCCTGGTTTGAGATTTCCTCATGCCTCCCTGCTAGCTAGCTATACAATACAACTCTTCTACTTCAAGACCCACTTTCACAGTGTTAGGCAGGTGTGTGCATCAGGCAATGGGCCCATTCGTTTGGTAACAATCAGAAGTTATAAAATTACAGTTTGCGGCCCAAATCCAGATCACAGAACATCTTTTGTTTGGCCCATGTAGTATTTTAAACAAGAAGATATATATAAAAAGCGGTCAAAATATTCAGAAAATATCCAATAAATTTGGTAGTTAGGAGGCCATGAGTGGGCTTGACATAAACACTAACTGAAGGAGAAAGGAAGCCTGATTGCATTAGGATAAGGAAATCAAGAATTAAATTTTCTAAGGAAAATTATCCAACACTTGAAAACAAGGGAAAAGGAGAACAGGTCTTTTCGATGTCAAGCCAAGAACAAGGAGAATGCACTTTATCTCACTGTTCCTTATTGACTAAAGGTCCTACCTTAATCTGTATGTTAACTGGGATGTTTTTGTTCAGTAGGAATGTAAATCGCTACTTTCTTTCTGGAAGAACAGATAACACCAAAAGTTATTAACTAATTCGTGTCTAACCTGGTAACCTTATACTAACATTCCTTTGTTAAATTTCCCATAGATTCCTAGCTATTCAAATATACTTGGAAATGGTTTCAACATCTGACTAGTTCCCTAATTTAATAATGAGTTCAGTGTGTTAAATTTAACTATTTTGGTCTAAAGCAGCCTCTGTACGTGCACACTTGGATTCCTAGGGATAAGCCAAAATCATACATGTTAGGCTGTTTTTCTGAGATGGTTGCTAATTATAGCCAATCATACTAGCCACACTTGAATCACAGAAAGCCCCCTTTTGAGCTGTTTGTATAGCCTAATGTCTACTTATAACCAATCCAATTGTTTCTCTACCTTATTCCTTTTAATAAAATTCCTTTTAATAAAATCAAAATGGTAATTTTATCCTAATCTACATATTTAATGCAACCTGTATCAAATGACAAGAGATAGTTTTTACAGATCTAGAAAAGACAGTCATGGAATTTGTTTGGACTCATAAAAGACCCTGTATTGCCAAAGCAATCCTATGCAAGAAGAGTAAAGTGGGCGGCATCTCACTCCCTGGCCCGAAAATATATATATTACAAAGCTGTGATAATCAAAACAGCATGATACTGGCACAAAAACAGATATGTAGACCAATGGAACAAAATAGAGACCCCAGAAATAACCAAAACATAGCCAACTTATCTTTGACAAAGGGTACCAGTTAATGCAGTGGGAAAATGAAAATCTCTTTAGCAAATGGTGCTGGTAAAACTGGGTATCCCCCTGCAGAAAGATGAATCTGAACCCTTATCTGTCATCATTAACAAAAATCAACTCAAAGAGATGTGTCATGACTTTTCCAATGACCCTCTCTCATTTTTTGCCATAGGGTGCATGCACCTTCTGGAGAGAGACAGAGGGAAAGTGAGAAATCTCTCCCCAGAGAGGTTGGCCACACCGTAATGCCTTCTCTATTTTCTTCCTGGAATTTTGGGTGTGCATGCATATGCACCCAGCCCAATTTTCAAGCCACCAGGTCCAGGATTTAAACCATGGTCAACCATGTGGGAGTCCAGTGCCTTAACTACCATGCCACCTGCTGGTCCCTAAAAATTATATTTTAACAAAAATTTTGATTATTGTCAAAGATTCAGAACAAAATCTATTCTTCCCACCCCCAGAGACAGGGAGACAGAGAGGGAGGGAGAAAACAACCCTCAGTGGAGCATGGCAATGCCACAGCCCCTACTCCTCCATTTTTCTACTCATCAGAACTCTGGACACACATGCATGTGTGTAGGACTTCAACCACAGGATCATGTAACATTTGTCTGCCTTAACCACCAGGCTATACAGCTGGCCCAGAACAAAATCTTTTAAGTTTGCTTGTAAGGAAAACTTGCAAGGAAATCCAGACTTTAGAAGAATTAGTTCTCTAAGCAGAAATTCCATGTACTTAAGGAAAAAAAAAAAAAAAAAAAAGCTACATAATTTCCCAAACTTTAGCATTTGGAATTAGTTTGTTTATGGTGGGAAAACAGTCCTCACACTCTCATATTATTACATTTTCAAACATTAGCATGGCAGTGGTTTGACTTATTTTAGGTAGTCTAATTTTACAGGAAAGGATCAGGCTCAAGGTTTATTTATACGGGGACTAGAACTAGACACACCCCTGATGTGTACATTTTGTCATTGTTTTTGGTTTATCTAGGACGGAAAATGTTTTGTTTTTCCTGTTTTGGGGATCCAATGTGCCTAGTTACTCGGAATGGCAGTATGGTAAGGGATCTATTTTTCTTCTGCACCTTAGATGTCAAGACAATTATAGGATCCAGCCAGAGAAAATGTGAATTGAGTGTTTAGTTAACCCTTTTTGTTTGTTTGCTATAAAGCATGTGCACTTGCCAGAGAGACACAGAGAAACAGAAAGAAGAGGAAAGTGAGAAATCACCCCACAGGGGAAATGCCCATGCTTCATTTCCTTCTCCTCCATTCTCCTCTCAGGATTTTGAGCTTGTGTGTACACAATGCCCAGAGTCTTTTTCAAGTTGCTGCTTCTGGGATTTGAACCATGAAGTTGGCAATGTGAGATCCAGCAGCCTTAACCACCACACCACAGCTGACCCCAGAAATTGTTTTTTAAATCAAGAATCTCAATCTTACTAAACCTATGAGGCTTGCTTCCCAAATGTCTCTGATAATAATCATTTAGGGGTATGTTAAAAATAGATCACCAGGTCTATTAAATTCACTAAAGCAAAAGTTACCATTTCCCACTGTGCCAGTATCAATTCTAAGCGCTAGCAATGAGGTGAACAAAGTTCCTGCCTCTGGGGAGCTTAAAAACTAGTGTAGAGTTTCTCGCCCTCGGCACTGTCGACATTTGGGGTCCAATAGGATTCTTTCTGTGAGAATCTGTCCTGTGTATTGAAGGATAGTTAGTAGTATCCCTGGCCTACATCAACTGACAGTGATGGCAACCACAATTGTCTCCAGACATTGCCAACTGTACAGGGATGGGGGTGAGCAAAGTATCCACAACTATCCCCAGATGAGAGCAACTGCTGCAATAGGAAAAAGACTAACCAATGTCAGGTGGTAATAGTATTGTAAAAACAATGGGATAAGAGGGTGGAGGGAAATGGTGAGGATGAAGTTGAAAGGGCGGCTGGTAGGATAGTTTTGCTGTGTAAACTTGACCTGCCCATGCTCCCGTTGCTGTGCAGGCACACGTGTAATTAAAGCCCTTAATTAGTTCACTTTGAATAAGGAAGTGATCCTGGATAATCTGGATGGGCCTGATTGACTCTATCAGACCTAAACACAGGTCTGAGTTTCCCTGAGGAGCTCCACTCTGCTTGTATTTTTTCCTTCTCCCACTTCCTATGGATGAAAGCGTCAACCGATTCTCATGAGGCACAGCCTGCCTGGCCTGCACCTTCTGGGCTTGCATAGCCAAGTCCCTCAACTGTGTAAACCAATTCCTTGTTTAATTCTGACCTACGTACCTCCTGCTGATTCTGCCTCTCTCATTGGGCCTTTACTAATACACAGTCTGAAAGAGCCTCCTAAATACAGTGCAGAAGTGACCTCTGTGATGATCTGGAGGGAGGGAGAGAGAAGCAGAAAGTGCAGATGTGGAGATAAGAGCAAACCCCATGGGTTTAAGGAACACAGAAAATGGCAGTGTTGGAACAAGGGAGCGTGGTGAGAAAGGAGTTCTGTGAGATAGGTCTTGGAGCTCAAAAGATGAGATAAAATCATACAAAACATTAAGGGTCAGGTAAGGAGTCAGGACTTTATTCTAAGCCTAACAGGAAACTGCTAAGAGGTTTTTAAGCAAAGGGATATAGTGATTTGTAAAGATGACCCTGGATGCTTTGTAGAAACTAACTGTAAAGAGAAGTGGAGAAGCAGAGAAATAAGTTAGGAACCTAAAAACACAGACAAGAGAATGATGATTTGGTCTTGGCTGTATAAGAGAGGGAGGAAAAAAAATTTTTTTCCTTCTATCCATTTAGCTTCACTCACTATGGCCCCTGTAACAAAAGATTCAGGCATATAAAATTTATCTAAATTGGACACGGCATGGAAACCTCCAGAAAGAAATGGGCTGGCTCTGTGGTGTAGTGGTATTGTGTGGCTCAACAGATGTGGACTGGGCCATCAGGTGGTGTGGAGGTTAAGGGGGTTGGATCCCACATGGCTGGCTGTGTGGACTAAGTCTCAGACCCAGTGGCTAGAAAATCACGCTGGCATGTGTGCATGCGTGCTCCAAACCCTGAGGACCTGGAAGAGGAGAGACTGAGGTATGGCTGTCCTCCCTGGGAGATGATTTTTCACTTTCCCTATTTCTCTATCTCTGGTAAGCTCATATGTCCTATAGCAAAACTTAAAAAAAAAAAAAAAAAAGGTGGATTGCAGGATTTGACAATCACAATCCAAATCTCGGGCCTGGTTGGCCTGAAACACCACCGACACAAGTGGGAGTACCCAACATCCACAGCTGGAGGACTGGAGGAACAGGATTACAGCCTGACCAGACGCTGCCCACTCTTGTGTGTATGTGCTCTATCATGAATACATGAGAAAAAATTTTAAATGAAGACTTGAATAAACAGTTAAACCTTAGTGATTTTCTATAATAGGTTTGATGAGGAATGGAGAGTTACAAAAATACATAATAGGCAAAAAAAATGATCTAAGGGTAATTAAGTGGGAGAAACTTAGCAAGGCCTGTTTGTTTCCCTTTCTCTCTGCACCTCTGTGCTCTCAGAGATAAGCACGCTTTTTTTCTTTAGGTAGAGGGAAGGCACCTCTTGCATGAGGATTTTTTAAGAGAGATTTTTGCTATAAGACATGTGCTCTTGCCAGAGAGAGAGAGAGAGAGAGAGAGAGAGAGAGAGAGACAAGAAGCAAGAGATCACCCCCGGGGGGGGGGGGGAGGCAGCGATGGTCATGCAGCAATCCCTTCTCCTCTGTTCTCCTCTTGGGATTTTGGGTAGGCATGGTAATGTGCCTGGCACAAGTTTCAACTCGCCTGGTCCAGGACTCAAGACTTGGTCTGCCATGTGGGAATCCAGCAACGTAACCATTTATGCCATCTGCTGTTCCCCCATATGAGGATCTTAAGACCTGCTTAATGGTACAAGGGTAGGGGTAGGCCAAAGAGACATTCCTGCACCTGCTATTTCTCAAAATATTTCAGTTTGAAACATTCAATATGCCAAGGTACCTGATTTGGGGTTAGTGTATCCTGAGACTGGTGGCGGTGGAGGTTGTAAGAAGGGATTTCTCAACAGATTTTTGAAGATTAAGTCAACAAGATCTGCCATAGGATAGGATGATTTGGGATTGAACATTCAAACATGTTCCCTCTGCCTGAGCAATTAAAAGAAGTGACCAGTCACTACATTAGGTCAACCATTCATCCAGGGAAATGGGACATTTGTTCCTATTTAGTAATTCCAAACTACTGGCTGGACACTTATAAAATGTCTCCAGACCCACCTAAGACAGGGGCACCTGCAATAGTGTTCGTCTGTAATCCTGGCTAACCCAGGGGCAGGGACAGGAGGATCAGACATGGTGAGACTCTGCCAAAAATACCCTCTGTGTGAAAGACTAAATAAATAAATAAATAAATAAATAAATAAATAATAGAAGTGTAGTTAACATACAAGAAAATAATCAGCTCTTGGTTCATGCACTTTCACAATTTGATGGATCGGTGTGATATCTATCACAAAATTTCCTCCTGCTACTCATTTAGTATAACCTACAAAGAAAACTGCACAGATACAAGCTTACAGTTCCATGGAATGTCTACAGAGTGAACACACCTGTCACCAGAATGCAGCTCAAGAAACACATTATTTGGGACCAGCAGTTAACATAATGGCTATGTCGCTGGACTCCCACGTAGTCGACCGCGGTTCGAGTCCCGGACCCGGTGGCTTAAACTCACGAGGGGCGCATGTGCGTGCGTGCCCAAGATCCCTGGAGAAGAATGGAGGAGAAGGGATTGCAGCGTGGCCATCCCCCCTGGGGGGTGATTTCTCGCTTTCTATCTTTCTGTCTCTCTCTGTCTGGCAAGCGCACGCGCCCTATAGCAAAAACCTCTCCAAAAAAAGAAAAAAAAAAAAAAAAGAAACACATTATCTGAACTCAAAGCCCTCTGGTGGCTCCTTTTGGTCATTGCCCTCCCCGCCCAAGGAAAACTATCCTTATTTTTAACACCACAGGCTAGTTTTGCTGCTTTTTAGGCGTTATTTAAATGGAACCAAACAGTATCAACATTTATGTGTCTGGCTTCTTTCTCTTAACATCATTTTTTATGAAAACTCGTGCTAGCTGTGTTACGGTTGCCTTGTTTTCGGACTCTCCTTCTGACCTTTTACAATAATGCTCGGCCAGAGCTTCCCTAGCAGCTGTTTCCCTTCTCAGACTTGCTGATTCTAATCGCTACTTTGGGCACTCTATAAAGCAGAGTGCGGACAATTTGACCTCTCTGGGGTTATAGTTTTCAGCTATGTTGCGGGCGTCTTGGGGCTGCCAGAGACAAAGATAATCTGAAAACGGGTCTTTCTCTAGATGTTAATAGGGGTGCAAGGACCAAAGGACACCCCCAACACAGTGGACCACCACATTTTCTCTGATGGCCAACAGGCTCATTTGGCCTGTCAAACCCTCACCTGGCTGAGCAATAGAGACTTCAGCATGGCCACTGAAAGCAGCGAAGGCACCAGGAACCTGTGCTTCAACATCTACGTGCGAAAACACTGCACCAAAGCCTCAGTCACAGCAGGGGGCGCCCTTGTGCCACAGCCTCGACCTGGGGAGCCTGGGGGCCCGTCACGTGACCAATGCAGCGTAATGACGCCACTGTGTGGGAAATGCCAGAACGCGATGACGTTTCCAGCGCGCCCAGACCGCTGACCGTCAACCTGTTTTCTTCGGTAACCCTCCACGCTTAATATGTTCTTGCTCGTTTTCATATAACTAGGCTGCTCCTTCCTCTTCCCTCGCGTCTGTCCTTTCTCATGGGGTTCACGGAATAATTTGATTCAGATGGCTGTCTGGCCTCATAGCCTAGAGAAGCGAAAACAGCTAGAGAAGCGGAAACAGCTGACACTCTAGGAAACTTCCGACTTGAAGACCGAAAACCTGACGTCACTTCCGGGGCTGGTTTTAGGCGCCGGTTTCAAGCTGCGCCTGCGTGGCTGGGGCAACTGAAGTCAAAGCGGAATTCGTACAGTTAGTCTTCCCGAACTGCCCATAGCTCGCGATAGTTGAGCGTCGCTGGGTGGCTCGGTAGGCGGGGCGGACGGGGTGGGCGGTGGCGGCCTCGCGAAGGTTCCAGAGGCGCCGCGTGCGGGAGGCGGTCCGCGACCTAGCGCAGGGGCGGTGTGGACCCGGGTTGCGGCGCTGCGCTTGAGTGAGCGCGCTCTGTGCGGCGTCCCCTCTCCTGCGCGACTGCGGCTCGGGCGGTCGGTGCCCAGCGAGACCATGGCTTCGACTGTAGAAGAGGTAAGCGTCTGGCGCGCCCCGCCGCCCGGTGCAGCGCGCGGAGCCTCGGGGCGAACGCAGCGCCTTCCTTCCCCGAACCCTGCGCCGTGGGCGCCCGCGCCGCCCCTCGACCCCGCGGCTGCGGCCCCGCTGCGGATGAGCCGCTGTGTCGGTGTTCTTGGCGCAGGTGGCGCAAGTGGGGCCGCGAGGGTTGGACGGCTTCGGGTCTTCCTCAGGCCTCGCTGCCCCAGGGCAGCACGCTCCGAAAAAGAAAGCTGACTTCCGAAATCGAGCGTCGTGCCTTGGTGCAGGGCAGCGCGGTGAGAAGTCCAGCACTAGTTAATGCTCAGTCCCGTTCGCTCACCCACAGACCACTGTGTCACTTTGGGCAAGTTATTTCACTTCTCGGTGCCGCAGGAGTGTCCATAGCGCTACTGAAAACATGGGGTGTTATTTTTAAATGTTGGAGCCAGTGCTTGGCAGATATCAATGTGCTGTATTCGTTTCTTAAAAATGAGCAATTGAAAAGTTACTTGTAAATAATGGCAGAAAATCGAACAGCTTTTTAAAAAGCTCTGTAAACTTTGAACATGGGCAGGTTCGCTTTTTGGAGAGTCAGTTTGCTCAGTTACCAAATGGGAATAATAACGGTTGTATTGCTCTTTTCCAGGCCGAAGTAGGCTGTCAGTTCACGATATTGTTCATATTTCTAGAAAAGCGCAGGGTATCTTTCCGGAAAATTTTCACTCATTATTAAGAATCAGCACTGGGAACTCTCAAATTTGTCTTTTTTAAGTTAAGAAAAATCTGTAAATGAAAAATTATGAGGTGTACTTGTTTCAGTCTGGGTGCTTTGCCAGGTTGGTTAAGCCTTGGGGACCCACGTGCCCTACGGAGAGACTCTGAGGTACCTTTAGTCACACGTAGGAAGAGCCCAGCATCACTCCTCTTCGCAGTCAAGAATTTTCTCAATGCAGGTACTTAGAAATACTCATTTAGGAGCACTTCACTTTGTTTTGGTTTGTGGTAAAATTCTCCTTTTTGACCATCATAACGTGTACAGGTGATTTTTAGTGTATTCACACCGTGTGCAAGTATCACCTCTACCTACAGGGAGGGCATTTTCATCACCCACAAAGAAAATCCTTGAATGTCCTTTAAACAATCACTGCTCAATCCTCTCTCACCCCAGCCTGGGCAGTTACAGATCTGCTTTTTGTCTCTGTCATGTTGCCTATTCTGGGCAATTTTTATACAAGCCATATGGCTTTTTAATTTTGTGGTTCCTTTAACTTAGCATATAGTTTTCAAGTTCATCGTGGTATACATGAACTGGGATACCATTCCTTTTTAAGACCGAATAATAATTTCATTGTGTGGATGTCACAGTTTGTTCACCTAGCCATCATGTGATGATGGAACATTAAATTGTCTCCTTTTTTTTACTTTTATGAATAATGCTATAGTGAAAACTCGTGTATAAATCTTCCTGTGGATGTTTTCAGTTCTCTGGGACATATACCAAGCGATGCAATTGCTGGGTCACATGGTACCTCTTTAAAAGACTGTTAAGACTGTTTGCAGAGTACTTGACCATTTAATTTCTCTCTCACACAAAAATGTATGAAGGCTCAGTTTCTCTACATGCTCAACATTTGTTATTTATTTATTTTTTTATGCTACCATCCTAGTGGGTGTGAAAGGGTATCTCATGGGTTTGATGGTGCATTTCCCTAATGACTAAAGATGTTGAACATCTTTGCATGTTCTTTACTCCCACTGTCTGTCTTTGGGGGGTATGTCTGTTCAAGTCCTTTGCCCATTTTAAGGCACTTTGGTTTTACCTCTAAGTGAAGACTTAGGAAACCTATTAGAAGATAAAGCTTGAATGTTTTTATATGTAGGGATAAAAAGGAGTTAATGATTTCTGCATACAGAAAATAAAATACATACCAAGAAAGCAAGAAAATTTGCAAGATAAATTAGAGAGAAAACGGTTCTAAGACATTTTAAAAGTTTATCTGCAAGAAAAGCACCAAAGGGGTCAGCTTGGGTTTCAGATCTGCAAGTAAGAGAGAAATGAGGATACAACTGGGCTGCAGAAAGTTGCTTCAGTGGCTGTCACACATCAGTACTTTAGAGCCAAATCTGGCAATGGAGAGGGCTTGAGAACTCAGCCATGGGGGGCAAGGGCGACCCTTTTTCATTCTCAGTTCTCCTCTGAGTCTGTTGTAAAAATAATTCCTGTTCCATGGGCCGGCAGGTGGCATGGTGGTTAAGGCACCCGACTCCCACATGATTGACCCTGGTTCGAGTCCCAAAACTGGCAGCCTGCTTTCTCACTTACCCTGTTCCTCCTTCTCCGGTCAAATTAAAAAAATAACGACATAAAGATAAATAATTCTTTTTAAAAATTCCTATTCCAGTCAAAAAATAAAACCTGTTTAGATTCAGCACATTTCCTTTCCTATTTGTTTACTAAATTGCTACCCTGGGAGCTAATATACTCACTTTACATTTCAGTATTTTCTTGTTATTAGAATCCGTGAATTTTTGAAACCATTATTAATAATGGCTTTGAACTAAAATGTCTTCATTCTCTGTACAAAATGACTTTGCAGTTTTGTTTCTGTCTTGGTAATGGAAGTATTTTTTGGAAGGGGAGAGTGTGGCCAGGAGCCTGGGCCAGTAGGGCTTTCTATCCCAAGTCACCTGTTACTCATAGGCAAAACAAGGGCATCTGCATTAATTGAAATAATAGAAGACTTAGGTAAAAAAAGATTTGATTGTACTGTTAGTACATTTTTGTAATAAGGCTAGTAGGCCTTCATACTGTTCTGTTTCAAATATTATACAAATTATTGTATTTCTGATAGTACATGTAGATGTAAATCCCAAGTAGCAAGTCAAGAATGTAAAGTCAAGTCATTCTAAGAAAGAAGAGTCAGTTGTTTGGAAATATCTTATGTATTTCCAGTACGACAGGGTGATTGGCAAAAAAAAAAAAAAAAAAAAAAAAGGCTCATTAATTTCCTAATGCTGTCTTTAACTCTGTAAAATGCTGGCCCTATCTGTATACAAAGTAGAAACGATTAACAGGTGACATATTGGCATGAGAAGAAAACAATAGAGTGACTTTTTCAGATGGTCAGTTTCCAAGAGTATGTTGCATTTTAGATCCTTTGTCTGGGTCTCCCTTCTACTGTAGAACCAAGTCCTAACTGTCAGATTCTCCCTGCTTTGGAACAAGATTTTCACTAGTTACTTAAAGGTTGAGAAGCCATTACCTCAATAAAGTTGCTGTAATATGGTCAGTATGTATTCTCTTGTTTTTTATTTTATTTTATTCACTTTTAGTTTTTTGCCATTGGGCATATTCACTCAGAGACAGAGAGTGCAGGGTGATTCTCACTGCAGTCCCTTCTCCATTCTCCTCAGTGTTTTGGGCACACATATACAGGCCACCAACGTTATTTTCAAGCCATTGGATCTGTGATTTGAACCGCAGTTTGCCATGTGGAAATCCAGGGCCTTAGCCACCATGCCACCTGCTGGCTCTCTCATTTTTATTTTAATAATGTAAATTTTTCTAACATCTGAAGACTATGACTGGGTGGTATAAGGAGGTTTGACCTTTTTTTCTGTTTTTAATGCAAATTTTTAAAAGTTAATGTATTTCTTTTATGAGTAAGAGAACAACAGAGACAGCATCTCAGACATGGTCTCAATATTGCCATCCAGCTCCAGCCACCTCGGGATCATGGGCACATGTAATCAGGGAGGGTCCCTGGAAGCAAACCTGGAGCCTTCCATATGGATCAGTCTCACAGACAATCCTTTCTCCACTGCTATGCCAGTGTTCAGCTACAATGGCCTCCTTTTTAAGGAAAATATTTCTTTGTTCTACTTTATAAATCACAAAAGTTTCTTGTTAATAAAATGTTGCAAAACAGGCAGATAATAGTCTACCAAACTGTAAAATTTATTCTTAACTATCTATTGATTCAAGATTAAGTTTTCCTGGGACCTGAAGATGGTGTAATGGTTGCATCACTGGACTCCCATATAGCCTACCGACTTGAACAGCAGCCTGAAACTCACACTGGGTGTATGTGCATGTGTGCCCAAAATCCGTAGAGGAGTATAAGGAGAAGGGATTGCAGCATAGCCATCCCCCTGGGGGGTGATTTCTCACTCTCTTTCTCTGTGTCTCTGGCAAGTGTACGCGCCCTATAGCAAAAATCTCTCTCCAAAAAAAAAAAAAGTAAAAATTTTCTTTAAAAAAGGAAGCTTGAGGCTAGCCCTATAGCCTGGTGGTTCAAGGGTCTAGATTTCACATGACCAGTTGCACAGTTTGAGTCCTGGACCTGGCGTGAAACATGGAGGAGAAAGGATTGCAGCCTGAACATTCTCCATGGTGGAGGTGCTTTCTTATAATACTTTAACTGGGTGTAGAGAAAATTGAAGTTGCAACTCAATCCTAGAAAATTTAGGTGACTCCTTAATTCCTAGCTCTTGTTATAGTAAATTGAAATGTGTGATGGGCATAATCTGAAGTAATTTCCTTTATTATCATAGCTAACTTGCCTTTTATTTTGACACAGCTGCAGAAAGATCTAGAAGAAGTAAAGGTGTTATTGGAAAAGGCCACTAGGAAAAGAGTACGTGATGCCCTTACAGCTGAAAAATCCAAAATTGAGACAGAAATCAAGAACAAGATGCAACAGAAATCACAGAAAAAACCAGAACTTCTTGACAATGAAAAGCCAGCTGCTGTGGTTGCTCCCATTACAACAGGATATACAGTGAAAATCAGTAATTATGGTATGACCTGCATCACTACATCTAATTCTTCATGCTCCCTATAACCTATTCCTTAGTGGTACACTTTCAAAGTAAATCAGTACATAATTTAAAAAATACTTTCAAGTGTTTGCTTTTTGGTGGCTTGTAAGTCGATCCATTGGTTTATTTAATAAGGTACTTTGTTTTTTAAAGAGATAAATGGGAAGGATACTTTCTAGAAGCTATTAACAAGTAAAGGTGATAAGAAGCAATAATAAAGAAGGACCCGCTTCTGAAATAACATTCAGTATACACGAACTATAGCTGTGGTTTTTTATTTTGTTTTTAAGTTAATTTATGTCTTACATGAACGAGATACACATACCCCCGCAACAAGGTCTTCACACTGATCCCTCCGTAGTCTCAGCGAGGCCAGGTTGTGGGCACACACATTCTTGGTGTACTCAGACCCTGGGACCTTCCCATTTGGGTCCAACATCACAGGGCATTATATTATTACTGTGCCACTAGCTGGCTTGTGTTGTAGGTTTTAAAATTATGTTTTACTTTCTACTGCCAAACCACCAGCAAAATTAACTGAGGAAGGGAATCCAGGTAAATCCAGGGAATTTGTTTGTTTGTTTGTTTGTTTTGAGAGGTTTTTGCTATAGGGTGTGTGCGCTCGCCAGAAAGATACAGAGAGTCAGAAAGTGAGAAATCACCCCCCGGGGGGATGACCACACCGAAATCCCTTCTCCTCCATTCTCCTCTTGGGATCTTGGGCACACCCGCACACGCGCCCGGCGTGAGTTTAAGCCACTGGGTCCGGGACTCAAACTGTGGTCGACAACATGGGAGTTCAGCAATATAACCATTATGCCAATTGCTGGTCCCAATCCAGGAAATAGTTTTGAGCACCTCGTGTATACTGCTGTTGTGCTTGGACTTGTGAATGCATAGCAGTGACTAAGACTCAGTCCCTGCTCGTAGTGTCATTGGGACACATTACAAGAGGTCTTTAAAACATTCTTGGAAAATGCACATTACAGAAAAACCTACATGGATTTTAAAATTTTTAGCATTCTTACTTTAATTGCAGTTTATTTTTTGAAGTGATCCTGTACAACTAATCTCATAGTAATACCATTTTCCTTCAATGGAGTATGAAGTAAGCTCTCTCAAGGACATGGCAATCTTATTTTCTTTCTGTTCACAGTATCTAGCACATAGTAAATACTTAATATTTGTTTTAACAATAGGGATTTATGAAATATATGGGAATATAGCTAAAGAAATGAATAATTTTGGACATGAGGAACAAGAAAGATAGGAAGGGCTAAATAAGTTTGAGTTTGTAAGTATATTTATCTGGTGGAAAGGACTGGAATAGTATGAGCACAGAACATGAATAAAGGCTCAAAAGGCGTGATGCGTTCTGAGTATTGTCCTCATAAAAGCAGTCTGTGTGTCATGCTTAAGAGATGTGCTGTGGTACTACAGGGGATGCTCAGTTAACTAGGAAGCTGGTTTGAAGGTATTAGAATTGTGGCAGAAGTATTAGGGGAGAAACTTGTCGAAGTGGTGGATGGATGGATTGAATAGGAAGAAACTAGAAATAGATGAAGTTCTTCAGAACTTTCTAGAGCATCTTTTTTGATTAAACACTACATTTCTGTTCTATTGGACTAAGGGGCAGAACTATCCCTGACTTGATTGACATCGACACACACAAATACACAAGTAGCACCTTTTATATAACATTCGTATATTTTTATGTGGACAGAGTTCACGTAGATTAGAGACTGATAACATGATGAAATTGTGTTGTTTAATAGACATGGTAGGTTATCCGAATAGGTTTGGATGAAGAAGTCTTTGAATTTATATTCTACCATGTACTAGAAAGGAACTGAGGAAGCTAGGATTATAATTGTTAGATTGCTTAGAAAAGTATCAACAGAAATTATAGAATTGGACAGTGTTGATGTTTAAACATTCAGTTTAGAGGAAAATTGCCAATATTGAGGTATAGGACAAAAATTATTTCCATAAAAACATAAATGAGGGACCAGCAAATGACATGGAAGTTCAGGTGACTGAATCCCACATGGCTAGCTACTTGGGAGTCCTGTACCTGGCAGCCTGAAAAATCACACCAGGCTCCTGTGCATTACCCAAAATCTCAAAAGGAGAAAGAATTGCAGTGTGGCCATATCCCCAGAGAGTACTTTCTCACGTTCTCTTTCACCCTTTCTTTCTCTCTCATGAGCATGTGTGCTCTATGGCAAAAACTGGAGGGGGGATAAAGCAAATGAGCCGATATTAAAGACTATTTAATTATCATATTTTTATTTTATTTTTTTGGAAAGGTTTTTGCTATAGGGCACGTGCACTCACTGGAAAGACAGAGAGATAGAAAGTGAGAGATCACCCCCCCCCACGCAGCAGTCCCTTCTCCTTTCTCCTCTTGGCATCTTGGGCACACACATGCGCCCTCTTGGGCACACACATGCGCCCGGTGTGAGTTTAAACCACCAGGTCTGGGACCAGAACTGCGGTCGACTACATGGGAGTCCAGTGACACAGCCATCATACTAACTGCTGGTCCCTGGGCTCATGTTTTGAAACCTGGATTCGAATCTCCATTTTACAAGTTGGTAGATTACTAACTTTGGGTAGAGAACTTAACTGCTCTCAGGCTGTTTTTTAATCTAGAAACTTTCTTGTATTTTTATTTTTTTCATGTTTCTATTAATAAATTTTTATGTTTTTGTTTTACTGAGTTTCATTGTGAGCCATATGTATTTATTCTTCCAGAGATTCTTAGAGGCTTACTTGATTCCCATCTTTTTGTTGTTGCTAGGATGGGATCAGTCAGATAAGTTTGTGAAAATCTACATTACCTTAACTGGAGTTCATCAAGTTCCTACTGAGAACGTGCAGGTGCATTTCACAGAGAGGTGAGTTTTTATAATGGGAAAGACAATCATCATTAGGAGTCAGATTGTCTTATCTTGGGAGTCTCTGTTGTTTGTAAAATATGCTTGAATTCAGGATTGATTATCCTTTACACCTACTTTGAAGAGATGAATGTTAAAAGCTGTTGGCCTCCCCCCCTTTGTCACAAGAACTACAGAGAATTTGTCATAGAACTGTAGTCCTCAGCCTTTTTGGCACCAGGGACTGGTTTCGTGGAAGACAATTTTTCCAAAGACTGGGGTTGGGGGTGGAGGACTGGGGGACGGCAGGGATGGTTTTGGGATGATTCAAATGCATTACATTTATTGTGCACTTTATTACTATTATATTCTAATTTATAATGAAATTAATAGACAACTCACCATCATGCAGTATTTGCAGCTGCCCCTCAGCATTAGCATCACCAATTCAACTCCACCTCAGATCATCAGGCTTCAGGTTCTCATAAGGAGTACACAACCTAGATTCCCTCCCAGTTCACAATGGTGTTAGTGCTCCCATGAGAATCTGACAGGAAGTGGGGCTCGGGTTCTAATGTGAGTGATGGGAAACAGCTGTAAATACAGATGAAACTTTCCCCCCTCTCCTGCTGTTCACCTCCAGCTGTGTGGCCTGGTTCCTAACAGGCCGTGGGCAGGTAGGTATTGGTCTGTGAACCTGGGATGGGGGACCTTTGTCATAGAACTGGAAAGATAATGTATTCACTTATGTTGTAGGTCATTTGATCTTTTGGTAAAGAACCTAAATGGCAAGAGCTACTCCATGATTGTGAACAATCTTTTGAAACCCATCTCTGTTGAAGGCAGTTCAAAAAAGGTGAGTGTACTATATTTTGCTCATACTGTTGTGTGAACTCATTGTATTGAACCTGACTGATTGAATTGAGATGTAATATTAATAGAATTATGCGTTGTTACAGGAACCTATAGACTACAGTCTGCTGCCTGTTTTATAAATGACATTTTTGGGGGACATAAACACATTTGTTTTTATGTTGTTTGTTGCTGTTTTTATGCTGTAGTGGCAGTTAAGTTGTTGAAACAGACTATATGAGTCATGAAACCTAAAATACTTACTATATGGCCCTTTACAGGAAAAACTTCTGTTATGGTAGAAGAATAGATTACATTAAAATTGGGGAGGTGGAGGACTTTTAAAGTAATGAAAAATGAGACCTGAGGTGTTGTTTTGTTTTTTCCTTAAGGAACCATTTAATTTTATTTATGATCATTATTTTTTAAAATTTGACCACAGAGAGGGAGAGAAGAAAAGTGAGAAAGCAAGCCACCAGGTCTGGTAGTGGAACTGCATTTGGCCATGTGGGAGTCCAGCACTTTAACCATCATGCCACCTGCCAGCCCCCAGACCTGAGCTTTTTTTTTTATTTTTTCCTAATATTTTTGCTGTAGGGTGGTGTGCACTCTCCAGAGTAACAGAAAGTGAGAAATCACCCCCCCAGGGGGAATTGCCACACCACATCCCTTCTCTATTCTCCTCTCAGGATTTTGGGCATGCACGCACATGAACCTGGTGTGAGTTTTAGCTGCTGAGTCCAGGACATGAACTGTGGTTGACTACGTGGGAGTTCAGCAATGTAACCATTATGCCATCTGCTGGTCCCAAGACCTGAGTTTTAATCCCAGCTTTTACCACTTCTAGATATACACTTTGGCAGTTTGATCAGCCAGTGCCTCAGTTTCCCCATTTGTACAGGGGTAGTAGTTTATTCACAAAGCTGAAATGATATACAGAAATGAAATCTATCTGTAAATAGCTTAAAGTAATTATAGCTGTTGTTAGAAATATGCATAAATTGTTGATACATAAAAGGTCTTAAGCACTATGCCCGACTGTAGTAGATGCTACAAAAATAGTGAAAAGGCTTTTAAACTGTTATGCGTACTTTTTAGTAATTTATACACTCCCACATCTTAACCTAATTTGAATTAGTGAGGCTTACTACATCAGGTATATACATGCCTGTGTATATACTGAATTTATGTTTACATACAGCTATATAGCAGCTTAAAGGTAACAGAATTTGATGATAAGCTTGTGTCTCACTGCAGCCTTCATCTACTAATCCAGTAGTTGAAGGAATACTTGGACTATTAGGAGATAAGCACTGATTATTGTTGAAAGAGTCGTATATTGCTCTTTCCTTTTTCTCACCTTCCAAATGCCTTACATTGCCCTATACTGCTATATATGATCAGGTTTCCTGCCTGTCCCAGATCCCTCTTATTATATATACACAGAATTCCCCTGTCAATCACTAAAAGTCCAGCCACTGCTTATCTTCAAACACAGAGATCGTCCATCTTGTAGCCAATTCTAGAATGCCCTTCTCCTGGATCTTAGGTTTCAGTGCAAGATTATGCTTCACTAATGAAGCTCCTACCCCTCTCTTTTTAGAACCCTCTTTGTCCTGGTAGCACTTATTAATATTTGCAGGTATTCAAGTTTCACTCCTTGTTTGTGGTCTTTCATGAAAGTACTACCAGCTCTTAGAATTAGTCTCCCACACACAAGGCACATGATTATGGAGTAATGGTTGTTTTCTAAGTGTTTATGCTTATCACACATAGTCTGAGTTGTACCTATTTTCCCACTTCCAGGTTAAGACCGATACAGTTCTCATATTATGTAGAAAGAAAACAGAAAATACACGATGGGACTACCTGACCCAGGTTGAAAAAGAGTGCAAAGAGAAAGAGTGAGTCTACTTTTAATTAAAGATTTCAATGTATTCTTTGCTGGGATTATAGATTTCTAATAGATTTTCTTTATGTACTGTAGAGCTGTGTAATCTGATTTGATCATTTACCTTTTGATGTCCACTGATTAGCCTGATTGCTTATGTATCTGCTTTCAACTGTAAGAACCTACCTGAAGAGAACACTGGTCCAGCAAACTGCTTTTTTTGGGGGGGGAGAGGTTTTTGCTATAGAGCACATACACGCGCCAGAGAGACAGTGAGAAATCACCCCCCAGGGGGGATGGCCACGCCACAGTCCCTTCTCCTCCATTCTGCTCTCAGAATCTTGGGCACGCATGCACACGCGTCCGGTGTGAGTTTAAGCCACTGGATCTGGGACTCGAACTGCAGCCGACTACATTGGGACTCTAGCAGCATAGCCATTATGCCATCTGCCAGTCCAAGCAAATTGCTTTTTAAGAAGATCTCTGTGGTTATGGTTGACTTTGTAGTTCTGGTTCTTAATCCTGGGCACAGCAATATTTCTGTGCAGATACTGTGCCCATTTCCACATACTCTTATTTCAGTAGTTCAAGAGAGGCTAAGATCCTACTGTCCAACTTACTTTCATTCCTCATTTTTTTAATTATCTATTAGAGACCAGCAGATGGCATAATTGTTTTGTTGCTGGACTCCCACATAGGGATTGCGGTTCGAATCCCAGACCCAGCGGCTTAAAACTCATGCTGGGCATGTGTGCATGTATGTCCAAAATCCGAGAGGAGACTGGAGGAGAAAGATTGTGGTGTGGCCATCCCCCTGGGGGGATTTCTCACTTTCTGTCTCTGTCTCTCCGATGAATGCACACACCCTATAGCAAAAATCTCTTTTGGTGGGAGAAGTTTTTGCTACAGGGCACGTGCGCTCACCAGACAGAGACAGAGAGATAGAAAGTGACAAGTCACCCCCCAGGGGGGGATGGCCACACCGCAATCCCTTCTCCTCCATTCTCCTCTCTGGATCTTGGGGCACATGCGCCTGGCGTGAGTTTTAAGCCACTGGGTCTGGAACGCGAACCATGGTCGACTACATGGGAGTCCAGTGACATAGCTATTACGCTAACTGTTGGTCCTGCAAAAATCTCTTTCTTAAAAAAAAAAGTTATCTATTTAATTTTATTTATTATTTATTTTTTTTTTAACTTGCTACAGGGCACATGCACTCACGAGAGAGAGAGAGAGAGCGCGCGCGCGAGCGAGCGAGCTGCCAGGCCAGGACTTGAACCGCAGTTCGCCATGTCATAGTCCAGCACCTTAACCATCATGCTACCTGCTGGCCCTCCTTCATTCCTCTGTCTCCATCCCCTCTACTTCCTACCAGTGTTAACAACCTAAAATTATATCTCTCCATTTGTTTTGTTTCCTGTGTTTTCTTTTTTAACAGAAAGCCTTCATACGACACTGAAACAGATCCTAGTGAGGGACTGATGAATGTTCTAAAGAAAATTTATGAAGATGGAGATGATGATATGAAGCGAACCATTAATAAAGCCTGGGTGGAATCAAGAGAGAAGCAAGCCAAAGGAGAACCAGAATTTTAAGACTTAAAGTCCTTTCAAGAACTGTGATGTGGAAATTCTGATGTTTTCAATAAGGGAATGTTGGTGAGCAGCACATATAAATTGACAGATAACTATTTACACAGCCTTCTAAGTAAAGACAGTGAATTCTCCATGTCCTACTGGAGAATTTATTTAAATAAAGTATGCTTATTAAACACTTCCTCCAAAGATGATTTCATTAGCACCCTGACCATTTTGTTCAAAAAAAGGATTACATTGCATTATTTGAAATAATGAAAATGTTATGTATTTTTGTTCAGCTAAAAGATAGAAAACAAAAGTATATGTTTGCCTTTAAGTTAGTGACATCAATTCTAGTGTAAGAATAAGAAAGTGTAAAACTTGAACTTTTACATAAAATACAAGTTTGTACTTGTACTTGGAAGTTGATTTCTTACTACCAGCTGCAATGCATTACCATGTTCCAGTAATTCAGTTATAGATGATCCTGTGTATTTAAATATATTTGTTTATGCACCTATAGAACTGAAACTAAATAGAAACTTGACAAGAATAGGCCAGCATTTTTGTATATACCAGTTAGAAAGTTTTGCCATGGGTCAGAGGGCTTATAAAAGTAATAACCGTAAAGCTAAAATAATTCATTTGAAAATCCATCCATTCCTATATTCAATAAAGTTAGATTTTTTAATTCAGTGGAATAGTTTTACTATCTGTTTGTCCAGGGTATGACGGAAAAGTCAAGATTTTTGGAAGGAATTGTTTATTTTAGGGGGAAGTCAGTTTCCCTAAAACTAGAAGCCAGAGCAAGGTACCTATGATCTTCACTACATCATACTGGAAGAATTAGCCAATGTACTTAGATAAGAGAAATTAGATGCACGAGAAAAACCCAAATGGACTAACCAGAACTACTATCATTCAGAGTGTTTGGTAAAAGCGACAGGATTTACTAAATACTGAAATAGTTATAATGTTTCCATAATTGTTTTGTTGGCATGTGAATAAACGGATGAGTGGAACCGAATAGGAATACCTAATACATATGGAAGTTTTAGAATACAACAGAAATAGCATTTCAGAAGTGGTCCTAAATAATATTGAGATAAAAATAGTCATTTGGACACATCTGAAACAGATCAGAGATCTGAATATAGAAATTAAAACATACAAATACTAGAGATGTGGAATTCCATTATTAAGAGAGGAAACTGCTCCATATGGCTTATACACTAGAAAGAATAAAACTAATTATATATCAGTTTTAACTACATAAAAATAAATGTTTTCATAGCAAAAGAAGCTCACCATAATCAAAACAAATGACATACTGAAAGAAATTACAATTATGTATAAAGAATTCAGAGAGAAGAATAAATGACCTTTAACGCATGAAAAAATGCTCACCTTGTTCAGGTAAGAAATAGTTAAAAAACCAGTCTCTTACCTTTCACTAGAAAAACTCCAGACGAATGGGAACCAGCAGTTAGCGTAATGGCTATGTCGCTGGACTCCCACGTAGTCGACCGCGGTTCGCGTCCCGGACCCGGTGGCTTAAAACTCATGCCTGGGGCATGTGCGTGCATGCCCAAGATCCTGAGAGGAGAATGGAGAAGGGATTGCAGTGTGACCATCCCCCCTGGGGGGTGATTTCCCGCTTTCTGTCTCTATGTCTGTCTCTGTCTGGCGAGTGCACGCGCCCTATAGCGAAAACCTCTCAAAAAAAAAAAAAAGAAAAACTCCAGAAGTTTAACATACTGACTGTGTTTAGTGTTGAGGCTAAGAAATAGGGACACACAAAAATGGGAGTGGAATGAAAAGGTTACAACTTATGTGGAAGGGTATTTGTATATTACATACCAGAATTACATATGCATTTATTTATCCTGTGATGCAAAATTCTACTTCTAGACCCTATCTAGACCAGCTCTGTGCTATAAAAATTAAGCCTCATGTATAGGGAGCTGGGTCTCACATAGCTCACACCATGGTTTGAATCCCGGCCCCAGTGGTTTGAAAAATACTGAGCACATGTCTGTGTATGCCTAAAATCATGACAGGATAGAAGAAATGGAAGAAAAAGGATTGCAGCATGACCATGTCCCATTGGAAGGGTGTGCTTCCCACCAAGTGTGTGCACCTCTGGCCATGAGGGCAATTAAAAAAAAAACAGTATCTAAAAGATACCCTGGCCAAATAAAAGGAAGAAAAATTGGAATGTTATATGCAAAAGATTTGAAATACCCAAATATATGTTAATGGGACCAGCTGAATATATTTTAGTACATCCACATGGCAGAGTTCTTAGAATCTCACAAAATAAATGAGATCATTTCTATATAATGATATAGAAATATATCAAAAAAGAAAAAATATAAAAGATTATTATATACTATTATTAACTATATGCCAACAAAATGGAAAATATAGAGGAGATGGATAAATTCCTGGACACAAAATCTACCAATATTCAACCAGGGAAAAAGAGGGAGCCTGTCAAAAGCAACAAGATTGAATAAGTAGTGTCTCAACGATGAAAAGCCCGGATGGCTTTACTATTGGATTTTACAAATCTTAAGACTTAGTATAGATTCTTTTCAAACTATTCCGAAAAAAGACCAGCAGGTGATGTGGTGTGCTTGAGGTGCTGGACTCCCACATGGCTGACTGCAGTTCAACTCCCAGATTTGGCAACTTGCTTTCTTACTTTCCTGTCTCTCTTTCTCTCTGGTTAAAAATTTTAAAATAATACATTTAAATACTTCAATTAAATAAATTCAATTAAGTGGCAGAAAAAAAAAATGACAGGATTAAACACTAAAAAATTCTCTAAATTCACAATGATAGTGAAAAATAATTTGTTACCACTTTCATTGGCTAGAACAGAATCTTATTTACTCTGAAAACTGACAGAGAACCATGTATTTATACTGTCTTGAAGAAATGTTTTTCAGGGAAATAAACTGTCAATAAGGGAAAGTTCCTTAAAGAAAAATTTTACCTCATGCAGAAAAAACGATGGAATTAGAGAATCACCATTTCATCCCTTAAGGAAATAGACCAAGGTAAAATGAAATGCAAAAAATATAGGTGGCAGATTAGTAAGTGATATATTAGTAAGTGAAACTTGAATGCAGGGATCAAAGTGACTCCACAAGAATCCACTGGTAATCTAAGCATCATTACAAGTTGGACAATCTGATGTGTCTTCTGATTGAGTACATAGGATTGTAGAGAAACTTCATTCCTTAAAAACTGACCTGAATCAGTCCAACCTCTGCCTGTAACTACCAATTTACCAGAAATTTGGGAGACAAGGGAATAAATCAAAGGGTACATGATGAACAGCTGAATGTTGGGCAAATGGCCTGGTTTCACCAAGAGATGAATTACACAAAAAAGGAAGGAGTAGGGCCAGCAGGTAGCATGGTGGTTAAGACACTGGACTCCCACATGGATGACCATAGTTTGAGCCCTGGACCTAGTGGCTTGAAAATCACACCAGGTATGTGTACATGCATGTGCCCAGAATCTCCAACGGAGAATGGAGAAGGAACTCTGGCATGTGCACATGTCTACACACCCTATGGCAAAAACCTTAAAAAAAAAAAAAAAGTGGAAGGGGCTTATGGAAAAAAGGTATTTAGGAGATACAACAACCAAATGAAATATATGGATCATGCTTGTACTCTCTTCAAATAAAAAGGTAAGGTGTCATCAATGATAAGCTAGAAATGAGAAAATTAGACTGCTTTACTTAGGGTTTGATAAACCGTTACTGAGAGATTAGCCTAGAGCATTCTAGTTAGTAGGTTGTCATATAAATTTAGACAACACGAGTTTGAGGTATTTCATAATTCCCTCATAACTTCATCTCCACCTGAATCCCAGGCTCTGCTCTCCAGCTATACCTAGGCTTCCCCATCAGATGTTGGGCATCTCAGACACTGCACAACTGAAATCTGAACTCACACCTTCCTTCCCCTAAACTTGATATTATTTTCATACTTGCTATCTTAGAATTGTACTCTATCATCTCTCTAGACACTAACCAGGAACCCAAAGTACCTTCCTTACCTCTTAGAAATTAATCATCTTGAGTTTCACCCAGTTTTGCTTCCTAAATCTTTCTTTCCCTTTGCTAATACCACTACCTACCTCAAGCCCTTGTCTTTCTGAACATCCTCCTCCTACGTGGTGGTCTTGTCTATAGCCTTTCCCCCTCTTGGCCATCTACTATATAGCTGTCAGTTATCTGTAGGACAAACTGATGTTATCCTTCTGCTTAAAACTCTCTGATACTTGGAATTTAAATTCTCAGCTCCTTCCCATGATATGAGACCTTCCATTATACAGCCCTTCTTGTCCTGTGCTTCATGTTTTTTGATAAACTGGAGTGACTAGTTTGTTTGAAGCCTTCTCTGTGGCTGTTTCTTTGTGCTTTTGTTCCCATAGGTATCACTTCCAGGAATATATTCCTGAACTTGAGTGCTTCCATTTTGCTACTCTTTTAGAGCAAAATAGTTGGGACCAGCAGGTGGCTTGGTGGTTAAGGCGCTGGACTCCTACATGCCAGCTGCTTGGAAATCACTCCAGGCACATGTGTGTGCAGGCCCAAATTCCCAGGAGGAGATTAGAGGAGAAGGGATTGCAGTGTGGCCAGCTCACCTGGGAAGGGAGGTGATTTCTCACTTTCCTTCTCACACTCTGACATGTGCATGTGCCCTGTGGCAAAAACGTAAAAAAGAGCAATATAGTTGACAGGAGAAAAATGAGACTATAGCAATATCTTGGGCTAGGGTTCTGTCAGGAGCTATCTATTCTTTTTTCTTTCTTTTTTAAAAAATTTTATTTATTGGGACCAGCAGATGGCATAATGGCTACATCACTGGACTCCCATGAAGTCAACTGTGGTTCGAGTCCCAGACCTGTTGGCTTAAACTCACACCAGACACAAGTGCATGTGTGTCCAGGATCCCAAGAGGAGAATGGAGGTGAAGGGACTGTGGCATGGCCATCCCACTGGAGGGTGATTTCTCACTTTCTGTCTCTTTCTGGCAAGCGCATGCATCCTATAGCAAAAACTTCTCAAAGAATGTTTTTATTTACTTATTTTAATTTGACCAGAGAGGGACAGAATGAGAGAGGAAGAGAAAGGGGAAATGAGAAAGCAAGCTGCCAGATCTGGGATTCGAACCACAGTTGGCCATGTGGGAGTCCAGGGCCCTTAACTACCATACCACCTGCTGGCCCCAAGGAGATATCTCTTTTTTTACATATTAAATAAAATATGCATATATGGGGCATACGCATATAATACTCTAACAAACCTTTTTCTCTTGGCTAGATTTTCAAGGCCTTAATAATAAGGCATATTTTGTTCTAAAGGCCCTTAAAGATGGAAGAAAACACTTAGTGGTTCTTTTGTTCAACCATCACACAAAGAAACTGAGCATTAAGTTAGATAACCCAGATTATCAGATTTACCTTCTTACCTATTGTTTCTCTAACAGTAAACCACTAGTAAGGTGAGCTCTAGGTCAGGGAAGCCAGGCCAAGATTACAGTTTGTCACAGACGAGCTACATGCCAATTAGATGAATCGACTATGTGATAATACTATTTTATGAAGTAATGTTCTTAAAAAAATACGAAACCCCTTTATATTACTAAAATAATTTGAAGGAAAAGGAAAGCAAATGGAGCATATTTTCACAGGAAATATTTATTATTGTACTCTGTATGTGTGAGAACAGTATGTTTAATCTACTAAATCCAAGAGAATATAAGTACTGAAAACATCAAGCAGACTAGGCAACTACACTGGGCCACGTTAGAAACTAGAATTTTATCTTTTAGAAAAGTCTCTCCATGCTTCCCTGTAGGCTCAGTAGTTTCTGCAGCGGATTTACCATATGGCTCGCTGGACTCCAGAGAGCTGCCCATGGTCGGCTAAGTGACGGAAGACGATGCGACTCAGCCTCCAGCGCCGCTTCACACCACGTGGACGGGATGTCATAACACACCGATTTCGGATTCTGACAGGACAGCTATCACGGGGAAGGGCAGCAATTTCTTCATCAGCCACATCCTAAGGGAAATTACATTATCATACAGATCACATGTGTTTGTTTATTCCAGATTTTTAAGTCTTGCTTAGAGTAAGAGAAGAGGGAGCTAAATTCACTGCTGTAGCAGTTTAGCCAAAGAACCCTGGACACTAGTGAACCCTAATGTCTGAGCAGAAACAAATAGACAAGAAAGCTGCCAGGAATGTCTGATATCCTTCCAATACAGTTTTTAAAAGTTAAAACATAACATAGAACCATAAGCATAAACAATAAGTATAATGCTCAGTAAAAATTTACATACAGAACATACCTGTGTAACCAGCACTAAATTATGAAACATCATCATCAGCACCCCAGGCCCTGCCTGTGCTTTCTTCTCAGTCATTAATGCTGATCAACTCACTCAATTATTGACAACACAGGAGTTTTTCCTTTTGTGAATGGTATACAAATGTAACCATATGGTATGTATTCTCTTCATTTCTGTTTGCCTTTTTCATTCAACATGCTTGTGAGTTTCACCCATATTGTTAGACATACTGTAACTTCCTCATTCTTACTGCTGGTGGTTTGTGTGAGTATACTGTAATTTATTTGTCTTCTACAGGTGATGGACATCTGGCAGCTTCCAGTTTTGAGCTTTATGAAGTGTGGCACATTATATTCTTGTTTAAGTAAGTCGCCTGCAAAAAATATGTGTCTGCATTTCTGTTGCCTCTCCATATATTTGAATCATGAAAGTTTGAAACCACTGGCCTGATGAACAAGTAGGAGGGAATCTTGAGATGAAACTAGGGAGGGAAGAAAGGTAGGATCAGAGAGTCTTAAAGTCTAAGAAGATTCTGACTGCTAAAGAAGTAAAGGGAAAGACTCAGATGAGATGTACTTTTTAAAAAATCATCTGTAATGTAGAGAATGAACCTGGCAAGGGCAACATGGCTGATGGTAGAAAAACGAGACTACAGTGCTAGCTTGGGCTAAGGTTTCGTCAGGAGCTATCTACTCTTACATGTGTGCTTAAGAGTGTGGTGTGGGGCCAGCAGATGGCGTAATGGTTATGTCGCTGGACTCCCACATAGTCGACCACAGTGGCTGAAAACACGCCAGGTGCCTGGTGCGTGCGTGAGTGCCCAAGATACCAAGAGGAGAATGGAAGAGAAGGGGTTGAGGTGTGGCCATCCCACCTGGGGAGTGATTTCTTGCTTTCTGTCTGTCTGTCTCTGGTGAGTGCACGCACCCTATAGCAAGAATCTCTCTTAAAAAAAAGTGGGGTGTGAATACAAGTGTCTCTAATACTTTAACCTAACAAGTGTGCTGTCGAGCATGACTGACCCTGTGCTAGACTCTGGTAGAAACAAAATGATTACTCTTACACTAAAAGGACACAAATTCAACCAGATAACACACTTTAAAGCCACTAAATTGACATAAACTATTGAGCATTAAGAATAGTTCCTACTCTACAAAAACTTATGCATAGTTGCCATCATGAAATACTTACAAAATTAAATAAAACAGCATGATTAAATCAATGAATGGTGGATAGTAAGTGCTATAGGAGAACTGGTTAGAGGAAATAACTGGGCTAGAAGACTGAGGCAAAGTTTCATGGAGGCAGACCTTAAAGAATGGCTATAAATTACTTACTTTATTTATACACGTCCTTCCTTGTTCCCAAAATGATTTAAGGCGATTTATAAATGAAGAAATTGGAACAAAGTGAAATGGGACTAGAAAGAATAAAAGCCTCAGGACTCAGAAGTGCATGCTGTGAAAGCCTGTACACTGCGACAGAAACTTGACTTGTAAGCTACTTAACAGGCAACAGGGATCCCAATCAGTTTCCATGATTCAGTCTCTGCACAGCTATGGCTGGTACTGATGCCAGAGACATTTCTTCTGAGACACTTCATAAATAATGTGCTTTCAACAACATTTCTCCTTTCAGCTTTACTGAGGTATAAATGACAAAAAGTGTAAATATTTAAGGTGTGTAAGATTTGACATATGTATACACTGGAATAATTTTCACGGTCAAGCTAATTAACACAACCCTTACGTCATAGTTGCCTTTGTGTGTGTGGTACGAACACTTCAGATCTCCTCCTCTGACAAATTTCAAGTAAACTCTACAGTTCTAACTACAGTCACTAGGGCTGCACATTAGATCCCCACAATTATTCATCTTTTAATTCGGTTTGTACCCTTTGGCCAACAACTCCTCATTCCTTGCTCAGTACCCCACTCCCTGTCCTGCCTGGCATCCCAGCCCCTGGGAACACCATTTTAGTCTCTACCTCTATGATCAACAACATCTTGAACATTCTCAGGGGCTACCACTTATGCCCTAAATGTAGACGTTAGCTTAATGCCATTATGGTAAGGAACTTAGCTTTCTGCTCGACTGCCCTAATCCAAACAAGATGGTAAATAATCCATAATAGGGACCAGCAGTCTAGGATAAGGAGCAGTTTAGGCCACATGCTGGACACATAGCTCCACACACCAGGAGTAGCTCCCACCCATTGAGAGTTGAAATACTAGGATGAAACTTGGGGTGGGGGGATCTCGGGACAAATAACTGCCCAGTATCTGTGTGGTGACCGCTCACCCGTACTTGATAAGTATGGAGTAAGTAGAATGGGATGAAAGGCTAGGTAGGTGTGAACAGTTCTCTAAAACTGACCAAAATCAGCTTCAAGGCTGTTTATATTAATCTTACTCTCCAGAAATCATTGATAACTAAGTCACAACAAATAGTATCAAGAGTGATCTGATATGAGCTACTGATCTTGAAGTAGAAAGGGATTTATTTTAGTTAGCAAACCTGAAGATCTTTTGGCAAAATGGTATTTTTCCTAAGCGAGTTGATCCGTAGCCTTTCATCAGCATAGTCATAGGCCATTTTTCGTCTCTTCACATCACGCAACATTTTCCAGTCTACATAGTAACCTCGAACTTGGCCTGAGGCTGATGAAGGAACCATCTAGAAGATAGAAACAAAGAACAATGGAAGGCTAGTCAGGCCCAGGCTCCGAGAGTGTCCCCTAATCCTACAATTGTCTTTCAGTCACTCTTTATGACCTAGTATTTTTTTTTTTTAATCACTGTACATCTTTACAGAGTACAACATGGTTTTTCTTAGCATGAATGCGGTGCATGTTGGTCAAGTCAAAGAATAATACACATAATCATCAAGATATAACTTCTCATTTTTGTGTTTACTGGATGTGTTATTTTTTTTCCTATCCCTACCCCCTTACTACCCACCCCCTGCTATCCTCCCTCCACACTGTCTCTATAGTTGCCCTCCCTGTTATACCTTCCCATCTTTCAGTTTCTTCTATAGAACACAGATACATTCAGTATATATTGAGCAGGAGACATACAATACCTGTCTTTAACTGTATGATCTAGTATTTTTTTTACTTATTTTGGATCACTTCAATAATTTTAAATAGACTTCCTAATTCAGAATAAGTAACTTTTATGGATATACCTTAAGTCAAAGTGGTAATAGCTAACATAATGCCAACAATATGTAGGAAAGTAAAAAATTTGCATATTTTAAAAATAATTGTTTGACTTTAACTTAGATTAGTAGTCCCATGGTTCAAAAATGTATAAACGTTTTGGGACCAGCAGTTGGAGTAATGGCTCTATTGCTGGACTCCCATGTAGTCAACCTTGGTTTGAGTCCTAGACCCGGTGGCTTAAACTCACGCCGGGCGTGTGTGTGTGCGCGCGCGCGTGCACGCCCAAGATCCCAAGGGGAGAATGGAGGAGAAGGGATTGTGGCATGGCCATCCCCCCTGGGGGGTGATTCCTCACTTTCTGTCTGTCTCTGTCTTTCTGGCGAGCACACATACCCTATAGCAAAAATCTGTCTGAAAAAGAAAAGGTTTTTTTTGTTGTTGTTTTTTTTTTTTAAAAAAAAAAAGTATAAACAGGTCTGTTCTGAGGCCTGGTGAACAATGCAGCCAGGTCCTACAAGGTTTGAGTCCTGGACCTGGGGGCCTGGAAAACATGCTAGGTGCTTGTGTGTGTGCATGTATGTGCCCAAAATCCTGAAAGGAGGGAGAGACAGAGAAAGGAATGCAGCATGACCATTCCCTATGGTGATTGCTTTCTCCTTTCCCTCCTTCTGGCGAGGGCTTGTGCACACTGGCAAAATAATCAAAACTAAATACACACACATACAGTCTTCCTTCCATCTCATCCTTCAGCTGTCTGGTGACCCCACCCCTGTAGGTATCCACTAATACTACTTTCTTGTGTATCCTTCCAGAGACTTTTGTCTACACAAATACATGTATATGCTCTCAGAATATTCACCCTCACTTTTTTCACTGAATATATCTCAGAGATCTCTTCATACCTGTATATAAAAAGCTTCTGCATTTTCTTTAGGTTATATAATACTCTGCTGTATAGATGTGTAATTTATTTAATCTGTGACATTAGTGGGCACCTAAACTATAACATTTCTCCCTTTTCCCCTTAATTCCTACAGGGAATGTACACTTGTCAGAGAGAAAGAGGAGAGAGAAAGCACTCCCCAGTGGGGTGTGGTCATGCTGCAAACCCTTTGCTCTAGTTCTCCTTCCCATCAGGATTTTGGGCACGTGTGCCTAGTGTACTTTTCAACCCACTAAGAATGGGATTTAAACTGTGGTTGGCTATGAAGAATCTGGCTTCCAATGCATAGAGCCTAATCACTGTGCTAAGGGGGCCAACCCCACGACTCACCATTTGTCATACAAACGATGTGATGAACAATACCTTGTATGAATCACTTCACATGTATTCTGTGTATCTGCAGGATAAATTCTTAGAAGCAGAACTCCTTGGTCAAAGGGTACTTTGAAATTATCACTGGCCTAATATTTCTTAGCACTAGTTTTCCAGTAGTAAGAAAGTAGGTTCCTGGGCGGGCAGGGGGCGTGGGAGTTATAAAGGCACTGGAATCCCACATGGCCAGCTGCAGTTCAAGCCCCGGATCTATTACACCTGCTGGCTCCTGCTCTCAGCTTTTGACTTCCTGTCTTTCCTTTCGTACCCAACCTTGAATTTCATGGTCTGTAAATGCAGTGTTCTCTTCAATACATGCTCAACTCTCAGCCCCTCTTAATCCTCTGTACTTCCTCCAGTCTTCCAAACTGTTTTTTCTTCCCAGTTACTCCTATTTTACATTGTCTCCTCTTTCCTTAAATTTCTGACACGTGCTCCCACATCCTCATACTCACTGAGACTTCATTTTCTCCTTAATTATAAAATCAGAAGCAATTAGAAGAGGATTTCCATCAACTTTCACTACTACATCAACCCACTTAACCAGCATCTGTCTCCTAAGCTCTATATTCTCTCCTGTTAACGTGGGTCTGCGCTAATACAGTAGTGAGCAAGCACATATGCATTTCAAATATAACTAGTGCAGTTGGGCAACATAGTTCTTCATTTCTTTTTTTAATGCCAGAGGGCACATGCATGTCCCAGAGAGAAAGAAAGCTTCCCTCAGTGGAGTCTGGTCACGCTGCAATCCCCCTTCCTCTCTTTCTCTGTGATGTTGGGATCAGTAGGCACATGTGCACATGCACCCAGCATGTGTCTCAAGCCACTGGGGCCTGACAAAACCACAGCTAGCCTTGTGGGATCTGGTTCCTTCCACAGAGGCCCAACCACTATGCCATGGGACTGCCTCCATATTTCTTTATTTTAATTAATTTAAATTAAAAAACCAAAGCTGTGTAAACATTATACAATTTTATCATTTTGGTGGAACTATATTTTCCATTTTAATAGTGGAAAATTTAGCATCCAAACTAAGATATGCTTTAAGTATAAGATACAAACAAGGTTTTGAAAGTCTAGTATAAATAATGTAAAAATCCTGTCATTTTTATATTGATTAATTTTAAAATAGCAATATTTTGTATATACCTAAATATATTAAAATTTAATCTGTTTTTTACTTTGTTAAAGTGGCTACTAAAAATTATTTAAATTACACATGTGGTTTGCACTATATTTCCACGGGGCAATGCTGCTACATAGATGAACTAAGACCAGACTTCATACACAAGACCCCATCACTTCTTGCCTATACAAAGGTACAGTTCCAGCCTCTTTCCTACATCATTAAATTTTCCCACTCTACAGGATCTTTCTTTTTAATAAAAATGCATACTGTTACTTCCAATATGTTGAAAGAAAAACTCTTAAACCACCTCTCCCTCCAGTTATTGACTCTTTAATTGCTCCTTTTTATAGCAAAAAACTCCTTCCAAGACTTATGTACACTTGGTAGCTTCCAAATTCTTTCCTATTTTCTCTTGAATATTTTTGCCCCAAAACATCACCGAAACTACTATATCAAGGACCCTAAAATCTTGGTCACAACATTGTCAAACCTGACAGCCAGCTCCCATCCTTCTTTTTAATTGACCTGTGACTTTCAGCAAATTCTGTCATTGCTTGTTTTCAGGCCATCACACCACTTAGGTTTTCCTTCTCCCTGGCTGACAGCTCATTTCATAGTTTTCATCTCTTCAGGTTGAGAGTCCGAGAGTCTCAGAGACTCTCAACCTGAAGGACCCTCCTCACTCCTCAGATCCCTTCTGTTTTCTACCTACATTGTAAGTCAATGTTGAAACTTAATAAAAAAAGTTTTTTTCATAGGCTACCTGGGCTCCCCAGAGAGGGGGGGAGAGGGCACAGGGAGGAGTCATGGGGTCAGGGGGTGGTGGTAATGGCCACACCCCCTCATCCTCTATTCTATTCTCTTATGGGGATTTTGGGCTTTTTTTTTTTTTTTTTTTTTTTTTTGTATAGGGTGCGTGTGAGAGACAGGCAGATGGCCACTCAATCTTTTCTCCTCCATTCCCCTCTCTGGATCTTGGGCGGGCACGCACGCACGCACCCGCGCCCAGCGTGAGTTGAAGCCAGAATCCATCGGGTCCAGGACTCGAACCACGGTCCACTACATCGGAGTCCAGCAGCGACACAGCCATTACGCCAACTGCTGGTCTTTCCCCCTCGCCCGCCTCCCCCCCAGTCAGTGCTTTTTAAACCTGCCTTCCGTGACTCTAAAAGGACCGGTGCCTGGGAACCAGCAGTTAGCGTAATGGCTATGTCGCTGGACTCCCACATAGTGGACTGTGGTTCGCGTCCTGGACCCAGTGGCTTAAAACTCACGCCGGGCGCGTGTGCGTGCGTGCCCAAGATCCCGAGAGAAGAAAGGAGGAGAAGGGATTGCGGCGTGAACATCCCCCCTGGGGGGGGTGATTTCTCGTTTTCTGTCTCTATGTCTCTCTCTGTCTGTCTGGCGAGCGAACGCGCCCTATAGCAAAAACCTCTCAAAAAAAAAGAAAAAGAAAAAGGGCCGGTGCCTTAACCACCACCGCCACCTGCTGGCCCAATATTGCAACTTTTATAAAACCTGTTAGAGAGGGAGCGTCAAACACTCGCAACAGGGTCTCACACAGGTGTGCCCCCACAGCCTGTCAGCATCATGCGCGCTAATGCCCTTGCACAGGTGCAACGGGAAACGTAATCAGGGATCTCCAACAGGAATTCGGCATCGCCTGGGCAGCTCGTTCTCGCTGCGCCACTGAGCTGGCCAAGGTCGCAGCTTTTCATGCGTTAATGTTGACTAGTAACAGTTTCCATCTGCCGCTAGGACTTGCTCTGTACCTAGCCGGAGGGGAAAAGTGGGCGGAAGGAGAAGCCCTGAGGACGATCTACACTGGAGACTACAGGCAGAGACGCGGGGAAGCCGCGGAGGATAAAGGCGCGGGTCTGACCTGCCGGAACGTCCGCAGCAGCGAGCCTAGCATGGAGGCCGCCATGCTGTCCAACTTCAAACCACCGGCAACTTTATTGACACCGCGGAACACGGAAAAACGTGGAGGGGCGGGGCGGGCCTTCCGCCTAGGAAGGCGGGGTTAGTATGGCTGAGTTCTCGCGGTTTCTCACGGATTTGGGCCCGCATGACCTTTATCCTCGGCTAGGTTGGTTCCGTTTTCAGTATGCTGAAGTGCCACGTCCCTTCCTTCTGCCCCTACCTGCCAGTGTCCCGTTATCTCTGCCCCTGCGCCCCTTAGCCCGCTCATCTTGGTCCTCCTAGGTTTCCCACCCTGCGCGTGGCGCTACCTGCCAGCAGCTTGAGTTAAGCAAACTCCTGCCTTCTCTCCACTGTTGTAGTGGTGCTGCTGATCATGGCGAGAGCAGAAACGGTTCTTTTTTTTTTTTTTTTTTTTTTTTTTTTTTTTTTTTTTTTTTGGGAAGAGCTTTTTACTATAGGGCGTGGGCGCTCGCCAGACAGACAGAGAGACAGAAAGCAGGAAATCACCCCCCAGGGGGGATGGCCACACAGCAATCCCTTCTCCTCCATTCTCCTCTCGGGATCTTGGGCACGCACGCACACGCGCCCGGCGTGAGTTTAAGCCACCGGGTCCGGGACTCGAACCTCAGTCGACTACGTGGGAGTCCAGCGACATAGCCATTACGCTAACTGCTGGTCCCAGAAACGGTTCTTTTAGTACATGCCCGAGAGTTTTCTTTTTTTTTTTGGGGGGGAGAGGTTTTTTCGCTATAGGGCGCGTGCGCTCGCCAGACAGACAGAGAGAGACATAGAGACAGAAAGCGAGAAATCACCCCCCAGGGGGGATGGTCACACCGCAATCCCTTCTCCTCCATTCTCCTCTCGGGATCTTGGGCACGCACGCACACGCGCCCGGCGTGAGTTGTAAGCCACCGGTCCGAGAAGCAAACCGCGGTCGACTACGTGGGAGTCCAGCCATTACGCTAACTGCTGGTTCCCATTTTTGTTTGTCTTTAATAGGTTTTGCCATAGGGCGCCTGTGCTCATTAGAAGAGGGACGGAAAGAAATCACCTCCCTCCCCCTCACACACCCCCCTCCACCCCCCCCCCCCCCCAGGGGATAGCCACGGAGCAGTCCCTTCTCTTTTGTGGGGTTTTGGGCACCCACCCGGCGTCCTAGATCCTGGACTAAGTGGTGAATAATGTGGGAGTCCAGGGCCCTTAGCAGCACGCCATCTGCTGGTCCCTATGCCTGAGTTTTTATTCTCTCTCAAGTTTTAGGTGAAAAGGTTTTCAACATTTTTGTCTTGGGAAAAGGATAGCCATTTACAAACTGTTTCCGGTCTACAGTATAGGGAGCTGACTTTCAGGTCATCTTTATAACAACTGTCCTTGGTCTGAGATGAACCTTCTGAGGGTCCCCTTCCGTTAATGTGGATGTAAGGCAATACCAGCCACCTGCCGTGCTGATAGAGGAGTACCAAGGGGTATATAGCAACCTGTATCTCAGACGAAGTGAGGAGCCATTCATGTGCGATTTACCTCTGTACTGTTATACACGAGCCTTCTGGGAGGAAGGAGAACTAAAGGCAGACTCTTCTCTGGAAGTTCAAATTTATTCAAACACAAACGTGTCTGTTGGACTGGGGAGGGTTTGACTGAAACCGGCTGGCAGAAGACAATATGAGCTCTGGTCATTGTAGAATCAGAAAAGTCCTGGGGCCTGCTGGTGATGTGGAGGTTAAGGCTGCTGAATCACATGAGACCAATGTACGCTTAGCGTCCTGGACCCTGCAGGCTTGAAAAACATGCCTAATACATGTGCCTGCAAAATCCGGAGAGGCTAGAGTAGGAGAGATTGCTTCATGGCCATCCCTTTGGGAAGGTGTGCTTTCTCACTTCCTCTCTCTTTCTCTGGCTATCTCACACACCTATATAGCAAATCTTAAAACAGGAAGGAAGAAAGGAAGGAGGGGGAAGAGAGAGAGAAAGTCTTAGACCAGCAATCAGGTAGGCATCTGTTTGTTTCTTCTTTTTTGTTGGTTTCCTCTTTTTTGATGTACCTCCTACCTTTCCCCCATAGTTTCAGTCCCTTCCATCTACCCCCCAAAAAGAAGGTAGTGAAATGAAGGAGTTGTTGGGGTTCTGAGCCCCTTGAGTAGTGATAAAGGGAAAAGAAACCAAAACAATCACTGGATAGGACAGAGATTGACAACCAAGAAGTCTAAAAGCAGCATGGGAAAGCAAGGAAAGAAAAGGGAAGAAAGGAGAGAGAAAAGGTTCAAGAGGCCATCTCCACCATCATCCCTCCTGCTAAGAGGGACTTGGAGAGAAAGCCACAGACATGAAGTAGTGCAGGTCCTTAAGAAGGGAGGTGGTGCCTGAGACTGGTGGAGGATGATGAAGAGGTCAAGGAAGGGGCCACCTCTCTCTGTAGAATGGGAACCCCCACACACACCTCAGGGGCAGCAGCTTCACAGAGAGTAGGCACTTTCATCACTGTAGGCAATGTATAGAAAAAAGTGTTTTTCATGGTGTTCCTGGTATAGCTGACCCATTGGAGCACTGGTGGAGGAAACGACATTGTTGACAAAGAAAAACAAGGCATCCTCAGCTCGGAGATGAATTCGCTTCTGGATCAACAAGTAGAACTGACCAACTGTGAGATCAGAAGGCACCAGGTATTCCTTTTTGTCCAGGTCTCCTATCCAAGCTTTGAGAGCCTTTTCTACTATCACTGGGACCTGGTCTGGGTATTTCCTTTGGATCTTCTCGCTTTCAGAGCAGTGGTTCTTGAAAAGATGATCCTCTTTATACACACACTTCATTCTCCCAGGAACTGGGCTGGACCAGGCTGGGCTTAGGGAACCTGGGGAAGGAGGTGAAGGCATCTATTTCTGATTCAACCTCATGTAATACCCCACCCTCCCTTCCCACAACTGAAGGTCATTTGTAATCAGTTTGGGAAATGGGTGGCCAGCTGTGTTCATTGTGGCCTTTTGCTTCCTGTCAGTAGGTTGTGTGTGTGTGTGTGTGTGTGTGTGTGTGTGTGTTTAATTTGTGTTTTTGTAGCTTTTTGTCATAGGGCATGCACGCTTGTCAGAGAGAGACAAAGAGAGGGAAAGTGAGAAGTCATCCACTGGGGGATGGCCACACTGCAATCTCTTCTCCATTCTGCTCTTGGGATTTTGGGTACACATGCATACACACCCAACATGATTTTTAAGCTGCCAGGTTCAGGACTTGAACTGTCATCAGTCATGTGGGAGTCCAACACTTTAACCACCATGTCACCTGCTGCTCCCAGTAGATTGTGTTTTTATTAGATATTATTGGTATGACAGAGAATAGGACCAATAATCCACCTCCACAAACTCATAGGAAGAATAGTCAGGAGAATTACATACACTTAGGGGGGCACAGATCTGAGGCCAGAGGCACCTGTAAAGTGACCAGAAAGACTCAGGCTTAAGCCACAGGAGCGAGACTGAACTGCTAGTCTGCCCTGTTAACAACAGTGAAGTACTGGTGGATAAAGAGGTAGCCCAGGAACTAGAGCTTTTCAAGGACGTGGTGGGAATGTTCATGCCCTGGAAGCCATTGCTACAACTCTGCTGGCTGTTTACTGGTTAATTATAAAGGATATTACAAAGGATACAGATGAACAGCTAGCTGGAGGAGATGTGTAGAGCAAACTGTGTGGCCTTCCCATGTCTTTTCCTGACAGGCCTCCCTCAAGGAACCACCATGTGTTCTGCTACCAGGAAACTCCTGAAACATCTTTAAACAGTGGTAAGTATCTTTAAGAAAATTGTACACATAACAAAATTTACCATCCTAACTATTTTGTGTCTGTTCAGGCGCATTAAGTATATTTACATTCTTGTGTGACCCTTTTCACCCTCCAGAACTTCTTCATCTTCCCATTCCACCCTCCCCTAGCTCCTTGTAACCACCATTCTATTTTCTGTCTCCATGAACTTGACTTCTCTAGGTACCTCATAAGTGAAATCCTACAGTATTTGTCCCTTGCTGACTGGCTTCTTTCACTTATAATGTCGTCAAGGTTCATCCATGTTGTACTATGTAGCAGTATTCCTTTTTATAGCTAAATAGTATTCCATTGTATGATATGCCACATTTTGATTCTCTATGAACACCTGCTTTGCTTCCATCTTTTGGCTGTTGTGAATAGTACTGCTATGAATGTGTGTGTACAAATGTAGTGAACAGCATTAGTATATTTATTAGACTGTTTTTCTTTCTTTTCTTTTTTTTTCCCCCCATAGGGTGCATACACTAGCCAGAAAGAGGGAGAGGGGAAGTAAGAAATCACTCCTCAGGGGGATGGCCACACCCCAGTCCCTTCTCCTTCTCTCAGGACTTTAGGCATGAATGCACACATGCCCAGCGTGTTTTTCAGGCCTCTGGGCCCAGAATTAAAACTGTGAAATTAGCCATGCGGGAATCTAGTACCTTAATTACAATGCCACCTGCTTGCCCAGCCTTTCTTTCTTTTTTTTTTTTTTTTTCTGAGAGGTTTTTGCTATAGGGCGCGTGTGCTCACCGGAAAGACAGAGAGAGACAGAGAGGCAGAAAGCGAGATATCACCCCCCGGGGTATGGCCATGCCACAATCCCTTCTCCTCCATTCTCCTCTCGGGTTCTTGGGCATACATGCACACATGCCTGGCATGAGTTTAAGCCACCGGGTCCGGGACTCGAGCCACGGTCAACTACATGAGAGTCCAGCGACATAGCCATTACACTAACTGCTGTTCCCTTCCCCAGCTGTTCTTAATGATACTGGTGAGACAGGAATCTTTGTCATGGTGAGATAAGACTCTAGGGTCCTCTTTAATTGTCTAAGTTTTGTAAAACAGCTTAAGTTTTTCCTTTAGAATGTGCTTGAAAAGTCTTAAGAAGAACTTGAGTTCTCCCAAGGAATCTGTGATTCTCCCTGGCCATTTGATAGAATATAGGGAAAGCTATTGACCTTGCCTTCTTGGAATATTGTTAATAGAATCAGGAGAACCATTATCATTCGTCACTTAATCATTAAAAAGTTGCTTGTTTTCTTTCTTTATATCTTGCTATAGGACACATATGCTCACTGGAGAGAGGCAGAGAGCGAGAGACAAAGTGAGAAAGCAGCCCCCTCCCCCCAGGGGGCGGGAGGGCCATGCTTCAATTCCTTCTCCTCCATTCTCCTCTTGGGATTTTGGGCACACATGGCTGGTGTGTTTCTCAAGCCACCAGGTTGAAACTCGAACTGCATAGTCAACCATATGGGATTTAGTCACCTTAATCACCATACCACCTGCTGGCCCTCAACAATTAATTATTAAGTGCATGTCATATATCAGTGTGCAAGTGTGTAGGGAGTAGGGAGACTGAAAAAAATATACTTGCTTGTGTGAAGCTTATAATCAGTTGGGTATTATATTTAGCTATAGGTGTTATTTTACGTCTTTTTCCTTATGTTCTTTCCTCTGGAGGCTTAAAGGTACTTTTTGTATAGGAAGAATAAAACTTAAGAGTTAAACTTTTAAAAAAATTACTTAATTTAAAAAAATATTTTGGCCATAGGGTGCCTGCACTTTGCCAGAGAGAGACAGAGAGAGGAATCGTGAGAAATCACCCCCCAGGGAGGATGGTCATGATGCAATCCCTTCTCTATTCTTCTCTCAAGATTTTGAGCACACACGTGAATGCACCTGGTGTGATTTTCAAGTTGCCAGGTCCAGGACTCAAACTGTGGTCGACCATGTGGAAATCCTTAACCACCATGCCATCCGCTGGCCTGAGCTGAATACTTTTTAAAAATTTGCCACAGTGCTCACTGGAGAAGGACAGAGAGACAGACAGAGAAAAATGAGAAAGCACATGCCATGGGCATGATCATACTGCACACATACACACACCCTGCATGTCAAACCTCAGGTCTAGGACTCAAACCGTGTGATCAACCATATGGGATCCAGCTGCCTTAACCAACAGGCCATGAACTGACACAAGAGATAAATATTTTGAAATTTGTTTTTGAGAGATGATTCTATTAATAGTTGCCATAGTGGTTCTGGGTCTGATAAAATAGTAAGGACAATTGTACAGATAATGAAATTGAGCACAGAGAGTTCAGGTGACTTGCCAAGCTCACTGAGACAGTCCTGAGCCAAGGCCCATGCTCTTAGTTCTCACTCCACGTTGTCTCCTGGAGAAGGGAGAACTCAGGGATGAAGGCCTGACTTGTCACGGAATCCTAACGTATAAAATGTATGAATTGATTAAAGTCTAGATTTTTGTGCCATTTCAAGCAATACCCCAATGGGATTTTTCTTAACAAAATAATTATTATATAAATATTAGGTATTGTCCATAGAAAAATGAGCCATGACTTTCCCAGTGACCCAAACAAAAGATTAGGTGGTATGAGAGGGACATAGAAAGCTATAAAATTTAAAACAATAGGGAATAGTGTTGCCTTACCAGATATGAATATACCATATAATATGTGAGAGCTGTAGTAGAGCCACAGTGATTGGACTAGTGTGGTGCCCAAATCAGCAAACAGGGAAATGAACTATTGGGTCGTCGGGAAAGTCATGATGCATTCCACATAGAAAAATGGAAAACTATGTTATGACTTTTCTGGCGACCCAATAGACTAGATGGACCATAGGCCCCAATACAATTAGGATTTGGTTATACACTAAAAGAGGTATAAAATTCATTGAACATGTGAAACGCTGGGTAAAGAGTTAGGAAAACTTTTTACAGCATATCTTCACATCTTCTCTTACCACATGTCAAAGAAATTTTAGATACATTGAAGTGTTAAACACTAAAAAGAAGAAAAAATATACTAATATATGTTTAGGTTTTTACCGTAGGGTGCATATGCTCACTGGAGAGAGAGAGAGGGAAAGCGAGAAATCATCCCCCCAGGGGGATGTCTACACTGCAATCCCTTCTCCTCCATTCTCCTTTTGTGATTTTGAGCATGCATGCACATGCACCCAGTCTGAGTTTTTCTAAGCCATGGGGTTCTGGATTCCAACTGCAGTCAACTACATGGGAATCCAGTGATGTAACCATGTATCTGCTGGTCCCTCTTACTATTATTTTTTTTAGAGAAATTTTTGCTATCGGGTGCATGCACTTGCTGGAGAGACAGAAAAAGAGAGACAGAAAGTGAGAAATCAACCCCCAAGGGATGGCCATGCTGCAATCCCTTCTCCATTCCTCTCTTGGGACTTTGGGCGCACACACACACACACACACACACACACACACACGTGCCTGGTGTGTTTTAAGCCACCGGGTCTGGGACTAGAACTGTGGTTGGCCATGTGAGAGTCCAATGATGTAACCATTATGCCATCTGTTAGTCCCAAGAATTTTCAAAGTTTATACCTTGGAGGCCTGCATGTGGCATGGTGGTTAAGGTTCTGAACTCCCACATGGCCGATCACAGTTTGAGTCCCAGGCCTGGCAGTTTGCTTTCTCATGTTCTCTCTCTCTCTCTCTCTCTGGCTCCTTCTAGTGAGTACATGCCCTATAGTAAGTTAAAAAATAATAAATACACTTAAAAATACACTTTAAAAAAAGCTTATACCTGTTAACCCAGTTATGCCACTTTGAGAAATCTATTTCAAGGAATTACTGAGAAACTCTAAAATTTATTTATAAGGATGTTTACCACAGGCTTATTTATAACAAGAACAAATAAATAACTGAAAGGTCCAATAGTAGTGGAAGAGTTAAATAAATTAAGAAATAACAGTTCTAAGTTCAAAACAGTGTGATGGGTTCCAAAATTAAAAATTTATATATTAGGGCCAGCAGGTGGCATGGTGGTTAAGGTGCTGGCTTCCCACATGGCTGGCTGTCTTTTGAATTTGGACCTAATGGCTTGAGACTCACACCGGGAACATGTCTGTGTGTGCCCAAAATCCCAAGAGGAAAATGGATTGTGGCACAGCCATTTCCTCTGGAGGTGATTTCTCACTTTCCCTTTCAGTGTCTCTCTCTGTCTCTTCAGCTAGCACAAGCACCATATGGCTCACAAACACACACACACAAACACACACACACTATGTATATATATATATATATATATATATATATATATATATATACACACACACACACATATACACACTTATATACACATACATACATATATACACATACAGGTATAGGTATAGATTAGACAGAAAAAAAGACTAGAAGGAAATACACTCAAATGCTAAGTAAAAATGAGTGAGCAAATTACTGGGTATTTTTATGGTCTTCACATTTTTCCAATTTCCCTATAATGTACAGCTGCTTTTAGATAAACACATACGTTGTAACTGATTTAAAAATATTACCCATTCTTATCTTTTCATGCCTCTATGTCTTCACTCAAAATATTAGGGAAAGGTGTTTTTCAAAGGGCATAAGGAAGGGGTTATTCCTAGTCTGCATCAATACGTTTGCTTATCCTTGGGGATGATTATAGTCGGATCCCTGACCACAGAAGCAGGAAACTGAAAATTCAAAACTTCAGGGATGCTCGCTTCATTCATACTTAGTTCCAACTCATTCACTCTCCCTTTTGTCTTAATTTCTTGGGCTCCTCTCTACCTACTGTCAATAAGTTTTCCCTTTGGTGTCTGTTCTAAACTTGATTCCGATAATTTTCTTTATCTTTTCTGTTTCGTAGGAGAATTATCTCCTTTTTTAAATTTTGTATCTGGTAAGTAAAGATCTTACCTTGTCTGCAACTCCTGAAGTCACATCCGGGACTGTTTACTGTGGTTGCTTGTCCCAGAGCTCAGCCTCTCCCTGCTGAGTCACTAGCATCTTTGACCCTAAAGCCCTCCTGGGCCACGACCCCTCCCCAGTGCCTCCCAATGATGTTCTCCAAGGGCAGCCGTGACAGGAGAGCCAGGCCTTCCTGATTTGATTTAGAAGAACCAGGCTTCTTGGACTATAAGAGGGAACTACAAAGAGGAAGGTGGGAATGAAGGAAAAGACGATGTGGAAGGAGAGAGACATGGGGACACACACACATCGTCAGCCCTGGCTCAGAAGTAGTGGTGTGGGTAGCGGGTGAAGCCTCTGTTCTCATCACACATCTGCCTGCCGCAAACACCACCGGCTGAATAGCAATACAATTGGTTTTCCAGTCTGGCACAAGAGCCCATGCCTGGGAGCCTCCTCCTGGAGCTATGTGCTGTGTCCTGTTCTGGACACAAGGTGGCAGTAATACCACATCTGACCCCAACACCCAGCCATCCTCTTCCTGTTCTCACACTGGGGAGGGGGGGGCTACACCAGCTGGAAACACACAGACACACACACTGGGGCGCACAGCTGTCCTTCAAATAAAAAGGTGACACCTGGCCTATTTTCAGGTGAGACTTGTGTTTGAGATTGAGTTTACCTCCTCAGTAGCAAAGGCAGGACAGCTATGCAATTCGGAGAGCCCAGTACAAAATGAAAATGCAGGGCCCCTGGTAAAAAGAAGGGTGAAAGTGTTGCTAAAGGATGTAAAATCTGAAGTTTTTTTTCTTTCTTTCCCATACTGTCAACTTGTCATGTTTGTTCATTCGTTCATTTGTTTGTTTGTTTATATTTGTGCTGGCGTACTTATTTTATTTATTTTTTATTTGCTAGTTAATGCTCTAAGTAAAGAAAAGCAAAACCTTTTAGTTTTAAGTTATTACCATGAGGACCAACCCTATAACCTAGTGGTTAAGGGAGCCAGATCCCACGTGGCCACCATAGTTCAAATCCTGGCTCCGGTGTCTTGAAAATGGACTGGTGTGTGTGCATGCACACCCAAAATACTGACAGGAAGGAAAAATGGAGGAGAAGAGATTGGGTGAGATCATGCTCTATTGGAGGGGAGAGAATTTTCTCTCTCTCTCTGGGGAATGTATGAACCGTCTGACAATTAAAAATAAATAAATAAAAACAAAACAAATCTTGTTGATTCTACTTTTGTCTTCTTAATTTTTTCTACTCGTGCCCCCTGTTCAGATCATCATCATCTCTTGTCTCTACTAGTTAGTGCTATCTGGATTCCTAACTAGTCTTTTGTACCACACCCCTCTTTTTAAACCTAACCCATCGTCTACCCAAAAAACATCTACTCTTTGAGTGTCAGAATGAAGTTCCTAAAACACTAGTACTGCTCACTGTGGTGGCTCTCCATCACCTACAGAATAAAATCCAAACCCCCTAATGGGGTGTTGAAGATTGCAATAGGTCTCTGCAGCTGCATTTCCCACCACTGCTCTCAAATACTCCTGGCCACGCTGGATTTATTCATCGCTCAAGTTTCCCGTTTGCTGGTCTTCCTCTCGAAGCCTTTCCTTCTGCCAGCCTTTCCATTCAGTTCAGTTTATTAATCAAACGCTTAAGTGAACATCAGGCATAGACTAGTTTCTGTCAACTGAGGAGGTGAAGAGTGGGCCACAAGACAAAAGGTGGAGAGGGAGAGGTGGTACAGAATATGTCGCATGTCAACACAATCTCATGTGTCTAGTCTGCCCCAGTGTAGGGGCCTGAAGATACTTTTTCACCAGACCCTAGCTACTCTGGAGTTTTGATAAGGTGATAGGAAAATTTGCATTTGCAATTTGTGGAATTTGAGATCTTGTGGAAAAATAGGATCCTGAGTCCTGGAGAGGTAAGTGTGTGAAAGGGTTTCTCACCTTTATATGAATCACAAAGGCAGATGTCTAAATAAAGACGCTGTGGTTGACCTTTTGCACATTGTGAGTTGTAGCAGCGGATATGGTACTCCATTTCCACTTACCATCCCAGACTTCAAAAGAAATGTGCTAAATTTTCTTCCCAGCAGTTTCAAGGAGACGCTTGCATATTTGTTTTGACTTGTTACAGATAATATGCATGCAAAGAGGTTTTTTTTTTTCTGAGTCTCATTTTCCATCCACATATTTAATGTCTTCTTGACTGGAGGACTTGAAATTGTTGTTTTTTCCACCTCTCTGGTTCTGCCTGCAGGGCCACGGGATTCAGTGTGTAGGTTGGCTCTGCAGTAGGTGCTTGGCCAGAGGAGCACCCAGGCCTGCCATCCTGCCCTCGAGGTTTGCAAGGCTGAGCATCCCAGCTCACAGCAGCAGAGCTTCTTTACAATTCTGCCATGATTCAGAGAGGCCAAGTAAGTTGGTGCTTGAGATAAAAATAGTCTAAGATAAGTTTGTTGAACCAATGAGGCAGAACTCGGCAGGTCATTCTTAACCCTTCCGTTTGGCTCCCAGCGTTTAAAATCTCAGTCATGATCTTTGTGTGCAGAAGCTTATACTATCAACTCTTCTGTTCCATTTTAGCAGCCTCCTTACTCTCAGGATAGCCCCAGGCTCTAAGAATGGCTTACGTTTCCTCATTGCATTAGTTTCCTGGGGCTGCTCCTAACAAATGGCCATAAAGGAGGTGGCTAAAAAGACAGAAATGCATTCTCTCAGTTCTGGAGGCCAGATGTCCAAGGTCAAGGTATCATCAGGGCCTACTCTTCCTCTAAAGGCTCTAGGGGAGACTCCTCTGTCTCTTCCTCCAGCAGCTTGTGAAGAGTCCTGGGGTTCTCGGCTTGTGGCAGCACCATCCAGTCTCTGCTCCTGTCATCACCTGGCTTTCTTTTCTTTTGCATCCTCTCTGTCTCTGATGAGAATACTCTACAGTCTATCCTAATCCGGCGTGATCTCACCTCAATCTTTACCTTCATTTTATCTGAAAAGACCTTATCTTCAAAGGGTCAAATTCTTTTTTCTTTCTTTCTTTTTAAGTTTGCTTATTTTTTCCATGAGCGAGAAAGAGAGAGAGAAAGAGAGAGAAAAAGAGAGAGAGAGAGAGAGAGAGAGTTAGCACTCCCAACAGGGTCATAATGCCACCACCCACCCCTAGCCTCAGCCCTTCCGATCACAGGCACACACATGTTCTCTGTACTCAGGGGCATCTTTGAACATGACCCTGTCCCATGTGGGTCAGCCTTGCAGAGCATCACACTCTACTACTGTCATTGTCCAGCCCTCCACTAAGGTCACATTCTGAGGCTGGGGGTACACATGAATTCTGAGGGGATGCTCTTCAACCCACCACTTCATGTGCTTTAACTTTGTCAAGCATCAGCGCAAGCACTACTACTTATGCCATTTGCTTTACTTCCCTTCTCTATTTTCGATTCCCAGCTCCTCTTTAATTTCTTAGGAACGACTCATAATTTGTGTGCATGAGACCTGATCACTCTGCATTTCTAAAGGGATATGCAAAAGTAAACACATAGTTATTAGAATTTCTCATAGAGGGAAGTCAAAGTCAGGGAAGAAGGGAATTATATTCATATATAATTCTTTTATTCTGATATTTATATTAATTACCCAACTTATTTGAAAGTTCCTTAAGGAAATGTATAACTTCTGACTTACTATTCAAGTTCCTAGCAGAGCATCAGGCATGTAGCAGGTGCCCATCAATTTTGCTGAAATGATTCGAACTCTTGTCTCTAACCATGCCCTAACGAGACATTGCCAGCGTGAATGGGGAAGGACTGGACTACACTAAATTCTCTCTTCATCGCTCATGAAATTTTCCCTTAAGTCTAGCTTCTATTGATACAGCCCATTGACCCAATATTTAAAGCTAATATTCTGCTCCTCATTTCCCAGGCATGGCAAATGCTACTCTTGAAACAATGACGAGGATAAACTAGACATTTTATCTCTTCCAGAGAAAGAGAGAAACAAAAGTATCCACAAGGGCTGGTCCTTGATGCAGCAGTAATGTGCTGCTCAGGAGAAGCCAGATCACACATGGTGATTGCAGTTCAAATCCTCAGCCTAGTCAGCTGGAGGAGGCCCATGAATTCCTAAGAGCTGACGGGCTGGAGGGTAGAAGGAGGAGAAACATGGCATGGCTAGATCCTTTGGAGAGTGCTCCTCTCTCTCTTCCATTCTCATATGCACACACATGTGCTCTATCTTGAATAAAAAGAAAAAAAAAATAGTATCCACAATAGGACAATGGAGGAGTGAAGGGCTTTCACGAGACTCTCTGGAACACTGTCAGAGAGCATCTGTCTTGTCCGCCTGGTAAGAGAGCAAAGGCCGGAGGACAGGGATGAGGTTCAGCCTCTGTATTCTAAGGATCAGGCATGCGGTCCCACATGGACCCAGCACCCTGTAGAGCTTGAACGACGGTGATAGGGAGATATCCTTGATGTGTATTCACAGCTGGCTGGAAATCAAGCAGGCGTGGTCACTCTATAATCCCCGAAATGCCTGGAGAGACAGAGCTAAGGCCAGGGCTACCAGGCCTTTGCGGATTCCAAATCTCCTGCCTCAGTGGGGTTCCCGGAATGCCACCACCCTTTCTTTTCCTGCTGCCTCAGAGCCCAAGGCCATGGTCTTCTGGAACATCCAGCTGATTCTGTTGCTGTTTCTGCCTCTCCAGATGTGTGGCGCCTCCTTCCCCTCTTACCAGAGGGAAGTCTACACTTAGAGGTTTGGACTCTGACTCAGTGCCCTTCAAGGCACTCTCTTCCAGCTGCTGTGGCTCAGGCTGAAACAAAATGTTTCGTGTGGTTTCAGGAACAAGGTCACACCCATTTTCCTTTGCAACATGCTTAATACATTTCCATTTGGGGGAATAAACAGTTGATAGGAAAGCAGCTTTTTCTTCCTTTTACAACATTTCTCCTTCTCCTTTCTTCTTTTTCCTATTCTGTTTTTTTTTTTTTTTTTTCTAAATTCCAAACCCATCCGAAAGAAAGGAAAATGTCAGCAACACAATTTAAATGCATTGCTTTTGGTAGCCATGGGGACCGACATATCAGAAGGCTGTAAGTTAATGAGATTCTGCAAAGCCAAGGCCCAAATCCTGCTGACACCAATACAAGGCAGATGTCTCCTTTTCCGGAGAAGATGTGTGGTCCAGGGGATCCTGCAAGCCACCAGCAGTCTGAGAGCAGTAGAAATGTGTTCCACACCTCCCAGGCAAGGGTCTGGGAGGGAGTAGAGGGAGAGCATGCACCCTTCACATTCCTGGTCTGTCAGGGACCAGTTCTCCCAGCTTTCTCCTGGGACTGATCTGAAAAACCCAAAGAGATCCTTAAGTTCATGCATCCTACACCTCCACACTAACTTATGTAGTTAAGGTAAGAAAGAGCCTCCTGGATGGACCTGATTTCCTGCCGAATTTATCAGTTGTCAGTCAAACTGGGTGAATTTGCATTGCATTCTGATTTATTTCAGAAAAGGAAATTAAAATCACATTTCTAGTTGGGTATGGCATATGTGCCTGAATCCCAGTTACTCAAGAGACTAAAAGAGATGAACCATGAGTCTGAAAGCCAGCCTAGGGAACATAGCAAGACCTTGTCTCTAAAACAAAACAAAACAAGTTTAAGAACTTGTATTTCTAGATGAAATTTTCACTTCTCCGCTCTGTGCTGTCAAGAAAGAGCTAATATAACCTTATTAGTTTATTACTGTTATTTGTGTATTTTAAAATTTATTATTATTTTTATTTTACAATCAATCATTGTATATCATTACAGCATACAAAATGAATGTTCCTATTCAGAGTACACCGTATGTTGGCCCAATCAAAGATATTACAATACATATTATTATCAACAGATAATTTTCTGTTTTGTATTTCTTAAATGTTTTGCTTCTTTCTTTTTCTCCTTCCATCTGTCATTCTGCCATTTTCTCCTCTCCTCTAACTCTGTCTCTGGTTTCATAGTTGCTCTTAATGCCTTTATATCATCCAATATTTCAGTTTCTGCCACTGAATGTAAGCATTCGATATATATTGAGTGGGGACAAAAGATGTATCTCTTTCATAGTCTGGCTTACTTTGCTTAACAGTAAATGTTCCATATTCATCCACTTTCTATCAAATGCTAGGGTCTCATTTTTAATGGCTGAGTTGTGTTCCAAAGTGTGTATGTGCCATACTTTTTCAATCAATTCATCTGTTTGTGGACATTTGGGTTGATTTTGTGTCTTAGCAACTGTGCATAATGCTGCAATAAACATGGATGTGCAAGTGTTTTTCCAGCTGAGTGTTTTCCTATCCTTTGAGTAGATACCCAGGAGAGGAATTGCTGGATCAAATGGTAGTTCTATATGTAGGTCTTTGAGGAATCTCCATTTTGTTCTCTACAGTGGATGTACTAATCCACATTCCCACCAACAGTGTAGGAGAGTTCCCTTTTCTCCACAGCCTCACCAGCACGTATCATTCTTTATTTTTTAAATCTTAGCCATTCTTAGGTGGTATCTCATTGTAGTTTTGATTAGCATATCCTTTATGATAAAAGATGTTGAGCATTTTTCATATGCTTTTTGGCTGTTTGTATGTCTTTCTTAGAGAGTTGTCTGTTCAGTTCATTTGCCCACCTTTTAATTAGGTTGATCATCCCCCCCCCCCCCCCCCCCCATCAGGTGAACTGCTTGAGTTTCCTGTGTATTCTCGTTATCAGTCCCTTATCTGAGGTACAGTTTTCAAATATTTTCTCCCATTCTGAGGGTTGTCAATTCATTCTAATTATTGTTTCTTTTGCTGTGCAGAATCTTTTTTACTTGATGTAATTTCACTTGTCTATTTTTGGGGATTATTGCTTGTGTGTTGGGGGTCTTATTGAAGAAGTTTTTGTCTACTCTGATGTCTCCAAGATTTACTCCTTTTTCCACCAGTAGTTTTATGGTTTGAGATAGGTCTTTGATCCATTTTGAGTTGATTTTTGTTAATGGTGAGACGTAGTGGTCCAGTTTTATCTTTCTGCAAGTGGGTATCCAGTTTTTCCAGCACTATTTGCTAAAGTGATTTTCTTTTCCTCACTGGATTGTCTCTTGCTTTTTGTCAAAAATCAGTTGGCTGTATTTTGGGGTTGATTTATGGGATCTCTATTCTGTTTCATTGGTCTACTTGTCTGTTTTTTTATGCCAGTACCATGCTGTTTTAATTATCACAGTTTTATAATATGTTATGGGGTCAGGAAGTGAGATGCCTCCTATTCCACTCTTCTTGTGTGGTATGGCTTTGGGAATACAGGGTTTTTTTATGAGTCAGGATAAATTCTAGGTTGTTTTTTATAAATCTGTGTAGAATGCCCCCTGGTAATTGATTGGGATTGTATTAAATATGTAGATTAATTTGGGTACAATTGACATTTTTTTTCTCTCATTTTATTATCATGAAGTTTAACAGTACAGAAAAGTCACTTGACCTTGGTGGGTCAGATTTCTTAAACCCTGCAACATGAGGAACTTTAAATACATTAAATATTGTTATACATTCAGACTTCCAATGTACAGGTACTTGGAAACAGTTATAGCCCTCACCAAGCTAGGTTGGGGACATGAAGCTCAACAACATCTGAAATGCTGTGAAGGCATAACTACAAATAGCAATGTAAGCTTACAGAACTTGCCTTTATTAAGGTGGTATGTTTATGTAATTCCAGTGCCTTTATAATTTAACGAGCCAGATTTACTATACTTCATTTCTAAAAACCTAGATGAAACATGAAAAAGAAGCCATACAGGGAACCAGCAGTTAGCGTAATGGCTATGTCGCTGGACTCCCACGTAGTCGACCGCGGTGCGTGTGCCGGACCCGGTGGCTTAAAACTCACGCCAGGCGCGTGTGCGTGCGTACCCAAGATCCCGAGAGGAGAATGGAGGAGAAGGGATTGCGGTGTGACCATCCCCCCGGGGGGCGATTTCTCGCTTTCTGTCTCTATGTCTCTCTCTCTTTCTCTGTCTGGTGAGTGCACGTGCCCTATAGCGAAAACCTCTCAAAAAAAAAAATATTAGAAAAAAAAAGAAGCCATACAGTATAAATTGCAACTTCAGAAAAAGTTCCTGCTTTATTATTCCAAATAATTTTTTCCATGTAAAATAAATGTCCAATAGTTCCCGATATGTGGGAAGATAATGTTTGTTAAAGTCACAATGAAGCCTTATTGACAGAAGCGTGGCTATATAAACAACACAAGTCGAGAAAAGGTTTAATCTCCAAACTTATTAGACTGGATGAAGTGAGATCAGTAACAGCCACCTTTGACGTAACTGGAGGTCTCATTCCCATTGGAGGTTGAGGAGGCCCCCCTTAGTAAGGGGGCACCATTGGCAGTTCCTACCCATAGGGTGGCACAGCACCAGGAAGGTAACCTGGCATGCCTTGATACTGACCCCATACTGACCTCCAATTGGTCCAACTGGTGGATTACTGTCCCGGTCGAGGAAAATTACATTGATATTTAAGTAACTGTGCCCTTCTCTCTTCCAGCGATATATCCTCACCTGGATGAATCAACTTACTGGTTGTACTGGTTGTTGTAAGTGTGGCAGGCTTACTTATTATAGAAGCTGCTGGTTTAGCTTAGTACTATTTGTTGTACTAGTTGTTGAAGCTGTAGACTGTGTATAAGCAGGGAATGTAGGCTTTGAGGATTTGTAGTTGTTGCAGGGGTACTATTTAAAGGTTTGAAATCTCTACCAACAGGTCCTTGGACAGCTGCCTGAGCCTGGCCAGCATTGGGGAAAAGAGGCTTAGTAATTGGAGGCTGTGGAGCAGGTACTGTTGCTGTTGGTGCAGGTGGTCTATTGAGAATACCAGGTGCTGAAACAGCCGTGCTTAAGTCATTGAAGAAATCCCAGGACAGTAGGGGCCTTATCAGGCATCAGAGGTGGTATTCTAGGTCCATGTGGCATCATTCTACCCACTGGCATCATTCCAGGTGGCATGCCTGGCATAACTGGAGGCATTCCTGTCATCAAAGGGGTGGCATTAATGGTAGTATGCCTGGAGGCATTCCTGGTGCTCCTGGAACTGGTGGCAGTCCTGGCTGCTCCATTGGGGGTATAAAACCTTGTTGAAGCTGAGCAGGCTGTGGTTGAAATGAAGTTGAAGCTGCAGACTCATCATCATCATATTCATCAGAATCATCTTGTTGCTTTCTTTTTTGACTCTGGAGTTTTCTGTTCAAGAAATCCTTGTCTTTCATCCATGTCCTTTTCTGGAATACCTTTCATACCATATATTTCCAACTCTATGTCTGTTCTTCCAGGTATTGCATTTGGTACAGCATCTAGTGTCTCTTTATGTATCTGCATGCAATGCATAGCTAAACCAGGTCCTGTATACAATTTCTTATGACATATATGGCATTTAAAATGCTTCGCTTTTTGATGCTGTATAAGGATCTTCTCATGATCAAAATCTCTATTACAATACCACAGCTTCAGCTTCTTCTTCTTGAGACCCATAACTACATTAGTAAAGGTGAGGAGAAAAGAAGCAGGAAAAATAAGAGGAAAACAGCTCGCTCCTCCGACCTAATAGCTACCAGTGCATCCCACAGGAAACAGACACAAAATGGCCGACCTAGAATGGACATTTTGATTATATTAATTCTTCCAATCCAAGAACGTGGGATGTCTTTCCACTTTTTTGTGTCCTTTTCAATTTCTAATTTTAGTTTTTCATAGTTTTCACTGTAGAAGTCTTTGACTTCTTTGGTTAGATTTATTCCTAGGTATCTTATACTTTTTATGGTTATTATAAATAGGATTGTTTTCTTTAATTCTACCTTAGTCTGTTTGTCGTTGGTGTATAGAAATGCTATCTATTTTCGCATGTTGATTTTGTATCCTGCCACTTTACTATATTTATTTATCACTTCCAGGAGTTGTTTTGCAGATTTTTTTTCTATGTACATAATCATGTCATCCACAAATAGAAATAATGTTACTTCTTTCCCTATTCAAATGCTGTTTATTTTATACTCTTGTCTGATTGCATTGGAAAGGACTTCCAATACTTTACTGAAGAGGAGTGAAGAAAGGAGGCAGCCTTGTCTTTTCCCAGTTTTTAGTGGAAAAGCTTTTAGCTTTTCCCTATTTAATATGATGTTAACTATGAGTTTTTCATAGATGGCTTTCATTATATTGAGAAATATCACTTCTGTGCCAATTTTGCTGAGAGTCTAAATCATGAAGAGATGTTGTATTTTATCAAATGCTTTTTTGCATCAATTGATATATGGTTTTTATCTTTCTGTTAATATGGTGTATTACATTTATGGTTTTGCATAGGTTGAACCACCCTTGCATCCCTGGAATAAAGTTTACGTGGTCATGGTGTATAATCTTTTTTATATGTCATTGGATATAATTTGCTAGTATCTTGTTAAGAATTTTTACATCTATATTCATCAGAGTATTGGTCTGTAGTTTTCATTTTTTGTCATATCTTTATCTGTTTTGGGGATGAAAGTGATAAGAGGCTTTGTAAAATGAATTTGGGAGGGTTCTTTCCTTTTGGATCTTTTGAAATAGTTTTGAGTAGAAATGGGAGTTAGCACTTATTTAAAAGTTTTGTAGAGGGACCAGCAGATAGTGCAATGGTTATATCTCTGGACTCTCAAGTAGTTGATTACATTTTGAGTCCCAGATACGGCAGCTTAAAACTTAGGCTAGGTGTGCATGCATGCCCAAAATCCTAAGAGGAGAATAGAGGAGAAGGGATTGCAGTGTGGCCATCCCCCCGAGGGGGTGATTTCTTGCTTTCTGTCTCTGTCTCTCTGTCTCTCCGGTGAGTACATGCGCCCTATAGCAAAAATCTCTCAAAAAAAAAAAAAGTTTTGGAAACCAGAAGATGGCACGATGGCTAGGTCACTGGACTCCCATGTGGTTGACCATGGTTTGAGTCCCGGACCCAGTGGCTTAAACTCATGCTGGGCACATGTGCATGCGTGCCCAAGATCTCAAGAGGAGAATGGAGGAGAAGGGATTGAGGCATGGCCAACCCCTCTGGGGGGTGATTTCTCACTTTCTCTTTCTCTCTCTCTCTCTCTCTCTCTCTCTCTGTTTTCCTGGTGAGCACATGTGCCCTATAGCAAAAACTTCTCAAAAAAAAAAAAAAAAGAAAAAAAAGTTTTGTGGAATTCAGAAGTGAAGCCCTCAGAACCTGAATTTTTCTTTATTGGGAGGTTATTTATTGCTGATTCAATCTCATGGTTCATTATGGGTCTATTCAGTCCTCCTATGTCTTCCTGACCTAGAGAGCCTTGGTAGGTTATGTGTGTTCAGAGATATGTCCATCTCATCTAGGTGTTCTTGTTTGTTGGCATATAGTTGTTCTCATTATTCTCTAATGATCTTTTGTATTTCTGTTATATCTGTTGTAGTATTGTCTGTTTCATTGTGAATTGGAATTACCTGGTTCCATTTCCTTTTCTTAATTAGTCTAACTAATGGTGTGTCAATTTTGTTTATCTTTTCAAAAAAGTACTGAGGTATTGAGTAGTGGTCCTTCTAATGGATTGAGTAGTGTAATACCTGTAGGTGGCCAGCATCCTCCCAGTTCAGGAGTGGGTGCCATGCTTGAGTGGTAGAAGGCTCAGAAAAAGCCTGTGAAAAAAGAATACTTCTGAGATAATGAAAAGAATTATACCGTATCGTAAGCCTTTTTGTACAAAGAACCAGCTTTTGGTTTCATTTATTTTGTGCATAGTTTATTCTCTATTTCATTTATTTCTGCTTGAATCTTTATTACTTCTTTTCTCATGGCATTTTGTTGTTGTTTTTCCAGTTCCCTGAGGTGCGTTGTCAATTTGTCACCTTTCCTTCTTTTCTAATGTGCACTAATTAATATGAATTTCCCTCTTATGACTGCTTTCTCTGTGCCCCATAGGTTATGAAAACTTGTGCATTCATTATCATTGGTTTCAATGAATCTTTTGATTTCAGTCTTAATTTCTTCAGTGGTTGTAAAGTCATTCAGAAGTAGATTGTTTAGTTTCCATATGTTTGTGTATTTTTGGGGGGATTTTCCAGAAATTAATTTCAAGTTTAATTCTGTCATGGTTGGAGAAGATGCTGGATGTAGTTCCTATGCCTTCAAATTTGTAAAGGCTTGTTTTATGCCCTATCATGTGGTCAGTCTTTGAAAAGGTTCCATGCTGGGGTGAGAAAGATGTATATTTTGTGGTTGTTGGGTGGAAAGTTCTAAAGATGTCTTTCAAGGCCATTTCATTTATGGTATTGTTTAGATCCTGGATTTCTTTTTATTTTTTCTCTGAATTATCTGTCCAAAGGAGATAGTGGGGTGTAGAGATTCCCAACAATTAGTGTGCTGTAGTCTATCTCTCCTCTAGCAGTGTTTCCTTCATGTATCTAAGTATCCCCAAACTGGGTGCATAGGTATTTACAAGTGCTATATCTTCCTGATATATTAGCCCTTTCACTACTATACAATGTCCTTCTTTGTCTCTTCTTACAGCTTTTGTCTTAAGGCCTATTTTTCTAAAACCAATATTGCAACTCCAGCCTTTTTTGGTTTGTTTCTGTTTGTATGAAATACCTTTTTTTTCCAGCCTTTCACTGTTTTTTTTTTTTTTTTTTTTTTTTTTTTTGGAGAGGTTTTTTTAGTCTATGTATGTCTTTATCCATGAGGTATGTTTCTTGTAGGAAGCATATAGAAGATTTCTGGTTTTTAATCCATTTTGCCAGTCTGTGTCTCTTGATTCTTGGTTGAATTATTTTTTCTTTTGGTGTTTTGAATTTGTCTTCCCATTATTTTCTCACCTGCATTGTTTTGGATGAGAGGTCTGATATTAGCCTAATAGGATAATTTTTGAAAGTGACTTGGTGTTTCCTGTCATTTTTAGAATCTTTCTTTGCCTGTGATTTTTACCATTTTGGCTATTATGTGCTGTGGAGAGGATCTTCTTATGTTGATTCTATCTGGAGTCCTTTGTATTTCTTGAGTCTTGATATCTGAATGTTTCTCTATATTTGAAAAGTTTTCTGCAAATATTTTATGGAGTGAATCTTCTATGCCCTTGTCTGATTCTTCACCTTCTGGAAAACCTATTATTTGGGCATTAAATGGTGTCTAGTATTTCCCATATGTTATCCTCAATTTAAAAAAAATATTTTTCCATTATTTTTGGTGGGTTTTATTGGATGTTTCCACATCAGAGGTTCTATCTTCTGCATAGTCTAATCTGATCCTAATACTTTCTAGGAAGGTTTTGATCTCCTGTATTACAGTCTTCATCTCTAGAAGCTATGTTCGATTCTTTTTTATGTTGTCTATCTCCTCTTTCAAGTCATGAAAGGACTTCCTCATCTCATGGAGTTTGTTGTCTTTTTCTCTTGCATCTCAGAGTTTTGTCCCATGAATATTCTGAATTATTTTTCTAATATTTTGGTGAATTCTTCTGTTTTATTCATAGTTGGAGATGAATTACTGTGTTCCCTTGTTGATGACATATTTCCTGGTTTTCTCATACTTGAAGCTCTTCTCCCATTTTTAAAATAGAATTATTTTATTTAACTTTATTTATTTTATTTTGACCAGGGAGGGAGGAGGGGGGAGAGAGAGAGATAGAGAGAGAGAGAGAGAGAGAGAGAGAGAGAGAGAGAGAGAGAAAAAGCCACTAGGCCTGGGACTTGAACCATGGTCAGCCATGTGGAAGTCCAGACCCCTTAGCCACTACACCACCTGCTAGCCCCTCTTCTCTGATTTTTAATAATTTGCTGATGCATTAACTTTTGGCTAATTCTTTGGAGATGATTTCTGTAGTTGTGAACTCGTATGCTTCTCTTTGCTGTAAGTTACTTCTGGGCCAATTTCTCTTTTCTACTTCTAGCTCTGAAACTGGGAGATTAGGTTGGAAGTCAGGGGCTACAGCCAGAGCTTGCTCAGTCCTGACCCTTGTCCCTGGCTGTGCAGGGGAATTCAGATGGAGATGTTTGCCTGAGAGACCTGCAATTTCCCTGTCTTTCTAGATCTGAAACTGGAAGGTGAGGTTGGAAGTCAGGAGCTGGAACTAGAGCTTGCTCAGCACTGACCCTGGTCCTTGGCTGGGCAGGGGGCTTCAGATTGCTTTTTGTCTTGTTATGAGGGTAAGAGTCACTCTGCCACGCCTCCCCCCAATTTTTCTGTCATGTGCCCACCAGAGAGAGATATAGAAACAAAGAGAGAGGAAAAGTCAAAAAGCCCTCCCCTCCCCATGGGGTATGGCTACACTACAATCTCTTCTCCTCCATCTTTCTCTCCCCTTGGGATTTTGGGCATGTTCACACATACACCTGGCATGTCTCACAAGTCACCCAGTCCAGGAATCAAACCACATAGTCAGTCATGTGGGATACAGTCACTTCAACCAGCAAGCCACAGACAGGCCCCCATCCTCTTTTCTTGGGGTTTTCACAGTATGTAGCACAGAATTTAGGCACAAATATGGCATGGATTCAGCATGTCACTTTTTCTTTCTTTCTTTTTTTTTTTTTTGTAAAATCTTTTTTTTTTTTTTTTTTTTTTTTTTTTCTATAGGGAATGTGTGTTCAGGAGAGAAAGAGAGAGAGAGAAAGAAAATGGCCATGGTGCAATTCCTTTCCTCCATTCTGTCATGGGGATTTTGGGCGTGCACACATACGCACCTAGTGCATTCCTCAAGCTATCAGGTCTGAGTGGCTTAAGGAACATACCAGGCTTGTGTGGGACACACATGATCATGTGGGAGCCAGCTACCTTAACTACCATGCCACTGGCTGGCCCTCAGTAAGTCTCTTTTAATTGTAATTAAGTTAAAGGTTTGAGTTCTACTTGTTGAATATCAGCTTTCAGGATTCCATCTAATATATTCCTTGAAAGATATGTGAAGAATTCAAACTATCTTTAATTCTTTTACTTTTCTCATAAAACTGCAAGGCAATACTTCATTAATATAGACTCTTCCACTACAGGGAAAGCTAGTCCTTCCTCTAAACTGGTAAACTCCATGAGGATGAGTTAATGGTGAGTATGATAATTGGTCTCTTTTGTTCAGTTCTATACCTTCAGCTCACAGAATAATTCCTAGTACATATTAATAATCCCTAGTACATATGCATTCAATAAATATTTGTAGAAAGGATGAATAGAGTTCATGTTATGTTTGATATGACCTTACAGATTATGGTAATTGGAAAGTGGGAATTAGACTCATCTCATATACATGAAGTCTGTCTTTGGGTTTGATGTCAGGCTGCATCTCTCATTCTGGTTTGATCTGGAATTCTACCCAAAACCTCAGTCTCATGCTTTAGGTAACCACAGGGGTCTGCTTCTGAAAGAAGAGGAACACTGGCAGTAATGAAGGGGAACAGTGAACCAGTAGGAAAAGCTGATGTCATGAAGCATAGAGAACAGGCCCACACATGTGGATACTCCCCTGTTGAGTGCATTCATCAGAGTGGGATGTCCAGAGGCCTTTCACAGAATTCTCTTCTCTTCACTTTTCACACTTATCCTGTGCCCCTTTAAAGTAGTAGGTTTTGAGTTCTGATGAATGCTGATTCTAATACTGGAAAAGAATCAAAGAAAATTGACACTCACCATTATTAATGATATTATTTGGATGAATAGATTTTGTTCATCTTTATTTTCCCTGAGAAGATCCAGGTTTCTCATTTTGCGAATCTTGAAATACTCTCATGAGACCAAAAGGTCATTAGCTCCATTCCCCAAGTGGTGAAACCAAAGCACGGACAGTTCCATGGGGCCAAGACCATCAGTCCCATGGGAGGTCTTTCATTCTAGTCCCCAGACCTTCCTGGCATCCTCTTGTCAGAATGCACTAGGACCTTGACTTGTCCCTGCTATCTGATGGAGGAAAGAATGAGCTACGTGATTCTAACTTAGCTCGTTCTCTGGTATACATTTATTACCACAGCAATAAAAGCCTTGGAAAACCATTTACAAAACTCTTTAAATTTAGGACCCATCAATCCCTAGGGGACACAGAAGGGGTTAGTGAAAAACGAACTGGCAGATATTGTGTAGCTTAAATAATTAGTTATCTCTAACCCATACACTAAGGTGTAAATTCAAGATGTCCTGAGTTTTCAGTCTAACGGGTGGGATGCAGATCTGGAGCTAGACTGTGTTGCTTCTTCACTTACTCGCCCTGGGTCCTAAAGGGAAGTATGACCCCTTTGTGCATCGGGTTCTCATCTGTAATACTACCCACCTCACTCAGGTACTGTGAGGATTAAAGCACTGAGCACATTTCATACTGAAAGCTCTCAAAGCAGCACCTGGCTAGCAGCGAGTGTTCCATAAACATTCTCTGATGATTACCACTGACAATGATCTCACCTCCTAACTGTAGGCCACAGGTATCTTTTCTTTCAATATTGCCTCATTCTGTAAAATTACAGTTTCTAGATCTAATTGACATCCAGTTCACTGGACCTTACCCCAAAATGAAACTCTAGACATGTTCAGCAAAGGGAAAGAAGAAGAGTAAGATTTAGAAAGGAAGCAAAGGAATTGCTGGAGAGATACAAGCAGAAAAATAAATTCTTCATTTACTTAACAGCCTTTATTATGTATTTGCCATATGCAAAATATAAGGAGATTTAAAAAGTGTTGTGGGAAAATGGAATTAAAGTACAAATTTAGGAGGCCCAATAGTGCTGCAGCAGTAAAATGTGATGCCTTGTAAGGCTGATACGGAAAAGTTCCAGGTTTGCATCCAGAGACCATCCTGAATACTTCAGGCGTGTACATGCCCATAATCCAGGACTGGCTGAGGCTGGAGGTGACTTTCAGTGTCAGGACTCCATTGGAGTGTTGTCTGTATCTGTCTGTTTCTCTCACTCATGAAATAAATAGATAAGCTCAAAAAAAAGTATGGGTTTATTTTGGTGCAAAATGTTTTTGAAATCCATGCCTTATTTTTAAAATTATGCACATTGTCTATAAACTTAAATTTTTTTCTTTATTCATGGTAAAATGTATGCATACATATGAGAGAGGAGAAAGAGAGAGAGAGAGAGAGAGACAGAGACAGAGAGAAAGAGAGAAGCACACCGCATACCTACATGGTCTGGCTCCACTGTGAACCCCCTCCAGTCCTCCAGCCTGTCAGATTCTGGGCACTCACAAATGTCCCTAGCATGATCAAATTGAACAGGCTGGGAATTTGAACCATAGTCATCAATGGGATCCAGGTTCTCTTTTCTTTTTTCTTTTTGGAGAGGCTTTTGCTATAGGGCGCGTGCGCTCGCCAGACAGACAGAGAGAGACAGAGAGACAGAAAGCGAGAAATCACCCCCCAGCGGGGATGGCCACACTGCAATCCCTTCTCCTCCGTTCTCCTCTCAGGATCTTGGGCACGCACGCACACGCGCCCGGCGTGAGTTTAAGCCACCAGGTCCAGGACTCAAACCGCGGTCAACTACGTGGGAGTCCAGTGACATAGCCATTACGCTAACTGCTGGTCCCAGATCCAGGTTCTCTTGAGAAGCACATTACTGCTGCAGCATGGAGCCAGCCCATCCATAAGCTTTTGGAAGACCTCTCATATTGTACAGGACCTGTGGAGGATAAATGGTATACCCATGTACAGGACCAGCAGATGGCATAATGGTTATGTTCCTGGACTCCCTCATAGTTGACTGTAGTTAGAGTCCCGGACCCAGTGACTTGAAACTCACACTGGGCGTATGTGCATGCATGCCCAAAATCCTGATAAGAGAATGGAGGAGAAGGAATTGCAGCTGTCCATGCCCCTGAGGGGTGATTTCTCACTTTCTTCTCTCTGTCTCTCCAGTGAGTGTATGCACCCTATAGCAAAAATGTCTCTCAAAAGAAAAAAATTATATCCATGTGCATGCATGTGTTTCTAATTCTCACCCAAATATTGTTTGTGTTTCAAAGTCCCCCTACCTCTCTCCAGGAAGCGTTCCCCAGGGACCCCAGGCAGGGCCAGGCTGCTCCTTGCCTGCAGCACTGATCCTACTGGCAGACTTTGGAACAACTTGCTGTCTAGAGAGCAGTGAGCTCCACCAGCTCAGGAAACCCGAGTTCTCAACTTTTGCAGCACCAGCAGTGTGGCTCGTGCTCAATGTGTGTGCCATTCACCTTCCTTTTTTCCCCTTAGCTTTGAGGTCATACTCTTAGTGCTAGACCCACTTTTTTTTTTGGAGAGGTTTTTACTATAGGGCGCGTGCGCTCGCCAGACAGACAGAGAGAGACAGAGAGATAGAAAGCGAGAAATCACCCCCCAGGGGGGATGGCCACGCCACAATCCCTTCTCCTCCATTCTCCTCTCAGGATCTTGGGCACGCACGCACACGCGCCCGGCGTGAGTTTAAGCCACCGGGTCCGGGACTCGAACCGCGGTCGACTACGTGGGAGTCCAGCGACATAGCCATTACGCTAACTGCTGGTCCCTAGACCCACTTTTATTAGGGCTAAATGTTGTCTTTGACACCTTCTTGGTCCCTCTTCATAGACATGTGACCTTATTTCTGGTGGTTTTGCCTCCTCAATTCCAAGTACACACTGAGCCTCACCACTGAGCCATGAAAGAGAAGGGCCCTGTCTTCCCCCCCCCCCCCCCCCGCCACCCCCAGAGGTTTTTGCTATAGGGCGCATGCGCTCGCCAGAAAGAGAGAGAGAAACAGAGAGACAGAAAGCGAGAAATCATCCCCCGGAGGGATGGCCATGCCGCAATCTCTTCTCCTCCATTCTCCTCTTGGGATCTTGGGCATGCACGCACATGTGCCCGGCATGAGTTTAAGCCACCAGGTCCAGGAATCGAACCGCGGTCGACTACACGGGAGTCCAGCAACATAGCCATTACGCTAACTGCTGGTCCCAAGAAGGACCCTGTCTTCTGCAACATGGTGCATCTTGAGGAAACTGGTGGGCTCAACACAGGCTTCTCCTGCTTCAGAGCAGCAGCTACTCAGGTTCTGCTTTTGCACTCTTTTTTTTTTTTCATAAAGGAATTTTTTAAAATTTAATTTTATTCATTGTCATTATTATTATTATTATTATTTTGAAGTTGATCAGAGAGATACAGAGAGGGAAGGAAAGTGAGAAAACAAGCCTCCAGGTCCAGGACTTGAACTGTGGTCAGCCATGTGGGAGTCCAGCTGCCTCAGCCACCACACAACCTGCTGGCTCCTGCTTTTGTACTTTTGATAAGATCTCTCTCTTCAGACTTTGCTCCCTGTTCACTCACCTTCCACTGAGAAGAGGAGCCCAGCACAGAGAGAAACTGGGATCCTGGGGGCAAGCTTGGTCAACACTTCGACCAAACAGCTTCATGATCAACTGTGTTTATCTTGCTCTTTCTTTTCTGTTCTCCCCAGCCAAGCTCCGAGCACAGAGTTCTCAGTGCCAACCATTCACTGGGAACAGCAGAACTGTCCAGCTCATCCTTCTGTCTCTGTAGCTCTGGCTTCTGTCAGGGGCTAGAACCTGAGGCCTTTTGAAAGCAACCACACGATGTATGTTTACAAAGTGTTTATGCCAAGCGTGGTCTCATGCAGATGTTCATAAACACATGCCAATTACCAACCATCTTCCCGTCAGTCTGAATTGCTGATCGTTTTTTCACTCCACGCAGAGGCACATTCCCCTGGGGCACACACACACCCTCATACACGCTACCCACTAATACATCTGCTGAGGTGCCTTCCACATACCAGGCACCCCTGTGCTGTCTGCAAAGCTCCAACTCATCTCTGTCTCCCTCTGTGGTTATGCTTAGCCAGATCCTTCATTTGTAATCGTTTTTGAAGCTTAGCTTTAAACCTCTCCCAAAACCACTCTGGCAGGATAGAAGGTAAAGCTGCCAAAGTTTAAAAGAGTCACGATGTCTGCTTTCCCCTTGCCTCAGGCCATTTTCTTCTCCTTGCGGAACATGGTAATGGAAAGGTGGACAGACATTTTTCTGCACATGTCTGACGATGGCTTCCTCTAGAACATAAACTAAAAGCCCCTGAGTTCACGTGGCACCAAAGCTCTGTGACAGAGGCTCATCGTAAGGCTATTGTATGAACTATGGTTGGTTTTGAACTTGGTTAGCCCAGCAGGATTTCTGGGGGATGTTTTTTGTCCTTTGTCATTGCCTAGGGGCTGGTTATAAGAACCAAAAAGAAATAATGACAGCCTTTGAAATTCTGGGTTTTACTCTCCAGCTTATTCAAGTTAGTGGTCATTTGGTTTAGAAGACATATTTTTTGATGAGAAATATACTTTTAAAAGGTCACTCTCTACTTTCTTTCTCCAAATCTCCGACCCTGGATTCTTGACCACCACTGTTTCTCCGTAACCCTGCAGGGCTGGGTGTAGCTGCAATAGCCAGTGCCTCTACGGGAAGCATCACCATAGATGAAGAAGGTGCTGGATAGAGAGACAATGCCTTTGCCTGGCATTCAGGGTCCTCCACAAATCTGGTTCCTACTTATTACCCCAGTGTACTATTCACTTTGAATTTTTGCTTTGATCAAAATGTGGCTCCTTGTTTCATATAATTTCCTGAATTTTTCTAAATGTTCCTCCTCAAGCTCTACCATAAGTATCAGCTTCCCAAAGGTGTTGTTTTTTTTTAAATAAATATTTATTTTTATTTATCATCATTATCATTATTTTAAATAATTATTTATTTAATTTTGTTTATCATTATCATTGTTCTTCAGTTTGCTACTGGACACACACTTGACACAGAGAGAAGGAGAGAGAGAGAGAAAGTGAGAAAGCAAGCTGCCAGGTTCAGGACTCAAACTGTAGTCAGCTATGTGGGAGTCCAACACCCAAACCACCATCCCACCCACTGGCCCATAATTATTATTGCTTTTAATTTACTACAGGGCACGTACATTTACCAGGGGGATAGAGAGAGAGAGAGAGAGAGAGAGAGAGAGAGAGAGAGAGAGAGAGAGCGAGAGAGAGAGAGAGCGAGAGAGAGCCACGAGGTCCGGGACTTAAACTGTAGTTGGCCATGTGGGAGTCCAGCACCTTCACCCACACCACCTGCTGGCCCATTCCAGGGGTTTTGATGTCAGTTCTTTTCTGCTCTTCTTATTTTATGCAAGTTCTTATTTACCATGATGACTTCAACTACCACCTCTTTGTCCATATCTCTATCTTCAGAAATCTCTAGGTCCGTATAATTTCATTGTATATCTCAAATGTCTCAACTTGTCCAAAACCGAATTCATATTTCCTTTTGCACTTGGTTCTCTTTCTGTTTTTCATATAAATTTTATTTTTTTATGATAGAGAGTGCATGTACATGCATGGAGGGGGCATGGGAAGAGGGAGTGAGGAGAGAGAAAGCTCCCTCAGCAAGGTCTCATCCCGCTGCAATCTCCTTTCCTCAGCCCTCCATCTCTTCAGGATCTTGAGTGCCTGCATGCACTTCTTGTGTTTTCAGGGTCAACCTGAGGATTCAAATGCATAGTCAGCCATGTGGCTTCCAGCACTACATCCAGTATATACTGACTGCCACCTGGCTGGGCAAAGTTTGGTTCACTTTTTGTATTTCCAGCCTAAGAGGCTAACCTATCAGTCAAAATCTGAGATTCATCCTACATTTCTTCCTGCACCTTATTTCTCATCCCAAATTGGAACTCTTGATCCCTCCCTTCACAATTGCCTTCTGCGTCTCAGGAAATAATATTGTCATACATCTATTTGCCTAAGACAAAACTCTTAAGGTTCCCTTTTTGCTTCTTTTCCCTTACTCCTGCATCTAAGCCATCAGCAAGTCTTACCAGTCTATCTCCAAAATATCTCCAAACCTCTGATTCTTGTTGAATGAATCCATGTAGTCAATAGGTCCTGCAGATTCTCTGACATTTCCTTGGCCATGTCCTCTCCTCCCTCACTTTGCCCTTTCTTCAACTCAGGTACTCTCTCTCCCTTGTTCAAACCATTGCCTACTACTGGTCTGCCTGTCTCCAGGCTTATAAAACCATTGTTGACTTCTCCCAACAATATTTATGGAGTGACTACTGTGCTTGGGAAATGTCTGTGAGGAAGGTGTGATGACTGCTTTCATGCCTCTTGTGGAGAACAGGCTTTCCACTCTAACAAGTACGACAAATGAAGGGAGGAGACAGGGGCCAGGAGTGTGAAATATGGAGACCTAACTTAGCCTTTGAGGGTCAAGCAAGGGTTTCAGTGAAGGAAAATTCTAACTAAAATTCAGGGAATGAGTAGAAGGCAACTAGGTGAGGGAGAAGAAAATAAGGGTTAAGGGTCAAATATTCTAGTCAGAAGGAACACCAAATGACAAAATATGTGTGATTCTCCTCCACACTCCTGAAGTTTGATCTTTTTTATTCACTTATCTACTTATTTATTTTTATTTGCCACAGGGCATATAAGATTGTAAGAGATAGAGTGAACACCCCTCAATGGGGCATGGTTATAATGCAATCCCTTCTCTTCAATTTCTTTTTTCTGTCTGGATTTGGGGCATGCAACACAAGCCACTGGGACTGGGATTTGAACTGTACAGTTGGCCCTGTGGGATCCAGCTCCCTTAACCACCAGACCATGGGGCCGGCTCCAGTTTGATCTTTTTAACTTCTTTCTTGAAATTTTTTTTTCCTGTGGCTGGCAGGTGGCGTGGTGGTTAAAGGTGCTGAACTCCCACATGGCTGACCATGGTTCAAGTCCTGGACCTGGTGGCTTACTTTCTCACTTTCTCTCTCTCTGTGTCTGATCAAACTGGAAAATATTATAATAAATAAAGTTAAATAAATAATTCTTTAACAAAAAAAGAAAAAAATTCCTGATAGAAATGCACACTTATTGTAGGATATTTGGAAAATATTGAGAGATATAGAAAAGAAAATAACATTTACTTGTAATCTCTCCCTCTAGAGACAAACACTGTTAACACTGAGGTCATTTTTTTTTAGCTTTGTCTATGCCCATACACATTTCCAAAATGATCTCCTTATACATCTTGTCATATTGTTTCCTTTCTTAAAATTCCTCAGTGGCTTCTCACTGTCTAGGAGCCCATGTGCCTAGCCCACACTTAGAAATAAATATTTGCTGAATTGAGGGTGAACTACATGAGTGGGTGAGAGAATAAAGGTATGAGTGCTCAATTCCATGTGCTCTTCCTGTTTCATTAGTTATTTGACAAGGCCTCATCTTAGGTTCTGACTCTACTCCAATCCTTTTTCAAAGGTTCTGATTCTCATTATATTTGTTTTTAAACACAAATTTTATTGCCCTTCTGGTCCTCAGCAAAGATTAACTGTCTTAGAGTGTTGTTTTTCTGTGTTTACACTCAGAAACTGTTGGAACGGAACTGTCTGTTAACATCACAACAAACCTTCCTTAGCCACCCTTATCTCAGGTGTTAAAAGCCAGAGAACTACATTTCCCAGAATCCTCTGCTGACAGTGTTCTCGGTTAGATTCTACCAGCAAGAGGCCTTTCCCTGAGATTTGGACCGTGACCAAGAGGCAGAAAGAAGAGTTTCATTGCCCCTCTGCCGCAAAAGCCCATGTGTGGCAAGGTATTCACTGAAATTTCTGGCTTTGGTGCTGGAGGCATCGGGGGCCATCAATGGTGGTTTCTTCAAGTTTAAGAAATTCCCAATTTTCTAAAAGAGACATACCTGAGCTCTGACTTTTGTGCCTTTGGCTCTTCCTATCTCCTTCTATATTAGTGCTTCTTTCTTTCTAAGCCTCACTGAACTCCTTCATGAGTGAAGGCCATGTCCTGTGCCTCTTTGAACCTTTTTACCTGACACAGTGCCTTGCTTGGCTTAGTTCCTCAATGAATTTCTGCTGCTGCTGAGAAAGACAGGAACATCGAATACTTCATTACTGTTGGCAAACACCTTACTTAGAAGACAGAGTTGTTTTTAGTCATTTAGCTTTCTCCTCTACAGTAATTTATAGAAGATATGTGCACTTGTGCAGATGTAATAGAAAATTATTACAAAACAGGTGAATACTTGTCAGTGACTCATGTTGTTGAGGCTGCTAGCACCAATTTTGCAACACAATCATCACTTGAAGACCTCACCAATATTTATTAATTATTGTGTGTCCAGAGTTACTTTAGGCCTTGATGGGGCTGGATGTGGGGGAGATTGCTCTAAGCCCATATTCGTTTGCTAAGTGCCTAGTAGGTACCAGGCATGGTGCAAGTTATTGACTAACAGGTGAACAAGATAGGCAGCTCCCTGTCCCCCCAGATTATAGTTTAGCAATTTCAGTGGTTGGTGGATCTTACTGGAAAGAAGTGAGGCTGATCATTCCCCATTCCCACTCCCTCTGACTCTGGCATAGATGTCATTAAGTCACTAGGCCTATGGAACCTCTCTGGAACATGAGGAGTTTTTAGGACATGGGGCCAGGTTTACCCAGCATGCCAATATCTCTAGCCTCATTGACTATGGTCAGGTTCATTTTGTTCATTGTGGGAAGCTGGCCTAGAATCTAGTGGCAACCAATTCTAAATACTAGGGGGAATAAAAAAAGGCAAGAAGAGTAATAATACCACTGTTGAAAGGCAGGGTTGGGTGAACTTTAACAAACAGACTAGAGAGGTAGTCTGTGCCAAGCTGTAGGGTGGAACATACAGGAGATAGGGTAACATTTCCGTACTACATTTTGAGATTTTTAAGGGAAAAGAAAAGAAATGCAAAATCTGCTAAGCAAGTGAAGGGTAGTGTGAAGGTGCCTATCCCATGGCTAATGTTATCAAGGGCTTACTACATGCCAGGAGCTGCTTTGAGTGAGTTACATTTATGATTCCTTTAATCCTACAGCTCTCATGGGTGAATGCTACTATATCCCCATTTGACAAGTCAGGCAGCTGAGGCAGTGGGGAAGAAGGATCTTTCTCAAGGCAACATAAATAGATGGAACTGGGATGTGACTTGGGTAGTTTGGTCAAAATAAGGGGAGAGGTTAAGTCCTTATCCTTTGAAATTTCTCCTGATTCCATCTGAGTTAGTCTGATCTAGAAAGCCAGATAGCAAGTGCTAGGAAGTGATATACCTTTCCAAAAGTTTATTTATTAAAGAGAGAGAGAGAGACCCCAAGACCTCAACAGGGTCTCACACCATGATCTTCCTCCCCAGCCTTCCCAACCCAGCCAGGGTCACAGATGTGCTTGCCCAACTCATACAAATCAACCTGGGAAATCAATCCCAATCTTCCATATGACTTTTGGCTCTACAGAGCATTGTGCTACTGCTGTAACACTAAGGCTGTTCCAGAAGTAACAGTTTTATTAGAGAGTTAGAAAGAGGGCCTATGAATATATATATATATATATATATATATATATATATATATATATATATTTTTTTTTTTTTTTTTTTTTTTTTTTTTTTTACTGTTGTGATCTGAGATGCTAATACTGAAGCCCCAATAGTAGAGTTATTCATTGAGTATTAACTTTTTTTATCAAAATGTGAGTGTGCCATTGGACTGATGATCAGCCATCACATCTTAGTGCTAATTGCCACATATATTCACTTTACCTTCTGGAGGTAGGGCTCAGAACAGTTAGACTGTAATAGAGGGCAAAGAGAGAGAAGGGATCAAAAGAGGGAGGGGTGGGGGTGGATTTACAGAGCATCTACGTCAGGATGCTGGAGGCAAATCCTCTCCAAAAAAATGTATGACCTTGAAGCTTTGAAAGCAGGCCCTTGAGGGTCAAGATCAAACGTGGACAATAGCTTTCTGCACTTCTATTCAATTTTGTCAAAAAACTAAGACTAGAAAAGTAGAAACTCAAATCTTCATTTTCAGATATAAATTTTTTTTAACAGAGAAACCTGTGAAAACATAAAAATTATTTTTATTAATAAGTTAATAAAAGCGAAAATATAAAGTACTTTAAGGGAAAAAAATCTAACAAAAGATGCAAAAAATCTCTATGGAGAAAATTTTATTTTTTTGTTGATAGAGATAATAAATAGGGTCCAGCAGGTGGGGTGAAGATTCAGACCCTGGATCCCACATTACCGACTGTGCAGTTTGAGTCCCAGGCCCAGTGGCTTAGAAATCATGCCACAAGGACCAGCAGATGGTGTAATGGCTACATTGCTGGACTCCTGCAGAGTTGACCACAGTTTGAGTCCCCGATCCAGTGGCTTTAAACTCATGCTGGGTACATATACATGTGTGCCTAAAATCCTTAGAGGAGAATGGAGAAGGGATTGTGGTGTGGCCATTCCCCCTGGGGGGTGATCTTTCACTTTCTGTCTCTCTGGTGAGCACATGTGCTCTATAGCAAAAATCTCTCTCTAAAAAAATGAGATCATGCCAGTGTGTGTGTGTGTGTGTGCATGTGCCCAGAATCCTAAAAGGGAATGGAGGAGAAGGGATTGAGAGATGGCCATCTCACCTAGGGGGTGACTTTTTCATTTTTCCTCTTTCTCTCTGGTGAGTATGTATACCCTACAGCAAAATCTATTAAAGGAAAAAAAAAAGAGAGGCATTCGACTCACAGCGTTTCATGCCTACAGTCAGACATGTGTTCACAGATATGTAAATTTCAGCTAAACTTGCTATTGAAAGTAGTTAGATTAATTAAGATATTTTGTGAATCAATAAAATGTGGGGAAAACATGGAATGGAAAGCAACCGTAGATATCAGAGAGTGTGGGAGAAGGATAGGGAATGGCAGAGGGTGAGAAATGGAGGGGGAAAATCTATATATGAAACAAGAAATGGAAAATTATTTGTTGACGATAACATGTATGATTAAGCCACTACAATGGATTCTGTTTGGGAAAACACATTTTTGTATGCTGTGATGATATTCAGTGAATGAATGTAAAAAAAATAAATTTTAAAAAGACACCTAAAAAAGAAAAAGAAGAAGATAATAAATAATGTTAATAAATGGGGAGATAATAAATTATGAATGGAGAGATAGACCATGTTTACAGGTAGGAAAACTCAACATTATGACTACATGAACATCTTTTGTGTTTATGTGCAAGAGCTACCACCTCAAAATGCCATCAGCTGCATGGCTTACACAACAGAAATATATTTTCTCATAGTCTGGAGGCTGAAAGTTCAAGATCAAGGTGTCAACAGGTTGGTTTCTTCTGTGGTCTCTCCTTGGCTTGTGGATGGCCAGCTGGGTCTTATTGTGTCTTTACATGGCTGTCCTCTGTCTTTACTACATAGCAACAGAAACAAAAGGAGTAGAAAAACATGTGTGGACATTTGGCAGATCCCAATAATTCCCACCTCCTGGGGTCCACGCTTTTGTGCAGTCTCACTCCCTTGAAGTGCAGACAGGACCTGTAACTGGAATCTAATCAGCTGAATATGCCAGAGTGGCAGGATATGTCTCATACATTCTGTAAGACTCTACTTACGCGGACTAGAATGAGAAACTCTTCTGGGCTTGAAAGAGAAGCTGCGCGACCATGAGCTTCTCAGGGAGAAAGCCACATGGCAGGAACTGTGGGTGACTTCCAGTAGCTGAGACCCTCAACCACGCAAATTCAAGGAGAAGATTTATGCTAAAACCTTGACTGAGTTTCAGGCAGATTTTCCCCGTCTTCTCCAGGTGAGAATGTAGTCCAGCTACCACCTTGATTGTAGCCTGTGAGACTCTGAGCAGAGGACCCAGGTAAGCTGCATCTGAACTCCTCACCCACAGAAATGGTAAGATAATAAATGCATGCTTTTGAAGTCATTATATGGGTGGTATTTTGTTACATAGCAATAAAAAATGAATGCAAACATGGGCAAAAACATAATACTGATAAAATAAGTAAGTTGCAGCAAGAGACATACAATGCTATTTACATAAACCTTAAAAGCATGGAAACCAAGTCTATTACTGCATAAGCTTACATATAGACATATGGAATAAAAAACACAAAGTCATTGAGCCAGCTGGTGGTACAGTGGTTAAGGAGGCTGGATCCCACAGATATGGGGTTTGAGTCCTGGACCTGGCCACTTGATAAACATACTGGGCAAGGGACCAGCAGATGGCATAGTGGCTACGTTGCTGGACTCCCATGTAGTCGACCACAGTTTGAGTCCTGGACCCAGTTGCTTAAACTCACACTGGGCATGTGTGTGTGCATGCCCAAGATCCCAAGAGGAGAATGGAGGAGAAGGGATTGCGGCGTGGTCATCCCCCCTGGGGGGTGATTTCTCGCTTTCTGTCTCTTTGTCTTTCTCTGTCCTTTTGGTGAACACAGGCACCCTATAGAAAAAAACCTTTCAAAAAAAAAAAAAAAAAAAAGAAAAGAAAAGAAAAGCTACCAGGCAAGTAGGTGCGTGTACCAAATATACCAAGAAGAGGATGGAGGAGCAGGGATTGCAGCATGGCCATCCTCTTTGGGGAGGGGGGTGATTTCTTACTTTCTCTCTCTCTCTCTTCAGGGAGCATACATGCTCTATAGCAAAATTAAGATAAATAAATAAAGCCATGTACTGGGATGATCATCTCTATTTTAAGAAAGTAATTTGCGGGTCCAACAGTTAGCATAATGGCTATGTCGCTGGACTCCCACGTAGTCGACCGCGGTGCGTGTCCCGGACCCGGTGGCTTAAAACTCACGCCGGGCGCATGTGCGTGTGTGCCCAAGATCCCAAGAGAAGAACGGAGGAGAAGGGATTGCGGCGTGGCCATCCCCCCGGGGGGTGATTTCTCGCTTTCTATCTCTCTGTCTCTCTCTGTCTGGCGAGTGCACGTGCCCTATAGCAAAAACCTCTCCCAAAAAAGAAAAAAAAAAAAAAAGAAAGAAAGTAATTTGCTTTTGGAAGAAGGGAAATACAATCAGAGAGGCATGTATGAGAATTTTACCAGTGTTTATAATGTTTTATTTCCTAAACTGGGCCCCTACCCAGGTATAAGATACAAGAGTATTTATAATAATCTCCTCTATGCCATTTTGTATATCTTAAATATCCTGTAATAATAATAATAGTAATAAAAAGGAGCTGTCTTCAGCTCTAGACTCCAATGGCAAGGACATTGAGTTGGTAATATATTTTGCCCATTTCCAACATTTCCCAACATTTTCCCTATACTTGGCAGAAGTGTGGGAGACAGAAGAACTTATGAGTCCTGGCTGGGGATGGACATGGGATAATAGATATGGGGGATGGGAGTAGGGAGGGCAGCCAGATGCAGTCTGCAGAGGTGACCTGTGGGAGCCCTGTCCTCAGGCACTGAGGGAAGCACCCATAGACTCATCTCTCAGGGACCACAGATGGCCTCAAATGGGTGACCTCAGCAGTTCCACAATAAGCCCTTCCTTGTCATTACCCGTGGCTTTGCCTTAGCATGGAATGGAACAGTTGCCCACACAGCAGCCTTGCTGTAATCTTACCCTTTAAGAAAACAACAATTAAAAATAATAATAAAAATAAAACTCATACATTGGCAGTTAAGCAATTAGGGTGAATCAAAGTTGTGTTTTAAAACAAACAAACAAATAAAACACACACACATACAAACAAAGCCTTAATAGCATGGCCTTAGGAGGAACATTTGAGATGGGAGGCTATGACTCAGAGGTTAAGGAGAGTGACTGGATTTTCCTGTCATTTTTGAATAGTTCATCATCTTCAGGGAGCCCAGTGGAGTCCTTCATCTTTTTGATTTACACTCATAAAGTCTGGGAGACATTATGACACGTGATTGTATAAAGGAACCTCTAATGCTCAGAAATCACTTAGAGGGGCTATGTAGTGGTGTGCTGGTAACGCTTATCACCTAGCTCTGCAGGGGGAAAACCATTAGTTGATTTCCATGGTATAAATATTCCCACAATAGCTAATTTTTTTCTTTTTCTTTTTCTTTTTTTCTTTTTTTTTTTTTTTAGTTTTTGCCATAGAGTGAGTGTGCTTGCCAGAGAGAAAGAGAGAAATCATCCCCCATCCCCTACTTCAGGATGCCGTGCCAAAATCCCTTCTCCTCCAATCTGTTTTTAGCATTCTGGACATGCATGCACATACACTGGAAGTAATTTCAAGCCATCGGGTCCAGGACTTGAACTGTGGTCAGCCATGTGGGAGTCCAGCACCTTGAGCACTACACTGCCTGCTGTCCCCCACACAGCTGATTTTTAAGCTACCAATGAGATATCACTTAATGTGTAATTTGGAAGAGATACTCATGATTGGCTTCTGGAAGCCCATACAGGCTGACTTCAAAATATGGTTGAGAAGACCAACCTAGCAGCCTGGTGAACACCCTCAGATGGAGTCTCAGCCACATGGAGGATGACCATTGTCGGGGGGAGACTCCTGTTCTGTGGCCTTTTCTAACACCATCTCAATCCAAAATTGTTAAAAGCATTGCTTTCCTGTGGGACCAGCAGGTGGCATAATGGCTATGTCGCTGGGCTCCCATGTAGTTGACTGTGGTTCAAGTCCCAGATCCGGTGGCTTAAACTCACGCCGGGCGCATGTGCGTGCATGCCCAACATCCCAAGAGAAGAGTGGAGGAGAAGGGATTATGGCGTGGCCATACTCCCTGGGGGGTGATTTCTCGCTTTCTGTCTTTCTGTCTCTCTCTGTCTGGTGAGTGCACATACCCTATGGCAAAAACCTCTCAAAATTTTTTTTAACTTCCTAGCCTAACATTTGTAGAGGATGCCAACATATTAAACACACTAACACCAAAACTCTATTTCCTCTTTACAAAAGCAATAGAGATAAATTGTTCTTCCTGAAGAAGAGAGAGACTCAGTGCTAAGAGTAGGGTATAACTTATGCACAAGACTTTCTCCATCATTGTCAGCCTAGAGGATGGATCTCTGCAGACTTAAGGGAAGCTTCCTTGGTTTTGTTTGGAAACTCTACTTTTGGGGAATTTCAAATTCCCAGGTCATTGTACTTAGTTTTATAGTTCCCTTGAAATTTTGCAATCTGAAGGCATGTTCTATGAAAAGTCACTACATCTGTATTGGTTAGAATGATTTGAGTACAAGCAAATATATATATATATATATATACATATATATATATATATATATATATGTATATATATATATATATATAATACCTAAAGCATAAACAATTAAAAAAAAAGTAATTAGATCTCCTTAAAATCCTTCGTGTTTCACTGGATCAAAATACTCTGATCCAGTTTATTAAATAATGAAGATAATTATATCAGATTATGCAAAATCCCAAGATAAGAAAGGACCAAATATCCTTTCTTGAATAAAATGATGGCAGGAAATTGGCATTCCATGACTGACTTATAGGAAATGGGGATCTAGCCATGAGTCACATGGGAGAAGGGTAAACACCTAGACAAAATTGAAGTCCTGCTTGGTAGGCAACTGTTTACCCAAGGGTTCTTCCATTGTCTTAAGATTAACTTGTATGAGTCAGTTTGGCCCTTTTGACTGATCAGAGATCCATCTGAATCAGACTAATCAACTTGCTCAGAAACAAATTATGCTGTTTACTAATTAAGTAACCACAGATTAAATTATCAGAAAATATTTGTTAAGCATCTAGTGGGAAACTGGCACTTTTAATTCACAACTATTATGCATCAGGCCCACTGGTATGTAGACTTCGACACATGGACAGTTGGACTTCGCACCCTAGTCAACTGACAGAATATGTAAAATTTTCTTCCAGGAGAGCAGAGGCAAATATTTTTTTGGGAACCAAAAATGGCTATGTCGCTACACGTAGTGACCGCGGTTCGCGTCTCGGACCCGGGGCTTACAACTCAGTGCGTGCATGCCCAAGATCCCGAGAGGAGAATGGAGGAGAAGGGATTGCGGCGTGACCATCCCCCCTGGGGGGTGATTTCTCGCTTTCTGTCTCTATGTCTCTGTCTGTCTGGCGAGCGCACGCGCCCTATAGCGAAAAAACCTCTCAAAAAAAAAAAATATTACATTGACTGGGCCAGTTGGGGATGGTGGTTAAAGCAACTAGATCCAACAGGGCTGAATGTATAGTTTAAGTCCTGGATCTGGTGACTTGCAAAGCACACTGTGTGTGTGTATGTGTGTGTGTGTTTTCATGCTCAAAATCCTTGAAGAGAACAGAGATGAGATTGTGGTGTGACCTTCCCATGAGGTGCTCTCTTACTCTCTTGGCCCTGTGTCTCTCTGGTGAGCACATGCAACCTATAGCAAATTAAAATAAAAAACATGTGACTAAGATTTTCAACAAGGGTGCCAAGACAATTCAATGGGGGAAAGAATACTCTTTCCAACAAATGGTGCTGAGACAACTGGATATCCATGTGTAAAAGAATGGAGTTGGACACTTACATCATATATGAAAATGAACTCAAAATGGATTACTGACCTAAATATGAGAACTACAACTAAAAAAAAATCTGTAAATTTCATGAGCTTGGACTAGTCAATGTTTATTTATATATATATATTTATATATATGTATATAAATATATATATATAAATAAAATACGTAAAACATAAGCAATTAAAAAAAAAAGTAATTGGATCTCCTTAAAATCCTTTGTTATTTCACAGGACAGTATTAAAAAAGTGAAAGGACAGGGACCAGCAGTTAGCATAATGGCTGTCACTGGACTCCCACGTAGTCGACTGTGGTTCGAGTCCCGGACCCAGTGGCTTAAAATTCACACTGGGCGTGTGTGCGTGTGTGCCCAAGATCCTGAGAGGAGAATGGAGGATAAGGGATTGCGGTGTGGCCATCCCCCCTGGGGTATGATTTCTTGCTTTCTGTCTCTATCTCTCTGTCTGTCTGGCGAGCACACACGCCTTATGGCAAAAACCTCTCAAAAAAAAAAAAAAAAAAAACAATTCAAAGAATTGGGGAAATTTTTATAATCAAGATATAAAACATTTCCATCATTCCCCTAAATGTGTGCTCCTTTGTAATCAATCCCTCCACCAATATATTAAATATGCACACTAGAATACAATGCAGTGTTAAAAAACATATCATTGAAAATACAAGTAAAGAAATGGAGAAAATATTACCATATAGAGATCAGATGGTCAGAAAAAATTACCCTTTAGGGGTCACAATGGTAAAATGCAGTGTTTTGTGAGGCAGTCCCACATGGGAAGGATGCAGGTTCGAATCTGGAGACCTTCCTGGGTATGCCAGGCACCTCTGTGTCTTTGATTCAGACCTAGCAGAAGGCGGGTTGTGAACTGTGGCTTTAAAACTCTGTTGGGGGTTCTGTTCCACTCTCTGTTTCACTCATGGAGAAAATGAATAAACTTAAAAAATGTCTATATGAAAGGCTAAATCAAAAACTATAAAATATAATCTTCCCTGCCCTCCTCTTTTTAATTTGATAGAGGATATTTGTGCTCATGGGAGAAAGACAGACAGGGAAAGTGAGAAAGCACCTTCTGGGGAGATGACCATGCCACAATTCCTTCTCCTTCATTCTTCTCTAGGGATTTTGAGCAGGCATGAGCACAAGCCTGGCATGCTTTCAAGCTTCCAGATTCAAGATTTGAACTGTTCAGTCAGCCATGTGGGATCCATTCACCTTAACCTCCATGCCACCTCCCTCCTCCATTTCTTCTTTCAGGGTCTTGGGCATACACTCATACCCATCTGGCACACTTTCTAAGCTGCTGGGTCTGGGACTCGAACCATGCTGTTGGCCATATGTGATCCACCTGCCTTAACCACCATGCCACCAGCTGACACCTATATAAATTGTTTGATCATTTAAAATATGTGTGCGCAGAGATGCACATCTCTCCACATATGTATATATTTGTAGAGAAAATATATACACAGAATTTGTTATCTCTGGTCATGGTAATTAGAGGAAATGTTAATTTTTTTCTTTATATTTTTCTACGTTTCCTAGTTAGTCTATAATAACATTACTTTATTATTATTATTATTTTATTTTATTGCCAGAGGACACATGCACACACCAGAGAAAGAGAGAGAGGAAGCATCCCTCAATTGGGTACTCAATCCTTTTTCTTCCACTCCTCCTTCCTGTCTGATATCTCATGTGTTATCCAAGCTGCCATGGCCAGTATTCAAACTGTAGCAACCATATGGGATCTAGCTCCCTTAACTACTGCACTATGGGGCTGGCTTATGAACTGTTATGTAATTAAAATGATATTTAAAAATTTTGGTCTTACGAACAAGGGGAGCATGAAGAGCCTCTTAACTATTAACTGTCATTTCCTGCAAGTGTCCAGGCTCCTAGCTATAAATTCAGCTCTCTGTTCAGGTCATTGGCTCATGGCAACTGTTAATGCTCAAAGAGACTAAGAAGAAAATATTGACTTCTGCTGAGATACATATCACAAAATAATGACTCAAGAGAAAAAAATACTGAATGTTGTCTTAAAGGGAGTAATAAACCTATCTCTTTGCTAAATCCCATGTTCTGTTGTCTATTTTTATAGGTGCTTGCACATCTAAAGTAAAAAATGGCACATTTTCATAATAACTATTGGAGACTTGAGTTCAGAATTTACTATATGGAGAACAAGGGGACGATGACCCATGGACACAGAATAAATATAATTTATAACTGAGGGAGAGACACAGGAAGAGAGAGAGAAAGAGTGTAAGAGAAAAGTGGAAGAGAGAGATGAGATCTTGACAGTAGAGGTTTGTTCAGCATTGTTTTCAGTTTCTTTAGATTCAGCAGAATCCTAATTAAACATACCAAGACATATCTTCCATACAGCTTAAACAGACCAAAACAAGCTGAGGCCAGTTCTCCAAACTAGACACAACTGATTCAGGTTCCCTCAGAGCCAGCACACTGGTTTACTGGGTTCTTGGTGATCACTCAGGACAAAAACAATTGAAGACTACAGATGGCTGCAGTTGGAATGCTTTTACATTTTTCTCAAATAAAATAAGATGACATAATAACATATTGGTTGAACTATCATTTGAACCAACAACTTTTTTCCAGGTTGTTCTGGGATGGGTTATACTATTTGGACAAAATGATGAGTTGAGATTTGTTTTTATGTTAAACTATTCCCCTAGTTTGGGTATAGGCTCTTGTGTGTCATTTTTCCATTGTTGAATAGCAAACTTCTCCCAAATGTAGTGACCTAAACACTTAGTTGCTCAAAGTTCTGTGGTTGCAGTCCAGGCTAGACTGAGTTGGGATGGCTTATTTAGTACTGACTAGGCCTGTTCATAAGTCTGAGGCCTCGCCTACAATGGTGGGCCTCTCTTTCCTTTTGCTTTCATCCCTTAGGAAGCACCATATTCCAAGAGAGAGCGTAGAAGTAGCAAAGCCACTTAAGGCGTAAGCTCAGAACCATAATGTTGCTTAATCACATTCTTTTTTCTTTTTACAATTATATATTCAATTTTATTATTATTGCTGTTGTTATTATTTTTAATTTTACTATAGTGTATGTGCTCTCACAAGAGAGAGGGCAACAGAGAGAGAAAGTGAGAAAGCAAGCTGCCAGGTCTGGGACTTGAGCCATGGTTGGCCATGTGGGAGTCTAGTGCCTTAACCACCATACCACCTGCTGGCCCTGAGTCACATTATTTTTTTTAAATTTTTATTTATTTGGTCAATGAGAGGGAGAGAGAGAGAGAGAGAGAGAGAGACAGAGACTGACCCTATGCAGAGCCTTAAAGGCATAGTCCGTCCTCGCCTCAGCCAGCCCACATGACAGGCACACACACATGTGGCTAGTATACTCAAGCAGGTCCCAGGATGCAAACCCATGACCTTACCATGTGGGTCCAGTATTGCAGTGTTATGTTACTGCTGTGCCACTGTCTAGTCCTGCTTAGCTACATTCTACTGGGGAAAGGAAGTCATAAGGTAAGTCCAGATTCAAACAGTGGGGAAGTGGATCAACCTCTTAACAGTAGGTGCTCCAAAAAATCTGTAGTCATTTTTAATTTAAAGGGACTTCTAACTTGAAGATAACACAGTGGAGCTAAAAGGATAGAACACTTTGGAATCTGACTTCTCTGTTAGCCATGGTCTGTCACTGGCTGAGACTCTACATTTCCTCTTGGAGCTCTCTCTATGTTCTAGACAGTGTGTCAATAAATTGCTTTGCTACTAAGAAATTAGCTGATCACTAAAACAAAATTCTGACGTAAGAAAGTTCTAACTGGAGAGGTAATTAGTTCAGTAGCTTAGAAACTTCGTCCAAAACATGAATTTCTTGTATTTCTGTTCTACCATCCTTGGTGTGCTTTCTTTGTCTTTAGCTAGCACTCCTAATGGTAAGATTTCACAGTTCTAGGCATCTGTGATAATATTAATTTCTTCTTGGTATCTTTTTTTTTTTTTTTTTTTTTTTGAGTGAAAGAAATTTTCCAAAATCCCTGCTAGTATCCTTTCTTTTATGTCGCATTGATCCCCAATATAAGGCATGAATCAGCCACATGGCAAAGGTGATGGGATTACCCTGGTTTGCTTAGGTTGGCCAAAACCCACTTCCTGGGGCAGGGAATGGACCCAGGCTCCCCTAAAGCCCATGATCAGGAGTTGAGTAGATACCAAAATAAAACTGGGGTTTTCTTGGGAAAGAGAAAGATAAAAACCTGTTGAGGAAGATTAAAACATGTCTACGTCCATGGTCTAGGCTCAATTTGTTTGGAGAATTTGCCTTGTCCTTGAGCATCTTGAAGAATAAATCTGTCCTGATAAGATTTTAGGTAACTTGTTATATACTTTGTAATACCACAAGTAGGGAGGGAAATAAAAGAAAATATAGCTCTCATTCTCTGGGAACTCATTGAAGTTAAGGAGTCTCTGAGAGACACACCTAATAGCTCACTAGCATTGTAGGTCTTTCAATGAGAAATTCTGAGAAGAAATCCTGTAATTTAGCTGCCAGCCAAGGTCACCTGGCTTAGAAGTTAAATAACTCGTCTCAATCTTTCACCTTGTGAGAAATTCAAAGCACCTATCACCTCCACGACCATTACCAGCTTCTTTTTTTTTTTTTTTTTGGTGAGAGGTTTTTGCTTTTAGGGCGCGTACGCTCGCCAGACAGACAGAGAGAGACAGAGAGACAGAAAGTGAGAAACCACCCCCCAGGAGGGATGGCCACACCGCAATCCCTTCTCCTCCATTCTCCTCTTGGGATCTTGGGCACGCACGCACACGCGCCCGGCGTGAGTTTTAAGCCACCGGGTCCGGGACGCGAACCACAGTTGACTACGTGGGAGTCCAGTGACATAGCCATTATGCTAACTGCTGGTCCCATCCAGCTTCTATGAATTCTGCCCTGTGCAGGGTGAAGAGGCTCCTATCCTCTGGTTGTGTCTGGCTCTGAATTCCTGCTTTTTCTGAACTCTGTCATGCTATGTCTTAAATTTTATGGCTGTTTCCTTTTGTGAATGTTGACTCAAATGTGTGACCTGGTTCTTTTCCTTTGGTTTATTTCCCCCCACTCATATCAGTATTTGTTAAAAAAAAAAAAAGTATTTGTGTATGTAAAAGATTCCACTTATGAGTTTGAGATCATGAAAGTGAATTTTACATAAAATGAAGCAAATAATTTGTCATTGAATAGACAATTTTGTTCTTGAAAGTAATTTATTTTCTATTAAGCTAACCATCTCACTGACCTCATTATTCTCTAAGCCTGACCTCACCACTTCCCTAATATTTTGTTTCCCAGCTGCCAGTTCTCATTCATTTCATACAGAGCAGTGTAGCATTAAAACGATTTTGTTTAATCTTTTTTTGTTTGATTGCAAGTCTGTCCTTAAGGTCATTAGTATTTTCATAAGCAAAGAGAATTACCACCTAAGAGAAACTCTGGAGCTAGCTTCAAAAGAATAAAAATGTCTCCTTGATTCACAAGATCATCGTATGGAAATTGGAGAAGACCTCATAAAGATGAAGAAGGGATTGACTTCAAGAAGTGGGCCGCAAGAACCAGCAGTTAGCGTAATGGCTATGTCGCTGGACTCCCACGTAGTCAACCGCGGTTCGCGTCCCGGACCCGGTGGCTTAAAACTCACGCCGGGCGCATGTGCGTGCGTGCCCAAGATCCCGAGAGGAGAATGGAGGAGAAGGGATTGCGGCGTGGCCATCCCCCCTGGGGGGTGATTTCTCACTTTCTGTCTCTCTGTCTCTCTCTGTCTGTCTGGCGAGTGCACGCGCCCTATAGCGAAAACCTCTGGGGGGAAAAAAGAAGTGGGCCGCACCACCAGGGGCTGGAGGCAGGAGCATCGTGTTTACCATGGGCTGAGAAGAATATGAGTTGGCTGAAACTGATGCTTTGAATTAATAAGTGATATTTGGATATAGGGGTGCATAGGGAAGGGTGGAGTGAGGCAATTAAAGAGAAATTTCCAAGCTTAATCCTGTTAGGAACTAGAGCAACATGATGAGCTTTTATGATTCAGTGAAAATATTTTGCCAGTGTGTAAGGGTGGGCTCTGTGGCAGCCTCCCAACTGTCCACCTACATCCATTCTCCCTTCATTTCTTGACTCATAGGTTTGCTAAACTTGAGCTAAATTCATGATCACACTGAGAGATATGCTAGCCTCTCTAGCAGCTGGGTGTGAACATGTGACTAAATTCTGGCCAATGGGGTACAGTAATAATGATATATGCCCTTCCAGGCTCTGCCCTTCTCCAAAATGTACATCTTTCTCTAATAAAAGGAAACCATGGAGCAATGACTGGGTTCTAGCCAGAGAGCAGGGGAGTTTCAAGATGAGCCTGGAATATCTTGTGCCAGAAAGTAAGGAAATGCTTAAAGAATGGCAGAGAGTACATGGGAACCAGTCTGAGGGTTCACTCTGGGGCAGTTTGAGCAACTCAATTAATAATGACAGTAGAGGAATTTAAGTCATAGAGTAAAATAAAATATGAGTCAGTATGAATATAAATAAAATAGCAGTGAAGAGGAACAGCTCCTTCCTCCCTTTATTTATTTATTTACTTATTTAAATTTACATTTTATCACGTCTTTACAGTGTACATTTCTTTTTCTAACACAAAAACCATGCATGTCAATCAAGACAAAGATATTACTATATACATTTATCATCAGCAAATAGCTTCTAATTTTTTGTCAATTGAGCATATTTTTACCTGTTTTTTCCTTCCCCTTTTCCCTCCCTCCCTTCCATACTAAACTTTTTTGTTTTTCACATGTTATTGATTCACAGAATATCTTAAAGTATGGACAAAGCTAGAATCTAGTGACAAGTGCACTGTAGTTTTCTTCTGAAACAATTTATTTTCCCTCTTTTACTAAAGAGAGGTATAAACTAACTTATTTGCAAAAATAAATTAGGTTAATCGCAATTTGGTCTGTTATTTGCACAAAGCCCCATAAGAATTCAATTTCTGATGCAAGGCAACAGATTCTATTGTATTATTGAATTTATGCAAATAACCATTCTGCCACAAAATAAGAATGCTCACAAATATTTTCAGGAAGGGAGAAAAGTTAATACTTCAATTAAAAAAATCTTTTTCTTAACAAATTGCTGAACCCAACAACTCAAAAGAAAACAAAAATCCTTAGATCTGGAAGATAAAGCATAGGAGAAAATCAGTAATGTTTTAGAAAAAAGTCATAGAATTCTATTTCACCAGTTCAGTCTCATGTAATCTCTTTTGCTGAATTTTCAGTGTTACTGTGTTCTGACCTTTCTGTTAAACAGCATTATTATTGATATTTTAGAACTTGTCCTTATTATTAAATTGGCCTTTCTCTTGGTCATTTTTTGTTCTCTTATTTGTCTGTCTTTAGTTTTCCCTGTATAGTACTCCCTTCAGAACTTCTCGAAGAGCTGGTCTAGTGTTGCTAAATTTTTTCAGGTTTTGTTTATCTGAGAATGTTTTTATCTTTTCTTTCCACATGAACGATAATCTTTCCAGATACAGTATATTGGTTGCAATTGTTTTTCACTTCATACTTTGAATATATTTTCCCATTCTTTCCTTGCTTGCATTGTTTCTGAGGAGAGGTCCAGTGTTAGCTGGATGGGATATCCTTTGAAAGTAACTTGACGTTTTTCTCTTGCAAATTTTAGTATCTTATCTCCATCTGTGGTTTTGATCAATCTGGCTATGATGTGCCTTGAAGAAGATCTTCTTGATTCTATGTGGGGTCCTTTGTGTATCTTGGGTCTGGATATTTGAATGCCTTTTTAGGTTTGGAAAATTTTCTTCCAGCATTTCATGGAATAGATTATCAATGCCCTGATTAGTTTTTTTTACCTTCTGGGATACCTATTATCTGGATATTTCAGTATCTACTGGTATCTAGTATTACTCATATATTATTCTCTCTCTCTCTCTCTCTCTCTCTCTCTCTCTCTCTCTTTTTGGTTATTTTCTCAGCCTTTTTAGTAAATTTGTCTAGGTCAGAGGTTCTATCTTCTACATGATCTAATCTGCTTTAAGTACTTTTGAGGGAGGTTTTGATTTCCTGTATTACAGCCTTCATTTCTAACAGCCCCATTTGATTATTTTTTATGGCGTGTATTTCCTCTTTCAGATCGTGGAAGAACTTCTTTACCTCCTAGTACTCATTGTCTCTTTTCTCCTGCATCTTCTGGAGTTCCTTGTCTCTCTTCTCTTGCATCTCTGTTAGCTTTGTCACTATGACTATCCTAAAATCTTTATCTGATACTTCTAGGAGTTCCATTGTACTATCTGTGGATGGTGAAGGGCTGTTCTTTCCCCTTGGGGAGAGATATTTTCTTGATTTCTCATAATTCTTGTGCCTCTGCGGTGGTGGTTTCTGGTTATCTGATGGATTATATGTTACTTCCTACCTCAGATACACTGGGTTCTGGCTTTTCGCTGGGTGTTGGGCCAGGGAATAACTCTTCTTCATAGTAGAATCAAAATAAACATGGAAAGATAGATTTAGAAAAATTGCTGAACACCACCATAGAAGTCATTGTTTCAGGCAAGAATCAACAATCGGTGTCAAAACTAGTGAGTAAAAGTATAAACAGCAGCAGGAGGAACCTGCAGATGGCATAATGGTTACGTTGCTGGACCCCCATATGGCCGACTGCAGTTCGAGTCCCAGACCCAGAGACTTGAAACTCATGCTGGGTACATGTGTGTGTGTGGCCAAGATCCCTGGAGAAGAAGGTAAGAAAAGGGATTGTGGTGTGGTCATCTCCTGTTGGGGGGGGGGTGATTTCTTACTTTCTATCTCTGACGAGGGCTTGCACCTTATAGCAAAAATCTCTCTCTCTCTCAAAAACAAAAAAGCAGCAGGATATGTCTGTGGTTTCAGAATATCTTCGCACAAAATACTTACTAATCATGAAAGGGGCAAATATTTACTACAGAGAAACCTTAACCAAGTGACTGATAGCAAGTGTCTCCTGATATGAGGCACGAGAAGAACACAGCACTTCTGCAGTGTTCCTGCCAAAACACAGAACCTAAATCTAGTGATGAAGAAACACCAGACAAATGTGAATATGGACCTTCTGCAGAATACCTGAATTTTACTCTTCAAAAATGTGGAAGTCATGCAAGATAATGCCTGAAGAAATGTTCAAGGTTAAGGAGACTCTGAAATAGGATAACTAAATGCATTGACTTATCTTGGATTGTATTCTGGGTTGGTAATTTTTTTCCCCTTTGGTTATAAAGGACATTAGAGACGTAATCAATAGAATTTAGAAACAATTAGACAAAAGTGTCATGTCAGTGTCAATTCCTGATTTTGATCATTATATCAAGGTTACATAATATGCCCTTGTTTGGGGGAAATATTACACACTAAGTTTATTTAGAAGTAAAGAGGTAAATCATGTTTTTAACTTACTCTCAAAATGTTTTAGGGAAAAATATAGAGAGAATGAATGGTAACACAAATATAGTTAAAATGCTGACATTTGGAGAATGTGGATAAAGGGCATATGGGGATCTTGGTATATTCTGCAATTTTTCTGCAAGTTTGCAATGATTATAATGTGTTTCTAAGGGATGAGCATGCATTTCCCTCTGTCTTTATCCCTTTGCCCTTCTCATTGGCTGGGTAAGCGCTGGCCTTAGAAGTGGAAGTCATTTGCTTTAGGTGGTGGCACTGCCTTCCCAGTCCTGGGTCACTTTTTTCTACTGTTATGTGGGAGAAATCATCTTCCATCTTGTTAAGCTACTGTATGGAGATGGGACAGTCTCTTGTTATAGGCCCATGTCCTGTGCTTAATTTTACTGGCTGTAAGATGGAGAGGCTGAAGGAAGGTGGCTTCTTTGGAGCTTATTGCATTGGTTTAGTTTTTTTTATCTACTGAGGGTACAGAAATGGGGCAATAAAGAGAGTTGCCAAAAGTACTCATTGGGGAAGAGTTAGTGAAGGAAACTAAGAATAGGAGAACAACTTGGAGAGGTAGCAGGGTTGTAGAGCCCCCTAGGGGAGATTTTCCTATTCAAGAAGCAGAGGAAAAGGTCCCAAGGAGAAAAGAGATGTTTGGGGCTGGGGGACTCTCTGTTTACAATCCATACCACACTGGTCACCTTTGTGCATGACTTGCCCTGATTTCAGGGCGGGCAGCAGAACTGCAGTGGTTGTGGGTAAAGAAGAGCAGAGAACATGGACACATCTGGGCTGAGGTAAAGATGTCAATGACATCTTAGTAGTTGTCAGTACCAGTTTGAATAAGAGAATGATGTGCTCATGTAAGAAGACTGTATATATGTATATGAAGAATCAAAAATGATATTAATTAGAATGGTAGCTAATACACATGCACTTTTTTTTTTTTTGAGAGAGATTATTGCTATAGGGTGTGTGTACTCACCAGAGAGACAGAAGGGAGAAATCAACCCCCAAGGAGGATGGCCATGTTGCAGTCCCTTCTCCACCATTCTCCTCTCAGGATCTTCGGCATGCACACACATGTGCCTGGTGTGATGTTTAAGTCCCAGGGCCCGAGACTTGAACTGTGGTTGACTATGTGTGAGTCCAGTGACATCATTTTACCATCTGCTGGTCTCAGAATGGTAGCTCATATTTATTGAGTTCTTACTATGTTCTTGAGAATAGTCTAAGTTCTTTCCATATATCAATTCCTTTATCCTTGCAATAACCATATTATTCCTATTTTAGACATAAGAAGGGCGAAGCATGAAGAGATTTAATCAAGGTCATTTGCAAGTAGCAGACACAAGCTTCAGATACAAGCAGTGTGGCTCTGGGCCCAAGTTCTAGGGGCATCTCTTTGATCCTTCATCTCTCATACCCTCCTCCTCCTCTTTGTCCACCCTCCATCAATGTTGCATGCACTGAAAATGCAGGGCTCCTTCAGGTATGTTGTGGGTCTGCAGTCCAGAATTTACTGAGGATTGGGCAGAAGAGTGGAGGGTGAGGAAAAGCATTACGTGTCGGCTGTAACCTGTTCAGATAGCTCTGGTTCATTGAAAGGGTGAAGGTCTGTCTATCTGATGGCCAAAGAGGAGGGGTGGCCTGAGAGGGGTACTGTTATTGTGTGGCTGGTGTCAGGGAGGCACTTGAGAAGGTATAGGAGATTGGGAACCAGCAGTTAGAATAATGGCTATGTCGCTGAACTCCCACGTAGTCGACCGTGGTTCACGTCCCGGATCCGGTGGCTTAGAACTCACGCTGGGCGCGTGTGCGTGCGTGCCCAAGATCCCGAGAGGAGAATGGAGGAGAAGGGATTGTGGCGTGACCATCCCCCCTGGGGGGTGATTTCTCGCTTTCTGTCTCTATGTCTCTCTCTGTCTGGCGAGTGCACGCGCCCTATAGTGAAAACCTCTCCAAAAAAATAAAAAATAAAAAAATTAAAAAAATGGTATAGGAGATGGAGTGTGCTTGGGATTGAACACCTACATCCTTAACCCACGCCAGAGCCCAGCCACCATAGGAGTGGGGTGGTGGGGGGAGGGTGGTTAGAGGAGGTTCTATCTTATCTCTGTTCCTTTCTTCCTGTGCTAAAAGGTCTTTTCCTATTTTAAAAGTAATAGGCAGTAAGTCCAGGAATGCCTGATATAGGAAAAAGAGAGAGACTTAACTGCATTTTCAAACTCTGAGTCCCAGCTCCTGGCCAGGAGACACGCAAACTCTCTTAATATCCTTATTCTGGATCCACTTAAATGGAAACAGCCTGCAGTATTTTTAGCTGCTGTGTAATCAAAGTGAAAAAGGAGGGGGAAATATATATAGTTTTCTTTCCTGGTTGGAATGTTTGCTCATTATCTTTTAACGGAGTCCATGCTGGGAAGGGAGGAAACACCCAAGAATCCCCATAGGCTCCTCCTCTGGCCTGGCCAGGATTTAAACCCAGGGAGGGAAGGCAGGGGAGAAGAGGACGAGGGACAGGCCAGCACCCACGTCTGCAGCACCCAGCTCTCTTACTGGAGACAGGAGGAGAGGGGAAGTCCACAGCCTCTGAGGTAAGAGCACGAGTTTCCAAGATTTTTCTGTGTAAGGGAGAAGGGTGGTCAGGTGGGGAAGGTTGAAGACCGAGGCACAGGGTACAGCACCTGAAGTTAGCAGTGTCATTAGTCTCTTATTACCTCCAGAAGGAGATAAAATTGAACGATGACATATTTTTCCAGACCTATGTATTTTGTCTTTAGGGTTATCCTCTGTTCCCCAGCACGGTTAAGCATTGCCATTAGTCATCTTCTTACCTGGACAAATGCAATCCGTTGTACCAGTTTCTCCCCAGAGTGACTACATTTTTATATGAAATGTTTCTTTGAAGTCAGGCATGTCCTTGTCATCCATTCATTCGCTTTGTTGACTTCCTTATAATGTCAAAGGCCTTTTTTATTTTTAAATGTCTTATCTATTTTATCTTATCGTTCTTTGAAATCCTAAAACAAAACTTCTAACTGTGATCACACAACTATTTTACTGTCCCCTTTTTCTGGATGTCGTGTGTACCAGTTAAGATAATGCTTGCAAACTCACTTGAAGATCTTTGAAGTTTGCCCAAACATTTAATTTTATAGGTTTTAATGATTACTTGTAAGAGAACAACTTCTTTTCCCAAATTTCCCATACCATCATGCCTTCACAATGCCTCAAAGCAAACATTTCAGAATCTTTCAAGAAATGATGCGGTAGACCAGTTTTTGGAAGCCTTTTTGTGTATTTATTAATTTTTGTAGTTGAGAGAGATGGGGGAAGTAGGGAGAAAGAATGAGTGAGAATAAGCAAAGTTTTACTTAAAAGTATGAAACTTGAGTTGGTTATATAAACATTAAAACAAGAATAAGTCCCAACGTAAAGATAACAAACTACCTACATCTGGACATAGGTTAGCCACAGTGCCCAGAATCCACTGGGCTCTTGGAGAAGCCACACTATCACCAAGGTATTGGGTGAGACCTGCTCACCGCATATTGGCAGGAGCTACGTGGAGGGAATCAGTGCCTTTCGGCATTTGGATGTTTGCTGCAAACTTAGGGTCAAGGTGACAGTGTCAAGCTGAGGGATTCAGGAAGAAATGGAGAATCAATGTCAGCTACATTTTTCCCAGAGAGGAATGAAAAAAAACCCAAAAAAAACCCAAACACCTGACCTTTTATATAACTTTGTTGGCAAGTTTGTGGGCTGCAGCTGACTCCTGAAGGAGGGAAAATAGGACGGATGATTTCAAACCGTCTGTGGCTTCCAGCTTCCATGCCAGTGCTGTTCTGTGGTTAGAAGTACAGAGTGGACTGAGGTCTGTTTCTGAGAAAGTGCCTGAGGAGCGTGCCCAGGCCCACTGGAAACTCTTGCCCATCCACCGCTTATTCCAGAGCCTCAGCTCCGAGGGGTCTGGACACAGACATGAGATCATGGTTTAGGTTCTGCAGAGGCATTTGGAGCCACCAGTCTGTGAGCCCAGGAGGCTGAGACCTTAGGCCAGATCCCTGGCTGGACAGGACAGACTTGCTGTGAATGCCACCCAGCTGCCTCCGGAGTACGACCCAGCGAGCATGATGGAACAGTGCAAATCCTGGGAAATCAGCAAAGCCACTCTCTCTTTGATCAAAGGCAGGAACTTTGGTCACTTCAGTATGTGGAAAACCGGGTATTAAACTAAAGAAAGGAACTATAGGTTTTCTTTTCTTTTTTTTTTTTGGAGAGGTTTTTGCTATAGGGCGCGTGTGCTCGCCAGAAAGAGAGAGAAACAGAAAGCGAGAAATCACCCTCCGGGGGGATGGCCATGCTGCAATCCCTTCTCCTCCACTCTCCTCTTGGAATCTTGGGCACACCCGCACACGTACCTGGTGTGAGTTTAAGCCACCGTATCTGAGACTTGAACCATGGTCGACTACATGGGAGTCCAGCGACATTAGCCATTATGCTAACTGGTCCCATAGGTTTTCATAATGCACCTCTCATCATCATTCAGCTGAGGTAGACTTTATTGCCAGATATCCTCACACCCGGCGGGGAAGAGGGTTAATTGTTCATAAAGTAATACTTTGTCATTCTGGGGATTGGGTGTTTGGTTGGACGTGGAGAGGGAAGGTGCCTGGATTTAGTCCTATATCCATCTTATCATCTCATTTTGCATGAGCCTGGTCTCATAAATGCTAGAGGAAAGTCTTTCTGAGAAAGTGATTAACCCCATGGAGTAAATACACAACTTTGCCTGATCTTCAGGAAGAGCTTTCCAAGGATTTAGCCCAGAGCCTGGCAGTAATAAGTGCTTAGAAATAGTGACCACCATCCTCACTTATCTGAACCTTTGCGGGTTGCATGAAGATTTGCTTGACAAAACAGAACAAAACCTGCCTGTGGTCACCCCTGAAAAAGCTATTGAGTGCTGAGGGATGTCATTCTTTAGCTTTTATAGCTTGGGGGTAGGGGAGGATGGACTGACTTAATGGACAGTGATTTGCAGGAAAAGGGTTACTGTATGGTGGGGTGTGTGTCCACTAGGACTTCCTAGGGAATGCCTGGGTATGTCTCACCAAACCAGGAGACTGTGGGGCAGAGTGATGCTTGAAACAGGACCATAGTCAGCCTTCTCACATTCAACCTCATTTTCTTTCTTTCTTTCTTTCTTTCTTTCTTTCTTTCTTTTTTTTTTTTTTTTTTTTGTTTTTGCCATAGGATGTGCAAACTCTCTGGAGAGAAACAGAGAGAGGGACAGTGAAAATCACCCCCCAGGGGTGCAATCCTGCAATCCTTTCTCCTCCATTCTCCCCTTAAGAATTTTTGTCAGACATTAACAGGCACATGGCATGATTTTCAAGCTGCATGGTCCAGGACTTGAACTGTAGTTGATTATATGGGACTCCAGCACCTTAATCACCATACCACCAATCATCAGATTGCCCCCCTATCCATCTGATTTTCATTCTCACCCATAACTGACTTCCCATGTCCTGAATGGAGAGCCTGTGCAGAGAGTTCAATAGAGACTGGAAACAAAAACGTTCGCATGAACTTGGTTCAGCTGTCGCTCGACGAGAAGATGTAGCATTGCCTTGTCACTGTAGGCTTCCATGTGCTGAGGGAGACACAGACGGGACACGCTGCCCAGGCCTCCAGTCCAGGATGAGTTAAGCGAGGGTAGATTTCTCAGTTGCCTGAGCACTTACTCTTGGCCAAGTCCTTGGATAGGAAGACCCCTGAGTCACCCAGGGCCCAGTTGTAAATTGTTGGTAAAACATACCCAAGAGAGTTAAGGAAATTAGTGTTAAGGTTGCCAGTGACATCCGTGACACTGGTGCATCCGTAGCCACCCACCCCCCTCATTTTTCTTTGTAGTTCAGCGATGCTCACCCTGTCATTTGGGGACAGGCTATCTTAAGTGACCACACTGGAAATCCATGATGTATGGTTTTTCCAGAACCCAAAGCAGTGCTCTCATTTGCCTGTGGTTAGCTGAAAAGGCGGGATGAGGTAAGACAGAGACCAGAGAAAGCCCTGGCTTTAAGTAGTAAGAGCTGTAACTGTGGCTGGAAATTGGCTACTGTCGTCTTGCTTGTAAGGAAGCTTTTTTTTCCCCCCGACCTACAATGTATGTCCTTCTTTGGAGAAAATGAGGCAACACAGAGACCTACCAACCTTAGTGGCAGAAAGGACCATTGGGATTCAGAGTCTACCTCCTGCAGATGGAGTCTTGGTACTCTTTCCTGCTTCTCATGGGAAGTGATTGGGCCTTAACCTCCCTTGGAGGGAAACACAAATTAATCATGCCAAAGGCTCCTCCTTGATGCTGCTCAGAGGAAGTTTAGGCATGGGATTTAGTTACCAACTTATTGGTGTTTAACTGAGCACCTAGTATGCCTTGGGCTCCCTTTGTTTTCAGAAGAACCTCTTTTATAAAGGAAATACAGCAGGAAAGAGGACATCCATTGTCCTTTTCACATTTATAGTACATGCAACAGAGAGAGGAAGAACATATAGAGAGACCTGATGTGTGATCCCAGTTCTATTGCTTCTTAGCTGTGTGTCCTTGGGCAAACTACTTAACCTCTCTGAGCAGCTATCACAAAAAACGATACTGATGGACTCCCAGGATTTTCAATTAGCAATAATCGCGCCTCGGATAAACCTCATTGGCTACGATACTGCCACTGCGCAAAGCTAGACTCCCAGGATTTTGAGGATCAAATGAGAATAATGTTTGTAAAGTATTTGTCAAACCATGCTCATCAGCTAGTAAACACACATACATAAAATCCAGTGACTGCTATTATTATTTACTTGGCAGGACTGTGCTGTGGGGATAAGGAGGGGATCAACACAGTCATGGCCACTGCCATCCCTGGGCTTATAGGAGCCTGGGCTAGGAACATGCATGCTGAGATAGGCACCGTCAATATGCGGCTCAAATGAAAATGACCGGGTAGATGTGGCTGCCAAGAGAGCAAATCATAAAGCCCTGGGACATCAGTGCATCGCCACAGGCATCATCCCTCAGCTGAGGGCCAGCAGTGCAGCCCTCAAAAAGTCTTTCTTGGAAAAACAATACAAGGCAGTGTTTATCCTTGAGTCTTAGCATGGCTCTGCTTCCCGCTGACCCACACCTCCCAACCTGATCAGCCTCAATAAGATGATGCTTCATGCGGTCACCTGGCTTCTTGCACGCACATTTCCTACATAAATGCCCTTTTCCTCACACATTCCTAGAGCATTTGCCCCACTTCCTGTAGGAAACTACCCCTCGATAGAATACGCATCTGTATTTGGCAGTGTACCAGCCTGCATTTTTCCTGGTGGAAATTGGTGCCCTCGTTGGCTCCGTGTGGGTCTCAGTCTGTGGTCTGCTTTGTGCAGGATGAGAGCTGCTGAAGTGATGAAGTCATCCTTCCTTAGGCCTTTCAGCAAACCCCACTCTGCTGCCACGTGTTGGAGCGAGAGCCAGCGGGCTTCTCTTGCTCTGTACACTTGACAGAGGGGTAGGTGGAGGATTTCCTGCTCTCATCTTTCGAGCAATCATCCTGCTCAGGAAAATCTGAGCTCAACGTGAGGCTGTAATGTGCCAGCACATCTTGTTACAATTCAGAAGGACGAGCGACACGGAGGACTCCTACAAGAGCTCCTGGGGTTTCTCATATTCTAGGCTTTAAAAACAAGCACCGTGAGACTGGGCTTTGGGCAGCCTTGCTGTGGTTTATGGCAAGAGTGTGACTTTTTAAAAAATGATTTTCCAGAACCATCTGCACTCCATGTATGTATGTCTTGGAGACTAGTGAGCCAGGGGTGGGTGTGGGGGTGGGATGGTAGGAATGGGCAGAGAAATCTGCTAACTTTGGGCTCCTTTGTCAAAAAAAAAAGGATTTTGGACAGCAGAAATATGTGAGCTGCCCAGCACATAGTAGGTGCATTAAAGCCTAGCGAGTGCTGTTGCCGGGGATGGCAGATGTGCACAGGGTTTAATGGCTCCAGAACAGACACTATGTCCTTGGGTTTGAATCATTAGTCAAATAATCTGTGCCGCGTTGCTCGACGCCTCTGAGCCTCAGTTCCCATCTTGGGGGTGAAGTGGAGAATATGCGTGTGACTGTTTTATCACTGGGTTGAACGTTTTAAGATGCAATTGTGAAATGTCACTAATTTTATCGTTCTCCTGCCTTTCAACTCACTCACTGGATCACCCACTTCTCTATCCTCTGACAAAAACCTCACGCGGACTCCAGAGTGTCACTGCTCGCTTTGGTATCAGAAGAGAATTGCTTTGTGATGGCAAGTCCGTTTTGATATTGGAGCCTCAGCCTTTCATGCAGGCCACATCCTTCCTTCGGGCCCAGCTCCAGCCTGATGCTGGGCTCTGTAGAAGAGCAGAGAGAAGGGTCCGAGGTGGGCCTGCTGCATTCCTTCTTCCTCTCTCCTCAACCAGTGTGGCTGCTTCTGTCTTCCGTAGGTTGCTGTCTGAGGGAGTGCAGGGGTGAGGATGGAGGGGAAGGTACTTTTATTTAGCTGGGGGCTGTTGTAGCTCTCTGCTATGGGGTACCCTTGTTATGGCCACCTGCCCCCATGCTGGTTCACCCCCCCTTCATGGGAACCTCTTGGGGGTTCTTCAGAGATGCCCCATTTGACCTACTGGACACCTCCTCTTTTAGCTGCCCCTAGGGCAGCGTGCTCCTGCTGGGCTGCGGGGCTGCACTGCCCTCCTGGAGACACTAATGGGCCTCATTCCTGTGGCCTGGCCAGGCCTTCCTGGACTCTGGGTGCAGCCTCTCCTCAATGGTCTCTCTCCTTGCTCTGCCTTGAAGCCTGTTCCAGCCCAGAAGTGGTATGCCAGGTCCTGTGATCCTGGACTCAAATGGAGAGGTCCTGGGTTTGCATCCTGGACGCACCCAGGGTATTCCTGTTATCTGGGCTGATTGAGGCCCACCATTTCTATTTATCCCAACCCCACTCCCCAATACCTTGGATCAGAGTCAGGCAGTGGTCTCTGCCCACCATTTCTATTTATCCCGAACCCCGACTCCCCAATACCTTCAGTAGCACAGGTCTCTTTAAATGTGTGGCACAACCCACATCCCAGATCCACAAGAAATGTCCAAATGTCTCTTGGCCATTCCTTTACAGCTGCAAAGTAGATGCCAGTGTCGATGTGTGTAGCAAGATGGTAAGTCTAGTGAGATACAGTAAGTGCTCAGAAAAGGTGAGCTACTATTATTACCATCAATAATACACACTTTTGAGGATTGGAAGAGCCAAGAAGAAGTGGGACAGTAAAAGAGTAGTGTGAAAAAAACTCTCCCTTGGTGCCATGCTATTTCGCTCACAGTGGTGGCATATCCCTTTGCCCAAATGAGAGGATTGCGTGGGGACACGTATGTACTGAAATCACTTGTTATTTGTACCCAAATGTCATCTTGGGGCAGAGCAAGCACAGGATTGCAATCAGATGGATCCAGGTGTGCATCCTGCTTCACCACTCACTAGCCAACAACCCCTCAGGTCTGGTTTCTTCATTCTCTGATGACTTAAGGATTAGTTACGAGGGTGACGCACCCGGCATTACCTGGCATTGCCTGGCATGTAGCAGCTACAGCTACTCAACACGTGACATTTAACTCCCATTTACTCACAGGGACTTCAGTCACAAAGACACATTCCAGTTGGGCTGTAGTTGGGTTAATTTAATATTTAATATTATTGTAGTAGTATTATTGTTATTTTAATAGTTTATTTTATTTCTTCCATGAAAGAGAGAGAAAGACAGGGAGAGGTAGAAAAATAGACATGCTCAATATGGTTTTCACAGAAATCTACCCCCAGCCTCAGCCTGTCTGTTTCACGAGCACATGCCTGGCACCTACAAGGAGACCTCAAATGCACACCCCGGACCTCCCACGTGGTCCAGCGCCACAGACTGTTGTGTCATCACTGATGATTTGGTTTCACCACTGCTGCTGGCCGCAACCGTTGTATTTTTCAATACTTATTTTGCCAGGGCCCTTTACCATCTACTTCCTGATGCTGATAAATGATGACTATTCAAAGTTAAAATTTTACACAACCAACAGTACAATTCTTTTAGTGGCTAGGAAAGTTTATTCCTTTCTTGACCACCATTGTCCTCCCAGAACAAATCTTGTGATGCCTCCTGTCAATTCTAACTGTGGAGTTGGAGAAGCATCAGGTGAGGGCACAGGGAGGCTTCTAGATGTAGTTCTGGTTCTTAACCTGGGCAAGGGTTATACGACAATTCAGAAAAGCTGTTCAATGTATGCTGTACGCTCCTTCTCATACAGTCATCTTCCTTCACAGTGAAAAAAAGGATGAGGTAGTAAAGAAAGTCACATTCCAGGAGTTGATTAAAACAAAACAAACGTTAGAACATCTACTGAGCGCTTATTTGGTGCTGGGCATGGTTCTAAGTGCTGTCTGTAGATAATGCAGGGGCGTGAGCATTCTCATTCCCACTTTACAGAAGAGGAGCCTAATGTCTTAGGACCTGTCTGATGTGCTTTTCCCTCACACTGTGGCTGCCTCTCGCCACAGGTAGGGAGAGCCTGGACTTGAGGGACACAAACATAGGAGAGGACTAGGCTTCCTGACTTCTCTAGACTCTGATTCAAGTAACTACAAGTCTTGAGTTGGCTAAAAAAACCTATTGTGAGGAGGCAGATTGGTTTCTAGACACTACGCAAACCCAACTGAGATGTGTCCCTGTGCCTGAGGTTTCTGGGACTAAGTGGGAGTACAAGCCAGGTCTCTTGTGATCAAAGGACTTTCTGTCCCAGATGGGGACTAGGGCCACTAGTAGGGAGGTCCCCTGCCCATCCAGAGTAGTGAAGACCTATGTTTTCTCCTAGTGGCAGAGGAGGCATAAACCCAATAGCCTGCCCTGGCCTGAGTCTCCTGACTTGACTGGCAAACAAGACCACCCACGCACTGGTGGATCTGAGTCACAGTGACTGAACCCCTGAGTGCGCGACTCTGTGCTCCTGCCTCAGGAGGGCCCTGCGATGAGTCCACCCAGGGCCCTGTACTTAAGAGACTGTGGGAAGACACAGGCTAGTGGGGAGACATGCTGTATGCGAGAGTAACTAGAGCACGAGGTTGACAGGGAGGGGCAGTACACTGCTCTGAATGCTTAGCAGGAGGATGGCCAGTTTCCAGCTCGGGTAAGACAGGGAGACAGCAGAGAAGACTTCATGGAGATATTATTTTTGTGAGAAATTCTTGTATCTTGTTGATTTGTAAGTGGGAGCCTCTGACCTTGGGGTTGGTGACCTTGAGTCTGAGTCCAGGCTCTGCCTTTCCTGTCTGTGACACTTGACCTCTGGAGCCTCAGCTTCCTCATTATCATAGAGCAGCATGACACTGTGTTGACAAGTATGGATTCAAATCAGATCATCTGGGCTTAAATCCTGACACTCTTAGCTGTGCATCTATGGGCAAGTTAAAGTAACAGTGCCTCAGTTTTGCTATCTGTAAAATGAGGGTAATCCTCATACCATATTCCACAAAAGACCACTGCATGGCCTGAGTGTGACAGGTACTATTCTAAGTGTTTTTTCATGTATTAACCCACTCAGGATATTAGGGTTATTGCAAAGATTAAATATTTAAGTCTGACCCACAGTAGGCCCTAGATACAAGGGAGATGGTCTCCTTGTTATTATTAAAGTACAGATGAGCCTAGAATTAGAAGCAAAGAGAAAAGCAAAGTGAAAGCAAAATAGGAGGCTGGAATGTGCAATGTGCACCATGTGAGGAAGGAAGAGAGAATAATGTAGTTTGGATCCTTAGTCTTAGGATTAATCCTTTCTGTTGGATTCCCAGCTTACTGTGGACTCTTAGGGTCCATTAAAAGAACCAACTTCCCTGGACACATCTCAATGGCTTTCTTTTGCCCTTTTTCTAGATACAGGCCTTCTGGAGATCCGCACCCTGTCCCTCCAAGGATGGGTCTCCAGGGGATAGCCTGCTTCCCCTTGGGGCTTCTGCTGGGCTCTCTGCTCCTGGTGGCTTCAGCTCCTGCCACTCCAGAGTCTCATGGCTGCAGCAACGCGGAGCAGCAGGTCACCGTCAGCCATACCTACAAGATTGATGTACCCAAGTCTGCCCTGGTCCAGGTGGAGGCCGACCCTCAGCCCCCTAGTGATGACGGGGCTTCGCTCTTGGCCCTGGGGGAGGCCGCAGAGGAGCAGAACATTATTTTCAGGCACAACATTCGCCTTCAGACACCACAGAAGGACTGCGAGTTGGCGGGCAGTGTCCAGGACCTCCTTGCCAGGGTGAAGAAGCTGGAGGAAGAGATGGCGGACATGAAGGAGCAGTGCAATGTGCAGCGCTGCTGCCAAGGAGCTGCAGGTGAGTTCGCCACCTGGGATTCACTTGACAAACATTAAATGGGCACGTACTACGTGCCAGGTGTTCTGCCAGCCTCTTGAGTACTCCATGAATCTGGTGCATGTCCACCTTTCACTCTGGATTTTCTCTGGGGACCACATCCCTGCTATTTATTTGTTTATTCATGGCACTAGTCCAGTGGACATCTGGAAGGCCGAGCAGGGAGGGACCAGCAGCTCTTGAAGAGAGTCTGGACGCCTGGGTTAATGTTACTGGGTGAAAACAAACCCAGGGGCTGTCTTACTTGTGGATCTAATCTTTACTCAAAGGGGAAGCAATGGGATATAAAGGAAAGATAGAGAACCTTTAGGCTAGGCAGGACTGAGGTTCAAATCCCAGTTCTGCCACTTTTTAGCCATGTGGCTTTGGATAAAAATTCCTTAGGTTCCTCCATTGTCTAATGAGGATAAGTCTATCAACTAGTATGGTTCTGAGGACTAGAGGTGATATATATGATACTGGTCCAGAATGGACAGACAGCAAATTATAGATTTCACTGATAATAAAAGTATTACAATTTGATTTTACAAATACGGTTTCTCTCCCCCCCCTCTTTTTAAAAATATAAACTGCTGAGGCTTATCCATATGACAATGACGGGCACTTTGGCATAGATTTTTATGCCTGAGGGAATTGCCTCAGTTAAGAGCACCTCCTATATGCCAGCTTCAGAACTAGGCACCAGAGACACTGCCAGGAATAAAATTGCATGCAACTGCCTAGGAGAAGCCTCCACTTTGGAAGTGTTTTAAGGACGGAAGGGTGTTCTGAGAAGCAGGAGAAGAGACCCGAGAAGGGATTGAACTGACCTGCACGCCCTCTAGCTGCCTTCTATCTAGGGTCAGGAAGGGGAGTCTGGTTGTATCTTCTCTACCCTGCGTGGCCACCACTGAGGCTGGGCTATTTTGCAGCTTCTGCAGGTCCATTTTCCAGGCCTCAGTACGGCTCCTCTCACAAGATCCTGCCTTGCTAGGTGCAGCCCCACGAACCAGAATAAGACAAACCCTGACCTACCCGGATGTCACCTGTCTCCCCTGAAGTCCTGTCCTCAGTGTCAGCCTGCCAGCTAAGGTCCCTTCATAAAAGGCACTAAATAATCACCATCTTCAGAGGAGAAGGAGCTGGGGAATTCATATGGACAGGGAAAGGGTCTGGGTAGGGCAACTTTTCAGGCAAAAGAGGGCACCTTTGTAGATTTCACAGGTCAAATAGCCTGGCCCAGACTGGACAGGGGAGGCAGGGTGTCAGGGCCCTATCCTTTTGTAAAAGAAGACTCTCATGAGAGCCAGACATACTAGCCACTTTTAAGGGTCTCCACTGACGGAGCTCTCCACCTGGCACTGCCCACCCTGGCTACTGTTTTCCCTCTGTCCCCCAGACCCGAGCCTCCACTGCAGTGGCCATGGGACTTTCTCTCCTGAGACCTGCAGCTGCCGCTGCAAACAGGGCTGGGAGGGCTCTGCCTGCGAGCGGCCAACCTGCCCCGGGGCGTGCAGTGGGCACGGGCGCTGCGAGGACGGGCACTGCTTGTGCGACGCGCCCTACGTGGGGGTCGACTGCGCCTACCCACCCTGCCCCGAGGGCTGCAGCGGCCACGGTGAGTGCGTGCGTGGCGTCTGCCAGTGCCACCAGGACTTCACATCGGAGGACTGCAGCGAGCGGCGCTGCCCCGGTGACTGTAGCGGCCATGGCTTCTGCGACACGGGCGAGTGTTACTGTGAGGAGGGCTTCATGGGCCTGGACTGCGCCCAGGGTGAGTGGAGAGGCGCCTTTTCCTTCCCCTGCGCGCGGTCTCCACTACACCCACACAGTCCTGTGCAGCGGTCTCGACCTTCTGCCTTCACCAGAATCTCCTGGAGGCTTGCTAACACAGATTGCTAGCCCACCCCAGTTTCAGATTCAGCAGGTCTAGGGTGCGGGATGCGAGAATGTGTATTTCTAACAGGCTCCCAGATGTCGCTGTGGCTGAAGAGCTGGGGTTCCCACTTTGAACCACACTAGGCTTATGTGATCCGATGGCTGTGTGTGTGTGTGTGGGGGGGGGGGGGCTGAGAGAGGGGAGTGGGAGTGGTCTCCTAACCAGATGATAGCTGATGTAGTGGCAGGTGTATGTGTGTGTGTGCTCAAGAATGGTGCCTTCGCTGGGCCGGCATCCTCCACAGCTGAGGTGACACTGTTAATTGAGTGCTGGGTGAACCCTCATCCACCCTGGGTTCCCATCCCTCACTCCTCTCCCTCTCCACCCTGTTCCCCTTCTGCATGTAGTGGTGGTTCCCCAGGGCCTGCAGTTGCTCAAGAGCACAGAGGATTCCCTGCTGGTGAGCTGGGAGCCCTCCAGTGAGGTGGACCACTACCTGCTCAGCTACTACCCACTGGGGAAGGAGCTCTCTGGGCAGCAGATCCAGGTGCCCAGGGAGCAGCACAGCTACGAGATTCTTGGTTTGCTGCCTGGAACCAAGTACATAGTGACCCTGCGCAACGTGAAGAAAGAGGTCTCTAGCAGCCCACAGCATCTGCTCGCCACCACAGGTGAGGAAGCAGGCAGACACCCAGGTTTCCCAGGAGAGGCCCCACTTGAAATGTTTTCTCCTACTTGCCCTGCAGATACCCTTCTAAGAGCTAGATAGGTCTTTGCCCAGCCTTGGGTTTGACAAACACAGCTGCTGCAGTTCTAGGTTCTGAAGAAGAAGGGCTCCCTGATTATTGGAGCCTCTGAATCAGTGATGGCAGCCAACTGAATTGAGGCTTAAAGGGCCCTCTCTGTCCCTGAGATTAGTAGGGTCTGAGTGTCCTGCACCCCATACAAGCAGCCAAAAGGTTCACATGCATCTCTAACCCATTGCAATTTAGGTTGGGATGAGGGAGAGGCTGCTTAAACCACCTGTATAGCTTAGAGTTATTTCAGCAAGAAAGAGAGGACATAAATAGAGTTACTGAAGGGAGTTTAATGAAGAGGCTGTTTGCAGAGTCATGGGTAGGGTTTACATGGTAAAACGCTCTTGGACTAATGTCACCGGGGATCCACCCCAGCCTGAAGGGGTGAGGCACAGCTAGCACTTAGGCTCAGGGAGAGCTGTAGGAAAGAGCTCTGGATGAGGTGCTTTTGGTCAAGGGATATAGATAGTCCACTCTGTCTCCACAATTACCCCAACTTGCCCTCTGATGTACTAATGACTCTCACTGGTTGAACCCAGTGGACAGGGAGCAAAGGATCCTGACTGACTCTACTCACAGAGGTCATAGGCAGGATACAGAGCAAGATGGAGGATGGCAGAGGGACAGTGCCTCCCCTGTACTACCAAGGCCACCAAAATGTTTGGAAAATAAGTCTTTTTTTCTCTTTAGAAATTCTTATTTCTCATGAAAGTTCTTAAGTCAACTTTTTAGGGGTTAGGAAATGTCTAGTTGTTTGAGTGACTCATTTATTCCTTCACTCGACACATTTTCATGGAACACCTACCATACGGCAAGAACTATTCAGGTGCTGATAAAAAGGTGCTGGCTTCAGCCTGCCTGAAACTCCTGGGGAAAGATCAGGGACTTTAGCTTCCAGTTACCTTTGCAGAAATATCAGGCTGCCTGTTGTTTTTGGATGGGAACAGGATAAGTTAGGGATGGGTCAATGTTGGAAGGGGCCATGAGAGACTTGGCACAATTTGTAGTTGCCTTTGAAAATGTCCTCCAACCAAAGATCCCTAGGAACCTCCAGCCAAAGATTCCTAGCTGAATAAGTCAGGTTTGTTGATCATTTTAGTGTGGGAGAGCTCACACCACGGGGAACCATGGGGGCATCTCAGTAAGAGTGTTAGAACTAGCTATAGAGTTGGAGCTTGTGTTAGGTGATTTGGGGGAGGCTTAGGGTAGCAGAGGTGTGCTTTGGATTACATACTTTCAGGAAGTTGAATCTCAGTGAATCTTATCTAGAGAGAAAACAGATTATATAAAGGCTAAAGCTGTGAAGGGTAAAGAAACAGTGGGCACTCATGGTAGTCAGAAAGGGGATGGCTAGTTGGTTTGGACGATCATCATATTTTTGTCTGTATTCAGATGTGATCATGGGATCAGATGTGATCATGGGATGCTCTCTTGTGGGTTTTGTCTGTCGTCATTCCAGAGTAGCTTTATTTGATGTTCTATGCAATGGTCTATGCTCAGCAGAGCACCAAGGCCTAGCAGTGAGAGCCAAGCAGCTCCAGGCTGGCAGGGGCTGTATTTCTCTTTCTATACTTTTTGTTCATGGTCTCTCTTTTCTGCTACACCCAGGACTGTGTCCAAAGCCCCCAGTAAAGGAAGAGGTATCTGTCCTGAAAGTTTCTGCAATCCCTTGGTATTTTTCTCTAGGGAATCATAAAATCCTGCCACTGTGAAATTTATCTTTCTGTCCACCCTGCTTCAAGTTTTCTCTATTCTTATTTGCTCTTTGGGTAGCTTCAGACAAGAAATACTTGTCCCTACAATAATTTTGCATGTTCTCTTTTAGCCCTGGTTTTTTCCCTTGCCAGTATCTTCCAGTTCTCTCAAGTCATGTGGGTCCTCTTTTGCAACCTGCAGTCACTTTCACTGCTTACTTCTTGTCCTGTGCCTCAGGAAATTCCATCTTTGAAGGAGTCTAAAGATAGAACTGGGAGGCTGGCGGTGGAAACCAGCAGGTGAGAGGACATGCTTCAGAGAAAGGCTCTTTGTCCACTAGAGAGTGGATCAAGGATGTTCAGAGCCCAGGGAACTCGAAATCACTGAGTTCACACCCTGCCTACTGCACCAATTCTCTGCCCCAAATGCTTGATGGGAGATCAGTTAGCCCGGGTGAAAACACCTCCAAGGAGGTATGGTGAGGATGTGACCAAGAAAGGGAGAAAGGAAGAGAATCTGAGAGAATTGTCTTCCGTATTTCAAACTTCAAGCTGGGCTCCAGCTAAGTCAGAAGCTTAGTTGCTACTTCGGCAACTCTAAGACATCTGAGCTATGGCTGTTGGAATGCAGCATAATTCTGAAAGATTCCAGTACTCTCCTTTCAAGTTCTTCCCTTAGAGCCATTCAGTGATCCATTCCTTTGTATTAATCACTGTAATTTCATGCCTTTTAACCTCCTAGGAAGAGTAGACAATTAGCCATGAATATTTTAGTATTTATAAGGTATATTTGGCCCTTCACAAAACAAGTAGATAAGGCAGCATCAGAACTGTTGATACCAGGTGGAAGTGCTGAAATCTGGCAGAAGGTACAGGAAGGATACTCAAAAGGACTAAGCTGACAGTTACCTACTTCAGTTTTCCCTAGGTTTAACTCTTAGGGAAGAATTTGAGAGATAAGAACTATGGTTTGGGAAATGAAAGGAGGAGCTGGTTGCATTATCAACATTGTATTCTAGACCACTGGAAATGCATTTTCTCAACTTTACATGGAAAGGCCCACCCTCTTATCCTTATGTTGTCTCAGAAGGCTAAAGGGTGAGCATTCAGTTCAGAGCAGTTTGAGCCCTGGGTAGAGTGTCTGAATGGCAGTCAGCTCCAAATATGTCACAAGAGCTGGTTTGGTAGACAATGGCCTGTGGCTGACCTGTGTGGTCTCTGATCTCTGATTTCTCTTGGCCCTAGATCTTGCTGTGCTTGGCACTGCGTGGGTGACAGATGAGACTGAGAACTCCCTTGACGTGGAGTGGGAGAATCCCCCAACTGAGGTGGACTACTACAAACTGCGGTATGGTCCCCTGACAGGGCAGGAGGTGTCTGAGGTTACTGTGCCCAAGAGCAGTGACCCCAAGAGCCGATATGACATCACTGGTAAGAGCCACCCCTGGATGTGTGTGATGTATGCTGTGGAGGTGGGGACAGTGTGCACAGAGGGTCCTGTGGCCTTAAGGATTACATGGGAACCCTGACCAGACACCCAGTGCAGGCTCTGCTGCAGCATCGAGTGCCTTATAAATAGATTCCACTTCAGAGATATTCTCCCAAGTCAACTGTTGAAGCCCTGCCTGTGCCTCAGAATGGATTTAATGGTACAGACATTCCTTTGGGAGGAGGTTGTGTGTGTGTGTCGGGGTGTGGGGGAGATGCATAATGCATGGAAGGAGTCGTGTTAGGAGGGCTGGGGTAGGGATCCCTGTCTCAGATGACTAACCCAGTGTTTTTGAGAACTGGACTCAGATGGCTATTAAACAAACAGGGATGCAGGGATGGATCAATGTTGCACTGCTTGAAGTATGTACAATTTTCAAGACCCTAATTAAGAAAAATAAGGGGCCAGCAAGTAGCATGGTGGTTAAGGCGCTGGACTCCCACATGACTGACCACGGTTGAAGTCCTAGACCTGGCAGCTTGAAACTCACGCCAGCCCATGTGCATGCATGCCCAAAATCCCAAGAGGAGAATGGAAGAGAAGGGATTGAGAAATGGCTATCTTCTCTGGGGAGTTATTTCTCACGTTCCCTCTCTTTGTCTCTCTCCAGTGAGCGAATGCACTGAATGGCAAAAACATTGAAAAAAATACAGAATTATCTGTTGATAATATGTATGGTAATATCTTTGACTGAACCAATATGGAGTGTATTCATGATGGGAAAATTCATTTGGTATGCTGTAACTATATACAGTGATTGAATGTAAAAGTAAATAAATAAATAGTAAAGAAAAATAGAAATAAACAAAAAAGAAAAAGAAATAAAATAAAATAAAAATAACATATAACCATAAATACCCAAAGGAGTACAGACCTCAGAAGGGGCCTGTGCAAACCAGGAGCCATGAGGTCTATTAGCTTTATGGTCTTGCTCTGTTATCCAGTCCTGGAGCGCTATCTGGAGAGAACATCTCAAGGCTCCCATCTTGGAGTGGTGAGTGTACCTCATATACACAGCTCTTTGTCTCCATTTTGCTGCTGGAGTCTGAATATTTGTTCTGTAAGGAGGACAATCATTCACATTATTACTATAGAAAAATAACTTTAAAAGAAAAAAAAAAGAATCTAGTGAGGACAGAAGTCTGACTGCTTTTTCCTATTTCCAAAATTCCTTTAAAAGGATCTGGGGTGAGTCACACCCACAAACATTAACAGACCATTTTGGCCCAGTTGATAATAGGGCTCTTCCTACATCCTGACCCTGCCATAGTATCTTTGTGACAGGTGAATCATGCCCACAAACATTAATAGACCATTTTGACTCATTGATAACAGGACTCTTCCTACATCCTGTCCTTGGGACAGTATCTTGTGATATATACAAGCCCCCTTATTTCTGCTAAAGCACACTCTGTACTGATCCTTTTCCAAAACACAGAAAACCCACCTATAACCTACAAGCCCCTACTTCTAGATGTCCCACCTTTTATAGGCCAGACCAATGGGAAAATTCTTTTTATTTTTTATTAATATTTTTTGCAGAGGTTTTTGCTATAGAGCACATGCACTCACCAGAAAGACAGAGAGAGACAGAGAGATAGAAAGAGAGAAATCACCCATTGGGGGGATGGCCACGCCACAATCCCTTCTCGTCCATTCTCCTCTTGGGATCTTGGACACACACACATGTGCCCCTCATGAGTTTAAACCACTGGGTCTGGCACTCAAACCATGGTTGGCTTCATGGGAGTCCAGCAATATAGCTATTGCGCCAACTGCTGGTCCCTGGGAAAATTCTTTTCACTGAATTCCAAACTTTGTCTCTCATTCTCAAAATCAAATAAAAGGAATCCCTGTGTCTGATTACCCTACAAAGGGTACATTTGCTTTTCTCTAGGCCTGGTCACTCATATTTGTGTTTAGAAATAAACCATGCTAGTAATTATTTCTGCAAAGTTGATTATTTCCATTAACACTACGTTAATAATTAACGATAAAGAAAAGTTTGAGGGAAAAGATTTGTTAGGATCAGAAAAACATTTAGGACTGTAAATGTAATTGGGGAGTCAATGCTATTATAGATGCCTCAGCAGAGAAGGTGTGCCCCATTAACTTCATCTACCCTGGTCCTCCCCCAGCACTGGACAAATAAGCCCCTTGATGACACCTCATATTCCACTAGTCCTCCAGCTCTTTGTCCAATGGGCCTATAGAGAGAGGTGGGGAGTGGTGCCCCTGACCCTGGACTCACATATAGTGCTGGCCACTTGCTTCCAGGTCTGCAGCCTGGGACGGAGTATAAGATCACAGTTGTGCCTATGAGAGGAGACCTCGAGGGCAAGCCGATCCTCCTGAATGGCAGGACAGGTAAGAGCTTATTGTAGGTGCTATAAAACTTTATCATGTTTTCACTCTGATGATTTTCTTGGTTGATTTTTCTCTGGATGAAAATTCTGGGATTTTCATGTAGAGATTTTACACCTTTATTTAGCGATGTCTAGTTTGGGGATTAGGGGAAAGAAGCAAACTTCTCATATTTCACATTTTTCTTGCTATTGAAAATCTTTTCTAGGTCTTGGGAAGACAATTTCTGATGGTAGTATGCATACTTTAATAGCTTCAATCCCTGAGTTATTTTAAGGGTTTTATTGTCTCCAACCTGGGCATACAGCTGCCTATTATCTAAAGACAGGTGAGCTATACTTCTTTTCTTGCTGCACCTGTGTTTTTTTCCTGATGACCTTAGTCAAGTGGTCTGCCTTAAAATGTCAAAAGGTATTTAGGAGCCTTACTTGGGAATAGTGGTATATTTTGCACTTGCATCTTTTTTTTTTCCTTTTTTTGGAGAGGTTTTTGCTATAGGGCACGTGCGCTCGCCAGACAGACAGAGACAGAGAGATAGAAAGTGAGAAATCACCCCCCAGAGGGGATGGCCATGCCGCAATCCCTTCTCCTCCATTCTCCTCTCGGGATCTTGGGCATGCACGCACATGCGCCCGGCGTGAGTTTAAGCCACTGGGTCTGGGACTCGAACAGCGGTCGACTATGTGGGACTCCAGCGACATAGCCATTACGCTAACTGCTGGTCCCTGCATCTTGAGAAATATATAATGACAAAATGTTGTACATCAGTAATGTTTGACAATAAATTTGTAATTTATTAATCAGAACAGATATTTTCCTTCAGTTTTTGCTATAGGGAGTGTGTGCTTGCTGGGGGGAGGGGAGAGAGAGAGAGAGAGAGATCATCGTTTGGGGGGATGGCCATGCTGCAATCCCTTCTCCTCCATTCTTGGCTCTTGAGATTTTGGGCATGCACACACATACCAGTTTTTCAAGCCACCAGATCTGGGACTCAAACTGCAGAGTTGGCTATGTGGGAATCCAATCACCTTAACCTCCATGCCACCTGCTGTTTCCTGACCAGAACAGATTTATTTTAATTTGCTAAAGATCATGTATGCTTGCCAGAGAGAGACAGAAAGAAAGAGAAAGAGGAGGAAGTGAGAAAACACCTTCCTTTGGCAGTGGGAGGGCTGGTCATGCCACAATATGTTCTCTATTGTGTCTTCCTTTGGGGTTTTTGGCTTGTGTGCACACATGCCTGACATGTTTTTCAAGCCACCACCTCTAGGACTTGAACTGAATAGTCGGCCATATGGGATCCAGCTGCTTTAACTACCATATCACTGTCTGGCCCTAATCAGAACAAATTTGAAAACATTGTAGACATGCATATAAGATATCTTATGTAAATTTTATTTAAAGTTTTATTAACTTATTTCTCCTATGAGTGAGAGAGACAGAGAGATACAGAGAGTGAAACAGCACCATTAATAGGGTCTTGACATTGTAATCTACTCCCAGCCTTCAGCCAGATCTGGATCATGGGTAAGTGCATGCCTGGTGTACCTAGGGAGGTCTCTGGACTTAACCCAAAATCTTCTTATGTAGAATTGACTTTCAGAGCATCGTATTTTACTGCTGTCCACTTTCTGGCCCAGTGACTTTTGTTTTTTAAACAATGCTTGAGCCCAGATTATATTGTGAGCCTCCTACAATAACTCTGGGATTCTCCTACTCCAAGTTGGGCACCTGTGATCTGCAACATGAAGCCATGAGGTAAGGATAATTTGTGGACTCAACAAAAAGAGACTTTTGAGTTTCAAGGTTTCCTTCAAAAGTTTTTTAGTTATTCTTTCCAATTCAGTCCTGGAAGTAGCTGGCTGAAGTGGTGGGAGTAAGGATGAGATGGTGTGATAACTGAATTTGCTATTTTGACTGCTTAACAGATTGCTTGTCTAGAGTATGAATGAGTAATAGTTGAGCAATCATAAAGGATAAGGTGTAATTTAATTTACCAAGTAGAGAACATGGACTGTGTAGCTTGCTTGAATAGTGGACTAGTGAAATGTTTTACTAAGTTGGAAAATGGCAAGTACTTCCTTGCTTTGGTGGCTTTCTTTATAACTGGGCATTAATTGACAGCTCACTATATGCCAGGTATTAGACTCACTAAGCACTTTTGATGAATTATCTTATTTAGCTCTCATGGCAAACTTATGAAGTGGGTACTGTTACTGTGTCCTATGTAAGAAAACTGAGGCTTAACTTAAACTCAGGATTGTCTGACTAGGGAATGCAGGAGCTGGGATTTGAACTGAGGAAGCTCAGGTCTAAGCCTTTGAGCTTAGCCACAGGATAACGTGCTTCTCTCTTTCTCCCGCCTGTGAAAGAAACAATTTTTTTTTCTTACACAGCTAGAACAACACAGAACATTTCACTTTTGGTCCCCAAAATATGTACGGAGGTTTTTGCCTATATACCAAACAGTTCTCACTTGGATCCAACTGGGTGTCCTCTAATTCAGTTTGATTCTAACACTATCTGGAGATAATATCAGATCCCAGAGTCAAGTGCTCAGTTCTTCGAGTGCCTCACTTCAGGTGCTGGTCACAAGTCCCAGTAGGACAACCTGTTTTTATGACCATCCAGCTACAAATTGAGGAACCTATGACTTTGTACTCAGGCTGTTAATTTGAGCAGCTCTCAGAACTCGGAGGAGCTGAGATGAACTCTTCTTATGTTCACTCATTTACTATAGAGGACATTACAAAGGACACAGTTGAACAACCCAATGGAAGAGGTGCATAGATAAGGCATGTGGGAAGGGGCACAGACCTTCCATGCCTTCTTCAGGCACACCCTCCGGGAATCTCCACATGTCCAGTTATCCAGAAGCTTTATGAATCTGCACTTTTAAGGTTTCACGGAGAATTTTTTTTAAAAAAAGATTTTTGCCATGGGGTGCATACATTCACTGGAGAGAGTCAGAGAGGGAAAGTGAGTAATCACCCCCTGAGGGGATGGCGATGCCACATTCTCTTCTTCTCCATTCTTCTCTTGGGATTTGGGATTGGGATTGGCCATGCATGCACACATGTCCAGCATGATTTTTAAGCCACCAGGTCCAGGACTTGAATTGTGGTTGACCATGTGGGAATTTAATGCCTTACTCACCATGCCACCTGCTGGCCCCATGGAGGACTCTTTATGTAGGCATCATTGATTAAATTGTTCATTGGCAATTAACTTTTAATACCTTGCCCTCCCTTGTCAGGAGGCTAGGAGGGTGGGGTGGGAACTTCCAACCCTCTAATCACATAGTTGGCTCACTTGGCATCCCACCTCCATTAGAAGCTGTCTAGCAGCCCCCAGCCATCAAAAAGACTCATCATTGGAGAGCCTAAGGGCTTTAGGAGTTGTGTGACAAGAAATGGGATGGTGATCAAATATAACGTCTCACCTCTTATCCTTCTTGTCCATTATTTCCAGTTAATTTTTATACCATTTACTCCCTAACTAAAAACATTTCCATGACTCCTCATTGCCTTAGGATAAGGTATAACCATTTTGTCTTGGCCTCAGTCGGCCTGTCGAACCTAGAACCTTGCTTGCACTACTTTCCAATGAGAAGCCTTCCTGTCCAGACTGTTCTTGGGGATTTCCTAACACAGAAGGTTTATCACTACACTGTGGGGTTGTTTACCCCAGCCTAAAAAACCCTCTGCTATTACCTCTAGCTGTCAACTAACTTAAATTCAACAAATATGTACTGCAGGGTAGAAAAGGGCAAAAAAGACATGGTTCCTGGGAACTTCCAAGGATGATAAGTCATGGTCCTTGCCCTTCAGGGGTTCACAGAAATAACATCACTCATCTGTCTAGGCTTGGTGCAAACCTCAGCTTCTCCACTGAAGCCTTCTATGACCACATTAAATGTCAACCATCTTTGCCACTGAGTTCCTAGAACACTGACTCACGTTTGGCCTTGGATGGCTAGTTAATTAAGTATATTTTCCCAATGTTAGCACTAGAAAAGTATTTTTATTGTTAATTATATACTAAAAAAGAATGGAATGCTTTTTTTTTTTTGAGAGGTTTTTGCTATAGGGCATGTGTGCTCGCCAGACAGACAGAGAGAGACAGAGAGACAGAAAGCGAGAAATCACCCCCCAAGAATGGAATGCTTTATTGGATTGTAAATATATTTGTATCATGTGTTTTACCAACACAAACAGGAAAAAGACTACTGTAATTTCTAAGGTCAGGAAACATTCACGAATGTGGCTAGACTGTTAATTAACTTGAGGGGAAAAAAAAAATCTCCGTTTTTTCCCAAATGCTTTGTATCCCACAAGATGGAAAAAGACGCTGGAACTTAAGAACAGTATAAGCATGTGCAGCGAGGAAATGATACAGTTCAGGTATTTTCCATTTAACGAGTCACCTAGTGGAACTAACACTGTGAAAAGGAAAGGGCTGATGGAAAATCGTTGCCCTGTTAGCACACTCAAAGTGTATTGGAACACCTTCCAGAAAGGCAAGGCTTCAGAAGTGGGTCAGCCTCAACAGCAGCAGGCAGTGTTTTCAGGGGTCGGAAGGAGAATGTCCCTGGACTTCTCCAGCAGATCCTCACATTAAATGATGAGAAAAGCTAGCCATTAACTGAAGGATGAAACCATTCTTTTGTCCTAGTTTCTCCAACTTTAAAATGAAGGATTGAGGGACCAGTGGGTGGTGTGGTGGTTAAGGCATTGGACACTCCCATATGGCTGACCATGGATCAAGTCCTGGACCTGGTGGCTTGCTTTCTCATTTTCCCTTCCTCTGTGTCTCTCTGATCAAATGAAAATAAATGATGAATAAATAAAATTAAATAAATAATTCTTTTTTAAAAAATGAAGGGTTGAACTAAATGAGTTTATCTTTACTCTTGCTTTTTAATGATTATGGTTATTATTTTTTTTCTTTCTTTTTTTTTGGAGAGTTTTTTTTTTTTTTTTTTTTGCTACAGGGCACGTGCGCTTGCCAGAAAGAGAGAGAGAGAGACAGAGCAGACAGAAAGTGAGAAATCACCCCCCAGGGGGGATGGCCACGCCACAATCCCTTCTCCTCCATTCTCCTTTCAGGATCTTGGGCACTCATGCACGCACACACACCCGGCATGAGTTTAAGCCACTGGTTGACTATATGGGAGTCCAGCAATATGGCCATTATGCTAACTGATGACCCCAGTGATTATGGTTATTCTTTGATAACTTCTATGATTCATGCCTTTTCATGACGTGTATCAACAAAGTATGTTTTGTTGTAACTTATCAAACTCTCATGCATAGCAGGGCATGTGTCCTAGCATATTCATTTCTCACACTTTTCTCAGAACTTCCCCCCTTAGATGATGCCATGAGATAGCAGTTTTGCTTCTCTTATTAAATTATTTTCTAATTTTATTTTATTTTATAATTTCTTATTTACATTTTATTATTGAACATCTTTATGGCATATAATGTGGTTTTTCAAAGCATGCATGTGGTGTGGGATAATCAAATCAAGATTATTATCATATACATTGTTTTCAACAGACTCTTAGATTCTTGTATCTTTTAAATGCTTTTTTCCCCCTGAGTTCTTTCCACCTCTCTCCCTATTATCTTTTTTACTTTTTACTGATTTCCAAACACACTATTCCATCTGAAATGGTCCAATCCTAAAACTTTCCCTCCCCAGTTCCTTAATGGTTCGAGGTGTACTCCTGACAACATTCAGACTCCTGTTTCACACGCAGTCACCCAACACATATGACCCTTCCCACCTCCTGCCATGGATTAAAAACAATAATGATTTCTATCATTTCAATGAGCACTATATTCTAGTGGTTTCTATGTGCTTCGAGACTTTGTAAATTTTATCTCTAGTCTTTATATTGTAAGCATTAGTACTCCCACATTACCGTTGAAGAAATTGAACCCTACAAAGTTTAGGAGACTTGGGGTGAACTAGTAACTAGCTGACTACCATTTGAATTCAGGTTTGTTTGAGACCAAAACTGATAACTTTTCCAGAAGCAAAGTTAGAGGACAGCAGGAAGAGAGGCTAATCTCTCTGAGCATAGTCTCTATAGAGGGTGCCTTCTGAATACTTCATTTGGCCACAGTCAGAAGACTGTGTCAGTAGAAGTCTGTGAAAGCAAGGCCATGGAACACACAGGTGTTGTAATCTAGAGTCACACTTTCTGTAAACTCACCTTCAAATCCATGGCATAGGCCCTGTCCCCATCATTGCCTCTAAACTCTTATCTCCATAGATTTTTACATCCTGGCTATGCCATTTTCCGACTGTACCAAGTGGGTAATTCGCAGCAGCCTATGTGAATGGAGAAACTTGTTCTTGGTGTCTGTGGCCTTGTGTTGGGGTGTGAACATGCGTGTCGAATGGTATAGTGTTGAATGAAGCTAACCATCCACTACCTAATCTTGTGGCAAATCTTGTTATGAAGTGGAATAGACTTTCCTGATACAAACAGAGCTCTTAATTAATGAATGTCTTCTCTATATTCAGGTTTTTCAAATTAGATTTCTCTGGATAGGTCTAACTTGGGGCTTTACTAAAGGGGCTCACTCTTACCCTAACTAACTCTTGTACTTAAAGGCGAATCCCACCTGTCATACTTTACAAATCTTGCCTTATATCTCTCTGATCTTGAATGGTCCTAAGAAAGGTCCTACCAGGGCTTGTAGTACCCTCCAGGAAGGAAACCGTAGCCTGAGGAGCAAGTTGGGGCAGGGCAGATAGAGCCCGTGTTGTAATTGAGGCTACATCTGTGGCTCATCTATGATGTGGCCAGCTATTGCAGCTACTTAAAGGATTGGTTGCATGGAAAACTATTTAATGATTCCACATCCCTTTATGGCAGAGAGGGAGGTTTTGGTCCTGGAGGAGCTAACTTTCTTCAGTATTGTGGCCTATGTGGGGTTCCTATCGCTGAGGCTTTCCTTCCATTCCTGTATCTCAGCATCTGATTCCCATCCTGACAATGACCAAAGAAAACAGCTCTGTGAAGAGCCTCCTCTGGCTTAGGTTCCTGTTTTTAGGGAATTGAGAGACAGTGGAGGGTGAAGTGGGAAGAAGGAGGCAGAGAGCCCTGCCTTCCAGGCTGGTTTTGCCTCCAATAGCTCTGTGAACTTGGAGAGGCACACCTCCTCTTTGGGCTTAAACTGTGAGGTGTCCTATATCTATGGCATGGTCTGGTTCTATTTCTTTTCCTACTTTTCATGATCAGGATGCTTTTTCATTGTTCTTTGCCCTCTCTTGAGTGCTTTTAGACTCTTGGGGGACACCATGGACAGCACTACAAGACCATGGTGTTCTGGAAGCTATAGTGGCAAGCACTGACCCGTGGTAGGAAAATGGGACCAGAGGCATGTTTGAGATCCTAATTATACATATGTGAGTTGCTTTGCAGAGGGTGAGGGAAGAATTTCAAGAGCAGGACTGCTAGGGTGTTGTTGCTGTCTTCTCCACCTTTACTTTTCATTCCCAGTTTATCACTAATTCCTTCCACCGAGATGTTGCCCTTAAAGAACTCTCATTATTTCTTCCCTGTCCAGTGAAGAATCTTGTCTTGCACAGACAGAAGCAACAGGGCTAAGCGGGAGTCCTCTCTGTTTTTGTGCATGTTTTGTCCTGAACATTCTCTTAGAGCCTGTTCCATACTCCAGAGACCCCAGATCAGGCCGTGTGGGTGTTTGTGTTCTGATTCCAGGAGGCCCAGTGACCATCTCTCAGAGGCAATGGTTTAAGACCATTTTCTCCCTCCAACTGTCTCTCCAAGTTCCAGTCAACTCCTGCTTCTAGATTTCAGATTGTGGGAATCTTCCAGATCTTACTTTATCTTATTTAGAATTCATTATTAGTAGTAGCTCTGTAAGAACAGATTGATGATAGTGTTTCTTAGAATATATGGTATAAAATCAAAATGTGTAGTCTAATAGATAGCAATGGGTTCAAATCTTGGCTTACCACTTAATCTGTCCAAAGCAACCTCTTGGTCCTAACCCTTTTTCTACCTGCTATTGTAAACACTCTGTCCCTCAGATCTTCTTATCTAAGCAAATGGTCACTACATTCTTCTCAGGTCCTCATTTGATTTGTTGCTTAATAACTGAATGTATGACTCTGGGTAATTTGTAAAGAATAGAGGTTTAGGGACCAGCAGTTAGTGTAATGGCTATGTCGTTGGACTCCCACGTAGTTGACCGTGGTTTGAGTCTCGGACCTGGTGGCTTAAAATCATGCCGGGTATGTGTGCGTGCGTGCCCAAGATCCCGAGAGGAGAATGGAGGAGAAGGGATTGCAGTGTGGCCATCCCCCCTGGGGGGTGATTTCTCGCTTTCTGTCTCTCTGTCTCTCTCTGTCTGGCGAGCGCACACACCCTATAGCAAAAACCTCTCAAAAAAAAAGGAAAATAAAAAAGAATAGAGGTTTATTTAGGTCATGGTTTTGGAGGTCCAAGGTCAAGGGGCTGCATTTGGTGAGTGTCTTCTGGCTGGTGGAGGGGTCCCTACAGAGTCCTTGGGTAGCACAAAGTATCACATGGAGACACAGAGAAAACACGTGTCCATGTCTCTTATTTCTTCTTCTTCTCTTTTTTTTTGGAGAGGTTTTTGCTATAGGGTGTGTACAATTGACAGAAAGACAGAGAGAGACAGAGAAACAGAAAGTGAGAAATCACCCTCCAGGGGGAGTGGCCACACTGCAATCCCTTCTCCTTCATTCTCCTCTCGGGATCTTGGGCACGCACGCACACATGCCTGGCGTGAGTTTAAGCCACCAGGTCTAGGACTCAAACCATGGTCGACTGCATGGGACTCCAGCAACATAGCTATTACGCCAACTGCTGGTCCCATCTTATTTCTTCTTCTTATAAGCCCACCATGAGTCAACCATGGAGGTCTCACCCTAATAACTTTATCCAATCCCAGTCGCCTCCTAAAGGCCCCACCTTTCAACAGCATAATTGGATTAATTTTCCACCCTCTCAATGCCATTATAATGGGTCACTAGATTTCTTTTTTTTGTGTTTTTTGGAGAAGTTTTTGCTATAGGGCGCGTGCGCTCGCCAGACAGAGAGAGACAGAGAGATAGAAAGCGAGAAATCACCCCCCAGGGGGGATGGCCACGCCACAATCCCTTCTCCTCCATTCTCCTCTCAGGATCTTGGGCATGCACGCACACACGCCCGGCGTGAGTTTAAGCCACCGGGTCCGGGACTCGAACCGCGGTCGACTATGTGGGAGTCCAGCGACATAGCCATTACGCTAACTGCTGGTCCCACTAGATTTCAATACATGAATTTCTGTTGGACACATTCAAACTGTATCAGGTTCCAAAACAACAAATCATTCTTTTTTTTTTTTTTTGGAGAGGTTTTTGCTATAGGGCGCGTGTGCTCGCCAGACAGACAGACAGAGAGACAGAAAGTGAGAAATCACCCCCCAGGGGGGATGGCCATGCCACAACCCCTTCTCCTCTGTTCTCCTCTTGGAATCTTGGGCATGCATGCACACGTGCCCAGCATGAGTTTTTTTTAAGCCACCAGGTCTGGGACACGAACCACGGTCGACTACATGGGAGTCCAGCGACATAGCCATTACGCTAACTGCTGGTCCCAACAAATCATTCATTTTATCCTTACCTAGTCTATCAACAGATTCTGATGGCTTTGCCTTTGAAAACTGTCAAACCCAACCTTTTCCAGGACCTTCAGCACTGCCAAAGTTGTGTGCACTCTGACACCTGCCATCTTGAACATTGACTGTTATAGCAGCCTCCTAGGTGACCTCCACTCTTGCCTGTAATAGTGTATACTCTCCCTAGTAGCCAGAGAGATTCTTTAATGACACAAGTCAGAATATGTCGTTCTTCTCTTTGAAATTGCTGGAGACTTCTCATCTCATTTATTTAAAAGCTGAAGTCGTTACAATGGCCTATAAGGGTGTTCACAATCCACTCTCTCCCTCACCTCACTGGCCTCGCCTTCAGTCACTTGACTTACCCTGTCTAGATGCACTGGGCTTCTCGGCTTCATGAAGCAGGGCCTGTGTGAATTTACTGTTTCTTCTGCCAGGAATGAGGTCCCTCTGTTCAAATGTTACCTTCTCAGTGAGAACTCTTTCCTGGTTTTCTTGTCTAAATTGACATTCTTCTCCATTTATATTTTTTTCTCATGCTTCCTTCTATAATCCAAAGCTTCATGATGAAGATATTAAAATAGGCATTTCATGTGGTTGTTTATGAGTTCCAGATTCTTCATCTTGTCACTGTTAGGAAGAAAATATAAAAAAAAATAGTAACACACAAATGGCACTTTTTAAATAAGTGAAACTAATTTGTTTATATTGTATAGGAACAAAAAATTGACAGAAATAGGACAGGGGTAATATTCACTTACAATGTAAGTGATCTGTATGGATTTATAATGATTTGTCTTTTTCTTACACTATTCAGCTTTTCTTCTTATAATAGTATTCGTTAGCTAGTTCTTGACAATTTTTGCAAAATAAAAATGAAAGTGTGAACCTTTCCTTTACTTTGCCTTATTTTATTTCATAATACTGTCACTACTTGTTTATTATCTGTCTCTTCTCAAGAGAATGTTAGTTTTATAAGAGAGAATCCTTATTTATTTATTTTTGTTGTTATTGCTTTTATTAGTTTCTGAAGGTTGCAGTAACAAGGTATCAAAAACTGGGGGGTGGGGTTGACCCCATAGAGTAGCAGTTGAGCACTGTGCAGAGGACACTGAATTCCACATGGTAGATCAGGGTTTTAGTCCTGGTTCCAGTGGCTAACATGCTGGGTATGCATATGTGTGCCCAGGATCTTGACAGGGTGGAGTATTGGAGAAAAAAGGATTGCAACATGACCTGGTCCCATTAGGGGATGCTTACTCTTTCTTTTTACTTTCTTTCTTTTTTTAAAAAAATATTTTGGGAACCAGCAGTTAGTATAATGGCTATGTCGCTGGACTCCCACGTAGTCGACCGTGGTTCGCGTCCCGGACCCGGTGGCTTAAAACTCACGCCGGGCGCGTGTGCGTGCGTGCCCAAGATCCCAAGAGGAGAATGGAGAAGGGATTGCGGCATGATCATCCCCCCTGGGGGGTGATTTCTTGCTTTCTGTCTCTATGTCTCTCTCTGTCTGGCGAGCGCATGCGCCCTATAGCGAAGAAACCTCTCAAAAAAACAAAAAACAAAAAACAAAAAAAATATTTTATTCATCATTATTATTTTCATAATTTGACCAGAAAGAGAGAGAGAGAGAGAGAGAGAGAGAAACTGAGAAAGCAAGCTGCCAGGTCTGGGACACGAACTGTGGCTGGCCACATGTGAGTCCATTGCCCCAGCCACCACACCACGTGCTGGCCCCTCTCTTTCTCCTCTTTCACTCTCTCTTGCTCATGCACCTTCATGTGTTCTATGACATAAATTTAAAAAAGTGAAAACAACAACAACAAAACCTGGGTGGCTTAAAACTACAGGAATTTATTGTCTTACAGTGTGGAGGCTAGATGTTTGAAATCAAGGTGTCAGCAGAGCCATGTTCTCTCTGACGGCTTGAAGAGAGACTCTTTTCTTGCATCTTCTAGCTTCTGGTATTCTTGGCAACCCTTGCATTCCTTGACTTCTATACACATCTCTCAAGTAACATGGCATCTTCACACCAACTTCCTGCTCCGTGTGTCTATCTCCATGTCCACATTTCTCTTTACTATAAGGATGCCAACCATATTGAATTGAGTCCACCTGAATAATATCATTTTAACTTCATTATCTTTGGAAAGATCCTATTTCTAAGTAAGGTCACATTCTGAGGTACTGAGGTTTAGGACTTCAACAAACTTTTTTGGGGGTAGAAAACCATACAACTGTTGAATCCTCTGCTCTGAGTAGGCACTGAGCGGATGCTTATTGGAGTGAGTCAGTGACTGCCATTTACCAGCTGAGTGATCTTGGACAGGTTATCTAACCTGTCTGAGTCTGGCACATATTTCGTGCCCTAGAAATAGTAGCCATGATTAATTTTCCAAGGGAATACCTGGGAAATGTAATAAATGCCTTGTGTTGATTTTCTGAGATTTGATGAAGTAATGTATGAAAAGTACCTGTTGCTTAGTTTATACTCAATAAACAGCAGTTGATTTGCTAAATGCAATATGTACTACCTCAGGTGATAGAACATATTTCATTTCTTTGCACACAAATAAAACACTGCCATCGTGCTTGAGGAAGGTGCATTGTAGCTAATGTTAGAAAATGCAATTATGTGAAGTTATAATTTTTCTCTTAAAAACCCTTGGCCAAGAGACCAAGAGCTACATGGGGGGGGGGGGGATGCTCAGGTGTTCAAGAGTGAAATGCTGTGTTGTATCTGTAACTATGTATATGTAGGGAGGGATCTCGAGACATACCTCAGCTTTGTTTTGTGCAGCTGTCTTTATCAGTGACCTTGATGGATGTGCTCTGATGGCTTACTTCTTGAGATCTCAAATGATAAGAAGTTGGAATGGAAAGAAGACATGTTGAATAAAAGACTAAATAATAAGTGGGATTTATTTTAAAAAATAAAGCAAGGATAAATGTTGGGTCCAGGCATTATAGTTTAACATGGAGGTTCCCAATGTTGGAATCATCTGGGGAGTTTTATTTGTGTTTTGACTAGAGATGCCAGGGCTTACCTGAGACCTTCTGAAGCAGGATCTCTGGTGGTGATACTTAGCAGGTGCCCAGTGTTGACAAAGGTTGAGAACCTCTGGGTTAACAAGTACATGCATCAAAAAACAAAAACAAAAACAAAAACAAAACTAGATGTTTTATAAAAGCATGAGCCCAGGACATGTTACTAGGAAGCACAGTGTCTAGGACATACTGGCATATTGTTCTGGGTTGGTCCTTTTAAAATATAAACTCCACACAGGCAGGAATTTCTGACTCTTTTTCTCATTGATTTTTTTCTTTTTTTGAGATTTTTGCTATAGAGCATGTGCACTCACTGGAGAGAGAGAGAAAGAGAGACAGAGAGACAGAGAAAAAGTGAGAGGGAAAGTGAGAAATCCCCCTTCCTCACCAGGGGGCAAGGCCATGCTGCAATACCTTCTCCTTCATTCTCCTCTTGGGATTTTGGGCATACACACACATGCACCTGGCATGATTTTCAAGCTACCAGGTATGGGACTTGAACTGTGGTCAGTCACGTGAGAGTCTAACACCTTAACCACTCTGCCTTTTGCTAGGCCCTCTCACTGACAAATTCTGAGCGTTGTTACATTCCCTGGTACATAATGGATTGCTGTGAATTGATGAGCTGAGTTTTGGGGACTTTTATTTGAAAAGGGAAAGAAAGAAGAAAGTATAGATGTAAGTGCCAGGTCTAGGAACCATGATTTGGAAGGAACAGATAAGAGTAGTGAAGATGTTTTGATTTGAGGAGAATTAGGAAGAAGAGTAACTATTCTTCCATTTTAAAAAGAGTTTTATTTATTTTTTCTATATTTGAGAGAAATAAGGAGACAGACAGCACCTCCAACTGGGTCTTGGTGCTGCAATCCACCTCCAGCCTCAGTTAGGTAAGGCGACCATGAGCACATGCGTGCCTGGTGTAATCAGGGTGGTCCCCAGGCATGAACCTGGAACCTTCCATGTGGGTCAACCTTGTTGAGTGTTGTGTTCGATTACTGCACCATCATCTGGCCCTCAAAGAAGAGGCATAACTATTCTTGAGCACTTACTGGGTGTCTCCTGGAAGAGGAATAAGATGTATTCTGTATGTCTAGTTAGGGTAGACACATTGGAAGGAATTATACATCAAGTAGCTACACCTGAAGGTGTTTTTCTCTAATGTGTTGATTAGTCTGAAGTGAAATAGTTTGTTTTGTCCATTGGAGAGCCCTTTCTCAGTTCAAGGGTCAAGTAGAGGCCACTGGAGAGGGCCACTTGCACTCTGTGAACTATTAAAGTAGGTCATCTAAATTAGCTAGACCTTTGAGCTTCTGTGAACTTGACAAAACAAATGGTTTCTCTGATTTTTCTTTTTCATGTACTTTAATGAAGAAATTGATGGTCCAACCAATGTGGTCACTGATCAGGTGACAGAAGACACGGCAGCTGTCTCCTGGGACCCAGTGCGGGCAGTCATAGACAAGTATGTGGTGCGCTACACCTCCGCTGATGGGGAGACCAAGGAGACGGCGGTACCCAAGGACCAGAGCAGCACCATCCTGACAGGCCTGAAGCCGGGGGAGGCATACAAGGTTTATGTGTGGGCCGAGAGGGGCAGCCAGGGGAGCAAGAAGGCTGACACCAAGGCTCTCACAGGTATAACAGAATGGAGCTTGAACAAGAGTCCTTATGACAGGGAGGAGGCTGACTTTTGAGTTAGAAGGTCATTGCCTACTTGGCATTGCCCTTCCTTTTGTTTGCTGGGGTCGGGGAGATGGTTGCAAAAGCAATTTTGAATTTAATAATTATGAATTTTTTTTTAACCTCAAACAAGAGCGCAGCCTTTTTATTTGATATAGAAGGTCATACTAATTTGGGTTGGAATTCCATATGCAACTCCCTCAGAGAAGAGTAACACCTTCTAATTTTCATTTTTTGGATGTGAAAGCTCAAAACATTGGGCTGACAGCAAATTCGAATGCTTATCTCAGTTTGCAGTAGCTGTACAGGCACTTTGCATATAATCTGGAGTTCTCTCTCAGACCGTGGAAATGGTTTGCATCCTGAGTCAACATTCACTAAATGTATTGATTCTGCCTTGATGCTTTCAGAAACTGTAAGTGTCTCCATGCTTTATCTAGTTCTGCTCAGCTCAGGCCTGCAGGTGGTCTGAGGCTGTACTGGGACATGGCCTGGCCCTTCTTTCTGCCTAAACCCAGGCATTTTCCTAGGTTCCAAAGCACTCAACAGATAATCAGAGGAAGAGGATACTCTTATTGCTTGGGCTCAGCTCTGTACAGTCAATGGGTAGAGACTCTGAGAGAAGATAAATAGAAATATCGTTTCAAAAGCTTGACTGTCCAGGTTTTTTTTAAAAAAGCCCTTTTTCTTTTCTTTGAAGTTTATTTTATTCATGATAGAAAGGGTGGACATGAGCAAGAAGCACACACACACACACACACACACACACACACATATATATAGAGAGAGTGAGACAGAGGACCCTTGGTAGGGACCTCTCATGCTGCCTTCTCCTTTCCCCAGCCCTCCAGCTCTCCAGGGTGTTGGGCATGCATGCACACACCTGCCATTTATTTAAAAATTTTTAAAAGGTTTTTGCCATAGGGCATGTGCACTCATGAGAGAGAGAGAGAGAGAGAGAGAGAGAGAGACAAAGAGAGAGGGAAGGTGAGAAACCACTCCCTAGGGAGGATGGCCACACAGCATTCCTTTCTCCTCTATTCTCCCATCAGGATTTTAGGCATGCACGCAAATATGCCTGGAGTGATTTTCAAGCCTCTATGGCTTGAATTGTGGTTGGCTATGTGGGAATCCAGTGCCTAAACCACCATACCACCTGTTGGCCCAGCCTGGTATATTTTTGATCAATTTGGGGATCAGGACTGTGGTCAGCCACATGGCTTGTAACACTGCAGTTCAGTTTAATACCTGCTATGTCACCAGGCTGGACCAAACTGTCCAGGTTTTAGTCCCAGCTGTGCCATTTTCTAGCTAAGTGGTTTTGGGCAAGTAGCCTCATTTACATGAATCGGTTTCTTATCTGTGAAATGGGGTGCTTAAGTGTCTACATCATGGCATTATTGGGAAGGTTACATGAGTTAGTTCATATAAAGTGCCTGACTCATACTGAATGATGTTAGTGACAGCAATGATTATTTCTTAGAATGCTAATTAGCATTTGGTCTTTGAAATCTTTCATGGTGCACAACTTCCTAGATCCAAGTGGCCCTCAGAGAGCTGACTTCTCCTTTACGGGAGGAGAGAAGATGTTGACAGTAAGGATGGTGAGGTCTATATTTGTTTAAAGTCAGGATCATTGAATTTTCTGTAAAAAAACAGATAGTAAATATTTTCAGCTTTGGGAGACAATTATTCAACTTTGTCATCGGAGCATGAAAATAACCACAGACAATAACATGTTAATGAACTGGCACAACACGTTCCAGTAAGCTTTGTCTATAAAAATCAGCAGTGGGTCATATTTGACCCATCGACTATAGATTGCCATCTTTTGGTTCACATTACACATGTTTACCCATTTACCAGGATTTTGAGTGTCGAGCAAGGAGCATGTGGACAAAACTTTGTAAGTCAGTGGAAGTTGGAATGCAAGAGAACCTTCGCCTTCTCAGGCAGAGGTGGTGTGAGTAAGCACCTCAGCATACAGGTGCCCACTGGGTGTGGTACTGCCACTAGGGGTCGGGTGGGGGCCTGGTGCTGGGATACAAAATAAAGGATCCAGTTCATGCCTGAGTGGCATTCACAATCCTCAGGCCAGAGAAGACAATTTTAAAAATACAAAGTACAGTGAATTATGTGCTAGGGCAAACACATGTTTCTAAAAAGGTAACCTACCACAGACTGGGTTGGGAAAGGGGTCTGTCAGAGGTGATATCTGGATAGTGCCAGCAAAAATGGTGGGAGCTAGCAGCAGAAGCAGCATGTGCAGAAACCTAAGTCGTGAGAACAAAACAGGCTGGATAGTTTCAAGTGGTTTTTGTTTTTTAAAATTTTTTCTAGAGAGTGTGTGTAATTACTGGAGGGGCAGAGAGAGAGAAAGAGAGAGCAAATGAGAAAACACCCTCCATGGGGCATGGTCATACCACAATCCTTTCACCTTCATTTCTCCCTCCTTTCAGGATTTGGGCATTCATGTACACATGCCTGTGTGTTCTTTGAGACACTGGATCCAAGACTTGAACCACACAGACTGCCTTGTGAAATCCAGTCAGCTTAACTACCAGGCCACAGGCTACCCCTCTCCAGTGTTACTTATTTACTTATTTTTTGATGGGTGGACACTTACACTAGTGAAGCAAGAGGTTGGGGCATTAAAAGCCAACTCAGTTCTGAGCTAAGTTATTTGTCCTTCCAAGCCAGAGGACTGTGGTGCATTCTGAACTTGGCACTCCTTAAGGCAGTTCGTCTCACTGGGCTCTGTACTCTACTGAGCTGACCTGGCCACACTTGGCAAATGGTGATGCATAGGCTTGAAATGCAGCTGCTATTACGGAAATTCAGCCTTGATGAGGTAGTTTTTGAAATAGCACAATAAGAATGCTATCATGCACCCTATTACTTGGATATTTGACTCTAAGGATTTATATGTGAGGAGAAAGTGGTACCTGTTGAGTGTGCCTTATCCAGAATGCTTGAGACCAGAAGTGTTTCAGATTTATGATTTTTCAGATTTTTGGAATATTTGCACATACATATACATATGTGTGTGTGTGTTGTGTGTGTGTGTGTATGTGTATATATATATATATATATATATATATATATATATATATATATAAAATGAGATATCTTAGGATAGGAGCCAAGTTAACATGAAATTCATTTGTGTTTTATATACATCATATACACACAGCCTTGAAGGTAATTTTAGACAATATTTTTGTATTGCAGCATTTTGATTTTGACTTTTCACACAAAGTCAGGTATATGGAATTTTCTACTTGTGGCATCAATACTGACATTCAGACAATTTTGAATTTTGGAGCATCTCAGACTTTAGAGTTTTTGATTAGGGATGCTCAACCTGAATTTCATACCTCAAAGGCATTAGTAATAACAACTTATATTTGTGGCCAGCAGGTGGCATAGTGGTTAAGGTGATGAACTCTCATATGACCAACTGTAGTTCAAGTTCCAGACCTGGCGATTTGAAACTCACGGTGAACACATGTGCATGCGTGTCCAAATCCTGAGGGGAGAATGGAGGAGAAGGGATTACAGCTTGGCCATTGCCCCTGGGGATGATTTCTCACTTTCTCTTTCTCTGTCTCTCTGGTGAGCACATGTGCCCTGTAGAAAAATAAAATAAAAACTCGTATTTAAGTATTTACTGTGCAATAGCTCATTGACTCTTCACCAGAACCTACAAAGTAGGTACTGGCATTTTCCTCTCTGTAGAACTGGGGAGACAGACTTATATTACAAAGCTTGTCCACAGTTAGCAACCAAGAAATGGCAGGGCCCAGGTTTGAATCCAGTTTAATTGTGTAGAAACCCAGACACATTCTGTAACTAGGATTACTTTTAGCCCAAACCTCAGATATCATCCACTAAAAACTCTCCTGGTTCCCTGGCCACAGATACAGTGTTTATATGAAACAACTGATAGCTCCTACTAGCAGGGTGTTTTTCTTCCCAGAGAACATATCAGCACTGATGCAGAGATTCATTCAATATAATCGCTCTCAGGTATGAGGAGTCAGGAACTGAAAGCGTTACTTTATAAATCCAAGGTAAAGGATAAATTTGTATGTGATCGATTCTTTTTATTCCAAAACAGCTCATGAGAAAAGCTTATGGAGTCATTCTATGTGTTGACTGCGTGAAAACTCTTCTCATTTAATGCCATTAGCTCATTCTTAGAATTTCTGACAATTTGCTTAATTATCCTTAAGTTCTCTACTCATTGGCATATAGTAGACTTTGAAATAGGTTGATTTCATCATCCTGGATTATGTAATGTGCTGGCCTTTCAGGAACTTGAAGGAGGTAAGGCTACATTATTCTTTTATTCCTATCTTAAAGAAATTGACAGCCCAACAAATTTGGTGACTGACCGGGTGACAGAGAATACAGCCACTGTCTCCTGGGACCCAGTTGAGGCTGCCATTGATGGGTACATGGTGCGCTATACATCTGCGGATGACCAGGAGACCAGGGAGGTCCCGGTGGGCAAGGAGCAGAGCAGCACCATCCTGACGGGCCTCAGGCCAGGCATGGAGTACACAGTCTACGTGTGGGCCCAAAAGGGTGCCCGGGAGAGCAAGAAGGCTGACACCAAAGCCCCAACAGGTAACAGAAGGGAGAATGCTACTTGGAATTGATTTTTAAGCTTGTGGATTTGAGCGTGCATGGTACCATCAGGTGTAGCCTGGGCTGAGAGACTTTGCAGGTGGGACTCTTCAAGATCAAAGGCAGTGAATTCTAATGGGGATCTTAGCAGGCTGCTTCTCCCTGACCATGATGAGCTGTTCATGAAGCCACTCGGCCTTCCGGAAGGGAGAAGTAAAGTTGTGGATTAGCAGAGTTGTTAGCAGACTCAGCAAAGACGTGGACAGGATCTGGCTATTGTAGTACTTGCGGTAATATTGGGTCATTAGAAAAGTCATCATGTGTTTTTCTATGCAAAAATGTGTCATGACTTTCCTGATGACCTGATACTTTTAGAGTGCTTGCTGGTGAAGTAGCCCTTGATAAAATGATAAATTTGGGTACCTTGAACAACATGGCATGTCCAATTGGCAGTCTTGTGCCATATGTTGCCAAGCAGACATTGTTCCTCCACATTTTAGGGAGTTGTGCATCAGGAAAGTATGTCAAGTTTGTGGTGATTCTTCCTCTGAAATTGAGAACCAGGGGCTACTCTCTCCCTTGACTCCCACTAGACTTGGGGTGGGAATACCATTGCCTGGGGATAAGAAAAATCAGGGATTGAAGTCATGATGGGGTGTGGGTACATCTTCCACAGCTTCAGAGCTTAGGTTTTTCCAAACTTTTTTTTTTTTTTTTTTTAAAGAAATCGACAGTCCCAAAAATCTGGTGACCGACCGGGTGACAGAGAATACGGCCACCGTCTCCTGGGACCCAGTGCAGGCTGCCATTGATGGGTACATGGTGCGCTACATGTCTGCTGATGGCCAGGAGACCAGGGAGGTCCCGGTGGGCAAGGAGCAGAGCAGCACCATCCTGACAGGCCTGAGGCCAGGTGTGGAGTACACAGTCTATGTGTGGGCCCAGAAGGGGGCCCGTGAGAGCAAGAAGGCTGACACCAAAGCCCCAACAGGTAACAGGAGGGAGAACACCAATTGGAATTGAATTTTGAGCTTATAGATTTGAGTGTGCATGCACACTCAATTCAGATGCAACTTAGGCTGAGAGACTTTGCAGGTAGGACTCTTCAAGATAAAAAGTAGTGAATTCTAGAGTAATCTCAGCAAGCTGCTTCTCCCTTACCATCATGAGATGTTCAGGAAGTCACTTGGCCTTTCAGAAGGGAGAATTGCAGTCGTGTAGTCACAGTGTGGTTGGCAGACTCAGCAAAGATGTGGACAGGATCTGGTCATTGTAGTAGCTGTGATAATACTTTTAGAGTGATTGGTGAAGAAATGGTCCTCGCTAAAATGTTAAATAGGTACCTCAAACCTCACAACATGTCCAATTGATAGTCTTGATGTGTCATATATTGCTACGAAGACATTGTTCCTCCCATATTTTAGGGAGCTGTATATCAAGAAAGTTTGTCGAGGGTCTCACTGATATTTTTATGCCTGAGTAGTATTCCATAGTATCTGTGTGCCACACTTTTTCAATCCACTCATCTGTTTGTTGACATTTGGATGTCCATGTTTTAGCAATTTTGAATAACACCACAATAAACATGGATGTGCAAGCACTTTTCTGACTGAGTGCCCTCCTATCCTTTAAATAGAAATCCAGGAGTGGAATTTGCTGGATCATAAGGTAGTTTTATTTGTAGGTCTTTGAGGAACTTCCGTATTGTTCTCCACAGTGGAGAATTTACATTCCCACCAACAGTGTAGGAGAGTTAACCTTTTCTCCACAGCCTCATAAGAACTTATTGTTCTTTGTTTTTTAAATCCTAGCCATTCTAACTGGTGTTAGGTGGTATCTCATTGTGGTTTGGATTTGCATATCCCTTGTGATAAATGATGCTGAGAATTTTTTCATATGCTTTTTGGCTGTTGATATGTCTTCCTTAGAGGGTTGACTGTTCAGCTCATTTACTCATCTTTTATTTGCGTTGATTATGTTTTTGGGGGTAAGCTGCTTGAGTTCCCTGTATATTCTGGTTATCAGTCCCTTATCTGAGGCGTAGTTTACAAATATATATTTCCATTCTGAGGGTTGTCGAGTCACTCTAATTATGGTTTCTTTTGCTGCAGAGAAGCTTTTAAACCAGAAGCTTTTAATCCCACTTGTCTATTTTTGGGAATATTGCCTGTTCTTTGGGGGTCTTAGTTAAGGAGTCTTTGCCTACTCTGATGTCTCCCAGAGTTTCCCAGTGTTTTCTGCCAGTAGTTTTATGGTTTGAAGTCTCAGGTTTTGATCCATTTTGAGTTGATTTTTGTTGATGGTGAAAGATAGGGATCCAATTTTATCTTTATGCAGGTGGATACTCAGTGTTTCCAGCACCATTTGTTAAAGAGAATTTCTTTTCCCCACTGGATTGTCTGGTGCTTTTTGTCAAAAATCAGTCAGCTATGTTTTGGGGTTTATTTCTGGGGTCTCTATTCTGTTCCAGTGATCTACATACCTATTTTTGTGCCGGTACCATTATGTTTTGATTATCACAGCTTTGTCATATGTTATGAGATCAGGAGTGAGATACCTACTCCACTCTTTTTAAGAAGTATTGCTTTGCCTGGTATTTCATAGAAAGTGGATGAATATGGAAGATTTACTGCTAAGCAAAGTAAGCCAGAATATGAAAGAGAGGTATTGTATATCCCCAATCAATATATACTGAATGTCTGCACTCTATGGCAGAAACTAAAAGATTGGAAGGTATAAAGGCATGGAGAACAATGGTGGATACCAGAGACAGTGTGGAAGGAGGGTGGGAAGTGGGGGAGGGGGAAAGAAAATCAAGGAGAAAAAGAAAGAAGGAAAACATTCAAGGGACACAAAAATGGAAAATTATCTGTTGATGATAATATGTATGATAATATCTCTGACTGGAATAATATACCGTGTATCCATGATAGAAAAATTCAATTGGTTGCTGTAATGATACACAGTGGTTGAATGTAAAAATATTTAAAAAAATGAAAAAGAAAATATGTCAAGTTCATAGGGATTTCTCCTTTGAAATTGAAAACCAGGGCCTATTCTCTCCCTTGACTTCCACCAGAGACTTGAGATGGGAATACCATTGTTTGGGGCTGAAAAGATCAAGAATTGAAGTCATGATGATGGGTGGTTGGCCTATCTTTCACAGCTTCAGAGCTTAGACTGTCCCAAATATTTTCTTAAAGAAATCGATAGTCCCAAAAATCTGGTGACTGACCGGGTGACAGAGAATACGGCCACCGTCTCCTGGGATCCAGTGCAGGCTGCCATTGATGGGTACATGGTGCGCTACACGTCTGCTGACGGCCAGGAGACCAGGGAGGTCCCAGTGGACAAGGAGCAGAACAGCACTGTCCTGACAGGCCTGAGGCCAGGTGTGGAGTACACAGTCTACGTGTGGGCTCAGAAGGGGGCCCGGGAGAGCAAGAAAGCTGACACCAAGGCCCCAACAGGTGAGAGAACACATATTACCACTGTGAATGCTGAGTTCACAGCCTGTCTTTGCTGACTTTGTTTCTCTGACCTTGGCAGAGTGTGGGGTTTGGATCTTTCCATGATGAGTTGTGTGCCCCTCGTTTCCTTTTCACAGCTTCTGTTAGAAAGCGTGTCTCAGATTGTGGTCTTAATGGGATGCTTGTTGCTCACAGCCCCGTGTTCCTCCTCTGCCTGCACATCTTCTTTTTGACTACCTCACTAAACGGTTCATCTTGATGAGGAATAAAAGTGAGGAAAGCACCAGTGCCGGTCATGCTGAGAGAGACAGATTTGTGAATTCTGACCCAAAACAGTTTTTGAAAAAGCTCATCTCTTTGAATCCTTTAATGTTCCTTTCTTTCGTTGTTTGGAAGAGTTTTTTCTATAGGGCTTGTGTGCTCACTTGGAGAGACAGAGAGACAGAAAGTGAGGAATCACTCCCCCAAGGAGGGTGGCCATGCTGCAATCCCTTCTCCTCCATTCTCCTCTTGAGATTTTGGACACGCATGCATACATGCCCACTGTGAGTTTCAAGCTACCAGGTCCAGGACTTGAACCACGGTCGACCATGTGGGAGTCCAGCACCTTACCTATTACATCACCTGCTGGCCCCTAATGCTTTTTTTCTGCCTTTTGAATGAACATTTTAGGCAGAAATAATAATAGCATTTTATTAGCTAAAAGTAAGCAATTATCTAGTCACTTTTGGCCAAGTGAGTCACCTCAGTAATTAAATGCCTCTGTGTAGCAACCCGTGCTCCATTTACAGGTGTTAACTCCCCTGTCTGTAGGTCTGGCCCTTGGCTGACTGCCTGCTGGGGATGGGAAGCCACTCAGCTCACATTGTATTTTCTTCCTGTGCTTTGAGCACTGTTCACTCAGTTTGCTGATTGCAGTGCCTGACCCAGCTCTGTTGGCACAGCAGGGTACACTGAGAAGAGGTAAGGGATCAGGAGAAAGGAGAGGAGAGGGGTCAGGAGAGAGGACAAGCTGTGGGTTAGGGGTCAGGAGGAAGGAGAGGCCAGGGGTCACAGAAAGTCTTGCTTGACTATAGCAGCCACAGCAGTTTTGGGTTGTTGTGGGACCAGAAAGTGTTGAAGCTGACCCTTTCTTCCATGGAGCCCTTCTGATTATGTCTTCCACTGGGTGGGTGGTGGGGCCTCTCACTGTAGTATCCTGTAGGCAAATGTGGGTCTCCCACTAATTTCTCACTCCCCTTCCTTCCACTGTACATCAGGGGTGCACTTCAGGGCCTCTCTGTTGGGGTCACCTTGCCCCTCCTGTTGGTCCTTGTGGATGCCTTCTGACAGTCCCACGTGGCCTTCCTTTGCTTGGTCTACATCTGGCCCATGCAGCACACATGTGCATCCTTTGTCCAGTCAGTGGAGATACAGGTCTTTTGCAGCACTACAGCTTCTCTTTGTTCTGCATCGGAGGCTCCAGCCATACTCTCACCTCATAAATCTTTAGGTGTGTGTCAGACATCAGCCTACAGAATTGCCCAAGCTCTGGGCAGGTTCCTAAGCTGGTCAATTTCGAGCTAGATAGTTCTCTGTTACAGAATGTTTAGCAGCACCTGTAGCATCTACCCACTAGATGCTAGTGATCTCCCCACTATGCCACACTGAGCTGTGGCAACCAAAAATGTCTCCAGACATTGTTTATCACTTCAGTTGAGAACTGTGCTCCAGGGTAGACTCGGCAAATTCTGTGAGGGATCCCACTGAAATGGCTCATTGAAAGCAGGAGTTAACCCATGGGACTTGCAGTGACTCTTTCCAAATAAGTTTATTCTCTAAACCCCACCTATTTGGCTTCTCCAAGCTCTTTTATAGCTGGAGATGGTTGGTCAGTCAAGTCAAATACTGTTGATTTAGCCTTGTTGTGGGCTCTGAGGCTGGAATGGAGATACACTTTTTTTTTTTTTTTTTTTTTTTTTTTTTAGGTCAAGGCCTAAACCAGCATAGGACACAAGAGCAAATAACTTTAGGAAAATAGCTTTTGCAATGAACAATTTAGAACAAATACCTGCTAATATTTACTCAGTGAATACGTTTTCTAGTACTTTGCATGTGTATGGCCTGGAAAGGATAAACTCTTGCATTTATAAATCATCAGTAACTTGATATCATTAATAACAATCTATTATGACCACTAAGCATCTTCTTAGTGCTCAGAACTATTCTAGGGACATACAACAGTTCTACAGGATAAGCACAAATATTATTTTTATCCACTTTTCCCCTTGATAAAGGGAAGAGAGACAAAGAGGCTGATTGGCTCTTGATTACATTTTGAATTATGGAGTGAATATTCTATGACTTCAGAAATGAAACACTATAATACTTTAACATATTTGAAGACCCTTTTCTTTCCTTTTTTTTTTTTTTTTTTTTTTTTTAGAGAGATTTTTGCTATAGGGCACGTACATTTGCCAGGGAGGCAGGGAGAGACAGAGAGACAGAATGTGACAAATCACCCCCCGGGGGGATGGCTATGCCACAGTCTTTTCTCTTCCATTCTCCTCTAGGGATCGTGGGCACACATGTACACACGCCCGACATGTGTTTTAAGCTGCTGGGTCTGGTACTCGAACTGTGGTTGACCATGTGGGAGTCAAGCTATGTAACCATTTCACCATCTGCTGATCCCTTAAAGACCCTTTTCTATGTGACATTTTTTAGTCTCGAGAGAGATGTTCAATAGCTATCAACAGCTCCATTTTACAAATTCAGAAAAAAAGTGAAGCAACTTTTCCAAGCTCACAAAACAAGCTAGCAATTTATGAAATTAGATGTATGCAGGGGATTATGAATGCTTGATGGAATCTCAAAGTTCATCCAGTTTGAACCCAAGATTTTACAGAAGAAGCTAGGACCTGGCTACTGGTGCCAGAGTCAGAACAAGGAAACCTCTTACCTCAGCAGTCATTCATTTCCTCATTCTCTCCAGCCCTATGAAACCACTACTTTCTGTATCTATAGATTTCTCAGTTCTGGACATGTTATGTAAATAGACTAACACAATGTATGTCCCTTTATGACTGGCTTCTTTCACTAAGCATAAGGGATACAGCTGACTGATGGCAGAGCTGAGGCGAGGTCTCTGGTTTGCTGGCTCCAGCCCAGTCACCTTGCTTTCCCTCAGCTCTGTGTCTTTGTGTTGGAACTAGAACCCACCTCTTCTGGCTGGAGGTCCGGTGCTCAGGCCACTCTCCTGTGCTGCCTCTTTGAGGATCCAAGGATCTGACTGTACAGACAAAGTCTGTGTCCATGAAACAAATAGGGACAACACATGAGAGGTGAAACCATAAGAACAGGAAACTGCCTCACCTCAAGCAAAATGGCCATAAGAGCTCACCCTTCTGTGACTGTTAGTTGTCTATTGATCAGCATTTTCCTTTCAGACATTGACAGCCCCAAAAACTTGGTGACCGACCAGGTGACAGAGAATACGGCTGCCATCTCCTGGGACCCAGTGCAGGCTGCCATTGATGGGTATGTGGTGCGCTACGTGTCTGCTGACGGCCAGGAGACCAGGGAGGTCCCAGTGGGCAAGGAGCAGAGCAGCACTGTCCTGACGGGCCTGAGGCCAGGTGTGGAGTACACAGTCTACGTGTGGGCCCAGAAGGGAGCCCAGGAAAGCAAGAAGGCTGACACTGAGGCTCCCACAGGTAATGGCACATCATTCTTTGGGAATGTAAGATGTAGTGCTAAGCCTATGGGTACTCAAGGTTTGTTTTCCTTCTCTGACATTTGCAGAAATTGAGAATTTATAGAACAGCAAGGTAGTAAATCTTTGTATACTACTCACACCATCCCACACTCCCCTTTAAAAACGTTATCTCAAATAAGGACCTTATATTTAGCCTTGTGCTTTAGTGTTGAAAAGATTAATGGGAATTGGTCACATCTACTCACTGTTCCTCCAATTGTTTATTTCCTTTGTGATCAATCATTAAATATTTCTCCTTGAAAGCAAGGAAATATAAAGAAGCCATCTCTGTTAGGATCTGTGAGTTCAGTACTTTAGGGAAATAACTTCTATTTGGCTCTTCTTAGAACAAGGAAAGGCTTTTGCTTTCTGAGTGAATAAATCCATTTCTGAGCACTGTATGCTCCATTCTGAGAATCCTAAGGTTGCAATTATTTGCAATAACAGTTCATAATTTTAAGGCTTTTCCATCTCCGTTTCCTCATTTTAAGAGCACCTGTATGGAGATATATTTACATAGTGTAAAATTTGTCCTTTTAAAGTGTACAACTCCATGGTTTTAGTATATTCAGAATTGTGCAACATCACTACTATCAAATTCAGAACATTTTCATCAGAACAAGGAAACCTCTTACCTCAGCAGTCATTCCATTTCCTCATTCTCTCCAGCCCTATGAAACCACTACTTTCTGTCTCTATAGATTTCTCAGTTCTGGACATGTTATGTATGTCATAACACAATGTATGTCCCTTTATGACTGGCTTCTTTCACTAAGCATAATATTTTCAAGGTTCATTCATGTTATGGCACATATAAGTACTTGATTTCATTGTAAAATAGTATTTCATTGTATGTGTGTATAAACCACTTTTTGTTTATCTATTTATCAGTTGATAGATTGTTGGGTTGTTACTGCAGTTTTGCTGCTGAGGATAATGATACTATAAGCATTCGTGCATGCATTTTTTGTGTGGACATACGGACATCTTTCTTCGATAAACTATGTACCCAGGAGTGGAGTTACTGGGTCATGTGGCAATTCTACCCTTAACTTTTACTTTTTGAGAGTTTGTTTTACTATAGGGTGCGTGTGCTCGCCAGAGAGACAGAGAGAGACAGAGAGACAGAAAATGAGAAATCACTCCCCAGGGAGGATGGCCATGTCACAATCTCTTCTCCATTCTCCTCTTGGGATTTTGAGCATGCATGCATACGTGCCTGGCATGAGTTTTAGGCCCCTGGGTCTGGGACTCGAACCACAGTAGACTATGTGAGAGTCCAGAGACATAACCATCATGCTATCTGCTGGTCCCAACCCTTAACTTTTTGAGGGAATCTGCCAAGTGGCTTTTCAAAGTATCTACACTACACTAGTCCTCCCTTATCCACGGGGGATACATTCCAGGACCCCTGGTGGATGTCTGGCATGGCAAGTAGCACTGAACTCTTTATTTACAATGTTTTTTTCCTATATATACAAACCTATGATGAAGTTTAATTTACAAATTAGGCAGAGTAAGAGATTAACAACAATAACTGAAAATAAAACACAGTGATTATAACAATATAATAAATTATGTGACTGTGGTCTCTTTCTCAAAAGACCTTATTGTATTGCATTCATGGACTCAACTATGTTCAGGCTACAGCTGACTGTGGGTAACTGAAACCATGGGAAGAGAAACCATGAATAAGGGGGCTGCTATATTTCATACTTCCACAAACAATGACTGAGGATTATTTTCCTCACCTACTTGGTCCCCAGAAAAATTTGTTGAGACAGGGAGAGCAACAGTCAATCCCCATTTTATAGTTGAGAAACCTCAAATACAGAGAAATACCTGATTTCTGCAGGTCACAAACTCAGCTGGTGATTCATGGAATATTCATGAAATATTATGGTACCTTAAAATCTATTTAGTTTAAGGTTTACATGTAATGGTTGAAGAAATTGCCGCTCATCCAGAGGTAGCTGATTTGCGTGGTTACGTAGCTGGCTGATGGCAGAGCTGAGGTGAGGTTCCTGGTCTGCTGGCTCAAGCCCAAGGCCTTCCTATCCTTCTTTTCTGCCTCTTCGATCTGGAACTAGAACCCAGCTCTTCTGGCTGGGGATCTGGTGCTCAGGCCACTTCGCTGTGCTGCTCCTTGAGGATCCAAGGATCCAGCTGTGCGGACAAGGCCTGTATCCATGAAACAAATAGGGACGACATATGAGAGAGAAAACCATAAGCCAGGAAACTGCCCCACCTCAAGCAAAGTAGCCACTAGCACTTGCTCTTCTGTGCCTGTGAGTTGTTTATGGATTATCATTTTCCTTTTAGACATTGACAGCCCCAAAAGCTTGGTGACTGACCGGGTGACAGAGAATACGGCCACCATCTCCTGGGACCCAGTGCAGGCTGCCATTGATGGGTACATGGTGCGCTACATGTCTGCTGATGGCCAGGAGACCAGGGAGGTCCCAGTGGGCAAGGAGCAGAGTAGCACCATCCTGACAGGCCTGAGGCCAGGTGTGGAGTACACGGTCTACGTGTGGGCCCAGAAGGGGGCCCGGGAGAGCAAGAAGGCTGACACCAAGGCCCCCACAGGTGAGAGAAAAGCAAACCAAGGTAATTTGTAGATGTTGATCTCCTGCTATTTTATGACGACACACCTGCTTTTGGGGTCTGTGACCTGAGGGATTGCTGGCTGTTTTAGGGGAGTTTGTTGTGAAAATTTTATATTCATCTAAAGATACAAGTATAGTAGTGGATCCAGTTTTGAGCAGTCCCACAAATGTCTTAAAAGTCTCTCTAAAGCTTATGCTTTAGCCACTTTCCCTCTCACTCATATAAAATTATAAGGAATTTGATAGTAGAAAGGATAAGTGTAGATACCAGAGACTGTAAGGGAAAGAGGTGGTTGGTAGAGAGTAGGGAATAGCATATACTGACTGTCTGCACTCTGGTAGACACTGAAAGACTGGAGGACACAAAAAAATTAAACATTTTTATATACACTGGAGACAAAGTGGAAGGAGAGTATGGGAGGAGAAGAGTATAGGAAAGGAAATTTGGGGAAAAAATAGGTAAGATATTTGTGGGACACAGATATGGTTTATCATCTATTTTTTTTTCTTTTTTTGGAGAGGTTTTTGCTATAGGGCGCATGAGCTCACCAGACAGAGAGAGACAGAGAGATAGAAAGCGAGAAATCGCCCCCCAGGGGGGATGGCCATGCCGCAATCCCTTCTCCTCCATTCTCCTCCTGGGATCTTGGGCACGCACGCACACGCGCCTGGCGTGAGTTTAAGCCACCGGGTCCGGGACTCGAACCGCAGTCGACTACGTGGGAGTCCAGCGACATAGCCATTACGCTAACTGCTGGTCCCAGTTTATCATTTATTGATAAGGATGTGTATAGTATTCTCAATCTAAATGATGTACAGTGATGGAATGTATACATGATAAGTAAATAAATGAATGAATAAATAAATAAATAAATAAAAAAGCGTAGGGAGTAAAGGATATGTGGGAGGGGTAAAGGGAAGAAACATTTAACAAATGAAAGAATGTAAATTTCTCTGTGGAAAATAAAGTTTTGTAATTTTTGATTTATAAAAATAGAAATTACAAAGGAGAAAGGACAACAGGAGGAGGGAATAGCAGAACATTAAAAAATAATGTTAAGTCAGTATAGCATTCCTATAACCACTGGGTTAAAGCGTTGTGTTGCACAAGCTAGTTTATGTAGGTTCGACTTAATAAATATTCTGTAACATAAAGGATCAAGTATTAACCTGGACAACTAGTTCTGTGTTCATTTCAACATATAATTAACTTTTAATGAGCCTCTTCTAAGTGCTAGGCTTTGGGATACAGTGATGAACAAAACAAAAAATATCTTTACTTTCTTGAAATTTAGCAGGAAAGATATAGAATAAATAAGGAAACAAATTCATAGCCATAAATTATGATAAGTTCTATAAAAGAGTTGAACATTGAGGTATGGAGAATAGTGGGGTATATACTTATATTTTTGCTGGGCTCTGGTGGTAGTGAATGTGTGTACATGTGTGTGGGTGTGTAAATTTGTGAGACAGAGATCTTGTAGACAAGTCTTGCTGTATTATAATCCTCCACCCTCAGCCTCCCAAGTATCTGGGACTATAGGGCATGCCATTGTACCTGGCTTTTTAGGGTGTGCTGGGATTCTAGCACCTGCTACTTAGGCTGGGATGAGCTATTTTTTAGAAGGGATGAGTGATGGCTTGGTATGGTGGCGCCTGCTTGATGGCAAAAACTACTAAAGTCTGGAGGATTGTGACATCAAATAGAGATAAGTGAGTAGTAGTAGAATACATCTTCACAGAAACACCAATTAACAGTTGCTTAAACAAGGAAAGAATTGATTTCTTTCTGTGCAGTAGTACAGTGTACCTCGGACTGGCTAATGTCTTAGCTCCCTAGTAAAGGAAACCCGGGCTTCTTCAGTGTTGTTGCTCAGTCATCTGTAGGAGTTGCCCTCATTCACCTGGGTATTGCTCCATCTGCCTTCCAACAGGTGGAAAAGGCCTGTAAAAACTCAGGAATGATGGAAGCATTGCTCATATCTGTTCTCTTCATGTTCCATTGCCAGATCCCAGCTCCAGTGTCAGACCTTGCTACAAGAAAGGCTGGGATAAAAAGTCTGGCAAGTCTGTGCCCAGCTTAAACTTCTGTTACACTGGGGTGGGCAGGTGGAGTGGTGGTTAAGGTGCTGGACTCCCACGTGACTAACCATGGTCCAAGTTCTGAACCTGGTGGTTTGCTTTCTCACTCCCTTGCTCTCTCTGATCAAATTAAAATAATAATAAATAAATAAAATAAAATTAAAATAATTAAAAAACCCCTTCTGTTACATAGTCCTGTCCAATGTAGGACAGCTGGGTGGATGTAGCTATTTAAATTTTAACTAATAAAAAATAATTCAAATAAAAAATGATTTCCTTAGTTGGACTTGACAAATTTTGAATGGTCAATAGCCACAGATATCAGATAGTACAGATTGTAGAATATTTCCATTAATGCAGAGCTCTATTAGACAGTGTACTTGTAGAAAAAGGGCAGAATGGACATTGGGGGGAAACAGCTGTTTCAGGCAGAGAGAAGAGTGTGTGTGCTGGCCCTCAGATGGAGTAGTACCTGAGAAGGCCGAGGAGCTGAAAAGAGGCTGCCATTGTTGGAGCCTAGAGGACGAGAGGGCAAGTGTCCTGAGATGAGGTCGTAGGAGTAGGGGCCAAGTCGTCCAGGATCACATGGTCTGTAAGAGAGAAAGTATGTTCCATTTGTTAGACGATGACATAATGAAATGAAATATTCATTTAAAAAGATTTTTTCAGGCCAAATGAAAGAGATGACAAATACAGAAGTAGGGGAATTAGGAAAGGGGTCATTATAAACATCTAGATGGAAGATGGTGATGATTTGGACAAGTATGATGGCAGCAGGGATCTAGAAAAGGGTTTGTCTGGTAATATTTTGGAGGTACTTGTTGATAAATGAGATGTAGGAGAGGAAGACTATGAGGACTCAAGTATGACCTGTGTTTCTCATTTGAGCAACATGGACAATCAGATATGATTTTTTTTTGAGAGAGGAGACAGAGATAAATAAGTTTGGAGGAACTTTAGACTTTTAAATACTTAAGTTTGAGATGCTCATGAGATTCCTTGGTTAATTGAGTGTTTTATTTATTGGTTCCAAAAATATTCATTGAATGTCTAATACAGGCACTGTGGTGTGTATGCAGTTGTAGATGCAAGTCAAAGTCTCAGAATTGCTACATATTGTGGAGCAATGAACATCCAGTTGGAATATAAAGCCATGGTCATGGGTGAGATCACCTAGGGAAAAATTACGAGAGAGAGGAAAAGAAGGCGCTTTGGACACTCCAGCATTTGAAGGTTGCTACCAAAGGACTGAGGAAGAAGAAAACCAGGGGGGAGTATAGTCATGGCAGCCAAGCATTGAGTATGTGTCAAGAAGGAAGGACCAGCTCTGCCAAATGCTGCTCAACAGCGGAGTAAAGTGAGGTTAGCACGTTGTTAGATGTGGCCACATGGACAGCGCTGGCCATGTAGACTAGCACATTTAGTGGTGTGATGTAGAAAGATGCCAAACATGGCTGAGTTGAGGAGTGTGTGGGAAGGGAAGAGTGAAGTTAAGGTATGCAGACATGAGTCTTGAGACCATCTGTCAGTTCAGGGTGCAGAGAAGTAGAATAAGATGCAGAGGGATGGGATGTTTTAGAACTTGTTCGGCTGGAAGGGATGATGATGCAAGAGGGAGGAGAGAGTAGAAGAAACAAGTCCTTGAGAAGGTGACAGGGATCAACATTTAGAAAAGCAGGTTTAGTCTAAGTTTTGACAAAAGAAGACAATAGGAAGTTGGACAAGGCCCTTCGTTTCTCTGTTCTCCATTCTCCTCCCCTTGTATAAGTCAAGGTAGTTGGGAGATATAACTTCTTGGCTCATAAATTCTGTGGAAAAAAAAACTATATACCATGGATATCATAAAAGAAGTTGTTTCAGCAGCAGCTTTTATGGCTTCTCTTGTTACTGTGGAGGTTTATGTCCTTCTAAGGACATAAAATTTTCATAGTAATAATGTTGGAGAAGATCTGATTCCTTGCAGTTTTTGGAATTCCTTGCAGTTAAATAGAATTATTTTATTTAATATATATATATATATATATATATATATATATGTGTGTGTGTGTGTGTGTGTGTGTGTGTGTGTGTGTGTGTATTTAAATTTGACCAGAGAGAGTCAGAGAGAGAAAGGGAAAGTGAGAAAGCAAGCTACCAGGCCTGGGACTTGAACCACAGTCAGCAATGTGGGAGTAGAGCGTCTCAACCACTATAGTAACTGCTGGCCCTATCCTTGCAATTTTACTATCCAGTGGTTTGTTTCCTAGGAAAATGGAAGCCGAAGCCTTGTTTTAAATGGAATTATATCATTATTTTTGTTTTTAGTTTTAGTTTTTTGCCATAGGATGTGTGTGCTTGCTGGAGAGAGACAGAGAGAGAGAGGGAGAGGGAAAGTGAGAAATCACTCCAAGTGTGTTGGCCATGCCATGGTCTCTTCTCCTCCATTTTCCTCTTGAGATTTTAAGCATGCAAACCTGCGCCTGGTATGATTTTCAAGCCACCAGGTCTGGGACTTGAACCGCAGTGAACCATGTGGGAGTCCAGCAACTTAACCACCACACTACTTGCTGGCTAGGAATGGTACCATTGTTGAAGACAGCCTGGGTGGAGAGCTCCTGGAAAAGGGGTGGTGGGATGCCCTCCCTTGGTTCTAAAGTTCAGCCTTTTCTACATTTTTTTTTACAAAAGAAATTGACAGCCCTCAAAATCTGGTGACTGACCGAGTGACAGAGAATACGGCCATCGTCTCCTGGGACCCAGTGCAGGCTGCCATTGATGGATACATGGTGCGCTACACATCTGCTGACGGCCAGGAGACCAGGGAGGTCCCAGTGGGCAAGGAGCAGAGCAGCACTGTCCTGACAGGCCTGAGGCCAGGTGTGGAGTACATGGTCTACGTGTGGGCTCAGAAGGGGGCCCGGGAGAGCAAGAAGGCTGACACCGTGGCCCTGACAGGTACTGAGTGGGACCAAGACCAGCCCTCTATGCTTATCAGGGAGAGTTTTCCTTCATCACTAGGATGGACCCAAGAGGGCAGCTGCTGCTCCTGAGGACATTCTTCAAAGTGGTTCCCTTTTCACCTTTTTGAGGTGGCACATTGACAGTTCAGATAAGATGACAGTGCAGAGGAAGTAGTGTGACTTCTCTCTCTCTCCAACCTCACCCAACCCTCAGGCTCTCCAGCCTTCATTAGAACCTGGGTGGGCCTCAGCTATGGTCAGAAGCAGGAGGAGCAGGAGCCAGAGAGGGACACTGGTGGCACATCTAGTTCATTCCACCTCCAGCTGTGATTGCAGCTGTTTGGACTGCATGTGATTTGTGTGTATGATGGGCTATGGGATCAGGCTCAAAGGTACTGGAGAAGAGCCCTGTGCCCACGCTGAGCGCTGTGGCCTCGTCCATCTATGTGGGCAGCATCCATCCATTCCATGCCTTCTGTGGCTGAGTGCACCAAGTCTGGCCACCAAATTTAGAGATGTCTAGAATTTCCTTATGATTTTGATTAGTTAAAACTAGTCAGCAAGCCACCCGGTGTCATGGTCGTTAAGGCAGCTGGATCCCACAAGGGTGATTATGAGGTTCAAGTCCCAGATCCAGTCACTTGAAAAACACGCCAGGCTTGTGTGTGTGTGCCCAAAATCTCAAGAGAAGATATGGAGGAGAAGGGATTGTGGCATGACTGCCCCCTAGGGGGGATGCTTTCTTGTCTTCTCTCTCTTTCTCTCTCTGGCATCCTCTAGCAAAATTAAAGAAAAGGCAAACAAACAAACAAACAAACAAAAAAAAACAAAAAAAAAAACTAGCCAGCATTTTAAAAAGTGTGTTTTAAATTTATTTCTTGCAGGTGGTGGTGGTGGTGCACCCTTGACAGTGTCTCACCACTCCACGATCCTTACCTCAGCCTCTTAGCCAACCAGGTTGACTTGGGATTTGAAACTAGGCTTCCCATATAGCTCCAGTATTGCACAGTGGCACCCTACTTCTGCACCACCATGGATGGGCCTAGCCAGCATTTTAAAAAAGTATATATATTTGCCTCTTCTGAGTGAGAAAGAGAAGGGGAGAGAAGAGAGAGGAAGAAAAGGGTGGGGGAGTACTCTCAACAGGATCTCATGCTGTGATTCTCCTTGCAGCCTTTCTCAGCCAGCCATGATCACTGGCCTGCAGGCTGACCAGAAAACTGAATCCTATCCTCCATATGGCTTCCAGCATTGTAGAATGTTGTGCTATCTTTGTGCCACCATTACTGGGCCAGCATTTTTAATCGGAAAAAGTACTATATGCTTATAGTAAAAAAAAAAAAAAAAAAAAAAAAAAAAAAAAATTGAACTAGACAAAGCTGTGAGAAAAAGCCCCAAATTCTTTTTCCCATCTAGGGTCCCTGGTATCTAGTGTCACTCTCTAGATGCATTTCATAATCAGTCTCTCCCTCCGCTCCTTCTCTGTCCTCTCCCTTTCTCCCTGTCTCCCTGGCTCCTTTCTTTGTCCTCTTCCTTCTTTATCTTGTTTTTGTTTCACTGTTTCCATTTGTAAAGACACCATTAAAGCAATCATCATCCGTCTACTCCTTAAAAATGTGAAAATAACTAAGACAGCATCTCCAGTTCATAGCCAGGGGGTGGGTGGGCAGTAAAAAGGTAGCAGAAGCTAGCTGAGGATATTTAGAGTTACAGTTTTGCTTTGATTTTGAAAGCAGAAAATTCAGGTTTTTTTGTGTGATGGATAGAATAAAATCCATGCCAGATGTTATGCTTTAGAAAAATCAAACCAAGCTGATATTACAAAAACTCAAAATTTGTCAAAACATCCTAATTCAAAACAACAGCTGTCTGATTTCTATTAAAATACTGCAACCCAGTTCTCAGCTGAAATGCTACTGGGCAAAAAATAGCTTGAAGACATATTTTTGGGAACTTCTAAATTAAGAGCACCTTCTATGTTAATATGTTTTTCAAAATGGAAATTTCCATTCATATCCTCTTTGATAAAAAAAAAAAAAGAGCTGTCTGGCCAGTTACTATGAGTGTTGACTAGTATTTTCGCTGAGTTTCGTTTTACTGGTCTGCTGTACACACTCTCATCTCCACACATTCTCTCTAGTGTTTGGATGGAAGCACATAAAAGAAAGTCTCTGCTTTTTCTACATCCTTCTCTGTGGGAGGCTGTGCACCAGCAAATATCGCTGGTTTCTTAGAGAGCAAACAATTACACAATGCCAAAGGCCATGATTGGCTCCCCTTCACAACCTCACCTTCAAAACCATACTCTGATTGGCCACTTCCCACAGCAAATCGGTGAGCTTAGAATCCCTCAGATTTGCATATCCGGCACCTCATGATTGGTCCACAAAAGCAACCAATCATAACCCACCTTTTACAATCCTTCATTCAATCAATCACTGCCCACCAACATGTATATAACCACGATCTCTGGCCCACAATCGCCATATGACCCGGATGACCCTGAAGAGTTGTGGCACCGCGTCATCTCCGGAAGACCCTGAAGAGTTGTAACACTGTGTCGTCTCCGTGCTGCCCAACTCCATCGTTCATCCCGTCTCCCACTCCTTCCCTCAGGAAACCTGTTTGACTGTCCCCCGGGTCAGGACACTTCTCCTTTTATTTTCTCTCTCCCTTTTTATAAGCACTCTCTCCCATCACTTTTTCTGTACTTGAGATGCATCTAAGGCTACACATTTAGAGACATAAGAAACTGTAAATTATATCATAACTTTATAGGCAGGGTCTTCAAAAAGTACCTAGAAAACTGCATATTTTGCAAAAACTGGTTTTCAAAATTAAAACTTTTTTTTGCACCAAAGTAAACTCATACTCCAATCACATTTTACACATACTTTTGAAGTGTACACACTTAATTTCCATTGTTGGTCAGAATCTTAGTACATTTTGGGCCCTGCTCCTCAGGGCTATATGGAGTTGTGGCTGGTTTTTCCAGTGCTGGCGTTGGGGCCCATCTGGCATTTTGGTCATCTTTCCAGGCAGTCATTGGCTGTGTCACCTCTGGTTTCTGTATGAGGACTGTTTCAGCTCTGCATCTTTCTCATTTTTCTTATCACTTTGGGAGCCCTGAGAATACACCTGCTAATCTGATCCACACCTCTTGGAGTCTGCTGGGGAAGTGGGTCAGACTCTCCCACTTTGGGGCCCCATCCATTGCCCTCTTCCTTAATCCTCTTGTCCTCTATAGGCCAGAAAGGCTCTGGGGTGATGAGGAAGAGAGCCTGACATGTACTTGAAGGAAGGGAGAGAAATGGGAAGGTCTGTAGGGAGAAAATGTCAATTGATGTCTCAAAAATTATCCTTCCTTCATTGTATCTTAGTAATAATAATTACTGAACTTTTATATACAGAAATTGACCCTCCCAAAAACCTTCGTCCGTCTGCTGTGACACAGTCTGGTGGGGTACTGACTTGGATGCCCCCTTCTGCTCAGATCGATGGCTACATTCTGACCTACCGATTCCCAGATGGCACGGTTAAGGTACTGGGTCCTGTTCCTATCAGGATGCTTTCTCTTCACAGCCTTTCTGTGCAGCAACTAATGTGAGCCCATCAGCTTGATCATCACCCTCATGGCAACCTGCTCATCAATCAGTTGATCCTTACTGATCACCTGCTATGTGCAAAGGACAGTGCTAATCACAGTCATTTGTGAATACTGTGATCTCGTTGTGAAGACTAACCTTTGTGCCTGCTCTTGGCATCCATGACAGATTTGCTGGTCACACATCTGCCCCATTATTTAGTTTGTTTTTGGTCTTCTCTGATAGATATAAGCTCTGTGAGGGCAGGGACTATTTTTCTAGTTTGATTATCATTGTACCTAAAGTGTTCAGGATAGTGCTTAGTACATGATAGCTGCTCAATAAATATTTACTAAATGAATCAATTAGGCCTCATTTCAAGGGTTATAGCTCCCCCTGCATCTGAAGGCCAGCAAATTTTCAAAACTTATCCCAATAAAAAAATGATTAGTTTGTCTCCTTGGTAAAGAGGGAAGAAGGAAGGAAGGAAAAAAGCAGGTCCTTTAATTTATTCATGATCTCAATTAATGCTCAATTTCCTGCTAGAAAAGTTAACCCTATGCTTACAGAGGGAGTGAGACAGGAGCAGAGGGAGGTTTATTGAAATACCAACTGTCTTGGTGTCTCACAGATACCAATGGCCAGTTTCACCACTCTGTTAGGGTCTCAGCGTGACATTGCCTGTTGTTGCTGCTGGTGAAGTCTTCAAGGGGCAGTGTTGGGTGCCAACTCTCAGCTAGTACTCCCAGCAGTGCTGAATCTCTGTGTGTCGGTTTTTCAGAGAGGTGGCAGGGAAATACCGCGGTCCTGGGCTGCCACCGAGCAAAACACCATGACTTAGACAGCGCCCACCATTTATACCAGGGAATGCCATTGACACCGGGGTGAGTGAGGGGGTGATAAACTGAGTAACTGGCTGTTTGTCATCTCCTTTGTTTGGTAGGAAGTGCAGCTTGGTCAAGGTGACCAGAAGTTTGAGTTGGAAGGCCTTGAGCAGGGCGTCACCTACCCTTTCTCCTTGGTTGCATTTAAGGGAGATCGCCGAAGCAAGAGTGTATCTACCACTCTCTCCACAGGTAATGTGAACTCCTTCACTTGGGATGATAGTGCAATTTGAAGGGGACTTCAAAAAGCTTATGGGAAAGTGGCAATCAAGTACAAGTCCATTTTAATGCAAAAAAATTTTGAAATTCACGCATGCTCTTTTTATTAATATGTACTTTCTGTGAACTTTTAAAGACCTCTCAAAGAGGACAGGCTTAGCAGAGCAGAAAAGGTGTGCTGGGAGGAACCGGTGGATACAGCGTTGTGGCTTTCTCATGGCACGAGGAAATGGCAATGGGTTATGGTTTCCAAAGAAATCCACCCAACTCAAGTGGAGCTACGTGGAGTGTTATTTCATGGGGGAGTTCAGATGTGGGAGGAAGTGGTGTGAACTTGACCTTTGTTCTGGTACATTTGGAGTGTTTTTTTTTTTTTTTTTTTTGGAGAGGTTTTTGTTATAGGGTGCGTGTGCTCGCCAGACAGAGAGACAGAGAGACAGAGAGATAGAAAGCGAGAAATCACCCCCCAGGGGGGATGGCCACACCGCAATCCCTTCTCCTCCATTCTCCTCTTGGGATCTTGGGCACGCACGCACATGCGCCCGGCGTGAGTTTTAAGCCGCCGGGTCCGGGACTCGAACCGCGGTAGACTACGTGGGAGTCCAGCGACATAGACATTACGCTAACTGCTGGTCCCCATTTGGAGTGTTTGATGAGAGCAGAATAGGTGAAAAAAAAAAAGATGAGTGAAGAGTTAGAAGAAGCAGAATAATAAGGGATTGTGAAATAATTTCTGAATAAAATAAATTGCTTTTAAAAAGAGGCAGAGCCGGGAACCAGCAGTTAGCGTAATGGCTATGTCACTGGACTCCCACGTAGTCGACCGTGGTTCGCGTCCTGGACCCGGTGGCTTAAAACTCACACCGGGCGCGTGTGTGTGCGTGCCCAAGATCCTGAGAGGAGAATGGAGAAGGGATTGCGGCGTGACCAACCCCCCTGGGGGGTGATTTCTCGCTTTCTGTCTCTATGTCTCTCTCTGTCTGTCTGGCGAGCACACGCGCCCTATAGCAAAAACCTCTCCAAAAAAAAAAAAAAAAAAAAAAAAAAGAGGCAGAGCCCTTTTTCCTTCCTTGCCCTGCTCCTAATGATGGCGCTGTCCTTTGCTTGGCTCCCAGTTGGTGTCCGCTTTCCACACCCTTCGGACTGCAGTGAGGTTCAGCAGAACAGCAATGCCGCCAGCGGTCTCTACACCATCTACCTCCACGGTGACAGCAGCCAGCCCCTGCAGGTGTACTGCGATATGGACACAGATGGAGGCGGCTGGACTGTGAGTCATGCAGAGCCCAGGGAAGTTCTATGCAGTGCCTTGTTCCTCAGCCCAGGGACCTGGTTGGTCACAACTGCTCCAGAGGAGTGCTGGGAGGTCTCTGTTTCTTCTGTGTCCATGGGAGATAGGAGCTGTTGTGGCTGCAGCTGTTTTCAGAGAGATGCCAAACCACTTTAAGGATAGAGCCTAGTGCTTACAGCCTACCATAGAACAGGCTTAGTTAAACTAAGGCTGATGACTTGGAGGCTGTAGATTTATCATCATCTGATAATGCCCTATGTGTAGCTCTTATCTGTATTTTATTCTCTTTAGAGCACCTTCTAACCCTGGCTCTCACACAGCAGCTTCAGAGTAAGTGAGAGAGCATTATTATTCTTGTTTTGCAGGTAGGGAAAGTAAAGTCCACAGAGAGAGTGCCTTGGCTAAGTCACACAAGTTACGGATAAAGCTGGGACCAAATTTCAGGACTTCAGCCTCATAACTCATTGGTCTTCCCAATCTCTGGGCAACCAAGAAAGAAACACACACTTGGTTGGGAGCTCATTTCTCTGAATTCAGGCTTTTTCACTCTGGGTGCACAGTACCTAAATAGGCCTTTCAGACTTTTGATTTAAAAAACTAAAGCCCCAGAAATGGAAATCTGGACAACGTTCTAATCATCCTTCTGTGAGGTTTTATCCTTTTGGGTCAATGTCTTCTTAAAGCACATGCACCTTCTTTGATTGCATCAGCATGATCCGTTTCTATGATGAGCTGCCTTTGAAACTTGCAACTGGGTCCTTCCATCTCCTCCCACTCTCATTTTCCTGTGTCTGAACTGACAGAGGGAGCTCCCTGTCCCAAATCGGCATGCAGTCTTAGCCTACTGTGTAGCCACAACACACCATGGGAGAGAGAAAGCCTGATCTCATAGTGCCCACACTGCTCATTTACACATCTGCTCAGGGGCTGGGAAACCAAAGACACTTGAGCCGCCATGGATGAAATGATACCATCTGATGAGCAGCAATGAAGAAAACTTATTATCTGCACAGCAGCATCTGACGACTGAAAGGCAGTAATTGGATTGGATGGAGGGAAATTTTTGATTGATTTATAAAAATAACAGAACAGAATGTAACACAGGAGGTCTTCCACCTGACCAGGCCCAGAGAGTGGTACCTGCTGCTTTTCAACTGCACCACTGTAACTTCAACATTCTGTCTCTTCAGGTCTGAAGCCCAGTTTCCTGCCTTTGTGCACGTAATTGACTGTTGGCAGGATGTTTGGATTGTCTAGTGTGGCTGTCTTGAAAGCCAAACTCACATAGGGAAGGAGACATTTGTGTAGGGCAGCCTTTAGAAAGAAGTCTCTCTGTCTGTCTGCCTGTAGATACCCCTGGTTTATCGCACAAATACCGATTGAGTGCCTGCCCTGTATCAGACACTGTTTGATATGCTCAAGAGCCAAAAGTGAGCAAAGCAGATGGCAATCTCTGCCTGGAGGAGCTTGCTTTCTGCCTTCTGCCCATATAAAGAATCCTTGTCTAAGTGCAGAAATAATTAAACCACTCTACCTTCTTATTGACATCAACCCTGCCCCACCCAAGTCTTGTTTTTTAATATTTATTTAATTCCATTTGTTATGATTATTTTTTAATTTGACCAGAAATGAATGAATGGAATTTTTAAAATTCCATTTGTTTTTATTACTTTTAATTTGACCAGAAAGAGTGAGAAAGGGAAAGCGAGAAAGCAAGCCACCAGTTCCAGAACTTGAACCGTGGTCGGCCATGTGGGAATCCAGCACCTGTAACCACCACACCACTTGCTTGCTCCCCAAGTCTTGTTTTCTGACCTAGGTAATGCATGCACTGACATTCTCTAGGGCTCTCCTCAAGGCCACTGTGCTCCAGAAAACACGTAGAGTACTGCAGACTTCTCTTGCAGATATTTTGCTGGCAAGTTCCATGTTTTTTGGACTCAGGAGTTTTCTACCACTGAGGGATGACCTATAGAACATTGGCCCTCTTACTGAGCTTTTAGAATCCTTTTAAGAAAATTCTTCTCCATCCCAGGCAGCAGAAACCCCATGGGATAAACAGGCACAGGCGAGAAGAACTCTCCCTGGTGGGAAGAAAGGCCTCTGGTGGGAGGCTAGAAAGAACATCCGGGAACATTTACATGTCTCAAATATGTCCATCTTTGTTTTCTATCTTGAAGATCTTAAGGACTGCATTCGAAGCTCTTTCCATAGGCATTTCAATTCAGTTTTTACTTTTCTCGTCCTGATTTAGTTTTTTAGTACATTAAATAAGTTCTAAAGTGCAATGACAACTTCGTAGTAGAGAACTGGACATAATTAAATTATGTATTTTTCCCCTTGAGATTTTTTAAGGGGCTTTTGTGATTCCCAGATAGTTCATTATAGGCGTTTCATATCATAAAATGAGAATAGACTCAGTTCTGAGTGGTTCAATTCAGTCTGCCTGACCAAGACGTGTAAAGGATCCTTGAGTGCCAGTTCATCTGGAATCTGGTATAATAAGACACAAATGAACATTTATTGTGATATAATAATACCTTATTATACCTACATGTGCCAGACTCTGGCCTACATACTTTGTGATTTACTATGGCTAATGATCTTGCTGAAGCCTTGGTTTCAGCCCGTGATAGGAGGGTTATTAACATCTTGCTCTAATAGTCTAGAAAAGTGAGGCTTATCAAGGTTAACTCACCCAAGAGCACAGCTAGTAAGTGTAGATCTGGGTCTAAATGCCAGAATAAGTTTCAAAGGTTCCCTGACCACGCTGAAACATTGTAAAACCAAACACCAGAAAACAAAAAACCCAAAGCAAACCCAGCTGAGAAGCTGCTCTGACCCTGCCCACTGGGGCACTGAACCTGTCTCCCCATGCTGTTCACCTCTCTGAGGGGCGCTGATCCTGCCCACAGTGCACTGATTTCCACAAAGGGGCATCAAGCCTTCCTCGGGGACCCTGACCTGTTTACACTAAACTCCCACTGGCTCATCGATCCCCCGCCATGAGACAGTGTAGGCTCCCTTGCTCCGTGAGTCCAGGTGAACCCAAACTTCTTTGATTCCCAGTGGAGTCTTGTCTCCAGGGCATGTGCACAGTTCCTGGCTTCCACGCACCAGACTCGTGCGTGTCATTGATTAGAGATGGAGACCTAACGCCTTGGAAATGCATCTGTCCTGAGAGGATAGGGTTGGACTTGAGCCTGAACTTGTGGTGGGAAGGTGAGCCCACATGATGGACATAGAAGTAAATACTGGGGCCACATCCACCCAAGGACTCCACTATCCGCAGTGCAAGATGAGCACCAGGACAGGAATTGAAACAGGCACCTCTCTAGGAAATGAACAAACTCTCTGAATGTCAGGAAATATTATCTGGGAAATAATGGAGCTGATATTTTAAAATTTTCTGACTCAAAGGTGAAGAGATATATGCCTTATCCTTACACCAGCCACTAAATGATTTTCTGTGACACTGGCTTCTTGTTTTTCTGGACTTCTGCATCTGTAAAATGGCATACACATGCTTTCCCTGGAGCCAGAACTTAACACGTGCTCAGTAATTGATTGTTATTTGAATAAACGAATGAAGAAAAATGAAGGAAGTCAAGAAAGGAATGATGCCTGAGGGGCCAGCAGGTGGCGTAGTGGTCGAATGGCTGGATCCCACATGGTGACTTTAAGGTTTGAGTCCTAGACCTTGTGGCTTGAAAAACATGCTAGGTGCATGTGTTTGCATGCTCAAAATCATCAGAGAGAAGGGACTGCAGTGTGGCCATCCCTGCAGGGGAGTGCTTTCTCACTTTCCCTCTCTGTTCCTCTCTCTCTGTCTCTCTCTGGTGAGCTCACGCATCCTATAGGAGAAAAAAAAAAAGATGGACACCTGAGAAAAGTGGCCAGAGAACCACAAAGTTAGCGCAGTATGTAATTGCTGTGATCATTGCTAGATTCTGTTCCGCAGCTCTTTTCCATTTATAAGCTTTTGTACAGTACTATCTCATTTAGTCCTCTCAGCAGCTCTGGGAGTTGGGCTCTTCTTTCCTGCACCTATCCCTGTGCTACAATAAGTTGACTGAGACTCAGAAATAGAAATGACTGACTGCTGGGTCCCTGCCAGCAAGTGGCTATAGTCTGACGGAGGCTGGAACTCTCCCTATTCACTGGTGCCTCAGTTTAGCACCCGTAAAAGCAGCGAAGAGTTAAATGTGAGCTCCCATGTGGAGCGTTCAGCAATGTTGCAGGGCTGCCTGTTCTTTCCCCACTCCTTGTCTCTTCCCAGAGAAAAATATAAAGAATGCACAGTGACGAGGAGGTTTACCTTACCAAATTCAAGATAATGTGGTTTTTACTTCAAGGCACATGCTGTGAAGTCTGGTAGAAAGAGGGAGATTAGATTTTGTGTTGGGGCTTCTGCATTTGAATGAATCCAGAGGCAAATAGGTAGAGAGAAAGAGGCAGTTGCAGCCTTTGGTTAGTGGGAACCATTACTGAGATTAGCTAGAAGGTCATTTAGCTTGGATTTCAAGGTCATGATCAATTTATATAATTAATAATACACCTAAGTGGACACAGGTGTGTTTAGCTTCTAGGCACTTTTCAAGTTTACTTCATATAAAGTAATCCAATTTACTCTAACTGGACTTGCCTCCCTTCTCCAAATAGAGGGATTTCTGAAAAGAAAGCCGTGCACACCCTTGTGAAATATTCCGTCTCTGTTTTCTCACTTCTCACTCACACATCAGCCCAGTTTGGCTTCTGTCCTTTCTCTCATATGGACCTTGTTAAGGCACCATTGATTTCTGTGTCACTAAATTCTAGTGACAGTTTTAGTTTAATTTTCTTGACACCTCAATAATTTGACACTATTGACCACACCTTTCTCCTTGTGGGTTTTGTGATTCCATAGTTTTCCATGTTTCCTTCTACATCTGTAGTTGCTCTGTTTCTCTCCTCAATGAACTCCTTGTTCTCAGTGTGGCCATTATATAGTGGTGATCCTCAAGACTTGATTGTGGACCATTTTTTCTTTTTAGTTCCTACTTTCTTCCTAGGTGGTCTCATCCTTTCCCATGATTTCATTTTACTGTTATGTCTCAGTAGCCCTGAATTAGCTAGGATAGAATGATTCTGCTGCAGTAACACACCAACTGTAAGCGCTAATGACTTAACACATATTTTTCTCATATGTGAAATGTCTTCTGTAGGTTTGACAACTGCTTTTGGGTGGTAACTTAGGGGTTCAGGCTGTTTCCATCTGTGGCTTTGCCATTTCAGCATGTGACCCTCACCAACATCATGGCACATGGCAATGGAAGAGACCAAAGAGAGCCCTACCCACTTTCTTGTGTTTCTACTTAAAGTCTTTTGGCTAGAAATAGTGACACAGCTCTAACTTAACTATAAGGGAAGCTGAAAAAAGAAGGCTTTCTGTGTTCCTAGGAAGACAAAAGTGAAATGGGACTTGGTGAACTCTTAGCATTGTCTTGGGCACACTACTACTTCAATAAATCTTGACTTCTCTTTAGAATTATAGCCCTTACATTCAACTGCTATGTGGCATCTTCATTCACCAGGATACCTCAGAAATAACTCTTACTTTCCATGTCCCCTAAATGAGCTCATCATGAAATGATAAAACCTGTCCTAACTCAATCCCTCATCTCAGTGAGTAGCTGAGTAAATAGCCATCCAGTTCTGCAAGCCCAAATTGTAAAGATCACCCTTGACCTCCTCTACTTTCTGCTCCACATTCTATCTGTTACCATGTCTGTCCATTTTTTGTTTTATCCACTTATGTCTATCTTCAGGACGGCTCCTTGCCCAAGTACCGTCCTCTCTCACCTAAACTTTATAGTGGTCCTCTAACTGGTTATCTCATATCAGCTTTGGTCCTTAACCAGGCCATTCTTTTTTTAACATTTAATTAATTAATTAATTATTATTATTAATTTGACCAGAGAGAGACAGAAAGATAGAGAGAGATAAAAATTATAAAGCAAGTCACCAGATCCAGGACTCGAACCACAGTAAGCCATGTGGGAGTCCAGTGCCTTAGCCATCATGCCACCTGCTGGTCTTCAGACAATTCTTTATACTATGTAAAGAGAGATCTGATCAAATGTAAATAAGAACATTTCATTTCCTGCTTAAAACCCTGCAATAATTTCATTGTTCTTACAATGGGCCCACATCTTCAACAATATTTGTTAGAGCCCCACTAGGACTGACCCCTGCCTATCTTTATAGCCTTCCTTCCAAGTCTTCCAAGTCCTTTCTAATTATTCCCTGGAAGCTCTGACATCCTGGCTTTTGGTCCCCTTACCTGAATTTTTCTTATTACCTTACTGGTTTTAGCCACTTCCTAGGAGAATTTTCCTCATTCTATGGTCAGGTTCCCCTGTTTTATGCTCCATAAGGCCTATCACATCTTTCTTCTACAAACTTGATTGTATGTTTGTTTGCTTGATTATTTAATTCATGGCTATTTTATTTCTGGACCATCAGATCCTTGAGGTCAGGGACCATTCCTGGCTTATTCATTTTGCATATCATCTTGCATAGTACCTAGAACATAGCAGATGCTCAGTAAGTATTTGTTGGATAAACTTTTTTCCCCCTTTTCTCCACAGTGTTAAATAGTTGCTAGGGTAGAAATCATGCGAATTAAAAATTAGTTCATTAGGGCCCAGATGGTGGCACGGCAATAAAACATGATGCTCTGCAAGGCAATCCACATATGAAGGTTCCCAGTTCAAGTCTAGAGTCCTCCCTGAGTACTCCAAGTATATGCCTATCCATGATTTGGGGCTAGCTGTAGAGGTGGAGCACAGTATTGAGACTCTCCTGGAGGCAGAGGCTCTCTCTCTCATTCTCACTTTTGCTCTTGGAATCATGGAAGAAATTAATAAATAAACTTTTAAAATGTTCTAGTTTCAAACTATTTAATGGAGAAAAAGGACACTGTGTAAATACAACATGCCCAGTTGAGTTGAGTTGATGTTGAAGGTTAGGTCAGAGCCAGTGGAAGTATGGAATATCCTACCCTACGCAGCCCATCACTGGCAACTGTATCATCAGTTCCCCAAATTTTTCCTTGCTCTAGAACTGAGCTCTCTTGGGAGCAGGAAACTTCTATGCTTTGTTCTACACATTTCAGTATCTAGCATACCACAGTACACATAAAAAATGCTTACCAATATAGTGAATCTGCTGCTATATAAATAACCCTTTATGAAAAAGAAAGAAAGATGTGCTAGCTGGAGAAGTCCTTGTGTGTGCAGGCTCACAGTCCCCTCTTGTTTCCCAGTGCACCTTGTAAAATACAAATATTGTTCCCCTTCCACTCCATGATGTGTGGTCTGTGTCCAACTGAAATGTCCATCTCCCTTCTCAGGTCTTCCAGAGGCGGAACACTGGGCAGCTGGATTTCTTCAAGCGTTGGCGGAGCTATGTGGAAGGGTTTGGGGATCCCATGAAGGAGTTCTGGCTTGGTATGACCTTTGGAAGCCCAGGATGGGCAGGACTGTGAAGGGGTAATGTCCCTTCTGCCAAACTGGTCAGGAAACATAAGGGCACTCACCACATTCAGGGAAAGGTCCTAAACGGGGACACGGACAGGAACCTGCTAAACAGGGTGTTGGTGGGTCATGTTCATGGAAAGGCCCTCATGTGCTCTGGACTTGTCACAAGGTAGATCTGTCGGGGTTCTCATGCCGTCCTTTTCTGTGCTCTGTAGATTCTTCCTGGAACCTGAATTTCTTAAAAACCACAGTGGTAGAAAAATAGTTGATGGGTTGGCATTCTGGGCTATTTGGGAGGCCATTCTAGTAGTTCCGAAATTCTGCTAGTTATGCCAGGCAGTAGGGCGTAGTTTTCCCCCCTTTTCCTTCTGCTGTCTCCTGGAGCAGATGTTCACAGAGAGTGAAACAACTCAAAGTACCATTTGGGAAATGAAGAATTAAAAAATCATAATCTGGACACTCAGTGTCTAATAGAGTAGATGATGTTTATGGTTTGCTTGGTGCAGAATCTCTTCAGAGAGCTGGGAACGTGTAGTTGATAAGTGGATGATAAATAGAATTGCTTCTGTTTGGAGACATGGAACCAATGGTGGCAGATTCCTTCTACGGTTATTCCACCCCATCAGACCTCTTCTCATAGGACGTGGTTTCCATGCTCATGAACATGACTATGCCAAAGAAATTATATGATAAGAAAATAAGCTCCTACCTCCCCCAAATAAATTATATAATAAGAAAATTACCGACCCAAAGAGAAAGTGTTGAGACAGCCCCTAATGAGCAGAAATCCAAAAGGCTGACATGATTTGGGGTCCAGAAAGTCTCAGATGCAAATGGTAGGTGCTCACATACATTAGGTGATTGGTTATTGGAATTCTATTCCTTATTTTTAGGACTTGACAAGCTACACAATCTCACCACTGGCACACCAACCCGATATGAAATAAGAGTGGACTTACAGACTGCCAACGAATCTGCCTATGCCATATATGATTTCTTCCAAGTGGCCTCCAGCAAGGAGCGGTATAAACTCACAGTGGGGAAATACAGAGGCACCGCAGGTAAGGAAAATCGTTTTCTTACTCTTAGGGTCTCCTGATCTCTGTTCTGTAAGGCTTGGTTTGCCGTGTACTATGGATCTGGAGGGTGGAATATTCTGCAGAGGTCAATCGTCTTCACTGACAATTAAAACCCTACTCCCTGCAGGGTGCTGAGGGTGAACAAAGCAGTTCAAGCCACCCTTGGCAAATTGGAACTTCTGTACCTTATACATCAACCTCCATCCCCTTTTGCTCCCCAAATTCAGGCATTCTGAACGTTCCATTCGACTTCAGCATGGTCGTTATCTCTGTCTGTGTAGCAGCGTGTATGTTATTGTTTAAGCATTTTGTGGCACTTTGCTCCAAATAAAGAGAGAAAAATCAAAGTGCTGATTCCGACAATAGGAAGTATAGGTCATTAACTTAATACAATTGTGACAACACAGACAGGAGCAATTCATCTGAACGTGGGGAATCTTTAGCCTCAATTAACTGCGCACTGGATTTTAGCCAGCTGAGGATAAGTTCCATTTTGAAGAATAAAATTAAGCCTCATGACTTAAATACTAAGATTATGCTAGTAACTATTTTATGTAAGAGGATTGGTGTTATTGTTTTAATACTAATATTTAAAAATCCATATTTATGGGTTTAAAAACCTAATGAGTAAATCTGTTCTTTGAACTTGTGCCTGCTTTTGATTTTGGTATAACTATGTTGGCATGTGTTACCAGCCAAACTGACTGACTGTGTGTAAGGTGTAGATGTAAGATGCAGTCTCTCTTTTTAGGCTCACATGTAAATAGATGAATAAAAATATAAGGTAACCTTTGCAGAGTTAGCTAAATGGAAAGAAAAATAGTTACAAGAGTATAGAGAAGGTGGTTACATTAAGGACTGAAAGGACTGAAGCTTCCTGTAGGACAGTGGGATGGAGTTGGGTCTGAAAGAAGGCTGGCACTTAGATGTGAGGGAAGGAAGGGGCTTTCCAGGCAGAGACTGAGCAGAGGCAAAGAAATTGGTGTGTGCGCTCTTGAAGCCTTATAGGATTTCTCAAGATTGTCCACTCAGGGACCCTGATGGCAGAAGACAGTGAACAGAACCTCCGAGTGTCTGGGGCAATGGTCTCAAGTACACAACTGCAAATGTAGACTTTTTTTTTAGACCTTATCATTTCCTTTCTTTATTATTATTTTTTTTCCAGGTTTTTGCCATAGGGTGCATGTGCTTGCCAGAGAGAGAGAAAAGAGACAGAGGGAAGGAAAGTGAGAAGAGAAATCATTACTTGGGGGGGTGGGGGTGACCATGCCACAATTCCTTCTTTTCCATTCTCCTCTTGTGATTTTGGGCATGCACACACATGTGCCTGGTGTGATTTTCATGTCGCTGGGTCTGGGACTTGAAACTGTGCAATTGGCCATGTGAGAGTCCAGTACCTTAACCACCACACCACCTGCTAGTTCCTCTTTATTCTTAGTTTTTTAAAGTTTATTCATTTATTTCTTCTACAAGTAAGGGAGACAGCACCAGATGTGTGCCTATTGTACTCAGTGTGGTTTCCGGACTTGAACCGGCAGCCTTCCTATGTGGGTCTGCCTTGTAGAGCACTGTGTTTTACTCATGCATCATCGTCTACCCCATTCTTATTATATTTTTTTATCACAGGAAATTTGCATTTGTTCTTGTTTCCCAGTGCCTAGCATGGAGCCCAGTACAAAGTAGGTGAGCTTAAAGAATGAAATTGCTGGTAGAACTTTTGTATATAATCATATGGATATTTAATATCTTATTTTTAACAGAGATTTTTGCTGTAGGGTACATGAACTTGCCAGGAAGACATGGAGAGACAGAGAGACAGAAAACAAGAAATAACACCACCCCCCCCAGGGGGTTGGCCATGCCGCAGTCTCTTCTCCTCCATTCTCCTCTCAGGATTTTGGGCACACACGCACATGCGCCTGGCATGAGTTTCAAGCCACCGGGTTCGGAACTTGAGTTGTGGTAGACTATGTGGGAGTCCAGCAACATAACCATTACGTCATCTGCTGGTCTTGGATGTTTAATATCTTAATAGTCCTGAGACCCAACTAGGTCCCATAGGGGTCAGTGAAGGGGTGAGTTTGGGTATGTGGTGACATGAGAGGAGACAAATGGGAGGAGGAGGTGGCAACAGAGTAAGAGGAATTCAGGCTTTAGACACAAGGGAACTGTTCAAACATCTGAAGCAGAGTTGAGTAGGAAAGAGTATGCTAAAAATTGCTTTAGGGGGAAAAAAATCCTCCCCCCTCCCACATACACACATAAAAAGGCATTGCAACTAGAAGAGCCTGCACTGCTTTGGGTACTGTCACTTCTTTCCTCAGTGGCCCTGGGTCTGCACAGGCTGGAGACAGGCTGGACAACCCCTTTATTCTGTGCTACCCTCACTCAGAAGTATTATAAACCACATGAAAGTCAGGCATAGAGAACGTCAGGTAAAGTACAGTTAGGAAACTTAGATTGACACTCATATGATTATAAGGATATTAACTGAAAAGAGGGGGATTCAGAGATGCTGTTTTGTAGGACTAAGCACATTTCCTACCCGTCCCCCGCCCCATCACTAAATAAGATCAGATGTCTTTCGGGCAGCTTCTTCCAGGATCGCTCAGCCCTTCGGTGTGGTAGGGTATGAACATTCCAGTCTCCTTTAGGCCTTGGGCCTCCTTCTGCTCTGGCCTTGGTCCACGTGGAACTCATCGGGCCATCCCTTTGGTTTCCAGGACCCTCTTCACTGTTCTTGACCCCAGGATTCAGCTCACCTCCACCTCTCTTTCTCAGGCTAACGAGTCCTAGTCTTCACTGGCTCCATTTGTGGGCCCTCCCTGGACAAGATAAGAAGTTGTGCTTTTCCTTTTGGCCCTGTTCCCTCACTGGCCTCCTGGTTGGGGACATTACTCAGCTGGTCCTCTCAGACTGCTTGTTTCCCTTTCATTGACCATTAAAATTTATCTTTCCTGAGGCCTATCTTAAAAACATCCAGTAAATTAGCTGATGCTAATGGGAAGGTGAGTGGAAGTGAGTCAACATTTTCGTGAATTGGTATGATTCTCCTCCAAGGTATTCTACTTACATTTTAACTGTGACTGAGGGATAATTCTTGTTCTGAGGTTGTTCAGGCCAGCAGGGCTGGTCAGTGGAGGATGGATTTTTTAATAACAAGCCTTGGGAGACTCTCAAATTACACAGCATTTAGGCAGCAGTTCAGTTTTCCCACATGTACTATCATTCCCACTTTTAAATTCTGAATTACGGTAGTGGGGTTAGTGGTCTTTTAGTTTCCTTTATATTAATGTATGCTGATTGGCCCAGGAGGAGAGTTTTAAAATTTAAGAAGCTTCTGGCTAAGTGATGAGGCACTATTTAGAGGACACACGATGAAGTGGAAGGTGAACATTTTAATAACTCCATGATCCGGTCAACTCTCCCCAGATTTTAACTTCATTATAGCTCTCATTGGAACCCAGAGATGGGCAGCCTAGGTAGAACCATGAGGTTTAAGACTTGTCCACTACTCATACTGTTCAGGTGGGCCCTCAACACTTGACTTCCACCGAAGCCATATGGGAAAGCCCATTACTTGTTTATTAAGGAGTCTCCAGCAAGGTAAGAGTGTGTATGTTTAGTTTCAGATTCTGAGTCTTAGAATGGGACAGGTGTATCTTTTTTTTTTTTTTATAGTTTGTTATAGGGCTTGTGTACTTGCTGGAGGAAGACAGAAAGAGAGAGAGGAAAGAGTGAAAAATCACCCCGTGCTGCAGTCCCTCTCAGGATTTTGGGCATGCAGGCTCATGCACCTGGGTATCACTGGGTCTGGGACTGTACCGGTGCAGTTGGCCATGTGGGATCTAGTGCCTTCACCTCCATACCACTTGCTGGCCAGGACAGGACTATCTTATGAGCTCTCTCTTCAAGATGCTACTCATTTGTCTAGAAATTATAATGAAAACACACATAGATGTTCAGATGGTACAAAATGAATTCTGTGGGTCCATCTGCCATTTTTAGCTGATTTCAAGTCCCATTGCCATGGGCCTTGGTGGTACCCAACCAAGGAGGGATCTGCTGCCTGCGGCTCTTGGCACCCTGGGGCTCTACCAGCATTTAGTGGGCAGGGCCAGGGATGCCAGATAGCCTCAGTGAAGAGTTATTGTGCCCCAAATGCCAGTGCTTCCCTTGTTTTGAAGTAAATATTTAAATGCTTACACTTGAAAAAGAGAAAGAAAAATTAATGGGGACATGGACAAAAGGGAACGATAGAAATGACACAGACCCTCCCACCCCCCTTTTATTTTATTTATGTACTTGTTATTTTTGCTATGGGACTCATGTGCTCACTGGAGGAACAGAGAGAGATACAGAGACAGAAAGCAAGCAAGAAATCACCTCCCTAGGGAGAATGGCCACACAATCCCTTTTCCTCCATTTTCCTCTTGGGATTTTAGGCATGCATGCATGTGCACATATTTCAGCTGCTGAGTCCAGGACTCGAACTGCAGTCGGCCATGTGGAAGTCCAGCACCTTAACTACTACATCACCTACTGGTTCCCACAAGCCCCTCTTACTCACCCATTCCTGATCTCAAAGTAGAAGACCTCAAGGTCCAGTGTCTGCATGTGACTTACAGGGGTGTAATGTGAAGGGCTGTGGCCCGAGACGGTGCAGCCACCTGAGTCATCTTCCTGCCCTGTGAGGTGCTGGAGAAAGCGAGTGGGTCTCAGAGTGACATTTTGATGAGGCGGAGGATGACCAGCTCAGTGGCCCCTCTGTGAGCTTGGGTTCAGACTGATTATGGGTCTGCCACCAACCCCTTCAACTCCTGCACTCGAGAAGAACCAGCTTCCACCCCTAAGCCCTTATGCTAGAGGTTGTGCCCTGATCTCTCATCAGTGTTTTCTCTTAAAACTCTCATGATAGGAGGAAGTCCAAGCACTGTTGGCCTGACTACTTCATCTTACTTAGGGAGATAAACTTAATAAATCAGGTGATCTCAGCCAGGGCTTGATGACCAGCAATGTTTTGATTCATGAATACACTCACTATCCACATGGTGAAAATCAGGAGGGCTTCAGTTTCTAAGAAGTAGAAAATCCTTCTGCAGAGAAAGATTTCCACCTTTGGGCCAAAACCTGCCTTATCTTTCTTTTTCCCAGCACTCAAGATTAGACAACTACAAACAGGTCTTTGAGAAAGCCTCAGTACAATTCTCAGAAAACAGCTCTGAGAACTTTATATGCAAGTTAGATAAACTGCTCATTTAAAGAATGTTACTAAGGGAGATGTTGCATGCGATTTCAAGCTGTAATTGACAATCTGCAAGAAATCTGAAGGAGGAAGGAAATGGGTATAAATAAAGTGACAAAGTGGAGGGGGATGAATTGTTCTACTGTCTCTGTTTGGGAGTGGCCTCTATTGGCCCTGTTCTCTTCCTGCTTTCTCTGGGTGAGCCATAAAGGAGAGTGAGCTTACCAAGTTAAGAGGGGCAAAGGAGAACCTACCTTTTACGCAATGTATTACCCTTCCTTCTACACCTGCTCCATCCACCCAACTAAGTTTGTGTGTGTGTGTAGTGTTTTTGGACAGGGTCTTGCTGTGTTCTGTGCCTCTTTTTTTCAGCTTCTGGAGTAGTTGGAACCACAGGTGAGCCATTTCCAGGTTTTAGGGTGGGCTAGGAATTGAACTAGGCTAAGTAGCAATGACCAGTGCACACTACCACAGCTAGGTCCTAAGTTTTTGAGCACAGGACTTCCTTGTATTGCATTCCTAGAGCCTAGCATGTGCCAGCAGATATTCCTTTTGTAAGTTTATTCCCTGAATAAATAAATGATGTCATAGGTCAGGCATTCTCACATTTCTTTTTTTTTTAGAGAGGTTTTGGCTATAGGGTGCGTGCACTCGTCAGACAGATAGAGAGAGACATAGAGACAGAAAGCGAGAAATCACCCCCCAGAGGGGATGGCCACGCCGCAATCCCCTCTCCTCCATTCTCCTCTCGGGATCTTGGGCACGCACGCACATGTGCCCGGCGTGAGTTTTAAGCCACCGGGTCCGGGATGCGAACCGCGGTCGACTACGTGGGACTCCAGCGACATAGCCATTACGCTAACTGCTGGTTCCCAGGCATTCTCACATTTTCACCAGCAGCAGACATCTGCAGTCTTGTCAAAGCCTGTGGTGTAGTTTCTGGTTCTGCAGGTCTAGGAAGGGGCCTGAGAATGTGCATTTTAAGCAAGCTCCCAGGGGAGCAGATGCTGCTGGTCTGGGACCCCACGGAGAACCATGGTTGTAGGCCGTCAGAGATGGCTCACTCTTGGTAGCATGATTGAAACCCTCTGCTGAAATAGGAAGCCACAGGTGAACAGGTAGACCTCGAATTTGGAATCTGAGGACTGAGATTTGAGTTTTGGGTCTGCCATTTGTAGACTAAGTCCTTGATGAATCCTGGAATCTAACCTTTGTGTTTCTTTCCTCAATGGGACCAAGTACTGCCTTGGTCCCTTGCAGACGCATCAGGAGTCAAATGAAAACAACATGAAAGGCCTTCAGAAAGCTCATGGAAAATGTGCAATACGAAAAAACTATGGATTTCCAAAATTTTTTGCACCAAATAAATTCATACTTTAATTTCATTTTTCCATGAGCTGTTTGAAGTGCTCTGGAATGATTAAGATGATTGACAATCTCGGAGATTAGGTGTAAGTGTAAATATCATTGTTGCAGAATCACAACTTGATTAAGCTCGTGACTGATATGGGCCCTTATTGCCTTTTATGAGCTGTAAAAGAAAATAAACCTATAAAAGGATTAAAACTCTAATAGGGAACTAGAAGTAATACAAGTGCAATAATTAAAACAGCTTTCCAGATAGGATGTAATGATGCACTGTATTGTACATATGTCCCCAGAAAAGTGTTGCAAGTTCAGGAGCGTGTGTGCAAGTGTGTGTGTGTGTGTGTGTGTGTGTATTAGAAGGGTGGGTGAGAAGATCAATAAGAGAATCTTCCTCAGAAGATAGAATTGAGTTAGACTTTGAGGGATGGTTAGCATTTGGACTGATAAAGGGCAGATAGAACCCCATGGAAGGTGAACTGTCCACTCCACAGCAGGGGGAACCCGGTGGGACACTGGGAAGCGAGACTGTGCACAGGGTACAGCCAAGTTGCAGACCTGCAAAGTGAGGAAAAACAACTCACCTCGTGTGATAGGAAATAGAGAATGGATGTTTAAGCTTCAGAGGGACCAGCAGACAGGGTGGTTGTCAATATGAGCCCAACGAGATGAGAAGAGGCCTAGGTGGCAGCCATGAGAACAGAGTGGTGGGTGAACATGAGTGATCTGTAGAAGGACTTGGTAAAGGGGTAAAGATAGGGCTCAGGGGTTCCAGGTCCGGGTGGTGGGAGGAAGGATCATGGTACAGATACAGACACAGATGGGCAACAGAGAGTGGTTGTCTTACGTGAGGGGTGGTCAGGGTCTATGGGTTGAGTTCACACATTTGATTTTGGATCCTTGTGGTTATGGAGCTTCCACTGAAGATGCTGTTAGACCCTTGAAGAAATAGGTCTGGCATTTGGGTAACAGGCCAGGGAAGAGAACTTTCTCATCTGTATCATTTTGGTCATTTTGAAAGAGTGGTTACTACCTGTGATATCTGATTGGATCCTTGGCATTTTCATGCCTAGACATTTTCCTGCCAGGCTCTCTTTCAGGACAGAATATGCTCATCACTTAAGTGGTTAAACCTCACATCTCTTCTCTCCTGCAGGGGATGCTCTTACTTACCACAATGGATGGAAATTTACAACTTTTGACAGAGACAATGATATTGCCCTCAGCAACTGTGCCCTGACACATCATGGTGGCTGGTGGTACAAGAATTGCCACTTGGCCAACCCCAATGGCAGATATGGGGAAACCAAGCATAGTGAGGTAGGTAACAGGTTCTGCCCACATTTAGCTCCCAAAGGGACACCTCCAAGCTTGTCTGGCAGCCTATCTTGCTCTGAGGCTTCCAGTCAGGACAGTAGAGCTTCTTCTGCAAGCTCCTTTCTATGGCCTTAAGGTCTTGGCCTTCCCACCCACTGGCTGCACTTACTCAGTAGCTGGTGTGTGTGAAACTAGGGCTGTCCACTGCTGCACAAAGACTGAAGATGTGGCTTATACATCATCTTACTTTGCCAGTTCACACAAACAAACTGAGTCAGCACCAGCTGCTATAACAAAATAGCATAGCCTGAGTGACTTATCTCTCACAGTTCTGTGGTGTGGACTACCTAGATGAAAGCCCAGGAGATTTGGTTCTTGGTAAGGCCCTCTTCTTGGATTATAGACAGCTTCCTTCTCCTTGTATCCTCACATGGTAGAGAGAGGAGCTCTGGTCGTCTCCTCTTCTTAGAAGGACACTCATTCCATCGTTGGGCTCCATCCTCATGGCCTCATGGAAACTTATTATTCCTGAAAGGCCACACCTCTAAATACCATAACATATGAATTTAGGGTAGATACAAACATTCAGTCCATGGCAGATACTTCATAATCCTTTTTAGTTGCTCTCCCAGTTACACCAGAGCTATGACTTTAGATTTTTCTCATCTTTTGGTCCAGGAAAACCAAATCTTTTCTTCTTTAGGTCAGCCTTAGATCCACTTTACCCAGGCACCCCCAGGCTGCCCAGAGCGCGAGGTGGTCCAGCCTGTTCATTGCAGGAGCACACAGGGCGATGTGCTCCTAGGGTTCCTCTCCTGTCCCTTGCTCAGAAACTTTCCTGATTGTGATACCTCGAACATTCATGAGCAGCATACATCACCTTGACTCTTGGCTGGCCATGGGGTGCCTTCCGCCTGGCCCTGGCAGCCTCTGAAATTGCATCTTTGTTTCTCCTCTCCCGGCAACAAGCCCTTCCTGAGTTTCTAATTGCCTACTTTAGGTCCTGATCCTAGTCTCTAGGAGGTTACTTTTCCTCAGAACCCACCTCATACCAACAGTACCATAAATATAAGCACACCGAGAGTCCTGGTACATTTCCATGATTTTGGCCCTGACCAGGCTGCAAGAACTCTCAATCCTTATGTGATTTTTCAAAGGGAAGAAGAAATCTGCCCCCAGGGAGGCTACGGAGGGTGGGCCCATGAATCACATTGGCAGCAGGTGGGCTGACTCAGGCAAGCCTGTGATCAGAGATCAAATATTTGAAATGAGCAGCCAGCATGCCCTAAACCATCCCTGTATTTGCTAATAAAAGACATTCATCTGGTTAATGTGCTTTTCACAGTCTGCAAGGCATTTAGCTTCTTGTTTATTATTTACCTCACAAATTAAAATACATAAAATTGGTCACTTGGGCTCTTTATTGGCCAGGTTGCAAGGTTATTAAGTGAATTAAATATTATTGTGCTCACCAGTCAAAAGACATAAAATGAAATTTAGTTTTCAGCAGGCTATTTGTTACCCCAGAGCTAATATCTAAACAGTCTAAATTGAAAATGATTTTACACAATTGGCCAATTAATATGTTTATTTTTGCCTTTAATTTTTTTGGAAAGGAAAAGAGTGAAACAAAGATAATTTGCTCCTTGCTGGCTAGGTTAACCCTGGGTTATTTTTGGGGATGCTCTAGCCCTTCCGACCTCCTACCCTTGGGCTATCCTCCGACCCCTGAGGCCTGTGGCTTCAGGCCCTCTGCCTATCTAACTCCAGTTGCCTAGCAAAGGGTACATAATTTTAGCTGGGGACCTCACTTCCCTGACCATACCTGTCACCACTGTCTCCCTTTTTGTTTTTTAAGCAGAGAAAATGAGATAGGATTCCCTTGTACCATATCCTCTTCACCCTCCTTCCAAGTGACTCTTATTAATATTGTTTTTTTTACTTAGGGAGTGAACTGGGAGCCATGGAAAGGACATGAATTCTCCATTCCTTACGTGGAGCTGAAAATCCGCCCTCTTGGCCACAGCGGGGAACCCACCCTGGGCAGAAAGAAGCGGACACTGAGAGGAAAGACAAGAGTGTTCTGATGGCCATTAGAGCAGTCCCTCGCAGGAGACAAGACCAGCTGGGTGCGGGCTGCGTAAACTTGGGGGGTGGGTAGGTGGTGACCAATGAGTGGAACTTTGAGGGAGTCTCGTAGCATCTAATTTCTGAGATGGCTGGATAACCCACAGAACAAGTCATGTCACCAAGCTTCAATCACAGAGGTTCCTTCCTTGTATTCTGCATTTCTGCCCATCTACACTAGGGGGCCTATGGTTGCACTGTGTATGGAAAACACAGTATTGGAACGGAAAGGTTTCTCAGCATCACTACAGTAGTAAATATACTGGATTAGGATAAAAAAGTGTGTCATCTAGCACCTCACCAATGGGAAATTTCTAGATATTGACACATAAGTGGGTATGTTTAAAGCTCTAGTAATAACAGATCTCTCTGTTATTACTAGAAATACCAGAGAGGGGTTTTGATGATTAAAGGTAACCTGATCTTGTTACTGTCTGTTCCCTCTGGCTTTTCAAAAAAAAAAAAAAAAAAAAAAAAAAAAAGGATTATCCACGCCCTGGTTGTTGGTGTTAAGAGGAAGAATGACAGGAACCAAAGGGGCCATGATGGATTCAGTCAGCTAAGTTCTGTCTAATATCCAACGAGTTGGAAACCAAAGCTCCCATTCTACTACTTCCCACTGCCCCCTTTCCAGCCATTGGCATAGTCAATTTGTAGATCTGCATATGTTGTAAATAAATTCTCACTCATTTCAAGTGTAAGTAGTTTGAGTCTCTCGACAATTGGTACCTCCCAAAGGCTCCCCCCTGACGCCTTCGTACCCAGCAGGCCCTCAGCCCCTGTCCTTCCCTGTCCCCCTGCTCTGTTGAGCCCCTGGGTTTTCTTAGCATGGGGAGGCTTTACTGTCTGACCTTGACTTTGCATATTCATATCATTTCAGAAAGTTTTCTGTAGTACAGTCAGTGATCACTGAAGTGATTTAAATCCCTACTTACTCAAAACAAAAAGAAAAACTTGATTAAAAAAGTTTGCTGCGGGGTCCTGCAGGTGGCATGGTGGTTAAAGGCGCTGGACTCCCACATGGCCAACTGTGCTTTGAGTCCCGGACCTGGCAGCTTGTCTTCTCTCTCTCTCTCTGATCAAATTAAAATAAATAAATAAATAAAGTTAAATTAAAAAAAAAAAAAGTTTGCTGGGGCCAGCAGATAGTGTGGTGGTTAAGGCACTGGATTTCCCCGTGGCCAACAATGATTAGAGTCCTAAAAAAAATCACGTGGAGCACATATGCATGTACGTCCAAAATCCCAGGAGAAGAGTCGGGGAGAAGGGATTGCGACAGGGCCATCTCTCCTTGGGGGGGCAGGGGGTGATTTCTCACTTTCCCTCTCTCTCTCTTCTGTGAGCACACACAGCCTATGGCAAAATCCAAATAAAATAAAATAAAATAAAATAAAAATAATTTTTAAAAATTGCCTTGTGTGATTTTTCCCACGTAAGTGCACTTGAGCTCTAAGTTTCACCTAAGTGCAAGTGAATGAGCAGTTTGTGCACCGTAATGGAATTTGGTCAGCTGGGGTCTCTCACTTCTGGGATGGCAAATCATGTATTTGGAATGTTCCATCAGGGAGTGGGAGGGAAGGCAAATACCTGGGAAGCTGCAGTGCTCCTCTGGAACTGGGCTCTCGTTATTGCTGAAGTTCTCCAGGTGTTAGCTTCTGGTGAGCGCCAAGCTAGACTCCTGAAACCATTTTTTGTCAAGATTGAATGTTTTCAGGAGCTTCCTCTTTCACCCTCTTTCCCCTCACACCCCCAGCCAGACTCTGAGCCAGAATGCCATGGTACCTGCTGGCCATTCTAATGGGTGATCTGAATGAAGTCCAGTCTCAGTGTTGGAGCTGATCATTAAAAAATATGCTTGCACGTTGTTCATTGATTCAACGACAGTTTACTCAATGTCTGCCTGCTTTCTATCAGGCTGCGTACTGAGCACTGGGGAAACCCACATGAACAGAGGAGGTGAGCTCAAAGAGGTGAGCGAGTAAGACATGGTCCTTGTACTAAAGGAGCTTGTGTGCTGCTATTCATTTGTTCATTCAACAAGTATTAAGATCGATTACACGCCAGGTTCTGTGCTAACACTGGTGCTATACAAGGGAACGAAACATGATATTCCTGCCCTTGTGCTCATATTCTAGGGGTAGAGACTGACAATAAACAACAAATAAATTTATAATTTCAAGGAGTGGTAAGTGTTGTGTAAGAAAAATTAAGCAGGATTAAGAGATGGAGGTAGGAGTTTGTGGTAAGGAGCTATTTGCAGAGACCTGAGAGATTTCTTTCACTCTTGATCCAATTCATAAGGGCCTGAGCCTAAGCTAATTTCCTTTTCTATTTTAAATGTCCTTCTACACAATTTCCCAATCCCAAGTCTTCTCAAATTCTCTTCTGGTGTGTTCTGTGACTCTGCTCCTTTGGCTTACTCCAGTAGGCTCAGGAGTTTTAGAAGAGAAGTACTCCTTTACAAAGTGGATCAAACCTCCGGGACTGGCTCAGAGCCAAGGATGGTGGATGGTGGATAGTGGATGGTGGGCAACGCCTCTCAACTTTAGCAGGCTGTGAAACATGCTGGTTAAAACATAGATCATTGAGCCCCATCACCATACAGTGGACACTGAGTGCTGGGCTCAAAGCGTAGCAGCTAAGCACTGTGCAGAGGAAGCTGGATCCTACGTAGCCAGTCAGAGTTTGAGTCCTGGTCCTGGTGGCTTGGAAAACCCACTGGGCCCAGTGCATGCATGCTCAGGATCCCAATGAGAGAGAGAATTAGAGGAGAAAGGAGTGTGACAGGACCAAGGTCACTTGGCACCCACATGCACCCTTGGGCATAAAGGACAAAACAACCAGCTCATGAAGGGATGTAGGATGGGGACTACTTGGCAAATATGCAAGAGCACCTGTAAATGGAGTGAGTTATGGAATACTGTAGCATAATAAACAAAGTGGGTGGAAATTCTGTATCTATTTCCAAATAACCAAAAGGTAGATTTTGAATACACACAGCCCCATACACACAGTACAAAGCAGTGAGAAATGTTGCAAATGGTGGATACATTTTTGCTCTGATTTGATCAGTATGCATTGTATGTATGTTTAGAAAAACTATTTGCCAAGAACAACTCAGTTTCCCAAACCATCCTCTGCAGGGCTAGTGATTGGGAAACTCCGGGGTCAATGAACAGGGGCATGTCCATTCTGTCATGTGCTGCTGTCAGATTCCTCCAGAGCAGAAATATGTACCTTGCAAATATACAATGACTATACGTAAATTAGAAAGTACATTAGACATTATTTGTAAAAAGGCCATGGAAAATGGAATTAAAGTGTGCAACTATTTTGGTGCAATTTCGAAATCAATGTACAGTGGTTTTTTTCATAATATGCATTTTCCGTGAACTTTGGAAGACTGAGTCCACTGGGGTGTGGACACCTGAGCAGTGTGGGGGGTAACTATTCCTGCTCTGGATGCTGCAGAAGAGCCCCCTGGAGAGGTGCCATTGGTGTTAAGTCTGAAAAGAAGAGGCTGGGGAACCAGTAGTTAGTGTAATGGCTATGTCGCTGGACTGCCACCTAGTCGACCGCGGTTCGCGTCCCAGACCCGGTGGCTTAAAACTCATGCCAGGTGCGTGTGCATGCGTGCCCAAGATCCCGAGAGGAGAATGGAGGAGAAGGGATTGCGGCGTGAAAATCCCCCCTGGGGGGGGGGTGATTTCTCGCTTTCTGTCTCTATGTCTCTCTCTGTCTGTCTGGCGAGCGCACGCACCCTATAGCGAAAACCTCTAAAAAAAAAAAAAAAAAAAAAAAAAAAAAAAAAGAGGCTGAATTTGCCTGAGTGGAGCCACGTGGCAGAGAGGAGAAAGTGTGGAGTGTGAGTGAGGCAGCAGTGGTTTCCTAGAGGGGTGAGGGGAGCGCAGCAGAGATCCACAAGCTGGAGAGATGGGCAGGGGTTCGTTCTTCTGTGGATCTCAGCCCATCAGGGTCAGAGGGGGCTTATGATACAGATGCCCACTTCCCCAGCACAGACCGCTCCTGTGGGTCTCAGGTGAGTCTTGTAAATCTCCCCAGGAGGATCTAACACGTAGCACGGTTGAAAGCTGCCACTTGGCTGAAAGCGTTTGCATACTGGGGAGCACATACAGGGGTTTAAACCTTGGGCTGACCCAGCCAGGCTTGAATTTTGACACAGCAGTCTGGTGGCAGGATAGAGAATGGAGTAAAGGTGATAGGAGAAGGTTCTGAGAGAAGTTTTGGAGAGAAGATGGAGGTTTCAAGACAAGTTGAGGGCAACTGCAATAGTTCAAGCAAGAGCTAATGACTGTCTCGGCCTGTGGCAGAAATGGTGGAGCAGAGAGGAGGGTACAGATAAATAAGACAGGAAGAACTGGTAGGATTTGAGGAGGAGGAGGATGGGTGGCAAAGGCAGAAGGCTCCTTTCATGGCCAAGCTTAGTGCTGTAGTTCTCATCAGCAGTTTCCTCTGGTGATAGGGTCCCAGAGTTTTCAAATGAAACCAAGAGCTCCTTTTATTTGGTACAATTCTCAGGTATTTGAGGATTGTTAAAGCCAGAAAATATTGAAGGAGCCAGGGGAAAATAATGACTCAAGGAAGGAAAAGACCAGGCGAATATATGAGAAGAGAAGTGGACAGGGAGGCATGCCAATGAAAGGCAGTATGGCTGAAAGAAAGACAGGTATTGCAGTGAGAAGCTCCTGGCAAAATCTTGTTGGTAGCTGGAGAAAGCTCTTTTCAGATCATTACCTCAAGCCCTAAACCTGGCGGTGCAGAGGGAGTTTATGTCAGCAGGTTGAGGCCAACCGCCTGGGGCAAGGGGCCTGCTATACTCAACCTAGCCAGGAGATGGCAGTGTTGTCCTTTCGGGAGCCTCTTCACGCCACTATCCTCACTTCCACAATGGCGGATATTTGGGGGAACCTCTCACTACTCTTCCTGCTTGAGTCAGCCAGAGGACTCTAGCTCAGCATCCAGTTGTCACTTGGTGGTTGCTCAGGCGGTGTTATTGGATTAATGCACAAATAGATAATTGGAACTACCTTAAATAGGTTAGTTACCCAATGAGACCTGAGCTCGCTCTCTAGATCTGGTGTGCTGGGCTGGATGGTGATAGAAGGGCGGTGGAGGTGTTAGCATGATGAAAGGAGAAGGGGGCACCTCTGGAAGCGATTTCAGGATATTCTTAAGGTATGAATTCTTTCCAAAGTCCTCCTATTAGTTGGTTAATTTGGGAGAAGTGCTTTGAGTTTCAATTTCGATGTTTATATGAAGAAGTTATGTTCCAGGTTAGTCCATAAAAGTCTGTTTATTCTACAAAATAGATGAATTACTGTGAACATGTAAGGGCAAAACTAGAAAACAGCAGTATTGCAGTATTATATCGGGCCATTAGAAAAGTCATGATGTATTTTCGGATAGAAAAAAAAATAGTCATGACTTTTTTATGACCCAATAATTTAAATAAAATAGAAAATAGAATAGAATGAAGATGGCTCTTTATTTTGGTGGGTTAAAAAAATGGGGTTTAATTAGAAAAGGGTGATGAGGTAGGTGAGGCTTGCTGTGGAACAGCTGAGGGAGACATTTGGGCACATAGAAGGTGTATAGATCCTTGATTGTATTCAATAATTTCCTGACCCAAAGGTGGTGCTCCTGCTCCTGCAAGTTCAACAGTCTTTGAGGAGCCCAGAGCAGCAGGCTGGCCTGGATCAGAGTACCTGGCATGTAGGAGTAGCCTTGGGGTGGGAGTCTGAAGACTCTGGGTTCCACCTCAGGTCTGGGTAAGTTGGCTTGTCTTCACTGGGCCTCATTTCTTCACAAAACAGTGGGAATGAAATGAGGTAATGAAAGCACTCTTGCTGTATTGTGAATGCACACTGGGATGGTAAGATGCGGGGTTTGGATCCCTAGTACTTGTCATTTCATAAAAATACCCTTGATGGGAGTATATCTCTAGCCAACTCTACGGTCGATTTGCTATGCGTAGCCAGCAATAAGATTATTACGGGTCACAGATGGAAGAAAGAGGGAGGGAAGCATGAAAGAGAAGGTGGTTAGTAAAGATCAAGGAGAACCTGTGCTTTTCCAAAAGGGTCTCCTTGGGGATGATACTGGTTGAATTGCTGGTGGTGGAAGAGCAGGTAAAGGATGGGATGTGCCCAGCTCTCCACGGCAGCATTTCCCAAATGGTGTTTCCCAGAATCCTTATTCTTCCACATGTGCTTAAAGAAAAAGTAGCTTGGGGCTGGACCCATAGCCTAGTGGTTAAGAGAAGATCACACATGACTGACCACAGCTCAAGTTGTGGCCCTGGTGGCTTAAAGAAAAGAAAAGAACACAACACGCGCCGTGCATGTGCGCCCTGATTCCCAACAGTACGGAGAAATGGAGGACAAGGGATTGAGATCTGACCACGTTCCATGGGAGGGTGCTTTCTGCCTCCCCGTCTGTCTCTCTCTGGTGAGCACACATGGCTCTGGCAATTAAAAAAAAAGGCAGTTTTATTGTCAATGGGAAAAAGTGGAGTTAAACCCATTTTTTCATCATCGCACCTGTTAGAAACTGTAGGGTGATATAGACATTGCAGATCTCGGGACGGAGAAGTCAAAATAGACAGTGTTCTGCAAATTAACTTGAACACAGAATCCTTTTGTTCTGAGTGTCTTATCTAGACACTGTTTCTCAAGGTGTGGCTCAGGGACCACCTGCATTTGCCCAGAGTGCTTCTTAGCAAAGCAGGCTGTCTGACATCACCCAAGATTTAGTCATCCCGGAGGGCTCCGAGGGCCTGGGAATATGACTTTTTGCCTTTATTGGGGAGGAGGGAGACGGAGAGAGACAAGGATAGGTATTTTTGACAGGGTCTTGCTGGGTTATGATCCTCCTGCCCCAGCTTCCCAATGAGCTCAGAGGACAGGCATGTGCAGCCTGCCTTGTGTGTTCAGGCTGGCCCGGGAACAGAATCTGGGCCTCCCAGATAGCTTTCAGCCTCTCAAGTGGTGGTGCTACCTGTGAGCACTGGGCTGGGCTTGAGAGTATGCACTTTCAAGAAATACTCAATGATTATTTTTTCCCAATTGACACATTTATTGAGCATATAGTATGTGCCAGGCCTAATGCTAGATATCTGAAGATATAGTCATGAATGAAAGAGTTACAATCCTAGCTTTATACAGGCTGATTCCCATAGGAGCGGGAATAGGAGTGGAATGCTGGGGATACAACAAATACACAGTCACGATATGGCCTGATCTTGCTGTGATGGGGAATATTTGTGTGGTTAGGGAAGCTTTCTTGTAGGCAATGATGCTAACTATGAACACCTCACAAAAATATATTTGAAATTGTTGAAACAGAGAGTTATGGAAATTCTTCATGTGTCAAATAAGTGTGGCAATCCTGATCCTGAGAGATTTGTGACTGTCACATAAAACCCAGTGACTCTGGCGTATTTGGTTTGAGAACAAGTGGATTGATGTTTCAAGGGAAACACGACTGAGGTGGAAAGGAGGTTGGCTCAAACTTTCTCCTGATATGGCCACCAGATGGCGCTATGATGCTAGGGTGGTGTGGTTGTGCGTGGAGCCAGCAGAGATGACTCTGATAATTCAGATACCTCACCTGTCACATACTGCAAATTGGGAGACCTTAATTCATGGAGTATTGATAATCCTGTAGATAGTGCAGTGTGTGGTGAAATTAGGGAACACATTACAACTAGGGAAAAAGAAAATGAGAATTACTTTCCATCCCTGTCTCATTTGACCTGTATGCATCATTTGACTCTGTGGACTGTTTCTTTCTTCTTGAAAGTTCGTTCCCTGTTGACGCCTAGGATACAATTCTCTCATGATTTTCCTTTTACCCTTAATAATAATGACTAAATTTATTGCGCACTTACTCTCAGTTAGGCTCTGTGCTCAATGCCTTATTTCATTTAGTCTTCTCATCCCTATGAGACAGGTACTATCATTAACTCTGCCCTGGGGTGCATTACCAGTGAGAGTTGGGGTTAGTGTCAGGATGGGACCTTTGTCCTGGGTTCCTGCCCACTGCACATAGGGTCTCTAGAGAGCTCTGGTGGGTCCCCAGTGGTCTTCCTTAGGCGTCACCCACATTGCTCCTCCCTGGTATACTTTCATGCTGTATTTTCTAGTGATTGATCACTTTCTCTATAAATGAATGAAAAACATGTTAGTAAGTGGTGCTCTCCTTTCTCAACTTCTTTCTGTGCAACTCTCTAAACAGCTCCCAGATGATCTCCCCCACAGCCTGTTCTGAGGCTAGCCTTGAACTTCCCTGTAAGGAAGCAATGATCACACCATTTAGTCATTGGTCCCCTGGTCTAACCAGACTGTGAGCCCCTCCAGGACAACTCTATCACTGGTACCCAGGATGTTTAGCACGTAGTAAACATCAAAAATATAAATGGAATAAATGGGCTTAACAGGGAGCTGGGTTGCTGGATGAGGCACAGCAGTAAAATACAACGCTATGTGAGGCTAACCCCCATGGAAGGTTCTGAGTTTGTATCTGGAGACCTTCCTGAGTACACCGGGCCTCTGTGTGCCCATGATCTGAGGCTGGCTGAGGCTAGGGGTGGGTTATGGCATTAGGATGCTGTTGGGGGTGCTGTCTCTTTGTCTCTTTCTCTGTTTCTGTCTACATAAATGTAAAAAATAAAAAAGAGGACTGGATGGATGCATGCCTCATGTCCCATCATTTCTGAATGGAGTATTCTGTGTAGAATTGCCCACACCAGTGCCAAAAGTGTCTCTTTGAAACTATGACAGAAACAAAAACTGGTTGAAGGGACTCTGTTTCAGTCTTGCCATTCTGTGACTGAGTTTGGGAATAACGCTAAGAGCAAAGGGCAAGGGGCAGTGCGAGTACTCTGGTGAGCTGCAAATGCTGATGGTGGGGTGGCGTTCTCCAAACCCGTGCGCATACCTCAAAGTCAGACATTTAGCTCTGGCAGCCCTTCATGTGGGCAGTGGCCTTCCCTTCCCTCATGGCTTCTAGATGATGTTCCCTCGTCTACACTGGAGAGTTTGGGGGATGTCCTAGAGGCATCTGAGTGAAAAGCCTGTTCTCTGGTTGTCATTGTGTGTGGTAAGGGGAAAAGAAGCCCAAGAATCAACTTAGAATTACAGAACTAGTAGACCTTCCTTCCTACATCCTTGTTAAAACACACTTGTGTTTAGCAAGGCATTTGACCACTTCTCCATGAGCTTATAGACCTATGTTGTTCAGGATGGCAGCTACTGGCCACACGTGGCTATTGAGCACTTGTGATATGGCTGGTGTAACTAAACCTGTGGACCATTAATTCTACTTAATTTTAATGCCCTTATGTAGCTGCACACAGCCACTGGTACCGTGTTGCACAGTGTAGTTACAGAAAGTCTCCGTCATTCCTGGGTCTATCAGACAACCATGCTCCAGACAGTTTCTGCATGAATGGCAAGTTTAGTGTTGTTGGGCGAAGAATCAGGAGCACCAGAATCATTTCATCTCATAATCAATGCAAGGCAATAGTTGACTGAAAATAAGGTCATCTTGGCACACATGTGAGGTCTTTGAAAATTCATGGAAAATACATATTAGGTAAAAGCTTGTGGGTTTCAAAACTTTCTTGCACCCAAATAAACACATTCTTTAACGTCATCTTTCTATGAACTTTCTTGAAGTCCCCCATTGTGTCATCAGAAAAGTCATGATGCATTTTTGTACAGAAAAACATGGAAAATATGTCATGACTTTTTCACCAACCTAATATACACCTCTCTCTCTCTCTCTCTCTCTCTCTCTCTCTCTCTCTCTCTCTCTCTCTCTCTCTCTCTCCATTCCTAGTAGCTACTATAGAGATTTTTGATTCCTCTAACACTGGAGTTAGCCCAGAGGTTTATTTTTTTCTACTAGTTCTTTTTAGTTCCTTCTTTTTCTGCTAAGAAGACATTGCCTGATCTCATGGAAGGTTGGGTTCTCTAAGTACTGCCAAGGAACTTCAGTGGGTTTTTCTGCAGCAAGCAGTCCTGAGGGAGTCTGGCATCTGAGGCATCTGCTTTGCAAGCAGGGTGAGGCAGCCACCTTCCTGGCCCTCTGACCTATGACTCTAACTGGGAAGGCAGTGACTGGGTGGGGTTGGGTCTTTTCTGAATGTTTGAGCCGGGGTAATACCTAATATGAAAGTAGTTGCTGTTTGACTCCAGCCAATAAAGAGGCCAGGCATAGCTTTACATTTTCCAAGTATTTTATTTAAATAGGTTTTTCTTTTATGTGTTTTTGCATTTTACAGAAACAGAAATACTGACAAATACTATACAATGTTGACCATTTATATTCTTCTTAAAGAGGTAACTACTCTTTTTCCCTCCAAGGCATAGAGAAAGCAAATCCACTGAGTGATGGGGAAGGACCTCCCACTGTTGGCTGAGTCTGGCTGAAGCTGTTCAGGAATCCAGGCCTAGGGGATCCCTGAACCGAGCAGGTGCTGGCTTAGGAAGCCTCTTCCTTATCGACCCTCTTGTTGTCCCGATAACTTAACCTCCTCAAATGAGTCAAGCAGGCTTTGGCCCTGAAGTCCCATGGGTTGCCAGTAGCAGTTCTAGGACAGAGACTGGGAAGAAAGAGAAAAGTGGAAAGGAATAAAAAAAAATAAAACTGGCTCAGAGCAAGAATAGAGGAAATAAGAAAAGCATAAAACATGGGAGCAAAGAATAGGATAAAGTGGGAAGAAAGGAGAGTGGACAACAATTGCTTTAGGCTTCGTACATCCATTTACTCAACAAAAATGTGAGGGCTATCACAGAACTGGCACTATTCTAGGCAGTCCGGTGAAGCTCATTAGGGGAGGCTGGGGCATAGAAGGTCAGCCCTGTATTCAGGGTGTGGGTCTCTGGATCCCAGACTATGGAAGAAACTGAGTTTCTGAGTGTTTCATGCTTGGAGCTAAAACAGGTCCATTCCATTAGGAGACAGCAGGGACACTGTGCCTGGAGACGGGGGCCTGTCAGGGCAGTGACAACTGACTGCTGTCTTAATTCATACTAGCAACCAGTTGCCATGGAAACCATGTTTCGTGTTGGTCCCTGGTCCGGGAGATCCACTCTCCTGGATCATATCTGACACCCTGTCTCAGCTGTCAGCCTTCATGTCTCCCCCAAGTCATCCACTTTAGGGGGATTGAGAGTTGGAGACAAGAAGGGTGACTTGTCTTTGTGGGCAGTGGCATTTGTGGGGAGGTGACTAGTCATCCTCTGATATGAAGGGGGCCATCAAATACTCCATGACGAACTCTCCATGTGACAAGGGACAGAGGATCAGAGTGCTTCTTTCTCTCAGAGGAGTTTATGAGCAGGGGCTTGAGTGCCCTAAGCATTTATTGCCACGCAAAAAAGAGGCTCTAAAATATATGCAGGCCTGAATTATGATTCACAGGGCCACCAGTTAGAAGACCCTGGTGAGGATCACTGTCAGATGCCCACCCTCCACAGGTCTGGAGCACACCTGAAGGGCAGGAAAGTACCAGGTCGCTCAAGTGAGCGAACAGAGTTCATCTCTCCATTCATATAGCCTTACAGAATTTAGACAGTTGGTTTTATAAGTATCTTAGTTGAACTACATTATTAATTAGACAGAGATTTTGTCACTGTTTAGAACAGCTTTTGTGAGAAAACATCTTGAGAGCTCCCCAGCAAATCTGTAAAGGAATTTTCAGAAAACAAGCTGCTTTCATATGTGACCACATGACAATTAAAATGCCAACCAATTGTCATGCGGATGGATTTCCTCTGCCTTCCTACCTCAGCCAGGTGGAGGACACCCTCTCAACCCACTGCAGGTTTGGTACACACATCTCAGGTGGTACTTTCAGGCACTTATGTCCCATGACCCTGGTTCTGCCTGAACTCTCTAGAATTCAACTCCTCAATCCATCCATTGCAGCAGTTAGTGGGCTCACTTACTAGAGAAGCTCACTTGGGAGGAACTGGCGAGGTATTTTGAGTGTACTCTTAACATTGTCATGCCTCCAACAGCAACCATAGTTATGAGTACCTACTGTGTGCAAGACACTTGCCTGAGCTTGAAGATAAAGATGAACAAACCTCTTTATAGATTCACCCTTTCATTTAAACTCTGTTACTTCTGCATCCCACTACCACACACCGTGCTCCCAAAGAACCTGTGAAACCACTTCCATTCTGTGTTCTGTGCAAGTAGCATAGGGGACCACCTTTGGTTCATCAGGAGATGGCTGGCATCTCCTTACTCTTCCCATCTTTAAACCTACATTGCACAGGCACACAACTGCAGCTCACTGAAGAAAATACATGGGCTTCCAGTGATCTCTACCAAGACCTGTTCATTCTTGCTTGGAGGGGTTCCTTGCTGAGTGGTTCTTGGGGAAGCATATTAAAGAGAGGCCTTGGACCACATTAAACACCCATCAGTGGCTATGAGTATTTTCTCATGAGTTGCAACAAAAGAGCTTTCAATAAATTTTGATCCACCACATTTTTCAAGCACAAGTGAAGGGTCAGAAGCACAGGTACTTGCTGTGTCTCTATCGATGTGCACAGGGTGGGGACTATAATAGGTTGCTGGAACATCCAATCATGTTGAAATAGGAAAGCATACCTCTCTAACCTGAGTGGCATATGGAATGGACAGTGCATCAGGTCGTTGCCCTGGTTACAGAATGTATATATGTGCCTGCATCTGGCTAGGCCTGGCCATGAGATATTTTTGCAAGGGTGGATCATGTATTTCCTTGCACAAAGTACACAACCAATGAGCACTTGATGAACAGAATATACTTGCCCATGTACCTATTGCCTGTTTTTGCATGTGTATGTGTGGTATGAGTGTTCACACACCGGGGAGCCATATTGATAAATGTTCTTTGTGCATTTTGGTATGGGGTATGCCAGAGGCAAGTAGAAGACATGCCTGGGTATGCAGTAAAGAGCATTGTTATTGGACACGTAGCTGCCAAGACGGTGCCCAAGAATCACCCACATGGTCCCTAGGAAGTGCCCTCCATTGGGACATTGAGTCTGAGGTCTGTTCCTTGGGTGAGCAATTGCTCTGTGGACATGAGAGTCATCTCAGGGATTCCTGTTCCTAGTCTGTGTGTGGCTGGAAGGGGCTTAGCCCTGGAGGGATACCCCTGCTTCTTGCCTAATTAGACAGGCAGCGATGGCCTCTTTTCCATCTGGAGAAGCTTGGGCTGAGCAGAGATCCAGAGGTCTTCTTCATCCTTTTTCTTTTTCTTTTTCTTTCTCTTGTTTTGCTCTGGCTTTTTGGTGCTCTTGCCTGACCGGCTCCAGCAACAATGGCAACAGATGAAGAGGAGTGTGAGAACCACCAGCAGTGGAAGCCCCAGGAGGACACCCAAGCAGATGGTGTTGAAGATGCCCTCTTGGTGTTTGATCAAGATGGTGTCCCAGATAGAGTTGAAGAAGGAGGTGATTCTCTCCATGGTGCTTGGCTAAACTGGGGCCAAGGACCCTCTGAGCTCACTGGCAAATCCTGGGCTCCAGAGGACACAGCCTTGCCCACTTGAAATGGATTCTTTTTCCAGCTTTGGGTTTGGATACCCCACAATCACACCTGAAGAGATTAAAACAGACAATTCAAGGGAAATGCAGTGGAAATGGTCTACACTTCTAATAGCATCATAGATTTTAGGCACAGGAAAGGGGAAGGAATTGAACATTTCCAGAGAATACACTGAAATTGTATTGAGACCTGATAAACAAGACAAATGCATGCATTTCGTTAATAGGCATTTACTATTAATAGTTCTTGCTGTGTACACATACTGCATTGGGCTTAGGATATAAATGAACAGTATGCCAGGTCTGGTACATAGTAGGAGATTAGACGTTGTTGGATAAATGAATCAATGTGTGCAGTCAGCGTTCTGATTAGGGTCTGGATGCCTGGACCTCTACAACAGCAATTCTCAATCTGTTCTCATGGTAGCCTACCTGACAGGTAGCGTGCATACACTTCCCACAGGACAGTTCTGTTGTGACCTTCCTTGAATATGACTTGCCATTTTCAATGCTTATTAAAGCTTAATACAAGATGAAAGTGCAAGATGAAAGGTCTCTGTCTTGCTGACTATGGTAGGGGCCTTGGGCTTCTCCAGGCTAAGATGTCTTCTTTGTTGTCCTGCCATACTCCTGCTTTTCTTTCTATTCCTCATGCTCACTTCCCTGCTCCCTGCCTTCTGTCCACCTTACTGCTCATTTCTGTGCCTGAGATGTCCCCTCCTCCTGAGGCTGAGAAGACCAGAAATGACTATTTGCTTTCTATCTGGTTCTCTGCTTTTCGCTGTCTTCTTCTACATTATTACCCTTGTATCTGCTTTCCATCCCTCAAACAAATTATCCCAATTGTTCTTTCCTGCCCATTCTCTTTCTTTTCAGTGGGAAAGAGTATTGGAGGCTGCTTAGCAATGGTGCTCAAGATCTGGGGTTGGGTCCCTGGATGGCTTTCTGCTTTTATCCTAAGTTCAGAGTACAGTGGGGAGGGCATTCTCCTGTTGCTTCAGAGAAGCTGCTCTGAAGTTGGAAACTGTTCATCTTTGTTGTGTATGGCCACAGGACAATCAAAATGCCCACAACTGGGACACTGAGTCTGAATGTTGAAGATGCCCTCTTTAACAGAATGACTCCTCTTGCTTTGTCATCCCTCCACCTCTGCACATATATCTTAGGGCTCAGTTCTCAAACACAAGGGTTTTTTTTTTTGTTGTTGTTTTTAGAGGTTTTTAGGTTTTTGCTTTAGGAAGCATGCACTCAGAGACACTGAGAGGGAAAGTGAGAAATCACTCCTTCCTCCCAAGGGGGATGGTCATGCTGCAATCTCTTCTCTTCCATTCTCCTCCCAGGATCTTGGGCATGCACATACATGTGCCTAGCATGATTTTCAAGCCACTGGCTAGGGCTCAAACTGTGATCAACATGTGGGAGTCCAGCTATGTAACCAGTACGCCATCTGCTAGCCCCAGTATAAGGTCTTAGAAGTTGGACTGTCTGTGGGCTGGAATTCACAGGTTCTTGTGTACAAATGAGACTTGGAAGACAAACATGATTCAAGAAAATTCTGGAGATCTCTTGGTGCAAGACATTACCTTGGACCCAAATATCAAGGAGGCATTTATTTTTTCAGACTAGAGTCCTTAGAACTCACTCTGACAAACTCTCATGTAAAGATAAAGTGCAGATGGTAAGGTACTGCTCCTGAAACTGGAGCCACATGGGAAACCCTGGGTTTGGAGCCCAGGCTGACCTGAATGTGCCAGGTGTGCATGCCCATGGTCCTGGTTGACTGGGAGGCTAGGGGAATGATTCTGGAATGACGAGACCTTCTCAAGGGTACTCCACCCCTGTCTAAATAAAAAAAAAAATAAACATAAAAAGAGATATGAGAATCTGATGTCCAGAGTGATGAGGTGACATTTCTGAGGCTACATAGAGCATTAGTGAACACCCAGATCTCTGGATAATGAGTCCAGTGCTTTCCCTGAGCCACTAAGCAAGTAGAGAAACTAAAGATGGCAACAACATTATTTTATATTTGTATTCATTTGATACCTTTCTAATCACCTTCATGTGCATTTTGTCTTTTAAGTGAGTGGTAGGAGGTGCCATGTTTGTGGGTGGAAGTACTGGGGGACCTGGGTCCAGAATTCAAAGTTAACTCAGCTTCATTCTACTGTTCTGTGCTGGGCCTAAGAGTGTGACTCTTGTGGGTGGTGTGGTACATGTGGTACGAAGGGCTTGTCTTTGGAACCCTAATTTCTTGGATAACACACTCTGTACATGTCCCATGTACCCAGTACCCACAGACCCATCCAAACTCCACCTGGTCACAGTCCTGGCCTGTTTTCTTGCAGCCCCACCCCCTCACGACTTCACTTACACAATTTTTGCAACTGTATGAGGGTATTTCAAAAAGATCATGGAGGGGCCAGCAAGTAGCATAGTGGTTAAGTCACTGGACTCCTATGTGATGGACCACGGTTCTGGTGACAGAACTAGTGGCTTCAAACTCATGCTGGGGGTATGTGCATGCATGCCCAACATCCTGAGAGGATAATGGAGTAGAAGGAATTATGGCATGGCCATCTCCCCTGGGGAGTTATTACTCACTTTCTGTCTTTCTGTCTCTGTCTCTTTGGTGAGTGCATATGCCCTATAGCAAAAATCTCTCTCAAAGAAAAGAACAGATCATGAGAAAAGTTAAATTAAAGTAGGAGTTTATTTTGGTACAAAAATATTTGAAATTAATGTATGGTTTTTTTCATAGTATGCATCTTCCATAAACTTTTTGAAAACCCCACATATAAATTGGCACCTATTTCTGTGCCAATGGATCATGAAGTAATGCTATCAGCTGACAATAATGATATTATAATAGTTAACTTTAGAGAAAGATCTACTTATTGGGCCAGCCAGGGGGTATGGCCAAGTGGGTGGTTTGAGTCCTGGACCTGGTGGCTTGGAAAATATGGTGTCTGTGTGTGTATGTGTGTGTGCGCCCAAAATCCTGAGAGGGGATAGAGAAAAAGGGACTGTGTTGTGGCCATCGCCTCTAGGGCTGATTTCTCACTTTCCCTCTTTTTCTCTCCAGCAGGTGCACGTGCCCTATAGCAAACACAAAACAAAAAAAAAAAAAAAAAAAAAGAGAAGGGTTTATTTCTTTTTTTCTTCTAAGAGATAGAGAGAGAGAGGTATTCCCAGAGGGGTCTTCACCCTGTGATCCACTCCCAGTCTCAGCTGGCCTGGATTATGGACACATGCATGCATCTGGTGAGATTAGGGTGGTCCCAAGTTTGAGTTCAGAACTTCCCCATATGTGTCCAGTTGTGTTATTGCTGTGTCACTACCTGGCCTCAATTTTAGTTAACTTTTATCAACTACTTATTACATGTCAGGGACTGTTCTAGGCACTTATAAACTCATTTAATCTTCAGGACAGCTACATGAAGTGGGTATAGTTAGACCCTCTCTTACAGCTGAAGTTATGGGGGCATAGGTCCCTCGGTGAGTGAGTGGCAGAGCTGGCCTGGCTGCTTCTAGAGAGTTTGGCTCTAGATGCCCAAGAGGTGAGCTATTCACATGTGTTGCTCTGTGGCCTGTTCCTGTGTGTGGAATTAACCTGTTTTTATGGAAAGCAGCCCAGGATTTATAGACTCTTACAATACTTGGCTATTCACCCAGATTGACTTCAACATTTATCCCAGTCTATGGCAGAAAAGACTGCAAGGAGATCTATTTCCATAGTTAGATATTTCCCAAATGCATGAAGATACGTAAATAAAAATCAAGTCCTGCCCAAGTGTAGATCCTTAGAAAGCACGTGGCTGCCTGAACATAAATCCAACATGCAAAAAGAAAAGGAGAGAGAAGAGAGAAGAAATCTGAGAAGTCACTAGCATGCTCTGCCCAAACCTTTCTGATGATTTGGGAAAATCCCCATGACATGGGTTTTATTCATGCCATCAAGCCACCAGGCCATTTCTAGAGAAAAATACTTTTGATTAACCTCTAGCCCCCTTGGGTTTATGCCTTCTCCTCTCTTATCTCTCTTCTGGATTTTTCTTCTCTCTTTGCCATGACTTTTGCTTTTACCTCACCTTTGGGTGGCCCAGTATTTTTTGGCCTATCTAGAGAGATTTTTCTGCTCTTTTATGGAAAGACTTGGGTGCTTTTGTCTAATTTAATCTTAGACACAACTTTTCTGGGACTAATGCTCTTTGCATGGTATTTCTGTGATTCCCATTAGACAACAACAATATAGTTGGTGACAAACTATTCTGTGCCAGGGTTCATGCTGGTCCCTGTGGAGAGTATAAGGGGCTTAGGAATCCCCTCTTGGCTTCAGTCACAGAGAGAGACAAAGGATACTGGGTCCTTGGAGGACATTAGGGCAGTTTTCATGAAGCAGATCCACTTGAGGAGGACCTTGAAAGATGGTAAGATTTTGACAGAGAAATATGGGTGAAAAAAATGTTTGACATTCCGAAAGAGAAACTTCTAGAACATGAGTGAGAGAACAGAGAGTCTTCTGGTGAGTTTGGTGCTCAGATTGGGAGAGGAGAGGACTGGAAGAGAAGCTAGAAATTTAGGACGTGGCTAGGATAGAGAGGACCTTCACAGAGTTATGTTTATTTGGGGACTTTATAACAGGAGAATGTGATTACAGGTGCCCTTCAAGAAAAGATAATAAGATCTGAAAAGCTCTGGAAGATGTTTTAGGAGAGCTCTTTATCCATTTAACAAACATGTATTAAGCACCTAATGTGAGCCACACACTGTGCTAGGTGTTGAGGATTCAGTAATAAATGACAAAGATCTGGTTTCTGACATGTAAAGCCTTGTACATTCCAGGGAGTTATTATTATTGGAGGATCAAGTCATAAAAGACAAATATAATAAGCAAATTCCAACTTAGATTGCTTAGTTGGCTGAAGTAGAAGCATGCATTTGAATTATGTGTTTATCTCAATGTCTCAGGTCCTCCTACCCCTCCCAACCTTTGTCTTAAACTTGTTCATCCCATGGCACCTAATATAGCCTTTGAATAAATAGATTTCTTTACAAGTGAAAGCTAAGTCAATAACTCACTTCTGAATTCCTGAAGGTGCTTATTTGAGCCAGCTCTCCATACAGCCAAAGAGAATATTCATTAACATTTGGGAACCCAGTCTGGGGAAAAGTCGATTAAAAGGTCTTCTTTATATTTTTTAATCTAAGAATTCTCTTCTAGGCCTCCCCCCAGGTTACTTGCTGAGCTCTGCTCATCTATAGTGTTTCATTAGTATTTATGAGCCTTGCATTATTAGCATTTCCAGGAAACAATCAAATATCTCCTTGGTGGTATGAATTAAAAGTTGGAGCTTCCATGGAATGTTTTGCAAAAGAAATCACACTTCAGGCCCTAAAAATGCACATTGGGAGACCCTATTCTTTTGTTGGCTTTCAAGTATCACTGACACTGTTTAAAAAGAAATTCATCTATTTTTGTAAAACCAACAATTGGTGCCAACCAAACTCATTTGTTTGATTGTGGTTGTGGGGGTTGGTGTGAGGAGAGAGAAGAGGGGAAAATTACTTTTCCTCTAGAAATCAATTTCCTAGAAGCTAAATATTATTTTGTCTCTATATCTTCTGAAGGATTTAACTTGGGAGTGAGTTACTCATTCACTTTTTCTTCCACAAGCCTCTATCTGTTCATGTATGTCTGGCTTCTTCCTGGAGCCAGAAGACCTGGTTTTGAGTCCTGGGTCAACCCACATGATCTCGGTGAGTTACTCAACCTTAGCTACAAAATGATGCTAAAAAGCTTCCCTCAAAATAATGTTGTGAGGACTACAAGGGTTCAGTATATTTAATACATTTTGTGAACTGTAAAATACTATCCAAATATAATCTATAAAATAGTGTGTTATCTTTGAATAACTATGGACTAAATCTAGTCTTGAGCATTTCCTCCTCATTCCTCACTGCCAAGCTCAATTCTCATTGATAAAGAACCATGAACCCCTACTTCATCCAAATAAAAGAGCTTCTCAGTTAGGCTCCTCCTGTGGCTGGTTTGCAGGTCTATGACTGTACTTCTATAATCTGGCATTCAAGAACTGGATGGACAAGGGTCACTTGGAGAATATTTGATGATGTCTGAAGGACTGTTGAGCTCTTAGGTGAGGTCTGAGTACAGCAACAAGCCATTCATGGGTCCCGGCCTCCCTTCCAGACTTCAGGACCCCTAGAAGTATATGGGTAGGGCATTTGACAGGGAGGTCTGATCCATTCCCTGAGGGCCAAAAACTGCTCTAGGCTTGTGTCCAGGGATGGTCATGGGACTGGTATTCCTCTGGGAGCTTTCTTGGGAGGAGGCAGGGCATTCTGCTTGGTATCAGCCTCTCATTGTTTTTTGTCTGTTAGTTGACTGTTAATGAAAAGAATCATGAAGACACTTAATTAAAAAGCCCAAGACCAACTCCACAGTGAGCTCTGGATGGTCTAAATCTCTGGCCCTCTTGTGGAGGGTGAGGTAGGGTGGGAGGTTCAGGTCTCTATCAGCACCTTGGGAGATTCCTCTGTTGCAGGTATAGACTCTTGATGTGTGGGGCCCATCTTATAAGTGTGTTGGAGCCAAAGACCTCCCCTTGAACCTTTTCTTAAATGCTCCCATTGAGCTTTCTGTCTTGTGTTGTAATTATCCTGGTGCTTGTTCTTTCTCCTCTGCAAGCATCCTGGGTGACAGCAGGAAAGACTGCTGGCCAGGAAAAGTCACTTGGGGAGTCGGTGAAAGAGAGCTTCCTATGTCCCACCCCTGAAGACTTTGATTCAGTAGGTCCAGGGCGGATGCTGAAATCATTTATAACAAACAGTCTTGGTGTTTCTGGACAATTGCCAGGTCTGAGATTTACTGTACGAGCAAGTTGAGCAGATGGCCTTTGTCTGTGAGCATGGGAGGCTTGGTTGAGTAAGACAATCAACCATGGGCTGAGGGGAGATGGGGAATAGACTTATCTCTGTGGGGAGTGTGCTTTGGCATTACTTGTTTCATTTAAAAAATTTATGCCTTTAAAAAAATCTTTATTTCTTCAGAGAGAGAGAGAGAGAGAGAGAGAGAAAACACACTGGCCATCCCTGGATTATGGGCATATGTATGCCCAGTGTATTCAAGAAAGTCTCTGGATATGAACCTGGAACCTTTCTATGTGAGATTCCTGAAAGAGCACAGCATTTTTACCACTGTACCACTGCCTGGCCCCCAACATTATTTATGCTGTGTGCAGTCAGGTATCTGAGACGGAACTGCTTTCTTGGAGGTTCCAATTCCATATCTAAACATTCACTGAAAACCCACCATGTTTCCAGCCCTGTGCACTCAAACCCTGAGCACATCTCAGTTATCAAGTAGGAGAAACAGAAATACCAAAAGTAAGATGTGATGGGTCAATGGGTCAAGCTCTGTGTGGAGGGGCAGAGGACTAGCAGAGTAGAAGGAGCAGGCAATTCTTCTGGAGAGAAGGAAATGACACTCAAGATGGGTGTCTACTCAGTCACCATGCAATGACTACTGAGCATCTACTATAAGTTGGGGACTGCATGGGGTCTGAGTATCTAGGAACAAATAGACCAGAGCCAGTCCTTTTAATGCCCAAAGTCTAGTGTGGGAAGCAAATATTCATCAAGGAACCCAACAGACAGCTATAAAAGTATAATTACATCAAGGGCTATGAATGAGAAACCCATGATGTTAAGAAAGAGGGTAGTCGGTCAGTATAACCCACCTCAAAAAGGCTCTGAGAGGAAAACAAAACAGCAGACACAGGGTCAGGGTGTCTGAAAAGTCCTGAAACATAGGACAAACTTATTTTAAAGCATAACCAAATAATACAAGAGGTCTTCAAAAAGTTCATGGGGTGGGGCTGGTGGCATACTAGGAAAACGACATGCTCTGTGAGGCTCACCCACATGGAAATGTTCTGGGTTCGTATCCAAGGACCTCCCTGTGTGCACCAGACCCATGCTTATGACCTGGGGCTGACTGAAGCAGGGGGTGGATCATAGCATCTAGACCTTGTTGGAAGTGAAGTTTCTCTCTCTTCCTCTCTTGTTCATGGGATAAATCGATAAATAAACTTAAAAAATATATTTTAAAAGTTCATGAAAATGCATTACGAAAAAAGTATTCATAGATTAGTATTTTTCTTTTTTTTTTTTGCACCAAAATGAGCTCCTACTTTACTTAACTTTTTCAAGAGCATTTGAAAGGCCCTATATGCTTGACATCTTTTTCTTCAATCCTCAGGTGCCTTTCCCGGTAAAGTATCTCTACTTTTTTTTTTTTTTTTTTTTTTTTTGAGAGGTTTTTGGTATAGGGCATGTGTGCTCACCAGAAAAACAGAGAGATACAGAAAGTGAGAAATCACCCCTGAGGGGATGGACAGTCCACAATCCCTTCTGCTCCATTCTCTTTTCAGGATCTTGGGCATGTACGTACACATGCCCAGCATGAGGTTAAGCCACTGGGTTCGGGACTTGAACTGCAGTCAACTATGTGGGAATCCAGCTATGTAGACATTACGCCATCTGCTGGTTCCAAAGTATCTCTACTTTCAAAAGAATAAGTTCAATTGATTTCTCACTTACTTTCTCTCTGCCTGTCTCTGACAAGCACTTGTGTTCTAGAGCAAAAACTAAAAAAAAAAAAAGGCAACCAAAAAACCCCCACAAATAAACAAAGTTCAATTGTTAATACATTTTAAATGTCTCCCAAAATCTGGAAGCAGGGAAATATGATTATTGTGCTTTTTATCAGATGATCAATTGGATCCATTGTGTCCCCTGAAATAGACCTAAAGGACAGTGTGGTTTTAGCAGAAGTCATAGGTAGGGGTGAGTGTGGGTGATGGGAGACCCAGTGGATGGTAGGCAGACACACCCACGGAGCCTTGTAAGCCATAGTAAAGGCTGGTGTGTGTTGTGGCAGGCCTGGGGTTTTAAGCAAGGAGGGGATTTAGTTGATGAGTGTTTTGTAGAGAACCTTGTTGAAGGGTGAGGGAACAGACTGGAAAGGGTAGAAATAGGAAGAGATGACTAGCTGTCAAGGAAAATGGCAGCAGGATGAGGTGACAGTGGTGGTGGAAGGCAGGTTAATGGCCTGGCCAGATGTTCTCTAGTAGGTATGGGGTGGGGGTGGGGGGTTCTTAGGCTGAGGGAATTCAGAAAGCCTCCCTCTGCTGTGCTATATTTCCCTCCTCCTCACCCAAGTCTCCTAGGAGGTCTTATGTTGGAATACACACACACACACACACACACACACACACACACACACACACACATTTTTTCTTCCTTTTCCTTTTTTCCAAAATAGGAATCCCATCCAACTATCTCTAATTGACCCCCAACATCTCTCCTGAGGGTTTAAAACAACTCACTCAGCTCCGGGCCTCTCCACCCTGCCTGTCTCAGTCTTGCCACAGCCCTAAAACCATGCTGCCTTGCAAAATGCCTGTGATTACGGTAACATCACACATGTCAGGGACCAGGGCTCTCTGGCAGTGAGGGCACAGAGTGGAACCTGAGTCAGTGGCTATTAACTCCATTGCTCTGGATATTTATTTTCTTGACAGTTCTCACCTTGCGATCCTGGCATGCTCAGATGCCCTCTAATACATGTAAGTGCTGTTTTATACAAAGATTGTCAGGTTTCAGCAAATAATCTGCTAGTAAAACAGCACCTTTATTACTTAAACCTGGCTCTAGGCATTATAAAATCGATCTGAATATTTCCCCCAATTTAATTAGTTGCTTCAAGTAACTAGTCTTAATGCAAAGTTGGAGCTTCTTTTTTCTCTCCTTAGAGTATGCATGTATAAAATGTGACTAGATATTGAATGTTTGAGGGAAACATCTTTCCCTCAGAATCAGTTATAATTATGGTTGCAATTTTGAACAAAAACACAAACAGATCATCAATATAGTTACGATTAAGGCATGATGGTTATTAAAAATAATTTTTTAAATGGGGCCAGGTGGTGCTACAGTGGTAGCAAAACTGGACCTACATGGGAAGGTTCTTGGTTTGAATCCTTGGTTTGAATGACAGGACTTCCTTGAGCATGCCAGGCACGCATACTAGTGCCCATGTCTGGGCTGGCTGAGACTAGAGGTGGGTTTTGGCATGAGAACCCTGTTGGGTCTATCTGTTTCTCTGTCTCTATCTCTTTCATGAAAGAAAGAAACTTTAAAAAATTTAAAAATAATAAAATGATGCATTATTGTACAGACATTGTGGATTAGAAGAATCTCGAGGGTCAAGTGGTGCTGCAGCAGTGATGCGACTGGACCTACATGAAAGAGATCCTGTATTCACATCCTGGGACCTCTCTGAGCATGCTGGGTATGTGCGCATGCCCATAGTCTGGGCCGGCTGGGACTGGGAGTGGATTGTGGCACGAAGACCCTGTTGGGGAGGCTTCTTTCCCTCTCTCCCTCTCTCTTTCTCTCTCTTTCTATTTCTCTCTCTCTCTCTCTTGCTCTTTGTCTCACAAGAAATAAATAAATAAACTTAAAGAAAGAAAGAAAGAAAAAAGAATCCTGAAATGGGCCATCTGATTGAATTACCTTACTTTACTGATAAGGAATCTGGGGTCTGGAGAGGCTGCACCCTGATGGAGATCAGCCAGCTGACAACTGGTAGAGTCAGGGCCACAGCCAGTGTCTGCTTAGTCCCAGCTCACTCCTGCCAGGTTTTCCCTATGAATGTCCTTAAGCATAAACACCGAGGCAGTGTTTTGCAAAATGCCACCATGCTCTCTTCCTGGCATAAGCTAGACTGCCCTCTGCAGCCCTCTTAAATCTCTGTGGGCCGTGTGACTGAGTTCTGGCCAAAAGAACATGGCTCCTGAAATCTCCCCTATATCTTTTTTTTTTTGGAGAGGTTTTCGCTATAGGGCGCGTGCGCTCGCCAGACAGACAGAGAGAGATAGAGAGACAGAAAGCGAGAAATCACCCCCTGGGGGGATGGTCACGCCGCAATCCCTTCTCCTCCATTCTCCTCTTGGGATCTTGGGCACGCACGCACATGCACCCGGCGTGAGTTTTAAGCCACCGGGTCCAGGACACGAACCGCGGTCGACTACGTGGGAGTCCAGCGACATAGCCATTACACTAACTGCTGGTTCCCTCCCCTATATCTTTCACGTTCTACCTCTGCTTGTTCATGGGCTGGCTGGATACAAATGGTTCAGGGCAGGATGTCAAGGGTCCTGGGATTAGAAGCGATGGAAAGTGTTCTTGAATAACTGCGTGGAGCTGGGCACCTGTGCTGAACACAGGGCTCACCATGCGTGAGAAATAAACCTTTGTTGGGTGAAGGCACTGAAGTTTGGGGATTTTTTTTCGCGATAGCGTGAGTTTATCCTAGTCAGTACAAGTGACAAAAAGTGAATGCTGATAGTGATTATAACAAATGTGTGATGAGTTCAGCAGGCCTTCAACAGTGCTTTGACAAGGAGGGTTTACCTTAGTGCTTTAAAGCAGTAGTTCTGGGGCCAAATATCCTGATGCAGATACTGGCTACACCACCTACGAGATGTACCACCTTGGGAAGGTTGCCTCTCTCTCAGATTTTGCATTTGTAAAATGGAATTGATAATAATTGGGTTTTGTAAAAATAAAATGAGTCCGTAGATGCTGAGTACCTCAGAGCCTAGCCTGGCAATAAATGTGGGTCCTGGCTATTTGACCCCAAACAAATAGGCTGACCAACATAAACATCCTTTGACTCCCTAGCTAATGACACTTCTGTATACCTTTTTAAAATCTGGGACAGTTCTGGAGCTATGATTCTATGGGTCTCCTTTAAAAGGCATCTCACCCTTTCCCTAGGTTGTTCATGGTAAGGAGGCACTTTCTAAATTATTTCATCCATCATTCTTTTTAAAAATAATCATTTCAGAATTCAGATATGGACAGGCATCCCTCACAGGCAGAACTGTAAGGGTTTAGCTAAAGTCTCTTTACCCGCTCTCCATGGATCTCACATTGTTGGGTGGCATGTGGCATGAGCCTCCTTTCTCATTCTCACACCAAACAGTCCTTCCCTTCTTTCCTTCCATCAATGTATTTAAGGAGCTCCTGGTATGTGTCAGTTCCTGTTCTAGGCACTACGGATACAATCACGAATAAGACAGGTGCGTTAGAGCTGCTTACTTTCTAGAGGGAGAAGATAGCTAGTGCACCGACAACAAATGCAGTTGTCATTGATGCTATAACAGAAATAATAGAAGTGGCTTCTGCATACCTGGGGAAGAGGAGGGCTGTGTAGCTGAACCATTGTCAGCACTGAAGGTGGAGTGCGGATAAAGCAAGGGAGCTCACACCCTGTGGGCAAGGGGAGTGGGGAGGGAAAGGCAGAGGAAGAGTCCTGAGATGTGAAGGTGCCCTCCTGTTCATATCTACTTTTATCTCATTCAACCAAACCCTCAAACTGGTCTCTAGCTTTCCTCCACTTTATCTTTCTAAACTCCAAATATGACCTGGCACCCCCTGCTTAACCCTTCTGTGGCCTTCCTCATTTACATCACAATTGCAACCCCTTAGCAAAGAAGAGTGGCTTGCCATCTGCCCCTCTCTATCATCACAGCCTCATCTTCCTCCACCACCCCAACTGCCACACTTTCTGTAAGTCCCCCCAAGCATTCCCTGCTCTCCTGCTGACATGCTCTAGCATGTGCTGTTCCATCTGCCTCGAATGTCTTCTTCCCTCTGCCTATTCATCAGAAAGCTGCTTGTCCTTCAAGCCTCCTCTGTGAGGTCTTCTTGACTATTAGTCCCTGGTCCCCTCCTTCTCTGAACTGATTTCTTTCTCTTCTGAGCTATTGTGGAAACAATTACCTACCAAAGCACTATCTCCTTGTATTATAATTATTTGTTTCCTTTGAAAAATTAAAGGAATACAGAAAAGTGTAAAGGATTATTTGGATCTCAAACACTCTCTTGTCTTGTTGACTTGTTTCTCATATCACTTCAAGCTCCTTAACAGCAGTGATTCTCACTCTTCTGTATAACCGGGAGACCCAGCTTTGTGGTCTATCACATAATAGGTGCTAATAAATATACAACAAATGAATGAATTCTTTTAACACTTGGGCTAAGCAGAAGACTGGCAGTGCATCCTTGCTTCCCTGCTTCCCTCCTTTGCTTCACCTGTCCCTCCACTCCATTGGCTGGTCCCATCCACTCTATCTCCAAAACAAATCCAAAATCCATCTGCTGCTTTCCATTTTTGTGGTCTCTTACCTGAGTTCTTGTAGTCTACAGCCTTTTAACAGGTCTCTCTGGCTCTCCTCTTCTCTCACTATAGGCTGTTCTCCTCACACAAACCAGGTTCTGTCACCCTGCCCCATTAATACCTCATGGTTTCCTATCCCCTGCAGAGCAAGATCTCAACTCCTCACCTGGACCCACCAGTCTCTGCAGTACCAGACCCTGCCTTCGTCTCTGACCTGGTTGTGTTTCCTTCTCTCTCACTTAGTGCACCCTGGCCATACCTACTTTGGGACTATCCACCCACTCAGAACCTTGTTTGTCCTCTTACCTGGTACATGTGTCCTCAGCTCTTGGCCTGAGTACTTTATAACATTCAGGTCTCAGCTCAAACACATTTCCATTACAATTTCCTCACATGTTACTTCATCCAAAGACCTTTCCTAACTGAGTGGTCAAAAGTGGCCCAAGCGCCAGTCAACCTCTACCCCCACCCCATTGTGTCCTCCAGTCTTCCCACTTGGAAATTTCCCATCCACCCACGATGGTCTTGTCAGGCTGGTTTGCACTTTACCACTTGTCTTCCTCCACTGGAGCATAAACTCTCTGAGCACAGGGCCTGTCCCTGTCTCTATGGTTTAGTTAATGTGTTGTGTCCCAAAGGTTCATGTTTTGGAATTTAGTCCTCAGTATAATGGCATTGGGAGGTGGTGAGACCTTTGGGAGGGTGGGGTTCATATCAGTCTCATGAATGGGTTAATCGGTCTTGTGAGAAGGGATTACTTAAAACTAACTACAAGAGTAGTTTTTTTATTTTTTTTTATTTTATTTTTTTTTTTTTTTTTTTTTTTTTTTAAGAGAAGATAGCCACCCCCCAGGTCTATCTCTTTGCACACACCTGCCATCCTATTTGCGTCTGTCAGCCATGTTGTGATGTAGCAGCTGAGGCTGGCTGGATGCCAACCCCATGTCTTTGGACTTTCCAGCTGCTGGAATCACAAGCCAGTTAAACCTCTATTCTTTATAGATCACCCAGTCACAAAAATTTCTATTAGCAACACAATAGCAGACTAAGACACCTGTCTCATTCTGTTTGTATGCTCAGAGTCTTGCATGTAGCTGAATGAATGTGAAGCTAACTCAAGGGTTGTGGAAAGAGAGAGAGAGAGAGAGAGAGAGAGAGAAAGAAAGAGAGAGAGAGTCTCAATAAACATCCTTCAGTCAATCCAGGCCACTGGGGAGAAAGAATTAAGCAGAAAGGGGCAGAGAGAAATGACCATCAGTCACATCTGAGGCTGGACTTTAATGATAATTACCCACCCACTTAGTGCACCGTCTAGTAGATCCTCCAGCGAGAAAACTCGTTTGAGGAGGAAATAACGCTCAAGAAAATCCCCTATCATTGAAAGCAGCAGGGAGTGGGGGTGTGTGTTTTATCAGCTCCTAATTATAAGCAGCTACCTTCATTTTGCTCAGTTACAAAGAGTCCATTGTGGCTGGACTTCCTGATAACAAGGGAGACTTTCCTAATTACTATATGCTCCATTTCAGGTTCAGCAGAAAAGAAAATTAAAAAGCTCCATTTCACTTCAGGTTCAAATGAGTCAATCTTGCAGTCAATCAAGTATTAATTAAGGCACGTTAGGAAATATGGGGGAGGTGAAAGGCACCCTCTCTCTTCTCAAATAAGATATACTAGAGAAATAATTAGAGAATGATTTAAGAACAATGAGAAGAGTTTTAAAAGGTTTTCATTTGGACTTCCTTTGTTGTTTTATTATGGAAGGCCTTGAATTTCCAGTTCCTTTATTCTTCCCCAATTTTCCCCCTTCTTTTTCTCTCTTCTCACCCCTAATTATATTATCTTTAAAGGGTCCACACCACAGACTCAAAATAATTAGTCTATTTCAGCTTATCCTTAGGAATAATCACCAGAGATCATATCTCCCTGAAAATTCCACTGTGCCCAATGTGATTGAGTGCAACATCTCCACCCTGTTAGTGAGCCAGAAACTCCTCATGTTTACCTACCTGAGATCATCAAGGAAATGTCCTTTCTCCCTCTCTCCCTCTCTCCCTCCTTCTTTCTTCTTTTCTTATTCTTTTTCTTTTCACTTGATAGATCATTCGCTTGCCTCAGCATGGGGTGTGGGGTGTGGGATGTGGGGCATGGGGTATGGGGTGTGGGGCATGGGAAGAATGAGATAGCACTGCCCCATGGGGGATAGTCATGCTGCAATCCTTTCTCCTCTGTTTTTTCTTTGGGATTTTGGGCATACACAAGTGTCTGGGATGTTTTTCAAGTTGCTGGGTCCAGGACTTGAACCGTGTACTTGGCCATATGAGATCCAGCCACCTTCACCACTGGCTGGCCCATCAAGGAAATTTTCTACATTTTTTTTAGAATTATTTTATTTAACTTTTTTTATTATTGTTACTATTATCTTCCAGTTTTGATCAGAGAGAGACAAGAAAGAGAGAGCGGGAAAGTGAGGAAGCAAGTCACCAGGGATTTGAACTATGGTTGGCCATGTGGGAGTCTAGTGCCTTTAACCACCATGCCACCTGCTGGCCTCAATTTTCTACTTTTTGTCTTTATAAATAACTAGAAAACTCATAGTCAAGGGTTTGTCTCCACCACTAACACAGTGTGGGATCTGAGGAAAGTTCACTAAAGCATTATGAGTTCAGTATTCTCTTCTGTAAATAGAGATATTAGTATCTTTCTCAGAGGGTTGAGCTTTATCCACTGTGCTCCATCATTTCACCCTGAGTATCTGGCACAGTGCCTGGTAGAAAGTGAGCTGGAAGTATTTGCTAAATGGATGAATGAATGAATGCATAGCTGGTTGGAGTAAATGAGATCATGTGAAGCATGCAGTGTAAGTAAATGTCACACAGTGAGTGTCTTAAAATTACCTTGAAAACTTTAAAGCACTCGGCTTATTATTATATAGTCATATTGTGTAAAAAGTGAAAACATACATTTATTAAGGAATTATATTGTTCTAGCCAGAATTTGATGACGTGTTCACTGAATTAGTTTGGAATCATGGCACACATTCGCCTCTCCTTTCTATTTCCATTCATTCCCCACGACTTCTTCCTCTTTCAGCCCTCCTGACCTCTGGCATCTGGTTTCTTAGGGGAGCCTTGTTTTGCCCATCACTATCAACTTTCTCCTCTTCATTTCAACTAGAATGCTCACTTGTTTTCCTTTGACAGGTCTCTTTTGACTTAGTTACTTCAGGAGGCCAAAAACTCGAAAAGGAGGGTTGACAAAATGTCTTATCACCTTTCACAGGAACAGGGAATGATCTGTTAAAGTAAAAAGCCACCATTTGTTGAGTTTTTACTAAGTGTGTATGTTGACAGACATGGTCTCAGCCAACAACTCAAGAGGTGGGCCTTTTTAACCCCATTATACAGAGATGGAAATCATTGAAGATTATTAAGTAATTTGCCCAAGCCCACGGAGCTGCTAACATGCAGACCAATTAGGTTCGAATCTAGTCCTACCTAAGTCCAAAGAGCCTACTACAACCATTCTGTTTATGCTGCCATTTTCAAGAGGTTAATGCCTTCTGGGAAGATGGAGTGTCCACTCAATTGTTCATCCACCAACACCTGAAAGCCTGCCCTGTGGGCCACTGCTTGTGGATATACTCATGATTAAGATGTCTCTTGTGACCTCAAGGAGCTCACACGTTAATAGGACCAAACACACTGGAAGAGAAGTACACAATGTCATAACATACGACGGTGAGTGTCGGCACCCTCAGGTATCAGACTCCTTTGAGTGAGTGCTCACCAAAGCCAGTCCACAGCCACATTAACTTCCCCCCAACTACTATCTGCTGGAGCTTTAAAAGGGCCTGTGTACTCTCTGTTGCCCTCTCCCCTCACTCTAACTCCTGCCCTGTCAGCTTCACTATTCACCCACCTGGTTTCTGGGGGCATTTAAACTGGTGGCTTGGGTGGCACAGCAGTAAAATGGGATGATCTGCCCCGCAGATCCACATGGAGAGTTATGGATTCATAACTAGAGAGCTCCCTGAGTGTGCTGGGCATGTGTACCCACGATCTGGGCTGACTGAGGTGGGGGTGGACTGCAGTTTCAAGGCCTTGTTATGGTCATTGTGTCTTTATTTCTTTCTTTGTCTCTCTCACTCATGGAATAAATAGATAAGTTAAAACAAACAAGCACAAATCCCCTGCAGCCCTGGCTTATAAACTCCCTCAGGAAGAGGGACTGTATTACCTGTTTTCTGTGCTGTAATCTATGAAGGGAAGAGCCATACAGGGATCTTGAAACGTATTTGTGAGGACAAAAGTCAAGCCTTACTTCACAGCTGTAATCTTCAGTGGGATTGACTGACCTTGGTTTTTGGCCCATCAGACAAATGATGCAGATGAGGGATGTTTGGAAGTGGAATTAGTAAATATCCAAATATTCCTAGGCACAATATAAAAGGCTGGCAGAAGGACACAGTGGAAAGAATATTAAACAAGGAGTCCAAGGACCTAGTTCTAGTCCTGGCTCACTTGTCCCCCGTGCCTTTGCCAGACAAAATCAGTTAAGCTTTCAGAGCGTTTTCCTCATCTGAGGAATGAGGTTATTACCCGTCCTGGATATCTCAAGATTGTTGTGAAGAACAGACAAGAGATGCGAAAGAACATCCAGAAGGGAAGTTGCAATCTAAATGCTAGCTAGTGGTATTTTAGGGGGTCATACTAAAAAGCTGAATTAGAGCTGAAATTAGAACATCGAGCTCCCTGACTGATGCAGCCCTCTGCCCTCCTATGCCTCCTCTCCCTTTCTGCCTTGTCTTTATGAAACGTGGTCATTAGGAGCTGGAGGATTTATGGGTGCACACTCACACTTCTGTTTGTCGTCTGTGCATATCCGATCTGACCACATCCTGTATAAAACCTGTAGCCATGGTTACAGTGAAATACCTTGGTTATACAGTGCTCCTTTTCACTCTTTGAAACTGTTTGGTAAGAGGTTTTGGAGTCAATTTTTGGGTGTGGTAAAGCATCTAGGTGAAGTTTTATTTTTGGAAAGCGTGAGCTGAGGCTCTGAGGTCATCTGTGAGCAGAGCAACTGGGGTGGGGCAGTGCCTTTTTTTGTTCCACAAATAAAAGGAAAGCTCTGCTTCTGGCTGACTTCAATAACTGATGCTTAAGTTTTCAAATGTCTTTTCCTCTTGGAGGGAAGGAATGTTTTTTGAAAAAGCAAGGAGACAACCAAACACTTGTGTGACTCAGGGTCTCCCACATAAGGGGTAATTAAAAAATAGACATTAAATTAAACGTTGCATAATTCTCTTGAACACTAGGGAAGGGAGTTTGGAGTTCCGCACACTTTGCAGCAATAACAGGATGACTGACTTATTTTTCTCAGTGGTTTTGGGGGAGAGGTTTATAGACTGGAATAACTGAAAACTAATGGAGTGGCAAAAATATACAATTCTACAATTCCAAAGCAATACAGATACGGTTTTATTTTCCTTTCCATTTTCTCTCTTCTTTTAATGTTAACAAAAGTTCAGAGCAATTAAAGACCAAAAGCTACCATACTGTAATATTAAGGCTTAAAATGCAAAGGCCAAATCATAGAGGGGGTAAGCAGAAATATTCTCATTCCAATAATAACTCACCTCTGTGGAATGTACAATGTGCTATATTTCAGATTTGCCAGGCTTTGAGCTGCAGCCTCCCCCTCCCCTCCCCCCCCCCCCAGGGCAGGCTGTGCAGAAGAGTTCATGGTATCTGAAGATGACACTCCACTTCTTCTCTGCCTGTATTTAAATCTGCATGCCTAACATTGCATGGAGGTGTTTTGTTTTGTTTTGCTTTGTTTTGATAGATTGATAAATGCAGAGACATGCATGAGGGAGCTGAATACTTACTGAACACTCCTGTCCAATGCTAGGCAATCAGTACCCCTTTTTTTTTTTCTCTCTCTCTCCCTTTTTATTTTTCTTCCTCATCATCTTTGATATGGATGACATTTGTCTCAGCCTTATCAAGTGCAGCTTTCATTGTCTCCATGCAAATAGAGCTCTAAGCTCTCCTGGTTACACTCCTGATCCCCTCAGTGTATCCAAACATCTTCCTCTCTAGCCCTGAAATACCCTTCCTCAAGGAGATGGAAGGGATGTGTGATTTGAGAGTGTGCAGGGAAGAAACGGCCTAAGTTGCAGGCTGCAAGGGGTGACCATAGAAGCTACACACATACTCCCTTCCCTCAGCTCTGCCTCTTTATTCCTCCCCACTGACCACTTCTGCCCCATCCATACCTGGGGACCTCAAAACTTAATGGAAGACCTTATGGAAAGTACTCCGAGCCACTGGGAGGTGGATGGGATGGGGGAGGTGGCCAGGGAACTCAACCTAGTCTCTGGGCTCTCTACAGCATGGCCTCAGGGCTGGGTTGTCTCTAGTATGGCACCCTTTTTAAGACTATCTCTCCTATGCAGCCCAGAATATATCTCTTTTTATCAGACCAAACGAGTAGGACATGGGGTAGGACCACTTTGATAAAGCAGAGCAGCCTGAGTATTGGCCCCTGCCCTGGCAGTTCGAAGGCAGGATGGGGTCACAGGGATGGGAGTGGCTTGGAGCAGCAGGAGAGGGAGTAGATACTCTTCTAGTGCAGGGGGGAGTAGGCAGTCATACTCCTCAAGAGGGAGTCTACGCATCTTGGCCTCCTGTTCTAGCTTTGACTTTTGCCTGGTATTATTTGTCTCTGCCCTTGTAAGTGTTCATATGAGCCAAGGTTTTGGCTAAAGGATTTTTTTGAGCGTTGGGAGCACAGGGAGCTCACAAACTAAGGTAGGACTTACTCAGCGGGTGTCCTTGGAAGAGTCACTGGTCTGCTTTGGGTCTCAGTTTCTTCATCTCCAAAATGGGGGAAAATCTAGAAGAATACACAAGAAAATGATAGCATGTGTTGCCTCTCTGGAAGGAGATCGAGAGAGGGTGCTAGAAGGGAGCGGTGCCTGTCCCTCAGCCCTTTGATCCTGTTCCCAAGGTCTGATCATATGCACATACCTCCTGACAGACAAGCAGCTGGAAGTGGCTGCCTGCCTCACAGGTCCTTGCATCAAAGCACAGCAGGCACAGGACCATGGATTCAGGCCATTAGGAGCTGTACAAATATTTAGGATTATAACTGGTATTATTCCAGGCAAATAGACAAAAAAAAAAAAAGCCACTCCTCAAGTCTGTTAGGTAGTCAGAGTGTCCTAAAATTGTTGAACATTTTGTTCTAATGTTGCAGATGGATACCACCCCCATGGCATCCTACCAGGGCAACTCTGGTGCCAGGCTATAGAGGGGAGCTGAGGCCCGCTAGCTTGAAGCTGGGTAACCTAGCCCTCCTCAAGCACAAATGAACCCAATTCCCAAGGGCTGGCCAAGCATGTCCACCCTGCTGAGCAAGTTCTGACAATTGCATTCCAATCCATTTTCAGAAGCCAGAAGCCAGCCAGTGTGAGCAAAGGGAGTGGTACCTGCATTCCTGACTGACCCCTGGGGTTGGGGGTGATGGGGCTTTGTACAAAGTATGTGAGACTTTCCCTTAGGTTGTTTACTGAATCACTATAATAAAAATAATGCTACAAGCATATATATTTTCTGGGGGGGGAGGGAAGATTTTTGTTAGAGGGCACATGCGCTCACCAGAGTGTCAGGGACAGAGAGAGAGACAAAGAAAGCGAGAAATCATCCCCTGGGGGGATGGGCACACCACAATCCCTTCTGCTCCATTCTCCTTTTGGGATTTTGGGCATGCATGCACAAGTGCCCAACGTGTTTTAATCCGCTGAGTCTGGGACTCAAACCACAGTTGACACATGGGAGTCCAGTGATGTAACCATCATTCCATCTGCTGGTCTCGCACATATATATATTTTATACATGGAGAAGCTGCTAGTACCTACAATTATATGCATCATTAAATATGCCATTTTAATTATTTTCAAACCCATACGGCATGTGATTTCATTTTAAAAAGTGTTAGGTAAGTACCTACTATGTGATTAACATAATGCTGAGGGAAAAAAAGGAGCATATGAACTGGTTCCCACGGTTTTTCTTCAAGAAATTGAAGGCAATCTTAGCCCTGCTTGGCTTACCCAGGTAGGAGGGCAAGCCATGGAACCTTGTAAGCCTCAGGCTCTTCATCTCTAAACTAGGAAGATAATGATAACATCGACCTCACTAATCATCTAGGGTTGTCATGAAAGTCATATAATACGTACCAGAATTCTTTGTAGACTAAAAATGTCCTGCAAAGTTTATTTTCAAAAATAATCATAGAAATTGAATTATTTATTTGGAGAGGTTTTTGCTATTGGGCACGTGCACTCGCCATTAAAACAGAGACAGACAGAAAAGGAGAAATCACCCCCCAGGGGGGATGGCCACGCCTCAATCCTTTCTCCTCCATTCTCCTCTTGGGATCTTGGGCATGCACGCACACGCGCCTGGCATGAGTTTAAGCCACTGCTGGGTTCAGGACTCAAACTGTGATCGACTACATGGGAGTCTAGCGACATAGCCATTATGCCAACTGCTGGTCCCAGCAATTGAATTTTAAACTAAATATCAGAAAGTGTGAAAATGCAGCATTATTAGAAGGGGGAGAGCTCAGTGTAGGATTGGGTTTTAGAGGGGGGTAGTTTGGAGGAGATGGAGGTTGTGCTAGTCTGTGCTGTATGGTGTCACATGGAGGGTTGGACATTCTGGGTCAGGGCAGGGGAGTTGGGGTGAGCTGGGGAGGATAGACTAGCTAGAGTAGAGGCCAACTATGCGGATGGCATGGGTTTGCAAAGGCAGTGAAGACACCTTCTGAGAAGGAGGTGGTGCGACTGTAGAGGGCTTTGAGATTACAGAGGGTCTGGTGCAATGGACCCCAGGGAGGCCCCCAAAGTGAGCAGAAGCGACCAATGGCACCAGTGTTCAGTGGCCACATCTCTTATCTGATTTCACTCCAATTGAAAGCACACCTTGCCAGAGCTCAGGTTTATACACAATTAAGCCCCCACCCCTAGGCTAACTGGCAGGCAGCCCTGACCAGCCAGGCAGAGTAATCACAGATATTACAATTTAAAAAACCCTTTTGTTAAAAGCATTCTCTCTTAGACAAAATCCGATTATGAACTGAAATGAAATATCACCAAACCAATCAGAAAGAAACTGCTATTTATTTTCTGATCCTTTGGGAATGGAAACACTAATGAAATCACTTCTCTGGTCTTCAAATTGGCATTGGAAAGGGCGTGGGTTTATTTATGGTTGGAGAAAGTCCTATCAAGATCCTGCACTTGTAACTTGTTTTAACGTTTCCAAGGCTCTTGCGAACATTTCTTCCTTTTTTAAAAAAAATAATTATTTATTTAATTTTATTTATTCATCCATTTATTTTAATTTGACCAGAGAGAGACAGAGAGAGAGAGAGGGGAAGTGAGAAAGCAAGCCACCAGGCCCAGGACTTGAACTGTGGTGAGCCATGTGGGAGTGTCCAGCGCCTTAATCACCACGCCACCCACTGGTTCCAACGAACATTTCTTCCTTTAGTCCACTGTAATGTGAGGAGGGGAGGAATTTCTTGCCCAGTTTCACAGATGAATAATCTAAAGAGCAAATAGCATCTAAAATAGTAACGTCGGCTCGTGGCGAACGGCAAACAGGGTTCTAGTTTTTCGTTTATTCCTGTGTGATTTTCTCTTCATTACACTAACTCCGAAAAAGCAACAAAAAGAGGGGCAAGCAATGGCAACCAGCTGCTCTCATGGTTTATAATGCCTTTGCATTTTGTAAGCTCTGTGGTTCCCTTTTGTTTTGGGGCCTCACACAAGCTTCTATATTTGGAACCCACAACTATCCCCCAACTCCAGCCCCAGCCATCATCACTGAATCTCCTGGCCTCTGTTCATCCTTTAAGTCTCAGCTGAAACATGGTTCCCCTTAGAAAGCCTTTTTGACCTCATTAAAGGTTAGAGGTTCTGCTCTGTGTCCTTCCTGTACCTACACTGCTACCATAATCCCTATCTGTGTTAGGGTAATTATTTAATCATCTTTCTTGCATCCTAGATAAACTCTGTTCCCATCACTGCTATCCTCAACATCTGGGACATATTTTGCCTTTGGTAAATGTTTGCTGAATTAATGAATGAACATTTTTATAGATGAGAAAACAGGCTCACTAATATCACGTAACTTGTCCAGAGTCTCCCAGCTAACAAACAATGACTCGGCAATTTTACTTCTAAATATCCAGTGCTCCTTCCACTCTGCCACACTGGTTTCTAGGTTCACACATGGCATTGTGGTCAGATGGAAGAAGATACTGAGGAAAAACAAAATAATCTGCCAACTGGGATTTTCATATTCCGGGTTTCGAAAGTCTTTCAGCCTGAGCCGCATGCTCGGATGCCAGCTATTCTCAGGATTCCAGAGTAAGTGCTTTCTGCAGGCATCTTTTGGTGATTGGCAACTTTTGACTCTCCAGTGAGGCTGTCAGTACCAAGAAATAGCAATGAGAACAACCGAGACCTGACTTCCAAAGGCTGCTGGCCTCTGATGAGTATTGGCCTTGTTCTCACAGGCTACCCTATTGAATATTAGATTATAACACTTGCAGAGGAGAGTACCCCTCCGCTTCCATTGTTGGAAAGCCCTAGTTGGCTGCATTCCTGACATTTCAGTGTTCTTGAGTTGATATCATTTCATTCATTAATTTCTGGCTGCTAAGCAGAGCAAAGCATGCGTGTCTGCAGCACTCAGTCTTACTACCTCATGATTAGTACTGTAAAAAGCCCTCTTGTTCTTTTCCTGGAAGGAGAAACTGCCTTTATTGCCTTTATTCTTCCTTCCCTGATTTGGGTTGTTGACACCACTGAGGCCAAGGAAGCCACAAACTGCCATGTCCCTTCTCCGCAGTACAGTAGCACATAACCCAATTCAATTCTCATTTGCTGAGTGCCTGCCATGTGCATGAGGAACTTCTCTCTTTTCTAAGGCTTTCCCAGATATTGCTGCTCAATGAGAAGTGGAAAGCCTGCCTGCTGTTAGGGTAAGGGATCCAAAATCAGACTAAAGATAGAGATTGCGCATCAAGGAATTTTTATATCATTTTGGGGAGATGAATGAGCACAAGTACCATGAGGCATGACTAGCTAAGTGTCCCAAGAAAAACACAAACAAATGCTTGTGGGAACAGTGAGTAGAGAGCTGTTGATCCCCGTGGAGACTCTGGGGAAGGCTTTGAGGAAGAGGCGATCTGAGTAGGCACTTGCAGGGTGAAGAGGATGTTTAAGGACAATGAGGATGAGAGAGAGAGTTCCAGGCTGCTCAAGAAAGCACAGCTGGCTCAGAGATGGGGTTTCATCAAGGTGGCCTAGGTGCCAGCCTAGAACTGAGTTCTCCCACCTCCCACTGTTACCACTACCACTCAATAGCTTCCTCCAGCCATCTTCTTCTCCTGGGCCCTTCTCCCACCAGCTGCTGTTTCTGCCAGGGCATTCTAGGGAGCCTCCACTGTAGGGTAGGGATTCCTGAAGGAGGGGGCTGCTGGGACATGTCTCTCCCACCATACCTCATAATATGTTATGACTTACATATTCAGGGATAGGGCTGAGGGCTGTGATGAGTGAACACATTATTTTTGACCCACAGCTCTCTAGCTTGTAGAGTGTGGTTTTCCTGTGCTCTTACACCACCACCTTACTCTTTCAGATAGACTGGCCTGACCAAAGGCCATCACTTAAGAGCTGTGTGAATGCAGGAAGTCCCTTTACCTCTTTACGCCTGTTTCTTCAACTATAAAAGGAGGTCAAGAAAGATTCTTCATCATAGGGTTGTTGCAGGAACAGGACGAGTTAATGTGGTTAAAGCAGTGGCTGGCACAGAGTAAATGTCCAACGAAGCTGGCCTTATCGGTCAGGCCCCCTGTAGCCACTTGAGCATGGGATCCCTGCTCTGGCCCAAAGACGAGGAGCCCAAGGATGCGGAGGGGACCACACTCATGACTCCTGTGTGTCAGGGACAGATGTCTTCCATTATCTTATCATTTCAGAGCCAGTGAGGAATGCTGTGGCCTGTAAAGCGGTATCAGCTTACTGATACTGTACCCCATGTACAGTGCCTCCTAGATACAGGTGAGAATAAAAGGACATACAGGCTGGGGCTTTTTCTGGAGCTGCATGTTACACAGAGAACATCGCAGATGAAAATAACCCCCCCCCCATGATGCGTGAAAGATGACTGATAGGACTAATGCTGCTCGTGTCTCCTTCCCACTCCATGTTAAGCTATTTTAGTGCTTTCTCCACTGGGGATCTCCAGTGTCCATTTAGTGCTGGCACATAGTAGATGCTCAATAAAGCCTATTGATTGATTAACTGCCTGACTGGTTCTAGTCTTTGGGAATGAAAAAGAACTAGAGTTCGGAGTGTCTCTGTGTTACTGCCATAAATCCAGCTTGTTCCCATCCATCCAGGGCACCCTGAGCCTGCACCTCCTTGCCCTCCGTGGGGCCCAGCCCTAAAGTGATGTAGTGGGGGGGAGGGGCTACAGCAGGGGAAGGGTGGGAACTGAGGCCAGGGCAGAACAGGGGCCAAACTTCTACAGCTGGGGCTGCAACCAGTGCAGCAGCTCATGGCTCAGGTACGTTGTCAGGCACCCAGGAGCCGGCTGAGCAGGGATGAAGGGGTAGCGGGATTCCAGAGTGGCACAGTCCAGAGCCCGTGCACTGAGTGAAGAGACGGCAGCACTTGCAAGCAGAGATCCTAGGACAGACTAACCCCAGGGATGAAGCCATTTCTCACAGATCTAAGTGAGAGAGGCAGGACTGTGGCCTGGAGCTTGCAGGCTTCTGCGTGGGAAGTGGTAGGGGACAGGTCCCTGCAGGAGGAAACTTGCCTGCCTTTTGTTTCATGTTTTAAAAATTCACCACAGCCTCTAGCATAGTGTCAGGTGCAGATGGAGGTGTCTAAGAAATGTGTACGGGGGAAAATGCAGCCAGAGGAGGCTGGTTGGGTCAACTTCTGCCATCTAAAGTCAGGCTGCCTTGCCTTCCATGGCTTTTCACAATTCTTTGGACAGAGGAGCTGAAGATGACTGACCAATGGTGAGTGATACACCAGGTCCCACTGATGATCCTCAGAGATAGGAGTGAACATTTCCTGCTGTGGAGAGTCCAGGCCTTCTCATGAAGCCCGGCCCAGGCAAATGGCCTTGGGCACTATGGAACCATAAGCTAAGAGTCTCTGAAGCCACAATGCAGCTGTGAGAGAAAATAGGGAAATTACAATTTTGGAAAGAGGTTTACCAGCTCCTTTTTCCTTCAGCATCCCATGAGACTGTAGAACCTCCTCTTTTGGAAGAACCAGAGCCATTCTAGGGCCTTTTCTCATTTCCCTCCCCAGATCCTGGGCCACATCTCTTTTGAGAGAGTCAGTGAGTTGAAATATAGGTCCCAAGCACTGGAGTTCTGTCACAGTGTGGCAGGGGCTAGAAATCCCATCTGCTGATATGCACAAGAGTGTTAACCTCTGTTTAATGAGCAACTACTCTGGGCCAGAAAAGGTGGTATCAGAAGAGCTAAACTTACTATGGGTCCCAGAGGTTTAAGAAGAAAATAAGGGACTTTGATTTCATTGCCTCTGGGAAGTCTATTTCCTAGAGTTGGGCTACGTGCTCTTCCTCCGAGTCCTCTGGGTCCCTGTTGTGACACCTATCATAGCATTTATTATACTATTCTAGTCGACTCTTTACCCGTTTGTCTACCAAAACAGGCTGCATGCCCCCGAGAGAGAACAGCTCTTATTCATCATTGGTGGCAGAAGTGGAATTTCTTTGTAGGAGCCAGAAGAATTCTTAGCTCTCGGGACAGAGCTCAGTTTCCTCATCTGTAAAACAGGCACGACCGTAGTACTTACTCTGTTGAGTTGTTAGGAGAGTTAAGTGAGAGAAAGTAGGTAAAGTACTTAGTAAAGAACAACATAAATGTTGCTGGTTTTAGCTGTTCCTTTCGACTTAGTTACACCAAGAAGGGTTTTTAGTTTACCCCAAATATTTTTTGTCGCAACATACAAATAATCCTCTGTATCTCTAGGGCAATAAGAGGCAGAATTTGATATCTCTTATGAAAGCATAAGACCAAAGTCATCAAATAAGGGGCCAGGCATGGGAAAGTATGCAACTGAATGTGTGTATATATTATCTTTAAGAAAGGAAAAGGAATTTATAAATAGGTTGATTAAAAAAATGTGGGGGAAAGAAAGCAGTTAGTTGGTTCCTCAAAAAGTTAAACATAGGACCAGCAAGGTGTTGTGGTGGTTAAGGTGGCTAGATCCCACATGGTCCAGTGCACAGTTCGAGTCTCAGACCTGGTGACTGGAAAAATATACCAGGTGTGTATGCAAGTATAGCCAAAGTGGAGAAGGGATTGTGGCATGGCCATCCCTCCAGTGATGGTGGCAATGGCTCATTTTCCCACTCTCTCTTTCTCTCTTCCTGTCTCTCTTTAGTGAGTGCACACACCCTATAACAAAAACAAAAACAAAACAAAACAAAAAAGTTAAACATAGAATTACCATAAGATCCAGCAATACCACTCATAGATATATGCCCAAAAGAACTGAAAACAGATACTTAAACAAATCCGTGTACATGTTGTACGTGCAGATTCACTGCAAGTATTCACAACAACCAACAGGTGGAAACAACTCAAACACCCTTCAAGTGATAAATGGTTAAAAAAAACCCTGTGGTATAATCATACAATGGGAATATTATTCAGTCATAAAAACCCAAAGAATCAATATATGCCTCAACTTGGATGATCCTGAAATACTACTGGCATAGTGGTTAAGGCACTGGACTCTCATATACTTCACATCCTGAACCCAACGACTTGAAACTCATGTCAGGCACGTGTGCGTGCATGCTGAAAATCTTGAGAATGGAGAAGGAATTGCATCATGGCCATTCCCCCTGGGGGGTGGTTTCTCACTTTCTCTCTACGTTCCTGGAGAACACATGTGCCTAATAGCAAAAATCTTTCTGTAAAAAAGAAAATAAAAGGAAAGACTATGCTAGGGACCAGCAAATGGTATAATGGTTATATTGCTGGACTCTCATGTAGTCAATCGTAGTTTGAGACCTGAACCTGGTGGCTTAAGTTCATAACAGGCATGTGTGCATCCATGCCCAAGATCTCGAGAGAATGGATTGCAGTGCGGCCATTCCCCCTAGGGGTGATTTCTTGTTTTGTGTCTCTCTGTCTCTCTGGCGAGTGCATGTGCCCTATAGCAAATATCTCTTTCAAAAAAAAAAAAAAAAAAGAAAAAAGAAAGAAAGAAAGAGAAAATACTATGCTAAATGTAAAAAGCCAGTTATTGAAGGTCATATATTGTATGATTCTATTGAACAAAATATCTAGAAGAGGTAAATCTATAGAGGCAGAATGCAGAGGAGTGGTTGCAGGGGCTGGAAGAGGGAGCAATGGGAGAAACTGTTTAATGATTGCAGTTTTTTATCTTAGAGTATTGAAAATGTTTTAAACTAGATATAGAAGGTGGTCACACAACATTTTGAATATCCTAAATACCCCTGAACTGCATGTTTATAAAATGATTAATTTAATGGACTGTGAATTTCACTTCAATGAAAAAAATACAGGAGGAGATCATTTAAACTTTCTTGAAAGTTAATAGATGGCCCATGGAAAAGGATGGCATAGTTCCCATTATTAATCACTTGAGAAATATAAAATATTGTCAATGATCTGTTAGGCATGTGTTTACTTATTCCCTCCCATACCAAATATTGAATGACCGTGTACCCAATGATTAAGTAGTTTTTTCCCCTCACTCTCAGGCTCCATCTAGATGAATATTTTTTAAACCACCAAAATCTTATTCCTGGAAAATGCTTGTCAGGAGCATCTGATCTTCTTCCAATGTGGCACATGTCTGTGACTATGTCTCCTTCCTTGTCCCAGACAAGGGACAGGGTGGGAATACAGAACCTCTGCCTGAAAATGAAGTGCTTGTTCCATGACCGGCTTTGTGCCATGACCCAATAAGATAGTAGTCACCCAGCGCCTTCCTTAGAGGGTCAATAGTGTCCTCAAGAAGAGCTGAGGACAGAGCACAGTCATTAGAAATCAGCAAGTACCCTTTAGCACCAGGCAAGGCATTGATTTTTCCTGATTCAGTGAAGGCTGCATTCAGTATCCCATATGGCAGGATCTGTGTTTCCAATTTGGAGACTAGGAGAGCTCTGAGCAGTTTCTATCTAGGTGCCATGGCATGCAAATGAGCTCCCCTTTCCCAGCGGAGCCTTCATTATAGGATGGTGTGGGTCACCCCTTTAATGAGCCTGGAGGCTTTAATCTAGGCCTCCACAGTGCTTCATTGGCAACTGCTACTCAGCAGATTGTGGATCTTGGGCAGAAGGGACTGTTTCAAGTCAGGAGTGGAAAGTGGGGAGAGAGAAGGATGGGTGAACACCATCAGTCCTTTATAAGAAAGGGGCTTGGCAGATGCTTGAGTCTGCAGGGCTGGCCTGAGGAGAGGCATGTTTTCTTTCAGTTTTGACATTTTTCCTTAGCATCATGTTGAATAACCAACATAAACTGTGATGTGCTCCCAAAACAATCTGGCAGCTGGGGGGCATCAATGGCTGTCCTCTTTGTATGTCTCACATTCCTAGCACCACCATCAACCAATGGTTATAGACAGCCTAGAGTACAGTCTGAAAATTCATGGGAGCCAAGAAAGGTTGGAGGGACATTTGTTTGCTCTGGGTTCCTAGCCCCTGGGAAGGTCCTTTTGATCCCTGTGTAAGTTCCTTTGTAGTGTCAGGCTAGTGTGTATCAGCTTGCAGGCTACAGCCAGGGCTTTGGGTATATGATGGCCACACTGAAATAGAGACCGAAAGCTGACACTTTGCCACCATCAACCAATGGTTATAGACAGCCTAGAGTACAGTCTGAAAATTCATGGGAGCCTGCTTAATTCAAGTGAAGCTGCTTAGAAACCTAAGGTCAGACACCATAAGCAGGAGGGCACAGATAATCTGGCTTGAGTTGGGGAAAGTAAGGAGGCTCCTTACTCAGAGCACACCATAGTCTTCTTTTATTTGATGGCCACTGTCACCTGTCATTTAGGTTCACAAATAACATGTCCACCATGCCATTCTGTTCTCAGAATTCCAAAGGTAATGGGACTTCCCATTGCTTTCTGCTTCTATCCCTGCCCCAACCTAGTCTCAACACTCACCTCTCAACCTAGGACCCAGAACTCCTCCCTCTCAGGAAACTTTGAGAGTAAAAGCACTATAATATGCAACTGTCCTCCTATTGATCTTCATATCCATATTGTCTTCTCTCTTCTGCCAATTTGCTACTCTGACTTGCAAACTGAAAGAAATTGCTATGGGCTTTCCTTCAACCAATCTGGCTTGAAATTGGGGCTGTATTTGCAGAGAATAAAACTCAACAACAAAAACATCCAAATGTAAGGAAGTTACAAATGGTTAAGAGCAAGGGCAAGTTTGTAGTGGCTTACAAGCACAACCTATGATTCAATTTTGACCAAGAAATACAGCAATGGTTAGATTTCTTTCACTTTTTAAAAAAATTCTATTTCATTTCTTATCATTATTATTTGTTTAATTTGACCAGAAAGAGACAGAGAGAGAGACAAAGGGAAGGTAGGAAAGCAAGCCTCTAGGTCTGGGACTCAAACTGTGGTCGGCCATGTGGGAGTCCAGCACCTCAACCACCACACCAATTGCCAGCTCTGATTTCTTTCATTTCTTACTTTAGGGCACAGCTTGCTTATAATCATGGGAGTGAGTCTCTTCCCAGGGGCAGAGACTGGATCTGGACACTGCCAGGGTCCTTTGGGAGTTGCCCCTGAGAAAGGAATTTTGTGTTTGTGGGAGGCTCATTTTAGAACTTAGTTATTGTTCCTTGGTTTATGCTAAATGTCCATTCATGGCCCCAGTTGATGCTCTGATCCAACCGCTCAGACCAATGTGGGGGAAAAGCCTAGAAATCTGACCTGTGCTGTAGCTTTGGGGACTGCCATTCAAAGAATTTGCTGTAGATCTTTCTTTTGCTGTTTAGAGAAGGAACAAGTCTATCTTGCCACTATCTTTCTTTTTTTGTTGGTCTGTATTGAGTCTCATAAGCTCCTCTTACTCTCTGAAGCCTTTTTTATTGAATGGCAAATGACATGTGGATATTTGGTGTAGAATGCCAGTGCATCCACTGGGTTCCAGCACATTCTTATGTCTCTTCTTGACAAGTCTGATGAAATGCCAAAAGAGTTTTAGTTTATTAAGGCTCCCAGTGTGATTTCCCTTCTTCAGGGGTCTGTGAAGAAAGTTTAAGGATTGAAAAAAGTTTAAGGATTGAAGTGGAGAAAGCAGGTGAGATAGGAGTGGTGTGGAGAATGCCTACAAGGATGAGATCTCTTGAGGACCTGCTCCTGGTTTGCTTGGAGACCATCCAGGAAAGGTTCAGCCTTCAAATGCAATGTTCATTTTGCCTCCCTGCCCATATTGTATACCTGTATGTATAGTATATGAACTACAGAAGGTCCGGGTGATAGAAACCCTAGGAAGTGTGGGCTACTCCTAAATAGAGAGAACTTGAATTCTGGTCCCTCCATTAAACAACTATGTGACCCTGGCACACACTTCTCCTCCTTGAATTTCAGTTTGCTCATCTGTGAAGTGAGGGGGTGGAGTTGGTTCAGCTCTAAAGTGTTTTTTTTTTCATTTGAAGTCTCTGAATCTGTGGTTACTTCCCCTTCTTCATCAACAGTTGGCCCCTGGTAGAACTCTGTTTACTTGAAAGATTTGATGTTGGCATAAAATTCAAGCTTTACTGGGTTGGAATAGGTCAGGCTTTCCTAGTCGGAGCAGGGGAAAACTACAAATACATCGAAGCTATCAGCCGATGCTCAGATTCAGTGCCATTGCGGTTTAATCGGTACTTGGGTGAGAACAGGAAAAGACATTTTTCCCATCCCCCTCTACAAGTGGGGTGGGTCTGTGGCCTACCAAATAGAATAATCCTGCTCCCAGGAGTCCTTGTGTAATATACAACTGCATAAACATTAGCTGAGCATTGACTTCTTTGGGCTCTGACCACTTCTGCTAAGGAGTGAAAGAGGAAGAAGCTGGAAGAAATGCACATCACTGATGATGGAAGGAGACTTTTAATTACTGCCTTCAAATATTTCATACGATTAAAAAGGTGCAAGTTGGGACCAGCAGATGGCATAATGGTTACATTTCTGGACTCCCACATGGACTCACTCTGCTGTGTGAGTCCTAGATCGGAGGCTCGAAACTCACTCTAGGCATGTGTTCATGAGTGCACAAGATCCTAAGAGGAAACTGGAAGAGAAGGGATTAAGGCATGGCCACTCGCCAGGGGGTGATTTCTTGCTTTCTGTTTCTCTCTGTTTCTCTGGTGAGTGCTTGTACCCTATAGCAGAAATCTCTCTTAAAAAAACAAAAACAAAAACAAAAACAAAACAAAACAAAACAAAAAAATAGAGAGAGAGAGAGAGAGAGAGAGAGAGAGGAGAAAAAAGGTGTGAGTTTGGGCCCAAAAGGCTGCCCAGGTCCTACACCCTCACAGTCCCATTTGATTTTGGTAGCTTCATAAGGCAAGTTTAGTAACAAAAATAAAACCCCTTACATCTTTCTATATAGTAGCTTTCAATTTATGTAGCAGATTAAATGTACTTTTAAAATTTGATTCTGATTCTAAACATTGCCCTGGTGAGTAATAATTATCTTCATTTTAAAAATGAGGAAAATGAAGTTGAGAGACTCAATGACTTGTTTTTTTTTTTTTTTTTTTTTGAGAGGTTTTTTCGCTATAGGGCGCGTGCGCTCGCCAGACAGACAGAGAGAGACATAGAGACAGAAAGCGAGAAATCACCCCCCAGGGGGGATGGTCACGCCGCAATCCCTTCTCCTCCATTCTCCTCTCGGGATCTTGGGCACGCACGCACACGCGCCCGGCGTGAGTTTTAAGCCACCGGGTCCGGGACGCGAACTGCGGTCGACCACGTGGGAGTCCAGCGACATAGCCATTACGCTAACTGCTGGTTCCCTCAATGACTTGTTCAAGGTGAGCTAAGAAGTGGCTAAGTCAAGAATTGAACCCATGTTTGTCTAGCTCCAAGTTCAAGGGTTTATCCTTCCATGTAGGTTGTACAAGATGAGCTGGGCATGAGCAGCCAAACCTAAAGAACTATTCTAAGGGTCTCAGATTCATTTCAGCAAGTTATCCTCCTGGTTTTTATGAAGGCAGGACTCTCCCACACAGGTGTGGCAACTGAAGAGGTCTTGGCAAATCTTAGAACTGTACTAAATACCCACTTTTCACAAGGGGGAGTGATTCCTGGGAAATTCACTTGTTGAATTAAATGCATTTTCTCTACCTACGTGCCAGTAACCAATAATTCTCTGTACCAGTTTAGGCACTGTTGTGCAAGGCATCCTGGGAAAGTCTTCAGTCTGGAGAGTCATTGGAAATCACCATATGATATGAAAATAGTAACTATGAGCCACTACTGACAAATCCAAAACCTTTCCATGTCAACGTGGTTTCACTGATAGTATTCTCACAGGCCTCTTTAGATGTCTTCAGCAGCACTGCTTTTTTGAAAGTTAATTTATTCAGTTGTTTCTTTTTTTTCTTTTTTTTTTTTTCCCAGAAGAGGGACAGAGATAGAGACAGGATCCCCAATTGTGTCCTTGTACCACAATCTACCCTGAGCCTTAGCCTGCCTGAATCCATTGCTTCTGCAGTGTTCACTTTCCAAATAATCCCTGAAGGAGGAATTCAGGCTCCCTCCTTTGGGTCATTTCAGTGCCCTGCAGCTCCTAGTATTATGATGTATCATCATGTGCCCCATAACAATGTTTTGCACAATGACAGACCACATACATAGCGGTGCTCGCATAAGATTATACCTTGTAGCCCAGGTGTGTAGTAGGCTGCACCATTTAGGTTTGTGCAAGTACACTCTATGATGTTCATACAATGAAAACACCAAATGACGCATTTCTCAGGACATAGCCCCATAATTAAGGGATGCATGACTCCATATTATTCGGAACTGTACTTTGGAATCTGATTCATTTACCAGACCAAGAGTCCCCCAGATCAGAAACTATCTCATTATCTTTGGACTCCAAGGCCCTGACATACTGCCCAGTACTGGGTAGGTACAGTAAATGTTAAATGAATGGATGGGATGGATGTACCATCCTCTTCCATGAATCAATGACTAATTTAGTTTGTTTCATGCTCACTATTCTCTTGGGTTTAGCCTTGGGGAAAGGGGCAGCAGTCATCCTCTTTTCATCCAGAGGTTAAATATTAGCAATGTAGGGAGGCTTGAGAAACCTTTGTTTTTCAATTTGTCTCTTTCCTAAAATTACATCTCAAGTGGGGATGGGGAGGCTGAATTTTAAAGCAAAAGAAGGACTTGATCAGATTTTCCTCCTATAGTAGCCTCCCTAGCCCAGCACGAAGGGAAGGGCAGGCCCATCAGACCAAGTGGGTGGCTGAACTGAATCAGCTCAGAGGCTAGTCAGACCCTTGTGGAATTCTTGAGGTAGAACCTGCAAACCATTTGAAAAAGGGTTAGGAGTAAGACACCGTGATGCTATTTTTCAAGTCCTGCTCAAGGCTTTCTCATTATCCACCAGGACTTCAGAATAAGGGTTTCTTGTCTTTTTTTTTTTTTGGAGAGGTTTTTTACCATAGGGCGTGTGCGCTTGCCAGACAGAGAGAGAGAGAGAGACAGAGAGACAGAAAGTGAGAAATCACCCCTCAGGGGGGATGGCCACACCGCAATCCCTTCTCCCCGGTGTGAGTTTTAAGCCACCGGGTCTGGGACGCGAACTGTGATCAACTACATGGGAGTCCAGCAACATAGCTATTACACTAACTGCTGGTCCCTTCCAGAATAAGGGTTTCTTAAAATCAGCTTCAGGTTCTTATGAGCTGTGGCTGAGTGAATAAAAAGCACCAACTTTGAAAGGGAGTTGCTTCCGAGATGCTCAAGGCACTTTCCCTCCTCTTCCTCATTCAACAGAATCAGTGGAGCAGCCCTGCCAGGTACAGGGCATGCTGGCTGTCGGAGTTCTCTGTTCAGTTAGCTTCCCCTTTGCTTAGGCAGGACGGTGTTCTTCCTAGCTAAGTCCACAGTTTACTTACCTCCGTTCTTACACAATGTATTCCCATAAAGCTCTTCAAATGCTAGGAAAACAGGGCCTCTTATGGCCCCTTCCATTCTCACCTCTTGGGTGGGATGGGGGTCTTGGAGTGGAACTATTCAGACAAAGAAGTTGGGAAGCAATCTGTGTCACAGAGAATTCCCTGGAGCCTGAGAACTCAGGTAGGTTCCCACTCCTCCCCTGAGATCCAGGTCACGTTTTCCGTCTGGCCAGTTTCTAAGTCCCAAACAAAATGTGGTGTCACCTAGGGTGATTTAGAGACTTCTAAGCCCCTAATGGTTTCTGGAGGGTCTCAGCCCTTGGCTTTCTCAGTAGCAAACAGCATATCCATCTGTCCCCTTCTAGCTGCTCCTACAGGCAGCTGTTGTCAACTCAAATAGGAGAACTCCACCCCAGCCCCAGGAACCCATGCAGACTCAGCCCCGGAGCAGATGGAAAGAAGGCGACTGAGGAGGGAAAGGAGGGAAACGAACCAGAACTAAAGTTTTGAAGGGTCAGGAGGAGATTTAGACACAGTCCTTTCATCTCACTGATCTCTGGGGTGGTATTACCCTTCTAAAGAAAAAGACTGAGTGGGAAGTCTGCGTCCAGAGGGCAGCTGAAAATGTCTCGTTAAAAAACGCAGTAATAACAAGTCTTGAAACTCACCTTTCAGCCTGCGGGCGGACTCCCTGCAGGCGGGGTGGCCCGGGTCAGCCGGACTGCCGGTCTGACAGTGCCACCGGGCTGGCGCCCCCGCCGTCTGGCCGCGCGCGTGCGGAGCGGAGGCCCCGGGCTCAGAGGTGCGGCCCGCGCGCGCCGCGTACCTGCTGCGCCTGCCGGCGGAGGACCGCGCGCGCTGAGCTCCCTGCGCTCCGCCGGCCGACGCCTAGCATACTTGAGGTTTCACTCCCACTCAGTCCTGCCCCTGATGTCAGAGACACAACTTCCTGAATCGGACGAGGCGTCTCTCCGGCTCGCCGGGCTCGGCCCCAGCTCTGCGCCCGCCCGGAGCCAGCAGTCCCCGGGTGCCCTTGGCCTTGGGCGCACACGCCCCAGACGCGCCCCCTCCCCGTCTTCCCGCCCCGCGCCCCAGCCATTACGTGTTCCTCCCCCCTCCGTCCGGAACACGCCTCCTTCGGGACACAGCGGCTCTCCTCGCCGGCGGAGTCGCCCGCCCGTTTCTTGCACAGACGCACCAGTGTTCCCAGGACGTGAGACCAACTCCGGCAAACTGGACTCCGGGAGACAGCGAGGCGCTGCTAGACAGAGCAGCCTTCTCGGAAAGGGGGAGGGAGGCCCCCGACAGGCCTGTGAAGGTTCCTGTTCCTCACCTGGACCAACGCAAATGACAGGCCCCTGGAGTCAACGCCTTGCTCCAAGGGGGGCACACTGCACCTTCGAAAAGCCTTTGCAGGCGAATTGAAGGGAGCTATGGGACCCCAGAAACTGCTGGGAGCAGAGACGGAGGGAAAAGCTGACTTTAAAAAGTTCTCAGGGATGCTTCCTTCTCATCCTCGATTGCTCCTCAACTATTGTTTTCTCCCACAGATTCAGCACTCGAACTGCACAGTCAGCCATATGGGATCTGTCCACCGTAACCATCACCCACCAGCTGGCCCAGCTCCCCAACTACTTTTTATTCAGATTTCTGGGTCTCATTCCAAGTACCGGGACCAAAAGAAAATGAAAGGTCTTTGCTGGACATTGGCTACAAGGCTCCAAACCCAAAGCTCTGAAGACCCAGTGCAGCAGCTTATTCAGAGTCTCCAAGGTTTCTGTGGACGCCAAGGGGGTGAGGCCTTGCTCTGGCTGTGTGGGCTAGGAGCCTCCATACAGTCATTTCAGGAGGTCCTTCCCTGACGGGGCCTGAGGCTCTCCCTCCTGACTGTATTTGCCACAGGCACACAGGTAGCAGGAGCTGGTGCTGGGCTAGGACTTGGCCTCCACCCACTGTGTCTGAGCAGTGGTATTTTTTGGCCTGTGCGTGTGGACATTAAAGTGAGGGGTGCAGCCAACTGTTACCATCGGGGAACAAGCGATCCCTTCTGCAGAAGGAACGGAATGACTCCTAGTTGAAGGGCCAAAGAGAAAATCCAGCTCTCCAGCCAAGAATGTCAAGAATGATCAGGGAAAGAGGGGCAAAAGTTTTTTGTCAAAGAAAGATTAGATAAGATAGTTCAGAAATCCAGAAGCAGCAAACTCAAAAAGTCTGGATTTGAGCAAGATGAAGGGCGGACATGGCCCTCAGAAGCAGGTGGGCTAGCGCGTAACAGGCAGGCAGGGCCAGCAGGGGGGGGGGGAGGTTGGGCTTTGAATGAAGATACAGCATTTTTAGGAAGAGAGAGTCTAGACATGGGATCAAGCAACTCAATGTCCACACCAAGGGGCTTCTTGCAGTAGATGTGTTTGCCAAGCTGAGAAAAGACACTTTGTAATGACTCGTTGAATTACTACAAACTGTAATGACTGCTGTCACACCTCTGCCCACCTATATAGAGCCTGTATGGAGGGAGCCTTACACACAATGTATCATTCAATCTTTCACAGCACATTTATGAGTAGTAATAAGCTCATTTTACAGATAAGGAAACTGAAGTTCAGAGGAAGTTAAGTAATTTCCTTAAGATCACATAGTTAATTAATGGTGGATCTCAGATTTGAGTCTTAGTGTTTCTACCTCTCCTCCCTGCCCACCCCATTCATTCTTTTTTCTTTAAAGAATTATTTTATTTAACTTTTATTTATTCATTTTAATTTGACCAGAGAAAGGGAGAGAGAGAGAGAGAGAGAGAGAGAGAGAGAGAGAGAGAGAAAGCCACGAGGTCCAGGCCTTGAATTGTAGTCAGCCATGTGGGAGTCCAGTGCCTTTAACCACCACACCACCTGCAGGCAGGCCCCAATCCCATTCATATCTTTTACCACTCTATCATCCAGCAGAGGAGGAAATTGCCTTTTGTGAAGGGATCCCACACTGGAGTAGGGATATGTGAAAGCTTAGAATAACACCTATTGGGAGAAGGCTATAGAAATATCTTCCTGGAAATCTAGAACGTTACAGATTGGTTTTGGCTGAGGTGACACTTATATAAGGTTGCTTTTAAGAGAAAAACTGGGAGAAATTAAGTGAGAGAAATTGAGGCCATTAACTTGAGCTCAGAACTTCATGGACAAAGTCAGAGTAGAAAGAAAACCAGGTTAACACCATATGGTGTTAACTCTGTGCTGTCTAGTGAGTACACAAAACAGATTAGTGCTAAAAGCTACTAGCTTCTGTGGCTGAGAAATCAAGGACTTACAGGTGGCCAAGATGATGGATTTGCTCACGTTGGGTTGTGAAGGCTACAGAATGTGCAGGGGTACTGACAGTGCTAGAAAGATGCAATTGTGGCAGAAGGGAGGAGTGGGCGCCTAGCCAGGATGTCCTCCCTGTGCATGGATGATGCATTCCTTGTGAAAAAGCAGGTTAGAGCCCCCGCCTACCACTTTACTCTCTTGGCAGTGAAATCCTAACCTCTGTGATCTCATGAATGACCTCAGGCAACCACAGTGCTGCTACATTTTGTTTAATCCTCATTATTTTTCCTGTTTTCGATATGAAGATGTTTAAGAGATTACTGGGTTCCAAATGGAGTGAAACAGAGCATTAGCATCTACTTTTAAAAAGAGAGACCCCTGGGAGATGATTTCTCGTTTTCTGTCTCTCTGTCTCTCTCTGTCCTTCTGGCGAGCACATGCGCCCTATAGCAAAAACCTCTCCAAAACAAAACAAAACAAAACACACACACACACACACACACACACACACACACACACAAAAGAGAGCGAGAGAGAAACCCAAATAAGAAGATTTGTGAACTGAGACCGAAAATATGGACTTTTTCTTTTTGAGTGACCACCCTCCCACCCCCACTCCACCCACCCACAGTTCTAGGCAGGAGCTGAGCTCCGGTTTCACATCAGTATGGTACAGTCAGAAGTTATTGCTTCCCTCTCGGATGTTGTGCAAATCAAGGAGGTATTATGTATTGAAGGATTGCCCACTTGGAAGGCTAAGACTGACTACACTTGCTTCTATTCCTTGGTAATGCCCCATTTCAGAGAGCCTGACCCACAGCATTGACCAGCACTAATCTACTTGCGCCGCCTGGGGACAGTTTCCCATCAGTCTGCAAACTCCTAGAGTCTAGAAACCAAGTTTAATACCCCATAGTTGCACCCAGGATGTGCTACATGAAAATGGGCAGGTGTGGAAAATTTTAAATTGAGAACATTTTTGTACTCTCTTTTTAAAAAAAATTTTTTTTTTTTTGGAGAGGTTTTTGCTATAGGGCGCGTGCGATCTTCAGAAAGACAGAGAGAGGGAACCAGCAGTTAGCGTAATGGCTATGTCACTGGACTCCCACGTAGTCGACCACGGTTTGCATCCCGGACCCGGTGGCTTAAAACTCACGCCGGGCGCGTGTGCGTGCGTGCCCAGGATCCCAAGAGGAGAATGGAGGAGAAGGGATCGCGGCGTGACCATCCCCCCTGGGGGGTGATTTCTCGCTTTCTGTCTCTATGTCTCTCTCTGTCTGTCTGGCGAGCGCACGTGCCCTATAGCGAAAACCTCTCCAAAAAAAAAAAAAAAAAAAAAGAGAGAGAAAGACAGAGAGAGAGAGACAGAGAGACAGAAAGCGAGAAATCACCCCCCAGGGGGATGGCCATGCCACGATCCCTTCTCCTCCATTCTCCTCTCGGGATCTTGGGCACGCACTCACGGTGTGAATTTAAGCCACCAGGTCTGGGACTCGAACCGTGGTCTACTACATGAGAGTCCAGAGACATAGCCATTACGCCAACTGCTGGTCCCCATTTTTGTACTCTCACCTAAAACTATGGTGTATTGCTTGGAACACTGTGTGAAGGTCTGGAAGGATCAAACAGAGCTACAGAAAAGTCCCTGAACAGCAACCTGGGTGCCCCGAGGACCGGACAGGAAGTCAGAGGGCTGTGTCCATGACGAGAGCAGCCAAGACGAAGGCTGTAAGGAGGAAACAATCGGACTATAAATGGTGCGGATGAGATGAGCACAGACTTGTTCACCAAATCCTGAATCTAGCAGCACCTTGGAACCACAAGTGAGGCAAGTTCAGGACAAGTCAGTGAAAATACTACTTCACACAGCAGATAGTGAATTTGTGGAGTGGATCACCTCCCAGAGGTGGCCCAAGGTGGCAATGTAATTGGATTCCAGATAGGTTTGGATAGACGTGTGAACTGCAGAGCCATAAGACAGAACCACAGGAAGCTGAGATAAAGTCAGGAGGTCAGGATGGCCTAGTGGGCTCTTATCCAGTGCATACCTGGGGATCTTGTGGACAAAAGAGTCCCCCAGGGAGCTTAGATTTGCGCCAATGGGTAGCTCCAACATCAATCCCCTAATTCTGTAGTTTCTATGGCCTTTACTTTATGAAAATCTTGCTCTTTTTACCTGAGCCTGGCAGTCCACTGAAATGAACAGCTTCATCATTTTGGCTTTTGACTTCTAAACAGATTTTGAGCGTCTGCTTTGATACTTTATCTCTTGCAATTAAATTTCTGTTCAGACCTTACCTCCTGAATCATCTAATCCTGACATAAATTACTCTAATTATGAAAGCTCCTATAAAAAGAGCAATAACAATATACTATACGTTTCTTGGGAGCTCTTTTTAAAGCAACGTCTAAAATGGCTTCAATGCTGCACCCAGGATGCCGGGAAAAATCGTACTGTTACATGGCTGTAGCTCCAAATTTCGGCACTGGAGGAAGCTTAGGAAGCTCTAGGATGCCTTCTCTAACAATCTACCTGTCCACCGTCACCCCCACTATGTGCCCTTCCACCCTGTGTACTTTGTGCTTTCATTTCTGTCTCGAAGTTACAGAGAGCCCCATGCCCCACCTCTCCCATTATGGTGGTGAGAGTGGGGTGGTGGCTTGGCAGGCTCTTTGTTTATACCTCTGGGGCACAAAAGGGCTGTTTTCATTTCTGTTTCCCCCAGTGTTGTGTCTTTGAAGCTGGTTTTACAGCACTGTCATTGGCAGCTGTCAACTGGCCTGCACTATACAGTTCAGGGTCCTTTGTTGGGATTCAGCACTGGCTTTGTTCAAATGTAACAGCAGGCCCCTGGATCCCACCTTTGTGGCAGGGGTCTACTGGTGGGAAGCGAGTCCCGTGGAGTTCTCATTTCATGTCTCTGTGGCTCCTCTTGCTGTCTGCTCTTCTCTTAGGGATGAGTTTATTGAATGAACGCATTGTGTGAGTTCATATAGTACTTACCCGGCTGGGGTACATTCTCAGCACGGTGTCAGAGAGACTCCTGGGAAGCCCCAGCTTGCCCTGCCCAACACCATCATTCCGGCAGAAGTTTTTGTGAAGGCTGAAATTATTAATTCCTCTTGCCCCGAGGGACCACAAAGTAACCATGGCTTTGAAATTTGCTTCCTTAACTAGTTTGGTGACTCAGAACATCAGCGTTGCCATAGACAAACTTCCTTTCCTTAGGCTGCCTCATTCATAACAGGTAAAAGGAAGGGCTGACAAACACATTATAAAACAATGGATCACCTTCATTTACCAAGCTGCAGAAATGTACTCACACTCTGCTTTAACCACTGTTGACTGTTGCTATCTTTGTTCTAGGTACTGTGTTAAGCGGCTTGCACATATTGCTTTCAAATTTCCAGCAGCCCTACAGATACTACTTCATAACCGCCCAGTAGATGTAGAAACTGAGATGTATAAAATTTTTTTAAAATGGTGTCAAAGGTCAGGTAAGTGGCAGGCAGAGATTTTAATAAACAGCTAGAAACATCTTACTCAGCCCAGATATATACCATGTGATACTTGAGATGAACTAAAACCGATGAGGCCCTGGTCTGGTGTAGCAGATGCTAGTCACATTTTCACTCAGTTCCACTGCTTCCCACTTCAGTCAACTAGACAGGCTTGGGATGGCCACAGAACAGAATCAACTAATTCCAGGATGATGACAACAACTAACACCTGGAGCTTAGAAATGTTCAGTTTACAGAGATGTTTTATGTGTATTATTTAATGTAACCTGACCTTGGTTGTGAGGCAGGGTAGATGAACCACTGGCATTTGAAGAAGTTGGCTGTTCATGGAAGTTGTGTAACTGAACTAGAAGCCAGGTATTCTGACTCTGAGACTAGTAGTCTTTACTGTGGTATGCAGGATGAATGGTCCATTCCAGGAACATCTCTTAGTGGGATGCTGACATGTTCATCTGAAAGCTTCTAGAAATAATGGCTAAGATTATGAACTTAAGCAGAATACAGATATCACATTTAGATTTCTTAGATTTCTTATACATAAAGCATGGGCTAAACAAGTGCTTCACACATTTTCCACTAAAGTATCCCTAAAGGGTAGGAAATTGCTGCTTGCAAAATACATTATTTAATGTCTTGTCTCATATGCACTTCACACACATTTCCATATATCTCCACAGATGTGTACACCACAGCTGGAAGAGCATAATGTCAGATGACCTATGAAACTGCATTAGAATTATGCTCTAACCAAAAGAGCCACTAAATATGGCCCATGGAATTTCATTCATCTATTTATCCCATCTTTCCATATATCCATCCATCCACTAGCAAATCTTTATGAAGTACCTACAACTACCTCTACACATGCTAGGTGGGCCCTCTGACATGACCCTTAAAGAACTTAAACTCCAAAGTAAAACTGACCCTTGAAGTGATTTGCAGGTAGTAGCAAACTACTTACAATGAAGCCCTAACCTTCGTAGTTTGGATTTAAGGGCAGTAAGGGTTGGAGCACTCATGGAAGCCTTTCTGATAGTGGTAGATTGACCAGAATCTAAGAGGCACAGAAAACTGAACACAGAGAAACAAGTGAAAGATTTCTAAGGCATGACACTTGCAAAAGTGTGGGAAGGAAATAAATATGGCAGGATTTCAGTACTGATAGATAACTATAATTATTTGATGATTCATTCTTTCTTTCTCATATCTCTACCCCCCACTTCCACATCCATCTTTTTCTCTTTCTCTTTTGTCAATGCAGACAATGAGAGAAAGACATAAAACTATCAAGGAGAAAAACAAGATCGTCCATAATCCTGATAACCAAAGATAGCCAATGTAACATTTGGTTATATTGAATATGGGCTATTCTAGTCTTTTAGAAGGAGAATAGAATTTACAAGTAAGTGATTTTAAATAATGAAGTGACTACTCTCCAAAGAAAATTAATTTGGTGGCTTTTTTGCAGGACTCATTAGAGTGAGGAGATGCTGGAGGGCCAGGGTCAAAAACACTGACCTTATAAAGGGCCTCTGTATTTTCTAGCTTCTGCCTTTAAAACTAGCTACCATGACCTCATAGGAGTAGAGAGTAGAAGAGTGATTACCAGGGATGAGGAAAGGTCAGAGGAGGGGAAGATATGAAGAGGCTGGTTAATGGCATAAAATTACAGTGAGATAGGAGGAATTAATTCTAATGTTCTATAGCACAGTAGGGTGACGATAGTCAACAATAATTTATTGTATATCTCAAAACAGCCAGAAGAGAGGATTTTGGATGTTTAACACAAGGAAACGATAAGTATTGGATAAGATGGATGTGCTAATTACCCTGATTTAATCATTGCACATTGTAGACATATATTGAAATATCATGCTGTACCTCATAAATGTGTATGATTATGTGTCTATTTTTTGGGGGGGGAGAGGTTTTTTCTATAGGGCGTGTGTGCTCACCAGAAAGACAAAGAGAGACAGAGAGATAGAAAGCGAGAAATCACCCCCCAGGGGGGATGGCCATGCTGCAATCCCTTCTCCTCCATTCTCCTCTCGGGATCTTGGGCACGCACTCACACACGCTCAGCGTGAGTTTAAGCCACCAGGTCCGGGACTCGAACCGCAGCTAAATACATGGGAGTTCAACGACATAGCTATTATGCTAACTGCTGGTCCCTCTATTTAAAAACTTAACTAACTAACATTAACTAGTTGCCTTGACCAGCGGTGAGCTTCCCATCACTGAAGCAATTCACACAGAGCTGGATGATGGGGATGCAGTAGAAAGGGCTGCTGAACCAAAGAGGATGTAGCAGCCTACAGAACCTTTCCAACCTCAAGAGCCTAGAAATAACACGGTTAGCTGTGGAAATTTGCATTCAAATAAGTGATGATCCTCTGTTCTTTCATGATTCAATAGCAATTGCTTAGTACATATTATTGGGTAACATGGTAATTGTTATCGGGAGGTAGAAATCAACTAACTGAGCTGTGGGGGTTAAGTTCATATGTATTTTAGCCTTGTTATATTATAATTGAGGTACCCTTAGAGGGAGAATATTTGAGGAAAAAAACTCTTATCCTTACCCAATCTCTCCCTGCCTGGGTCCCAAACTCAGCTACTGTTGTCTCTAAAAAGGTCTCCTTGGCTCACCGAGACTAAGTCCTTTGTATTCCCACAGGTCTCTGTTTTCCCAGTCTAGAGTCCACTCCCTAGTTATGAAATTGCCTGCTCAACTGTCCTCACACTGGCCTGCAAGGCCTTGTGAGCAGGAACAGTGTCTAGCAGATGGTAAGGTTCTTGGGAAACACTTGTGAGCAAGGAAAGACCCCTGGCCTCAGGGCCAGATCTGGGAGCTTGAGATGCTTTTTCTGCTCATGGGCAAGCATGGTGCCCTTCCACATGCACTTACCTCCCAAAGCATTAGGGTCTCCTTCCTCTCTACTGCTTTGGAGTCTGCAATTCTATCTCCTCACGAAGGACTGAAACTATAATTAGGACTATGCAAATAAGAAGGGAATATTACATAATTGAAGGTGACATGGGGTCAGGGCATGGCAGAAGCCAGACTCAAGGGCATTTCTAAAAGCAGATCAGGTGCATACATTTCCTAAAGCTGCTGTGACATTTATTAGAAAGGACCACTCTATGGGGACCTGGAAACTCCCTTTCACATCACCTAATCCTGCTCCATGCAAACAATAGGAAAGAACAGTGGCTCCTGTTAGTCTCCACCTCCGCATTTCAATGTCCTTTCTCAAGTTCCTGATATTGCCAGCTGTCAGCAAGCGCTGGATGGGAAAAAAGTGCTGCAGGCTCATCAGAAATTCTGGACACAGAGTGTGTTCCTGAAAGATGCTGGATGTAAGTTCCTGTGAGATTCACAGAGGTTCCAACTAGAGCCTAAGTAAAGAGGGACAAAGCCTACCAGCTTATCATCTGCTCCTCCGATGGAGACACTAGGCAAAACAGTTTTCAGTGGCTCTAAAAGCCATGTGGGTAAAAGATTATTTATTTCTATATATGGCCAGAAAATAGCCCAGTCATGGAGCTGGCTGTCTGCTTGAGGCTCTCCAGTTTTTCCAGACCTGTAGACTCCAGAGACTTCCAGGCTGGATGTTGCTTTCTGTGGCCTGCATGTAATTAGGTTCAGCAGCAGAACTTCTGGCTCCCAGGACGACCACCCCTACTTTTCCCATTCCCCTGCCCCTCCACTCGCAGCTCTCTCAAAGTACTGCAGTTAAAAAGCAAAAAATGAAGCTCTCACAGCTGTAGCCTTGCTAAAAATAGAACGTTTGTTTATTTTTATGTTCGGGAAGCCCTTTTCCTGCTGTTGCTGTTGTTATGAGTGTAACTCCCAAGTAGGAAGGGGACGGGCTGGTCACCAGCCAAGTGAATTCTGGGAGCTTGTATCAAGTCCATGAGGGATTGTTTTCTTTTTCGAGACTTTCTTTGCCAACACCTGCTTTCCAAAAACCCGGGGATGGGGGGTGGGTGCATTTCTTGCTTTTTAGCCGATCTGCTTGAACGACTTTTTCTTCAGATAGGACCTTCCCTTCTGTTACATCTGCTCATAGGAAAGGTGTGGCCAGACACCTTTGAGCTAATAGGCAAGATACTGTTTTTTTTTTTTCCCCCCAAATTTTATTATCTTGCTTTGTAACCTTGAGCAAGTCATACCATCTCTGAACCTGTTTCCTCATGTATAAAATAGGGACAATGACATATATTTAGAACTTTAGTATAATGATTAATATGTGACAACTTCAAGAAGTTTAAGATATCTGCAAATGAATTATTTTCTATTTTTTTTTAGAAACCCAGACTTCTCAAATGTGTCCAAAATGTAGATACTTCCTTTTCTCCAGAGGGGCTCTTGGGTACCACTCTCTTCAAAAAGAAAAGAAAAAAAGGTGTGTAGTGTAAGGGAGAGAGGAGAATAATACCCAGAGAGACATGTTTTGATCACGTTTCCTTTGAAATATGCAAAAAGCAAGCTCATGCTCAAATACTCAAGAGGTGATAGGCTACAATAAAGAATCCTGAATTGGGGGGACCAGCAGTTAGTGTAATGGCTATGTTGCTAGACTCCCATGTAGTCAACCGCGGTTCAAGTCCTGAACCGGCGGAATGGAGGAGAGCGTTGCCATACCCCCCCCGGGGGGGGGGTTATGATTTCTTGCTTTCTGTCTCTCTCTGTCTTTCTGGCGAGCGCACACGCCCTATAGCAAAAACCTCTCCAAAAAAAAAAAAAAAAAAAAAAAAAAAGAATTTTGAGTTGGGATTAGGAAACTGAGGAAGGGCAATGTTGACCAGCCTGTTAGCTTGTTGTGAGTTTGGAACAATGGTTGCATTGCTTTTGTCTCCTCTCCCTCCATACAGTGTAGAGCCATTACTAATAGTTGGCTGTCCCACCTGGAAGGAATTTCCACTTAATCAGCTGCCTGGATCACTTGGTTCATACTGCACACACAGTATTTGTCACATATTTTCCAGTGTCCCAGAGACTCATTGTTGACACTCTCCTCTGTGACCCCAACAGCAGAGTACAGCACTGTGTTGAACACATCTTGAGCAAGGATTCTTTATGTCCCCTTTAAACAGAGGTTATAAAAGTTCCAGAAAATGTAGTATTATTTACTCAGTTTGTCCTGTGTTTGATGGTGAAGGGGATGGAGAGATAAGAGAAAATCAACAGAGTACTGAGTGGAAAGAGCCCAGGTCCACCACTGTGTGGCCACATAGGCAACCTCTTTGGGCATCAAGGGACTTATTTGTCAAGTGAACAGGTAGGATTAGAGGGACTCAGAGGTCTTTGCCAGTTCTTTGATTCTGTGTACCCAGCTTTGGGTCAGACATAGCACAGGACAAATGCCAGATTTCATCTCTGCCCTCAAGGACCATAAAACAAACTGTTCAAACATATGAAGTAGTTAGAGAATGGTAGAATGTCTACCATAGGCTGGAAGCAATCGCTGGACAAATGCCTACTTAAGCCTCTTACACACTTGGCAGTTTCAGGGATAAGAGGCAATGTTACAATTTCTAAGTGTAAAAAGTTAGTTGGAAAAAAAAGATATAAACACTTGGAACAATGACTAATGCAAAATATTAGATAATTAAATGCTAACTGAAGTCGTGCAGTCATTGTGTGGTGATGGTAAAATGATAGTAATTAATGTTACTGACTCCTTAGGGGTGTATGTAATGTTTAAGGTATAGAAAAACCCCTCAGTGATTAAGATAAGGAATACTTTAATTCAACAGTTTAAGAATCAAAATTAATTAAAAAAATTCACAATGAACAAGATACCAAAATTTTGCATAAAGATTGGATCATTATTATGGATTTTTCCTTATGTCCTGGGCTCCAGTAAGTCTCCATGCAATACTGTGTGCCTCATTTCTTTATATTAATTATTTTATTTAATCTCCACAGTGACTCCTATAATTGGATTCTATTGTTAGTGTGATTTTATGGATGAGCAAGCTGAGTTTGGAGAGCTCAAGTCATAGAGGTGACAGGTGGCAGGGCTTGAACACAGGTCTCACGCTTATAATCCACACTTTTATTTTTTAATTTAATGTTCTTAGTTTTTTGCCATAGGGCTTGAGTACTCACTGGAGAGAGACAAAGAGAGAGGGAAGGTGAGAACTCACCCCCCAGGTAGGATGGCAATGCTGCAATCTCTTCTCGATTTTCCTCCTGGGATTTTGGGCATGCATACCCATGTGTTCAGCATGATTTATTTCCCTTCTCTCTCTTTCTCTCTCTTTCTCTCTTTCTCTCTTTCTTTCTTTCTTTCTTTCTTTCTTTCTTTCTTTCTTTCTTTCTTTCTCTCTCTTCTCTCTCTCTCTCTCTCTCTCTCTCTCTCTCTTTCTCTTTCTTTCTTCTTTCTTTTTCTTTATTCCTTCCTTTTTCTTTCTCTCTTTTTTCCTTAAGGTTTTTTTTGCCATAGGGTGCATGCACTCCCAGAGAGACAGTGAAAGGGAAGTGAGAAATCACCCCACCAAGGGATGGCCACACCTCAATTCCTTCTCCACTCTCCTCTTGGGATTTTGGGCATGCACTCACACATGCCTGGTATGAGTTTCAAGCCACTGGGTCTGGGACTTGAACTGTGGTTGACCATGTAGAAGTCCAGTGTCTTAACCACTATGCCACCTGCTGGTCCCTAACCCACACTTTTAAGCACTGGCCTTTATGCCTTACATATATACAGGAGGCAGTAGGTGGTGTGGAAGTTAAGGTGACTGGATCCCGTATGGCTGATTTTGAGGCCTGAATCCTGGACCTGGTGGCTTGAAACTCATGCCAGGCACATGTGCACTCGTTCCAAAATCCTGAGAGGAGAATGGAAGAGAAGGGATTGCTGCAGGGCCATTCCCCCTGGGGGTGATTTCTCAATTTTCCTCTCTCTCTATCTGTCTATGGAGAGTGCACACACTCTATAGCAAAAGTAAAAACAAAACCAAAAAAGAATATACAGAGAGGGTTTACTGCCCCCATGGAAGTCATGCCCCAGTGCTGCTCAGCTGGGTGTGGGCTCTGCCCAGGGTGTTACTGTGATCCTCCCAGAGGAGTGTTCAGTGCAGCTGTGCTCCTCGCACCTGTTGCCCACTGACTGGAACACTCAAGGGGCTTTATCTCCCCACCCAGTGGGTTCCACAGAGGTTAAAACCTTGCAGAAGGCCCTACCCTATGCCACAACTCCAGCATGCTCTTTATATTCCAGAGTGCACTTCACACTCATTTCATCCAGAAGTAGGAACTCCAAGGGGGAGTCCATTCGAATTGTGCTTTCTGACTGACCCCATAGAAAGAAGAGGCTCTGTGTTACTTTATAAGATCCCTCAACAAAGGAAGCCATGATGAATGCAGAACCTATCTTAGGCGGGTTTTTTATCTTGGGCATCATCTGTAGCACCAAGCTCTGCTTCTGGCAGGAAATGAAACCACAGAGAGCATGTGATACCTCGATTTTCAAGTCACCAGTTTGGAGCAGTAGTCATCATCCTGATAGCTGTATTCTAGCACATGTTTGTCCCTGATGGGGCAAAGCTATGGACTAGCTGGACCCATGGGGCTCTTCAACTGACCTGTGCTGTTTGGGCCAAGAATTACTCCTGTGGCTTCAGGGACTAAGATTCCTGCTGCCAAGACAATCAGCTCTGAGTACGAATAAAGATTTGAGATAATAAGATTTGGGGGTGGGTGGAGGAAAGTCAGAATTAAGCTGTTAGAATGGGAACCCGACTTTGGAGGCTATCTGGTCCATTTCTTCATCTTACAGAAGAGGACTTGGAAACCCAGAGAAATTACATGACCTCAGGAAAGGTCATAACCACTTTGTGGCAGAAGAGGGATATGAAATGTAGCAGATGATATTTTGAAGTGGTTATTTTAGGTGAACCACGGGTCATTTTGATGACACCTAAAAAGTAGTATTTTAAGAGTACCATGAACATTTTCACTCTGTTCCTTGATTGTGCTTATCCCTTTCTCTCAGGTCTAGCAGGAAAACTTGTTGAGATCATTTAATGATGCCTGTAGTGAAGGCCGGTGAAAAGCACTGGCTTTTGCTGTAGCATCAGTGAGATAAACTGCAGCAGCATTTTTGTTTGTTTTTTGAGAGATTTTTGCTATAGGGTACATGAGATTGCCAGAGAGATAGAAAGCAAGAAATCACCTTCCAGAGGGGATGGCCATGCAGCCATCCATTCTACTCTAGTCTTTTCTTGGGATTTTGTGCACACATGCACACGTGCCCAGTGTGAGTTTGAAGCCACCAGGTCTGGGACTAGAACTGTGGTTGACTGTGTGGGAGTCCAGTGACCTGACCATTATGCTATCTGCTGGCCCCTACAGCAGCACTTTTATAGAAATGGAAGAAAGGATCTAGGTCTTAGGTTTCACAATGTATTGGGTTGTTGGGAAAGTCATGTTGGATTTTTACATAGAAAAACATAGAAAAATATGTCATATATGTGAATGTCAGATGAGGTGTATGTGGAGGAGTGGGGCCCAACGAAAGACATTTGGAGAAGGGATACAGAGGTAGAGCATTGACGGGATGGGGAGGTGTGGTGTTATCTGTTGAAGATATTTCGATCATGATGGATTTTTAAGCCAAACATAGAAAAACATAGCAAAAAAAAAAATATGTCATGACTTTCCTGCTAATCTAATACATAGCTAATTCATATACTACTTGCAATTCTATCATATTTATGAAAATTGCAAGGTTTTTCTTCCAGGATGTGCATTATTTTTTCAGTACATCGGGATGTCCATGCTGGGCAGCTGGGCCCCTCTTTCCTTTTCAGTCCTTTTTCCTTCTCATCTCATAATCCTAGAGGCCTGCTTCATAAGATTTTTAAGAATCTGGGCCAGTCAGTGGCTTGGTGGTTTCCACATGGATCCACATTGCCGTCTGTGTGGTTTGAGTTCCAGAACCAGTGGCCTGAGAAACACACCAGGCATGTGTGTATGCATGTCCAAAATCCTAAGAGGAGGGAAAATGGAGGAGAGGGGATTGTGGTGTGGCCATCCCCCCTTGGGATGCTTTCTCACTTTCTTTCTCTCTCTTCTTCTCTGTCTCTCTCCAGCAATCACATATGCTCTCTGTCAAATTAAAAAAAAAAAAAAAAGAGGCAATCTAGGAGGGGTAAGACATCAACAACTAATGATGACTAACAATGTATAACCAGTCACAACTTGGTGTTCAATTAAAAAACATGAGAAAATCCAATGAGTTCATAGAGTAGAGAGTGAAAGGTTAGGGTGCATGTCTAAGCAAAGTGAGAGTGATTGCTGCCAATCATACAAAGGTACTAAAACATGTTTATGCTAAACATGTATGTTACTGTATATATATAGTAAATATGTATAGTATATATATATTTGCAGGATTTTGTATTTTTATTTATATATATATATATTTTAATTTCATGGGCTGCTCTTACCTTCTGTTTGAATAGTATGTTTCTTATAATTTTTTAAAAATTTATTTATTTATTATAATCATAATCTTGTTTATATTACATTGAATCACATATAACTTTACAGTGTATTGCATTTCTTTTTCCAGAAGGAATACCATGCATATCAGTCAATACAGAGACATTAAAATCCCTATTTCATCATCCAATAACTTTTCATTATTTTTTCCGATTATTATTATTTTTTTATTATCCCAATATTTTTTAAACAGTCAATCACTATTTCTCATTTTGCTTATAAAAAGATTTTACCCTTGGGACCAGCAGTTAGCGTAATGGCTATGTTGCTGGACTCCCACGTAGTCGACCGCGGTTCGAGTTGGCTTAAACTCATGCCGGGCGCGTGTGCGTGTGTGCCCAAGATCCCGAGAGGAGAATGGAGGAGAAGGGATTGCGGCGTGGCCATCCCCCCTGGGGGGGTGATTTCTCACTTTCTATCTCTCTGTCTCTTTCTGTCTGTCTGGCGAGCGCACGCGCCCTATAGCAAAAACCTCTCCAAAAAAAAAAAAAAAAAAAAAAAAAAAAAAGATTTTACCCAACATGAAATACTTCTCAGACCAATCCAGTTGAGAATACTAAACACGTCATCAACAGGTAATAAACCATATCTGTATCCTAATGTCATGCCTCTCTATTTGTTCTCTTGCTATCTTTCTCTATACTCTTCTTTTCTCCCCCTGATTCCACACTGTCTTATCCTCATAAACTATTTTCACTGCTTTTATATCTTCCAATATTTCGCTCTCTACCATAGAGTGCAGATAGAGTGAAGTATCTTGGCTTATTTCACTCAGCAATAGATCCTCCATATATGGCCACTTTCTATCAAATGCCAGGCTCTTGTTGTTTTTTATGGCTGAGTAGTATTTCATAGAGTATGTATGCTATACTTTTTCAATCCATTCATCTGTTTGTGGACATTTGGGTTGGTTCCATCTCTTGGCATTCGTGAGTAATGCTGCAATAAACATTGATGTGCAAGCACTTTTCCAACTGAGCGTTCTCCTGTCCTTTGGGTAGATACCCAGAAGTGGGATTGCTGGATCAAATGATAGTTCTATTTGTAGACCTTTGAGGAATCTCCATATTGTTCTCCACAGTGGCTGAACCAGTTTACATTCCCACCAACAGTGTGGGAGAGTTTCCTTTTCACCATATCCCTGCCAACACTTATTACTTTTTTTTTTTTTTTTTTGGAGAGGTTTTTGCTACAGGGTGCGTGCGCTCGCCAGACAGACAGAGAGAGACAGAGAGATAGAAAGCGAGAAATCACCCCCCAGAGGGGATGGCCACGCCGCAATCCCTTCTCCTCCAATCTCCTCTCGGGATCTTGGGCACACACGCACACGCGCCCGGCATGAGTTTAAGCCACCGGGTCCCGGACGCGAACCGCGGTTGGCTACGTGGGAGTCCAGCGACATAGCCATTACGCTAACTGCTGGCCCCAACACTTATCACTTTTTATATATTTAATCTTTGCCATTCTGACAGGGGTTAGGTAGTATCTCATTGTGGTTTTTATCTGCATCTCCCTTATGATGAGGGATGTTGAGCATTTCCTCATATGCTTTTTGGCTGTTCGTATGTCTTCCTTAGAGAGATTTTTGTCCAGCTTATTTTCCCATCTTTTAATTGGGTTAATCATTTTTTTTCATAAGGTGCTTGAATTTCCTGTGTATTCTGGTTATCAGTCCCTTGTCTGAGGCATATTTAGCAAAAATTTTCTCCCTATCTGAGGGTTGTCGATTCACACTTGTTACTGTGTCCTTTGCTGTGCATAAATTTCTTAGTCTGATAGATTCCCACTTGTCTATTTTAGAGATTATTGCCTGTGCGTTGGGAGTCTTATTGAGGAAATCTTTGCTTACTCCAATGTCTCCCAGAGTTCCTCACCATTTTCCACCAGTAGTTTTATTGTTTGAGGTCTTAGGTTCATATTTTTAATTCATTTTGAGTTGATTTTTGTTAATGGTGAAAGGTGGGGTTCAGTTTCATCTTTCTGCAGGTGGATACCCAGTTTTTCCAGCACCATTTACTAAAGAGGTTTTCCTTTTCCCAATGGATTGACTGATATCCTTTGTCAAAAATCAGTTGGTTGTAAGCTTTGGGGTTTATTTCTGAGATCTGTATTCTATTCCATTGGTCCACATTTCTATTTTTGTGCCAATACCATGCTGTTTTGATGATCACAGCTTTATAGTATATCTTGGGTTCTGGGAGTGATATGCCTCCCACTCCATTATTCTTGTGCAGAATTGTTTTGGAAATATGAGTTTTTTTTATGATTCCAGACAAATTCTATGATTGTCTTTTCTAGATCTATGAAAAATATTTCTGGTATTTTGATTGGAATTGCTTTAAACATGTAGATTAATTTGGGTAGAATTGCCATTTTTGTTAGGTTAATTCTTCCAATCCAGGAAGAAAAAAGTGGATGTCCTTCCACTTTTTAATGTCACTTTCAGTATCTTTTTAAATATTTTCATAGTTTTCTTTATAAAGGTCTTTGACTTCCTTAGTTAGGTTTATCCCTCGGTATCTTATGCATCTTGGGGCTACAGTGAAAGGGATTACTTTCTTCAGCTCTACTTCATTCAACTTGTTGTTCATATATAGAAACACTATAGATTTTTGGATGTTGATTTTGTATCCTGCCACTTTACTGTATTCCCTTATTACTTTGAGAAGTTTTTTCATGGAGATGTTTGGGTCTTCTAAGTATACCATCATGTCATCTGCAAATAAAGATATTTTCAACTCTTATTTGCCTATTTGAATACCTTTTCTATTGTTCTCTTCTCTGATTGCATTAGCTAAGACTTCCAGTACTATATTAAAGAGCAGTGGAGAAAGTGGGCAGCCTTGCCTAGTACCAGGTTTTGGTGGAAGAGCTTTTAGCTTTTCCCCATTCAGTATAATGTTAGCTGTAGGTTTCCCATAGATGGCTTTTATTGTGTAGAGAAATGGCCCTTCTATACCAATCTTACTGAGGGTCTTAATCATAAAAGGATGTTGTATTTTATCAAATGCTTTCTCTGCATTAATTGAAATAATCATATTGTTTTTATCTTTCTTTCTGTTAATATGGTATATTACATTTATGGTCTTATGTATGTTGAGCCATCCTTGCATCCCTGGAATAAAGCCAACCTGGTCGTGATGAATAATCTTTGTTAGATGTTGTTGGATATGATCTGCAAGTATCTTGTTGGGAATTTTTGCCTCTATATTCATCAGTGATATTAGTCTGTAGTTTTTCTTTTTTGTCATGTCCTTATCTGTTTTGGGAATGAGAATGATGGAGGCTTAATAAAATGAATTTGGAAGTTCCCTTCCTTTTGTATCTTTAGAAATAATTTGAGTAGGATAGGGATTAACTCTTCCTTAAAAGTTTTGTAGAACTCAGAAGTGAAGCCATCTGAACCTGGGCTTTTTTTTTTTTTTTTTTTTTTTTTTTTGTCAGGAGGTTATTTATTTCTGATTCAGTCTCCTGGCTTGTCATGGGTCTATTCAGGTTTTCTATGTCCTCCTAATTCAATCTTGGTAGATTATATGCATCCAGGAATTTCTCCATCTCTTCCAAGTTCTCTTATTTGTTGGCATAAAGTCGCTCATAGTATCCTCTAATAATATTTTGTATTTCTACTATGTCTATTGTAATACTGCCTGTTTCATCAAGTATTTGATTTATCTGGTTACTTTCTTTCTTCTTCTTGATCAGTCTAGTCAATGATGTGTAGATCTTGTTGATCTTTTCAAAGAATCAGCTTTTGCATTCATTTGTTTTCTTTAAGGTTCGTTTATTTTCTATTTCATTTATTTCTGCTCAAGCCTTTATTATTTCTTTTCACCTGGCATTTTTTGGGTTTGTTTGTTGTTGCTTTTCGAATTCCCTGAGGCATCACGTTACATTAGCTATTTGCCATCTTTCATCCTTTTCTTATGTACACTAATTGCTATGAATTTCCCTCTTGTGACTGCTTTTGCCGTGTCCCATAGATTAAGGAAACTTGTGCACTCATTATCATTTGTTTCCATACATTTTTTTTTCTTTCAGACTTAATTTCTTCAGTGGTTAAGAAGTTATTCAGAAGTAGGTTGTTCAGTTTCCATGTGTTTGTGCATTTTTGAGGGTGTTTCTTGAAATTAATCTTGAGTTTAGTTCCATGATGGTCAGAGAAGATGCTGGATATAGTTTCTATGCCTTTGAATCTGTAAAGGCTTGATTTGTGTCCTAACATATGGTCAGTCTTTGAAAAGGTTCCATGCTGGGATGAGAAAAATGTATATTTTGTGGACTTAGGGTGGAAAGTTCTATAGATATATATCAAGCCTATTTGATTTATAGTATCATTTAGGTCCTGTATCTCTCTATTTGTTTTCTGCCTAGAAGATCTCTCTAAAAGAGATAATGGGGTGTTGAGATCTCCAACAATTATAGTGTTTCTTCTATCTCTCCCTTTAGCTCCAGCAGTCTTTCCTTCACATATTTAGGTGCACCTGAGTTGGGTGCATAGATATTTATAAGTATTATGTCTTCTTGCTGGATTACCCCATTTACTATTATATAATGCCCTTCCTTGTTTATTCTTACAGTCTTTAACTTAAAGTCTATTTTGTCTGAAATCAATATTGCTACTCCAGCCCTTTTTTGATTTCCATTTGCAAGGAATATCTTTTTCCAGCCCTTCACTTGTAGTCTATGTATGTCTTTATTCCATAAGTTGAGTTTCTTGTAGGCAACAGATAGAGGGTTTCTGTTTTTTTTTTTTTTTTTTTTTTTTTTTTTTAATCCATTCGGCCAGTCAGTGTCTCTTAATTGGAGAATTTAATTCATTGATATTCAATGTAATTGTTGATGTTTCTGGACCTGTCCCTATCATTAAGTGAGCCATTTTCTTGGTTGCTTTTTGTTTTCATATAACTGTCTGTCTGACTTTTTAGTTTTCCTGGTATAGCATCCTTTTTGAAACTCTTGGAGAGCTGGTCTGGGGTTGGTAAATTCCTTCAGATTTTGTTTATCTGAGAATATTTTTATCTTTTTTTCCCCATATGAAAGATAATCTTGCTAGGTTATCTTGCCAGTATTCTTGGTCGAAATTGCTTTTCACTCAACTCTTTGACTATTTTTCCCCATTCTTTCCTTTCCTGCATCGTTTTTGCTGAGAGGTTCAATGTTAGCTTGATAAAGTGACCTTTGTAAGTAATTTGATGTTTCTCTCTTGCCAACTTTAGTATCTTGTCTTTAGTATATGTTGTTTTTGCCTGTCTGGCTATGATGTGCCTTGGAGAGGATCTTCTTGGGTTGATTCTATTTGGGGTCCTATGTATTTCTTGGGTCTGGATATTTGAATGCCTTTCTAGGTTTGGAAAGTTTTCTTCTAGGATTTCATTGAATAATTTATCAATGCCCTTATTATTTTCTTCCTCTCCTTGGATACCAATTATACAGCTGTTGGGGCACTTGATGGTATCCAGTATTCCTCATGTATCATCCTCATTTTTCTTGGTTGTTTTCTCAATCTTCTTGATACTTTTTTCTAGGTCAGATATTTTGTCTTCTACATTCGAGATTCGGTCTTTTGTCTGATCTAACCTACTTTTAATACTTTCAAGGGAGGTTTTGATTTCCTGTATCACATTTTTCAACCCTAGAAGTTCCATCTGGTTCTTGTTTAAGTTATCTAGTTCTTCTTTCAAAGCATGAAAGGGCTTCCTCATCTCCTGGAGCTCATTGTCTCTTTTCTCTTCCAACTCAGTTAGTTTGGTCACTACAAATATTCTCAATTCCTTATTCAACATGTCCACTACATACATTGTATTGACTGTGGGTGATGTAGACTTGATGATTTCCCTTTGGGGAGAGGCCTGTTGTTGGTTGCTCATACTTCTCGAGCCTCTGCGACAGTTCCTAGTCATCAGGTGATCTATATGTTTCTTCCTAACTTATTCAAGGTATTTCTAAAAAGTGTGCAGGATTGGAAAATTGCTGATTTCTTTTATGGTCTGCCTACCTGTTGCTCTCCAGTACCATGCACTGTTGTCACTGGTCCTGGGTGACCCAAAGTCCTCCCTGTTTCTACGGAGTGGTGAGCCTCCAACTGACCTGATAAGCTACACCTCAAGAGCAAAGAAAAACATTATGCAGTACACTATTCAAAACACTGAAATTTAGAGAGTCCTAAGGCAAGTGAGGAAGGGGTGGAGGAGGAGCAACAGGTCCTGGCCGTTAGGGCCTGCAGCCACAGGCAGCCTGGTGTCTGGAATTGCCCGCTGGCTTGAACCAGTCTCCAGATGAGGTGGGGAGGGGTACAAATTCATCTTGAAGTCCCAAGAAACCAACCTGAAGTCCAGAGATGAGTAGGAGTGGAGATGAATGATGGTTCTTGGCTGTTCATTTAAAAAAGAATGTTTATCAGAAAGTGTGTGCACTCACTCAAGAAAGTCAGAGAGATGAGAGAGGAAGTGACAAAGCTCTTGCCCATGGGGTATGGTCACACTGCAATCCCCTCTCCATTTCTCCCTCCTCTTCGGATTTTGGGCACACACGCACATGTGTCTGGCATGTTTTACAAGCTGCAGAGTTGTGGACTCGATCCATGTGAAATCTAGCCTCCTGAACCATCATGCACCAGATGGCTCCCCTTTCTTATGTTTTAAAATTCAGTTCAATTGTTACTACCTCTGAGAAGCAGTTTCTTAATCCTTCAGGGAAAACAGAGTGCTCCTTCCTTTGTGCTACCGTGTATCCTCATATACTCCGAGTGTAGCTAGTCTCTCTCTACATATTTGTAATTGTGTATTTTACCACGATTTGTTCATCCTGGAGTCCCAGAGCAAGATACCCGGAAGCTTCATAAACCTTCATGAAATCCATCTCGTCCTCAGAACTATGATGTTCTAGAAAATGTTCTAGCAGATTTTTGAGACAGAGGTACAGAGGACAAATGCATCTCTTGCTCTCTGGGCTATTTGGAAAGAGGTGGTCACAAATGTCATAACTATTCCTCATACAAAAAACACTTTGCCTCCAGTTTAGCAATTTTGCCAGCATTTTGGGTATGGTGCCTCTAGATGTTCACATAAACTTGTAACTATAAAAGAAACTTGATTAAAAAAATGATTTCCTGTTCCCTTTATTATTGCTTTAAAAAAATAAAATACTTATTGAAATAAGATTGTTATCCTGTGTGGATTCCAAATTTCCTTTTCAAGCTGTTATCTCTTTCCATCTATATAATTTTATGCTTCAACAATGCATTTGTCAGTCAACAAGTATTTATTGAGAGCCCTGTAGGATATCTAACATAACATTTTTTATGCATATTATGGTTTCCTTAAATATTCTCCTGATATTATAATGTTAGCTTCTAATCCAGATGAAATGAGAAAAACATTTTACACAAGGTGTATAGAGGTTCATAATCCAGAGTGGTACCTAGGAATGGGGAAACGGACAGTTACAATTTATTGGACTACTGTGTGCCAGGCATTATGCTCCACAATTTACAAACACTATCTTATTTGTGGATGCTCTGATGTCATGCTTTACAGCTAAGGAAACAGGCTCCTGTAATGAGAAGGGGTCAAGCCAGGGTTTGAACTCAGACGCATCAAAGGCTTAAGCCCATGTTCCCTCCCATGTATTCTTTCCTTACAGCATTCGAGTATGTGCATTTTATTAACAAATCTTTGGAATGATTACAACTGAAAGTGGATCATAAATTCCTCAGGGCTGAGACTGTGCATAAAACTGAAGTGTGCTATTTGATGATTTTGACATGTTTTTGTCTCTCTTTTTTACCCTGTTTGTGAAAAGTAGGCCTTACACTGGGATCCATCTAAGCAGCTAGAAATGATGTGAAGATTGTACATCCTCTCTCCTTCTCTCAGTCCCCAAAAACAATTTGCAGGACCTAACCCTGAACTCAAAAGCTGTTACATTCATGATTTCAACCACAAATTCATTCTCTCTTTGTTGGTTCTCTTGCTACATAGGGCTCTTCTTTGAGTTATGGGGCATTTGCATATCTTTCTGTCCCATTCTCTCTCTTCTGTCTTTTCTTTGTGTTTATAAAAGGTCCTGGAGGGAAGTAATAAAATAATGTACATTGTGTAATGTATGAAGTGTTGCATGGTCATTCATTTGTGTGGTCATTCATCAATCAATTTGAGCCCTTTGAAGTGTCTAAAGAGTGTCTGAAAAATGTACACTGTCCAACCTTGAAGAACTCTTAGGCAACTATTCACACAGCACATTAGTCCTATGAACAAAGTAGAAGGGATTTCAGAGAGCAATAAATTAATTATGTAGAGGGAAGGGTGAAAAAAGGGGAGAATAAGAAAATGAACAGACTGGAGGAATCAATAATTTAAGCTGAATATTCAGCTGTTCCAAAAACATTTACTGGCCACATAATATGTTCCAGGCACTACCTGAAGTGCTGGAAACGCAGAGAAGGATAATGCACGTAAGCAACTGAGTGTTAGGTACCCAGGCTGATGTTCAGTTACAGTGTAGGTTCAGAGGGATGGTGAATCCTGTCTGGGCTGGGCCCTAGGGGAGAAACAGGCAGGAACTAACTCCTAGAGGAGGGGAGTTTAGCTGAGTTTTGAAAACAGTGAAAATGCTGTGGAGTGTTTGTGGGTGAGCAGTCAGAGAGGATGGAATAGCAAGACACACTAAGGAACTTCAAGTGGTCAAGGGAAGGAAAGAAGAGCATGTACAGATGGGCAAAAATGAAGGGTGAGTCTGATCCTTACCAATGGGTCAGGATCTGGAACTAGAATGGCCTCGAATGCCAAGCAAGGAATTTAACCCTACAGGCCCTGGGAGCCATAGAAGGATTTTTAGACAAGGAAATGATATAATCAGAATTGGATTTGAGCATATTTCCACCAAAGATAGAAATGGAAGTCAGTGTTAAAAGACAAAAATGTAACATTATTTTTTATGTGGGGGGGGGGGTGTCTTCAAAAAAAAAGCATGGATTTTTATTTTATGCACCAAAATAAACTCTTACTTTAGTTCCATCTTTCTATAAACCTTTTTAAAGTACCCTAATGTGCTATTACAAAAGGTTTTTCTAAAGCATCTACATTATATAGCGTAGAAATGAAAAAAGAAATACAAATTGTAAATAACAAATGTAATTTTTAAAATTAAACTTGAGATAATTATGCAGTTGTAAGAAATAATACAGAGAGAGCCCATGTGCCCTTTACCCATTTTCCTCCAATGAGAACACCCTATAAAACTATATTTGAAGATAACTTTCTAGAATGGTGAACTGGACTGGTGAAAAATGTACACATGTTGGAATATTCACTGTGCAAGCTAAGTAATGTGATTGAATGTATAAAAGAAATAGAAATAAAAAGAAATAAGGGAACCAGCAGTTAGCATAATGGCTATGTCGCTGGACTCCCACGTAGTCGACTGCGGTTCGCATCTTGGACCCGGTGGCTTAAAACTCACGCCGGGCACGTGTGCGTGCGTGCCCAAGATCCCAAGAGGAGAATGGAGGAGAAGGGATTGCGGCATGACCACCCCCCCGGGGGGTGATTTCTCGCTTTCTGTCTCTATGTCTCTCTCTGCCTGGTGAGCGCACGCGCCCTATAGCAAAAAAACTCTCCAAAAAAAAAAAAAAAAAAGGAAATAAATAAGATAAAATAAAAACTATATTTGTATTTTTTTCATGCATGTTGTTTATAAATACTCATTGAAGTATGTTAACATGGGTGCTTTGAAATCTTTGTCAGACCATTCTTTTAAATTTATATTTGACTTCTTTAGTTCTTCTTTGGGCGAGTGAGCAAGAGAAGGAGAAAGAGATGGCACCCCCAGCAGAGTCTTGACACACCAATCTCAGCCACCCCTGGATCACAGGCATGAGCTCAACCGCTGTACTCAGGGAGGTCTCCTGATGCAAGCCTAAGAAGTTTCCACGTGAGTGAGCCATGTAGAGTGCCATGTTTTACTGCTGCACCACCCCCCCTTTGTCAGACATTCTAATCTCTCTTTCATCTTGGTGTTGCTATCTATTGACTGTCTAGTAAAATTCAGTTTGAGATCTTTCTGGTTCTTGGTGTGAGTGATTTTTCATTGAAACCTGGATAGTTTTACATAATGTTTTGAGACTGTATTTTATTTAAACTTTCTGTTTTTGTTGATTTTTTGGCAGTACTGTGGCATAGGAGAAGGGGCACTATTTCACTATTGCAAGGTGGAGGTAGAGGTCCAGGTTCTTCATATAGCCTCTGTTGACAGCTGACATTACTGACTGGTGAAGGATGAAGTTCCAGGTCACTGTGTGATTCCCCACTGACTGCAGTAAGTGACCTTATCACTACTGGGCAGTGCTGAAAGTTTGAGCTCTCCACTGGCCTCCACTGACATCACCCAGAGGAGTGGAAGTGAGACTCCTTTTGAATACTGGATGGGAGTGTATAATGGTTGGATCATGGTTTGTCCACTAAAGTTCTGTGTTTTGGAATTTAGTCTAGGTGGGAAGTAATTGGATGTCTTTCAGAAATTTGTGTGTTAGAACTTGATTATATTGATTGTATTGTAAAGGTAATAAGTGAAAACTTTAATTTTACATGGTATCCTGGGGAAAGCCTTTGAGTGTGATAATATTATCAGAATGGGGACTGTGCGATTAAGTTATAGTGGATATATAAGCAGAGGGAATGAGACCATAACAGCAGAGACCAGAACATTCTGCTCTGCTAAAAGTTCTACCTTCTGCCATTTTGTGAGGTCCTGGACTTCCCAAGCTACCAGAATTATGAGTTATTGAACTGCCATTTTTTTATAAGTCATCCAGCCTCAGGTCTTTCTGTTAGCAACACAGTAGCAGACTAAGACAAGATGGAAGTCCAGCTTCCCATGCAGTCTCCACTGACACCCTGACAGGAAGTGGAATTAGGGACTTGTTATTGACCAGCTAGGGTGAAAGTCCAGCTCCCTATTGACCTTCTCTGCCATCTTCCCAGCAGGTGAATTGGGCACCTCATTACAAGGGTAGAGATTTAGGCCCCCACTTAGCCTTTGCTAGCATGAGTAGTAGAGGGGCCGTGGTTTTGTTTCTGTGGTGCTTGGCGGGAGCCTAGTATTATTGTGTAAAGAGCTTCCTGTCTTGCTAGGCTGTTCCTTTCCTGGTCCTCTCTCCTGGGTAGAGAGAGAACCCTTTTTTTATGTATGTATGTATGTATGTATGTATGTATGTATGTATTTGGTTTCTAGGTTGCTGGTTTGTTCAGCTCCATGTCTGGAATATATGAGGCACAAAAATACAGGGAACTCACCATTTCATCATTACTTGAGTTTTAAAGTTTCTAGTCAGTCTACCTTTTTCTCTTTACTTTTCCTTGTTGTTTTAGCCTTATTTACTATACAACTTCCAGGGTTTCAGTTCTACTTAATTGGAGGAGTAGATATATCTAATTACATCTACTCCATCTTCATGGAAGCAAAAGTAATGAATGCAAATATTTTGAATAAAAATTTTGTATAAAACTGAATTTTAATTTAATTTTTAAAAAACTTTAATTATATTTTAAAAGTACTTTCATAAAAATAAAACTATATTTTTGGTATTCAATATTCGTCTAGTAACCAATAAAAAGATCACTGTCATTGTTCATTCATAGCTACACATTTAGAGGCAATATGGTTTGTTTAATATTGCTAAGTGTTCCTCAGCTGCTACAAGCATCTGTCTCAAGTAGTAAGGTAATTTGTGAATATTTTTGGAGTCTCAAATTAGTTTATAAAGAGAAGGAAGAAAATAGACACCTGGCATTTACTAGAAAACAATAATTGGGCATGCAAGAAGTATTGCCTTTATACTGAAAGGAAGAATTTGACAAGTTCATTTGTCTTTTCTCTTACATGTAAGTGCTTTTGCTGCTAAAATTCTCCCCATGGATCAATGTCATCCGGAGAAAACCCACAAACCTTCATGGCATTCAGATGTAGCTGCCTTTTGTCTTAAGAACATGGGCAAGAGATAGAAAGTGTTTCCCAGACACCTGAAAGGTACTAGAAACTAAAGATTATGGGTCATTCTCTTTAGCTCTGAGTTCTCAACAAGCAGAGGGGCTCACATGATTTCCAAGGATATGATGTAAAAAATGGGAGACCCTCTGATATCCTTTGGGTTCCAGGCAATCTCTTGCCTGGAGCCTAAAAATAATTCTGTCTTCTATTGGGTAAATTTAGCTAAGACTTTAAAGCAACTTGCCGTGTGTGTGTGTGTGTGTGTGTGTGTGTGTGTGTGTGTGTGTAGAGGTTTTTGCTATAGGGTGCGTGTGCTCGCCAGAAAGACAGAGAGAGAGACAGAGAGACAGAAAGTGAGAAATCACCCCCCGGGGGGATGGCCGTGCCACAATCTCTTCTTCTCCATTCTCCTCTCAGGATCTTGGGCATGCACACACACGTGCCCAGCATGAATTTAAGCCACTGGGTCCGGGACTCGAGCTGTAGTAGACTACATGGGAGTTCAGCGACATAGCCATTATGCCAACTGCTGGTCCTGATACTTGCTATATTTTAAGGACCTTCTTTCTCATCTATTTTCTCATAATCTAGTATAAGACTATTAACAATGTAAATGAGGCAAAACTAAACATTTCCACATTCAATTGAGAATTAATATGAGGTAAACACAGATCAGGGGATGGTGAGAGCTTTCTCTGTAATTTATGATACGATTTGCATGGTGCTGCGCTGCTGGGTCTCTGTGCACGCAGAGGGATATTTTTCCCTTTGAGTTACTGGGGAAAGAGTTGAATTTTTTTATGGTCAATTTCATTTTTCTAACTAGAGTCAAACGCTTGCTATGATAATTAAAAATACATCAAGTCTTCCAGAACAGTAGCAGTTGTGTGTTTGGTTAGATGGCAGGATAATTGCCAATCCTTATCTTCAATTTTCAGACTTAAATCTCTTTCTCATTTAGTTTTAATTGGCTCTGGGGTCCCATCTATCCTTAACTTTGGTTTCATTTGTAGCTATTGTTTTATATAAGCTAAGTCCTTCTCCAATGGATACAATAAATTCACATATCTGATTCATCTTTGTTTTTATGGCTAATATTTTAAAATTATAAAACCAGATGCTTCGGAATGTAAAATATAGGAGTAAACATCTCTGTTTCAGAATTACTTTGTCAATGTCTGTGAAAAAGCATTAGCTCTTAGGCATTAACTTATTGGGTCATATTTTAAATAGCTCTCTCTCTCTGAAATAACAAAAGGTTTTATATTTTATTTTTTTGGCTCTTGACTTCTGTTGATTTTTTTTCACAACTCCCTTAGCAGGTAGTTTTGAAAATGTAGGTCTTTTCATGATGATTTCTGTTCTTTCCCAAAATGCCAATTAAATAGTGACCTGGTTTAAGGCTACCTTACCACCTTAGGCTGCATTGTTGATTCAGAGCTCAGCATGGTCCTATTCACTGGCTATCTGATAGTGTTTAAACTGTTTTTGGGGTGAGGAAGGAGTTGGAAATATCTTATTAAAGTTATAAACCTTCTCAGAAAACTGCATATGAATGCATACAGTTTTAGGACATTCAGGAACATTCTATTATTGCTTCCTCAGTGTTTCCACAATCCCAGGTTAAACCTTCTTGGTTTAGACATATGAGTGGATGTGAAAAGGCACATGGAAAATTGGAATTAAAGGGCAAGTTTATTTTGGTGTAAAATAATATTTTTTTATTTTTATTTTTATTATCATTATAATCTTCTTTATATTACATTGGATTACATATAACTTTACAGTGTATTACATTGCTTTTTCAAAAGGGAATGCCATGCATGTCAGTCAATACAGAGACATTAATCTCCCTGCTTCATCATTCAATAACTTTTCTGTTTTTCCCAATCATTGTTATTATTGTTATTCAAATTATTTTTTCAAACAGTCAATCACTATTTCTCATTTTGCTGGTAAAAAGAATTTACCCATCATGAAATACTTCTCAGACCAATCCAGTTGAGAATACTATACATGTCATCACCAACAGGTAATAAGCCATATCTGTTTCTCACTAACATCCTGCCTCTCTATTGTTCTCTTGCTATCTTTCTCTGTCCTCTTCTCCTCACCCCCCCCCCATTCCACACTATCCTATTCACGTTAAGTACCTTCATTGCTTTTATGTCTTCCAAATTTTTTGCTCTCTACCATAGAGTGCGGATAGTTGGTATATATTGAGTGGATATATACAATATCTTTCTTTCATAGCCTGGCTTACTTCACTCAGCAATAGATCCTCCGTCCATATCTGACTGTGTAAAATAATTTTGAAATCCATGCATAGTTTTGTCTTATAATAATGCAGTTCCACGAACTTTTTGAAGATCTTGCATATATTTGTCTTGAACTCTTACAAGCGGCAATGTGCTGATGCTGTTTAGGGTAAGCTGAGGTAGGGAAGTTCATTTTATTAACCATGAACATAACTGGAGGCCCAAAGGACAGTAGGACAGAGAATGCTGCAAATCAGGGGGTGAGCTTATAAAGAGAAATAACAGCTTCTTTCTCTGCTTTCCAATGAATTAAAATTAGCCTTTGAAAACTGCTGTTTCTAAAGGAGCCAAAGGATTTTGGTTCCATTGCACAACTAGATGTATTTTGGATACACAAAGCAAGGGAGAGAGGGACCATGCTCTGAGTGAGAGAGGAGATCTCCCTGGGGAAAGGGAGAAAGAAGAGACTGTGGTGTTGTACATTAAGGCATGGTCAGTGAGAAATCCCCAGAGAATGTTCAAGAAGTGGGACATCGAGTATCTGATGTTGGGTCATTTGTTGTGCGGTGAGAAAATGTAACTCATCCTTCATGACCTACAAACCATCCGTAAAATTTCTGCTAACATGCAATGCTTGTGAAAGTGATTGCTTGAACGTGAGAGGATAGGGTTGGGTGGAGAAGGTGCAGAATTATAGAGAGCAGAGAATAAGAATTCTGCTAGGGCAGGAAATTGGAGCCAGAGGTGAGAGGAGAATATTGATTCCCCTGCAATTGTCAGAAATCTGAAGGCAGGTATTTTAAGGAGCACTGTGACCCCACTGACTTCTGAGTAACATTTGTCTAAAACATTTTCCCTCTCTAGAGTAGCCTTATATTCACTGCTATTGTTCTCCTTCGACTCTGGGTCCTTGCAGGGCTGGCTGGGGCTGGCCTTCTGTTAATTTTGTGAGATGGCACCTGGCTGAAATAATTGCTTTTAGTAAATTTGGGGAGAAAAGAGATGTATGCAATTCTGAGAGTCAAATGAAGATTTTGGTGGGGACTGATAACTTGAAAAACATCTGCAAAGCTTCATTACAAGGTTTCTAGTTCCCAAGGGTGACAACTGTGGGTCCCAGAGGTGCCACTACATTTTTTTTCTGGAAGAAAAGATCCCATAGAGTACCTAGAGCTGACCCCCTCATCTTTCACAGGAACGCCAGACCTGACTTTTATGGAACATGAAGCAGGGTCTGGCCTGGCAGTATGATGGGATAAGAGTAGGACTGTGAGAATCCCTTCCTTCTTCCAGTTGGCTGATGGGGTTGGGCCCTGGGACAAATTTGGTATATTGACTTGTACGGTCTCAGTTGAAAACAGAATAAGGACACCACTCACCTTACTTGGGAGTGTGCCGTACACATGTTTTGACTCTGCCCAGGAATTCCTTCCTGAGGAAGTCTGTAGTGCTTATGAATGGACTCTGTGTGTTGCAGGGAGGAGAGAGGAAAGGCTGACACATAGCCATAAAAGGTAAACGGTAGAGGCAGGAGTGCAGGGCCTGAAGAGGTGATTGGTTGACTTATTTGGTCACACTGGCCTGAATTCCCAGTCTGTTTCTCCAAGAATTTGATACAAAATGGCTCTGGAGACCTGTGTGTCTCCCTGCAGGGTAAGAGAAGATACATCTTTGCGTGGTGACAATAGTTAAGTCTTTAATTGCATCGGAGATGCTTGCAGGGCTGAAGTAGACACAGAAGCATGGGAGAAGGGAAAACAGCACTGATACAGGTACAGAACATCATCACCTGCAATGATTCACTCAACAAGTATTTACTGGGTGCAGGAAACCTACCAGATGTTGGGTCTGCAGAGAGGAAAATGCACTGTGCCTGTGGTAATTACATAGAGCAATTTCTGTTCCAGAAACGAGTGGATTACAAGTTCTAACAATGGCTTACAAGGCCTGATATGACTTGGCCTCTGTTCCCTCTTCCCTGTAGCTCCTACTGTATCAGCCCCCTGATAGCCCCAGACACAAGAGCATGTTTGCTGTTCTGGGAACATGCTAATCACGCTCCCACTTCAGGGCCTTTTCTCAGGCTGTCCTCCAGCCTAGAATGTTCTTTCTCTCTCATCTCTTTTAATTTTTACTAGAGAATTACCTTAGTCTGACCAGCCTATTAAAAGTGTAGCTGGCTATTTTCCCAATACTCCTGATCTCCCATATCTTGTTTGTCACATTTTTTCCTAAAGCATTTATCTCCTTCTACCATACTATATAACTGACTCATGCCATATTATTTTTTGTCTGTCTTCACCTGCTAGAATATAAGTTCTATGAGAGAAGGAATCACTGATGCATACCAAGCACCTGGAATGGTTCTTGTTGAATGAATTAATAGACAGCAGTGCAGGTTTTGGAAAGCCACCTGCTTTGATGCCTAGTCTTTCAGGGCTTTTGCCTGAGTTGAGCTCTCCTGCCCTGCTCTCGAATCTCACCCTTGGCATTGAGTCAGGGGAGACTGGTCAGGTGTTCTGGGCAAGTGTGACTGCCCTAGGCCCTCCATTCCCATGCTGCCTACAGGAATTCAGTGTAGCAAGTCAGGGGGAGGGGGCGCACAACTATCCCAGACAGTGCTTTCAGGAATTTAATTATTGCAGCTTTGAGACACTTAGTGAAGGCAGATCTTGTAAGGAGGCTCTGCTTTTTGTTTGGAAAGTCAAGTCTAGTGTTCCAAAGATGATTTAAATTTCTCCCATCCTTCTAGTCCTGCTTCTCTTTTACAAGCCTTTCCATACATCAGAGGTTACCGTCCTTACTGTTGGGCTGTCTGGATCTCAGCTCCCAGTCTGCATTTCCCAGGAATCCCATCCCTACCACTCGCTTCACATGTCACCAAGGCTTTCCTCAGTGGCTCTGCTTTGATTGCTCTGTCACTACCAGACAGAGCTTATTCTAACCATTTCTCTGGAGTTTCGTCTGGGCTATTCCCCAAACGAGAGCACCAGCTTGGATTTCATCACCCCCCCAGAGTATTGACTCAAGGCCATGAGTAGTTGGCACATTGTATTGAAGACCTGCTGATACCACAAGAAAATTAGGACCCAGGAGAGGGAAGCTTGATATGCCGGTCAATCATTAGTGCTTCTTGAGCCCATTGGCCATACTTCTCATTAAGCAGTGCCCCTAATGAGGCACCTCTCTCCTTAGTTCCCGGCCTACTGCATTGTTTCAAGACTTGCTTATCTCTGCTATAAGACCATTCTCTCTTGAGTATCTAAGGCCCAAGTCCTAATCCTGAAGTTAGCTAAGAGGCCCCATTAGTCTTTCATCTGATAATCTAGGAGTTTTGTACCCATCCTGGGGCTTTTCTCATCAAAGGTGCTCAATGAATATTTTTGGAATGAATGAACATCTCAGATCCCATAAAATGGTCAATTTTTTGGTATTTTTTGATTTTTCAATAAAACCCAGAAATTTCCAATGTGGCAGCTTATTTAAAAATTTAAAAATATTGTGTTAGTTGAAGAAATAATATCTGCAGGATGATTTGCCAGCTTCCAGTTTAGGGCCACTGCCTAGAACTCACTGCAGATGCTATGTGAAGATCCTGGAGGGAAGAGGGGTAGAGGCTAGGACTCTGAGGAGTAAGAGGGGGTAAGGCCTTTTCCTCTGTGGTCAGAAAGAGTAGGAACTCTTGTTCCTCTCCCTGATAATGTTTCTGGGCATCTGGTGAGATTTTGAAGGGGATAGGGCACCTAGGAAGGCAGCCCCCGGTCCCCAGGGGGCTGGGACTCATAGTCCCTTTCTAAGGTTGCCTGTAAGTTGTGGGGAAGTTGGAACCCAAAGGATCACGTGGAGGGTGCAATGTAGTGGCCAGTTATGGGGCTCGAGGGCCTTGCCTAATACTCATGGCAACACAAGCATCTCAGGGTCGGTCCTTTGCATACCCTTAGGGTATGGGAACTACAGTCATGGCTGGACTGGAGTTCCCACCAGATCTGAGGGAGAAGTTAGGAAAGTAATAAAGCTACAGGGCATTGAAAGTTTATTTGTTTAATCCATGAATGAGAGAGAGAGTGCCCTTGACAAGGTCTTCATGTTATAATCCATCTCCAGCCTCTGCCAACCCAGATCATGGGAACACATATACCCGGTGTACTCAGGGAGGTCTCTGGATATGAACTGGCAACCTTTCCTGGTGGGGCTGTCTCATAGAGCACTGCTTTTTGCTGCTACCTCGCCATCTGACTTCCTTTTTTTTTTGGAGAGGTTTTTGCTATAGGGTGTGTGCGTTCGCCAGACAGACAGAGAGAGACAGAGAGACAGAAAGCAAAAAATTACCCCCTAGGGGGTATGGCCACACTGCAATCCCTTCTCCTCCATTCTCCTCTTGGGATTTTGGGCTTGCACACACACGCACCTGGTGTGAGTTTTAAGCCACCAGGTCCGGAACACGAACCGCAGTTTACTACATGGGAGTCCAGCGACATAGCCATTACGCTAACTGCTGGTCCCACCATCTGACTTCCTATACAGCATTTCTTATACAACCAAGTTTGTGGACTAGCATCCTTTCTTATTATGGAATGTTTTATTTTTGTCGAAATGAGGAAGGCACTGGCATGGGTGTTGGGAGACAGTATAACCCAACACCAGCACAGGCTCCTGGCCCTGAGTGCTCCCGGACTCTCAACTTGAACAGTGTCCTCCTGGATGTGTTCCTTGTCCAGAGGACCCTTGCCCCACCCAAAATAAGGACCCTACTTGCTCCAAAGCCTTGTTCCTTGGAACTTTGCAGGCACAGCATTTGCCACTTATGCTCCAGTAGCAGGGATGAGGTGAAGGCATTAAGGCTTCTTCTGGTCTGGATGGGGGGCAACCAGTGCCAAAACCGAGCATCCTTTGGCTGTGTCCCCAACACCACTGGTTGTGAAGGGAAATTCCCCGGCTCTACTGGCTTAATCCTTTTTAGGAAGAGAACAAAACCCTCTCTGACCCTGTTGATACTCTAAACACTCTTCTCCCTAGTCTTCTTCCCCAGCCTACTCTCTAGAGGATGACCCAGAGGGAAGGAAGCCAGTTGGCTCAAGCTGGCAGACAGGATGAGACTTTTCGGCAGAGAATTTTCCACCAAGTGGGAGCCAGAAGCTGGGGGCAGAATTGCTGCTGCCCTCTAGGAAGCAGGGTTTCCTTCTGACAGAGTTTAAATGAGAAGCTGTAGGTGCACCAGGCTCTCCAGCCTCCTGGCTCCAGCCACAGCAAACCCTGCTGCTGTGCCACTGAGGTGGAAGGACTTTTAAGAGGGTGGGATGGCTCTATACCTCTTCCTTCTTCTCCAGGGAGATGAGTGCTCACAAGTACAGGGGAACAAACAAAAAACTCCCACCCTTGAGGACCAGCAAAATATAAATGTACTAGCTGCATGGGCAATGGAGGAAGAACATCTCCAGGCTGAGTCTTGTTTGTTTCTTCATTTTCACATCTCACTCTTCTCACTCACCTCTGTTCCTGGATAAGTCAAGGAAAGGGGGAGGGGAAAGGGAAAGAGAAGAGAATGGCCTTGATGTGAGGTTGGGGAGAGGGTTGTTCAGGAAAGAGGTAGGAGATAAGGAGGGCCCTCTTCATTAAGGTTTCAGTATAACTGCCTCAGGAGAACTTGAGACCTGGTTATGACAATAACTATTTATAATGCGGACTGTCTCTACCACTGGAATGTAGACATGCCTGGACATCTCTGGCAGATTGGTCTGATGAGCCAAGCAGGGACTTGTGAGCCTTCTAGGAGACTCTTCATCTTCTGGAAGCAGGAACCAAACATCACAATCTTGGCTACATAACAGAGTCTTAGACTTCTGAGGGGAGGAGTGTGGGTAAGAGCCCAGTGTCTGTCATTATAGGCCTGTTCCAGTCCTGGCTCAAGGCCTAGGGAGAGAGAGGACTAGCTACAAGAAGAAACTGGAAGAGCTCACCTAAATTCTACAAGACATAGGGCAGGAACATCTCCTCTTAGTAGTCCTGAAATGCTTTTTAACACCACGGGGGGAGAGGGTAGTGCTCCACATCTTGCCATAGATCCATAGTGCCTGGTGAGTGATGGAGGGCATTTAGGAGGTGCTTTGTGACAACTAATCCAAATGTTGGGGAGCACATAAAAGCAGCTCGTGAGGACTCCAGAAATACTTCGCGGGATGTACTACAATAATAATTCCACCTTGTATTTATGTTCTGGAGTGAACTTTACTGAAATTTCCCCAGATAAGCTGATATTCTCTCCTTTCAACCTCTCATAAGGAATAAACAAGTACCAGGAGGTGTTGGAATTGCCAACTTCAAGGTCACATCAGTGACATCATTCTAGAATTCTTAAGAGTTGTGCAAAGACTGTTCCTTAGTTGGGGACACTTCAGAAGTTGTAAAGTCAAGATTCGTGCCTTCTTAAGGAACCTCTCCCCTGTCTAGGGTTCTGAAGAGGAAAAAAAAATAAAAACAGTAAAGATGGAAAAAAATATTACCCTTGTTACTGCTGGAGGCTAAGTTGGAAGATGCAGTTTATAGTAGGAAAAAAATGGCCCTCTTATCTATGCACACAGCTTGCACACAGAACTGGGCAGACTGGCCTACGTTACAACATAGATGAATATGTTTCCAGGTAAGATCCAGGGCATAAAAATTAGAAGTGGCTAAGAGGAAGAGAAAGGGGCTGGGTGACTCTGTCTAGTTCCTCCATCTGACTCACCAACTGGCTGAGTGAGGGGTTGAGAAGGTCAGGAGTGTCACACTAATGGTTCTCCCTCCATGTGGAAGAAACATCAGAGCATGAGAAAATATGTTCCTGTATGAACAATTGCACTGCGCTGAACTGCATCATTTACTGGGGTTGTATCCTCTACAGTGGCAGAAGTTTGGTTTTCTGGCCAGCTGAGGGCCTATTGCTCTATGAGTCAGGATTCTCCAAGAAAACAGAACCAATGGGACACATAGGATATGTGTGTGTGCATGTACAGAGGAAAGGAGAGGGAGAAAGAGGGAAAGATACACTGATTAAATAAATTCACTGAACGAGGTTAAATGATAAAGATTTACACATCGGGATATTAATTCTTAGATCAATTAGTACTTCCCAGTTATTAAGGATCTGTGGATCATTCTCTGAGTTATGTTCCTTAAAAGATTTATTTTTAATTGAAAATTGGGTAAGAATACTTGCTTCTTGGTCCAATGAATAGCAAACAGTGTCTATTGTATGCAGTGTCAGGGGACATGAAGGGGAATGACATGTCACATTCGTTTTTTGGAATCTCAGGTTTAAACTGAGAAAGACAAGGCAAAATATGATGAAGACATTTAAGAAGAAATAGCTGGGCCAGCCAGGTGGTGTGGAGGTTAAGGCGGCTGGCTCCCACATGGCAGGCCTGTGTAATTTGAGTTCCAGACCTGGTGACTTGAGAAACATGCTGGGCATGAGGTAGAGGAAATGGATGCGAGGAGATTCATTTGAGAGAAGTTTTTAAAAATTAATTAATTTTCTTCATAATAGACACACATGCAGACACATGGACACACACACACACGGAGAGAAAGAGAAAGCGAGAGAGAGAGAGAGAAAAAGAGAGAGAGAGAGAAAGAGAGAGGAGAGAAAAGCATCCTTGGTTCAGTTTTGCACACCACAGTCTCTCTGCCCTGTCCCTCTATCTCCTCGGGATCCTGGGAACACATGCCTACCTGCCCTGTTTTCAGGCTGACCCAGAGATCCAAACCTGTAGTTGGCTGTGTGGCTTCTAGCACTGCAGTTTGGGCTGTCACCAACTGCTGCATCACTAGGCTGGATAGAGGAAGTAATTTTGGTTGGTGTGGGAGGAAGTTAGCCAGGAGTTTATTTATGTGTCTCTGTTTTTTTTTTTTTTTTTTTTTTTTTTTTGAGAAGTTTTCGCTATAGGGCGCGTGCGCTCACCAGACAGACAGAGAGACATAGAGACAGAAAGCGAGAAATCACCCCCCAGAGGGGATGGTCACGCCGCAATCCCTTCTCCTCCATTCTCCTCTCGGGATCTTGGGCACGCACGCACACGCGCCCGGCGTGAGTTTTAAGCCACCGGGTCTGGGACATGAACCGCGGTCGACTACGTGGGAGTCCAGCAACATAGCCATTACGCTAACTGTTGGTTCCCAATGTGTCTCTGTTTTAATGTGCAGCACATCCTACCTGTGTCAGAGACTCTTCGAGGTTCCCTGGATCCCTTTTGGACTGGAGGTTCATTGATGAGAGCTAGGACAGCGCCACAACCTCAGGCATGGGTGATGCGCCTGGATCCCCACAGGACATCCCATAACCCTGCTTGTCTTTGGAACTTTTGGAGTCTTCTCCTGTCAACAATATGTCACCAGGGCTACTCCCGTTTCTCTAATTTTTATGTCTACAGAGAAAGGTGTAGGAGTGTAGGCTCTTTCCCAGAACATACCATATTCCTTATGCAGGTTGGTCCTTGTCTTCCCTAGAAACGAGCTCTGCATATCGAGGAATATTTGTCATGTTACTAAAAGTTTAATTACAGTTCTCCAAGGAACATGTCACAGAACTAGGATCTCCTCTGAGAAGGCAGAGAGACAAACTCAATAGTTTCCATGACTTATTGAAAAGTTACTACCTGATCTGGCCTACCTGGCAGAGGGACAAGGGTTGTCTTTGGCACATGGAGCTTTCCATTTTAATCTGATAAAACTCACTGGTTTCCTCACCCTAGGGCTACCATGGTGATTTTGACCTCTCTGCACTCAATGGGCAGACTCAGAATGCTAGCATTTCCTCCCAGGGCGTTGATGAAGTATGCAGCTTGGTTCTTTCAATCATCTGTTAAAAAATGGAAATGCTTCCAAATCTCAGAGCTGGGGATTCTCTCTGAATAATAATTATGCCTGTGTAATTGAGGTAGTCTATGTTCAAAATGCACCCTGCATCTTGTCACTCATACTACCTAGGTTCAGACCACTGTCATAGCTCATCTTGACAATTGCAATAGCCTCCAAGCCAGTTTCTCTCCTTCCAGGTCTTCCCCTCTAGAATCTATTCTTTTCACAGCTTTCACAGTGAATGGCTCAAAGCCCTCCAAAGACTTCTGGTAGCAAACCAGGACAAAGTCCCCACACCCTACTCCTCACTGTGCTATGAAGGCCCACTGGCATGGGACCTTTGGGTATCTCTCCCATTTCCCCACTTCCTCTCTTCACTCTAGACACACTGCCCATCTTTATTTATTCATGATAGAATATGTGTACTTACGTGTTATCTGTCTTTCCAACACTAGAGCTACAGTTTTTGCTAGCAGGGCCATGCCTGCCCTTTCTGCGGTAGTATCCACTGAGCCTAGGACAGTGCCTGTACCTATTAGGGAGAGAGCCTTCCATAGGGTCAGGTCACATTGCAACCTCCTGCATCCAATCTTCCAGCTCACTAGGATCCTGAGCATGTCTAGACCAGGCTGACCAGGCTTGTGATTTGCATGACTCTCAGCATGTGACTTCCAGCTCTGCAGTCTAGTATGTGACCAGCTGTGCTGTAGAGGCTGGGCCACAATGTCCTTCCTGTTCTTACTTGAATAGTCCAAGCCTGTTTCTTCCTTGGGGCCTTTACACTTTTTTCCTCTTCCTCCATATTTCCATATAGTTTGCTTCTTTACAGAAAACTTTAAAAACAGACACTGTTCTCTCCTCCTCTCCTCACCATTCTCCTCTATATTTTATACATTATTGACTTGTTTCTTATGTGTTATCTGTCTTTCTAGCATTAGAACTGAAGTTCCTGCTAGCAGGGCCATGCCTGCCCTTTCTATGGTAGAACGCACTGAGCCTAGAACAATGCCTGCACCTATTAGATGCTCAATGAATGTGTTTTACATAAATGAACGACTGTATGAGGCTATTTCCCAAATCTGTAGAGATAGTACATAAGAAGTGAAACAGCTTTCTTTGCCATTGGGTCAGTAGTCTCCTCATTACAGGGTATTTTTCTTCACTACCTTCTGAAGTTCTTTCCACTGCTGTGTAGGAGACATTAAGCATAACTATGCATGCATGCACGTGCACACACACACACACACACACACACACAAGCAATTCTCAGCTAGAACTGCTCCACCTTTGGGCATTCCTTCTGGCCCTACAAAGACCGTCACTTGTTGCCACAGCTCAAGCACATTCTTCAGGAGGAATTTGTCTGTAAGAAGGTGGTCTGCTTATTTTTCTATATTATTTATTTTTTTAGAGACTTTTGCAACATGATGCGTGTGCTTGCTAGAGAGACAGAGAGACAGAAAATGAGACATCACCCTCCAAGAGAGGATGGCCATGGGGCAATCCCTTCTCCCCCATTTTCCTGTTGGGATTTTGGGCATGCACACACACATCCAGTGTGAGTTTCAAGCCACCGGGTCTGGGATTTGACCCCCAATTGGCTACAGGGGAATCCAGTGCCTTAACCCTATGCTACCTGCTGGCCTAAAGAAGTTGGTCTGCTTTTGGGTGGCTTGCCTCCCTTGGAGGAATCCCCTGAAGGTCCCTAACCTTTTGGGTTTTAAAACAGGAATTGTTAGCAGTTTAAATAGAGTTTGGTCAGATGGTTCTACTCATGTGCGATCATTCACTCACCTGTATTTAGTTGGTGCCCATATTGGGCTAAAATGTCCAGACATTCACATGTCTGGTTCTTTAATGCTCTATGAGGCTATTCTCTCTTCTTATGGACAATTGGTTTTCCTGCCAGTGTGGTGGTCTCAAGACAATTGGACTTCTTACATGGTAGCTGACTTCCAAGAGGTAACATCGATCGAAGCCCTACGTTCTAATCTTAAGCCTGTTATTTAATTAGCCTTGTGACACTTGGACAAATTATTTCAGTTCCATAAGCTTAAACCTCTCATCTGTAAAAGGTGGATGATAATGTGTATCTTAGAATACTGTTGTGAATGTTAAAGATCATAACTGCATGAGAGGAGAATGGAAACCCAGAACCTCATGTCCTGGAGTTTTCTAGGGACAGAGGGAGATAAGTTTTCTATTCCTTTCCCTTCCAGTTATAAGAACTATTGAGTGGGGCCTTGGGTCAGAAGTGCGATCTGGGGTGTGTCCAAGAAAAATTGCCCTTTCAAACCTTTGCATTGTTCTTTGTGTTGTTTGGGCTGAAGCCCAGAATGGATACTCACATTAAAGGTTCCCTTATGGTTCTTGAAGGCAAAGTCCAGAGATAGAAGGTGGAAAAAAAGGAATGTAAAAGTAGCCTGCACATAAGGTAACAGAAAATGTCTGTTTTCTACCCCTGGAATTCAGAGAAAAGAGAAAACGAGAGAATAGGGAGATTGAAATTCCAGGAACATGGAATTCTAGGAATAAGCCTAGGTTCTAGAAGAGAGTGTTTAGCAAGATACTCTGTTTTGTCTATCACTGGATATTAAACTCCAGTCTGTTTTTCTATAACTCTCTGTCACCAAACCTTCAGAAAAAGCTTTGTGTTGGCACTATATGGATGTCTAAGGAATAGGGGTCATATTTAAACTTCACTGAAAGAGAAGAGATTACATCTCAGGAAGAACATGGAGAAAGAGGTAAGAAATGAGCTGACAGTAGGAATTTGAAGAGTTGAGCTCACATTAGAAATACTAGAAAAGAAACTAGACTCGAATTTAGTGTGTTAGGTGTGGAGACGTTCTGCTTATGTGCAAAAAGAACTTGACCCATTGCCAACTTACCCTAAATGGTAACTTTTGTTATTTTTATTCAGAGTTCAAGTAACTTGTCGAGGAAAGTAAAGCTTGGTGCGGTAACTGACATTTAGACTCGAGTTTGTCTGAGTCTTTAAGTCTGCTCTTTTTCCACTATATCGTTTGTCCTTCAAGCACAATGTATTAGCTACTATGTCTTTATTTAGAGTATTAAAGCCAAATGAAAGCCCTGGTGGCAGCTTGCAACCAAGTTCAGTGGCCGTACACCCTAGGTTACCCCAGGCAAAGCAGGAACGTTTCTAAGGCTAGTTGGGGAGTGTATCTTCTCGATTATTTTAGGGTCAAATCTCCAGGGATTAGCAGGCTCTAAAGTCCTTCTCTGTTCCAGCTCTTTTAAAATCTTGTTTATATATTAATTGTACCGCACCCTCAGCTGGGGTTCTATCATCTCTCAAATAAATAGTGACCGTAATGAGAAAAGAAACCAGAAATGCAAATGAAGGAAGCCAAAGAGTGTGTGTGAGCAGGAGCCAGCTAAGAGGAAATAAATTTCTACCCAGAGTCACTTTGTCTCATAACTAAATTCACACCTTTATTTTTTATTTACTCTGGCATAGGAAGCTTTTCTTGCATTAGTAATGATATCATTAATGTTTTATAGTATATAGAAGTCATGGTCACATTGAGATCCTCCCTCAGTAGATGGAGAGTCTTACACTTAAATGCTCAGTTTGAGTGAGATGGTCATCTACCTGAACCAAGGACCAGAGAATTCTTCAGGAGGGTTGGTGACCTTTGGTTCTTTCTCTGTCCCTGAAGAGACTCCACATTTCAGAAGACTCTATAACTAATCTTTACTTTTTCTGAAGTTCATTTATTTCTTGAGAGAGTATGAGAAAGAGAGACATGCCAAATGGGGTCTTGATGCTCAATTCAAACCTTAGTTTGAACCGACCCACGGGCATACACATGCTCAGGGAGGTCTCCAGATGCAAACCTGGAACCTTCCCATGTGGGCCAGGCTTTCAGAATGTTATGTTACTTCTGTATCACTGACCAGAGCCCGTAACCCTCTTTCTTAACTGAGACCTGAATCTCCTGGCAAGTCTCAACTCCCTCTGCAGTCTCTACCCGTAGAGGCTACTCATCCTTCCACACGTTATGCAGCATCTTTCCTGGAGAGAGATTCCCTGACTGAAATATCCACTGATATATCAACACTCATCAACCTTCAGGTGGAAGGTCTTTTTCCTTCCAAGTTATAACACCCATTAGAACATGTTCTTTTCCTCCTGGCACTGACATCTACCTACTTCCTGGTTAGTTCCCTTTCTTCTCTGATAATTTCAGGATGCCTGTTAGTCACTATCTCCATTTATTTCAGACAGGATCTTAGGCTATTTTAACATCTGTCAGTCTAACAATTCATAACCCAATCTCCAAACTTCTTGATGTCATTGACTCTAATATTCTTCATTTTTGTCCTCTACAATCAACCTCTGTTTGGGCAACACTCACTGTCCTCCTCTCTGGTCACAATGTCCTATCCTCTGTATTTCTACCATTGCATTCTGCCTCCATATGCACTTTCTGTTCGTTCATCATTCCATTTTTATTTCACACTATTATCATTTTCATGTCTCCACTTTTTCTCTACATAGTCTAGATCTCATGGGTATATAGAGATGCTTTTACAAGCATCTTTGATTCCTTTCTACCTTTTATGTTTCTATCATATCACCTGGTAAAATCCCAACTTAGAATCAGTGATATCTCTATCTCCTTGTTGCTGCAACTGAGTAAGAGAATATGCTGGGGAAAGAACCACATTGCCTTACAGGTTGGCATGGAAAAAGTTTACAGTCTCAGATCTCAGCACTGACTCTCAATTTATTTATATTTTTGTCTTTAGTCAACAATTTCTCTCATTTTTTTAGGGGACTTAAACATCTCATCTAGTTCTCCGCACCTCATACTGATGTGTCCGTCAGCAGGGAGTGGCATCTTCATAATTAAGTTTGACTCTGACTTGCTCTTGACTGAATTCTGTTCATGGCTTCCCAGTTTTTATTTTGCAAGGTGATGTGAATGTGCCTTAATGTGGCATACAAGGTTTTTCATGAGCTACCCCTGCTTGCTTTTCTAGGTTTATTTCCTAGCTTCCTGCCTCACAGTTTGTTCTTCAGCAACAAGGAGTTTCTTTTGTTCCTTATGCATACCATATTATTTCTCAGCACACACACAGGGAACTTTGCCTACCTAATTTTACAAGTTGTATGCTATTTATTAATTCGACCATGACTCTGCCATTTGGAAGCAGTGTTATCAATGTCTGGGCTGCCAGTGATTAGCCTGTATAGGGATTCCTAGTCCATAGCAGGGATTCCTTAATATTTGTTAAATGGATGGATGACAAAACATATCCTCTAGGGAGTTTAGTCTCCTGCATTTGTGTGTAGATTCGGCTCTTCTGTAGTTTCAGTTCAGAGCTTGAGGAGTCAACTCAGAACTGTGCAGATATCCCTGGGATCACCTGTCCCTATTCCCATTTTTTTTTTAAGAGAGGTTTTTGCTATAGGGTATGTGCACTCACCAGAGACAAAGAGAAATAGAGAGACAGAAAGTGAGAAATCATCCTCCATGGGGAATACCCATGCCTCAGTCCCTTCTCCTCCATTCTCCATTCTCCTCTTGAGTTTTTGGGCATGCACGCACATGTGCCTGGTCTGAGTTTGAAGCCATGGGGTCTGGGAAGAAAACCGTGATTGACCACATGGGAGTCCAGTGACATAACAGTTTTGCCATCGGCTGGTCCTGCTCCTTTTTAAAAATGTCTATTGTAATTCTCAGGTGGTTTGATCACTTTTATGGTGTTTGAATATAGAAAGATTTATTCATGGACCTACAGGTAGGAAATAGTAAAAACAACTTATTCTGGAATTATTTGCATAAAACTAACATGTGCATAAATAAATCATTATACTTATTTTCAGGATATCATAGAGAATGTTATTTTCTGTTTTTTTAAAAAAATTTATTTATTTTTACATTTTCCTATAAACATTTACTTTACATATCATCAAATTTTTAGCTCATACTCAATAGTTCTTAACAGTTAAACACCTTTCAGAATTTCAAAAAACTGAATTTTAAAGATAACTTTCAAAATATTTGTTATAATTTTTTGTGACTCTGTAATAGAGACAGTGTGATTTTAAATCTCTTTGAGAAAATATTTACCTGTCAACTACTCAAACTGTTGAAAAGCCAACATCCAGCATACAATTCCCAACCCTGCCTATCAAGTATTCTGTGTTATACCATCTGCTAGCAAAGATCAGTCTTCTTCCTCCAAAGTCTTCTTCAAGGTAATCCTCTAGATGTGGCTGATCTTTTTCAATCGCTACTGATTACAATGCTGGGCTGAAAAAGTCCAGGTTATTTTATGGTATGAATTCATTCATATAGCTTTTCTAATCTTCTCTGCCAGGCAGAACTGTTTATGTTGCCAGGCCATCTTTCCAATAGCTTCTGTTGGCTTTCTTGAAATCTACCATAGTCCCATAGTTTTCTGGTTATATCTTCAGATATGACATTCCAGTCAAAGCCCTGGAAATAACGATTACTTCCAATTTCTTATTCAAGACAACAGATATTATTGAACTTATGCCAATAGTCCTTTTGCTACAAAATAAGAATACTCACGAATATTTTCCAATTCCAGAGAGGTCAGGAAGGGAGAAAAGTTTGTTTCAATTTAAAGAAACAAACAAAAAACATTTTAACAAATTACTGAACCTATCAATAGCTCACAACAAAGCAAAATCCTTAAATCTGGGAAACAAAGCATAGTAAAAAAAAAATCAGTAATGCTTAGGCCAAAAGTCATAAAATTCTATTTCACAAGTTGATTCTCATGTAATTAATTTCTCTTCTGTGGAATTTACAGTGTTACTGAGGTCTGATCTTTCGGTTTAAATCCTGGAAGTTAACCGTCAATGTTGTTATTAATATTTCCTGTCTTGTCCCTAGCACTAGGTTGGTAATTTTCTTGATTGTTTTTTGTTCTCTTATCTCTGTCTGTGTCTTTAGTTTTCCTGGTAAAGCACTCCCTTTAGAACTTGAAGAGATGGTCTGAGGTTGGTAAATTCTTTCAGGTTTTGTTTAGCTGAGAATGTTTTTTATCTTTTCTCCCCAAAAGAAGAATAATTTTGCCGGGTTTAGTATTCTTGGTTAAAATTGTTTTTCATTTAACGCTTTGCATATTTTTTCTCATTCTTTCTTTACTCGCATTGTTTCTGATGAGAGGTCTAATGTTAGTCTGATGGGATAACCTCTGTAAGTAACCTGATATTTCTCTCTTGCCAGTTTTAATATCTTGACTTTGTGGATTTGGCCAATCTGGCTATTATGTGCCTTGGAGAAGATCTTCTTGGGTTGATTCTATTAGGAATCCTTTGTATTTCTTGGGTCTGGATATTTGAATACCTCTCTAGGTTTGAAAGTTTTATCCAGTATTTCATGGAATAGATTATCAATGCCCTTATTAGTTTCTCCCCCTTCTGGGATACCAATTATCCAGATGTTTGGGTGCTTTATGGTATCTAGTATTTCTTGTATATTATTCTCATTTTGGGGGGCTATTACTCTCCTACCACCCACTTCCTGGTAGCTCCCAATACCCATATGGGACACTTTCTACCCTCCTGAATGTATGTGAAAAATTTAGAGCAAGGCCAGTCCTGGGGTCATATGTAATACATAGATTTAGATGAATGTATCATTTCCCTTCCTTACCTGCAATGCAGAAAGATAAGGAGGAGACTTTCTCTAGTGAATTAGTGGAAGAATTTCAGGTCAGGGAGAGGGAAATGTATGGATTAGATACATCTGTTGCTGATGAATGGTTTTAGGCCACATTACAGAAACAACTGCTCACTTGCCCTGTTAATCTGGATAGGAAAATATTTATTTTTGAACAGTATATTTTAATGTCCTATATATTCTGCAGCTTTTTCTAATCATGAGGACTTCTCAAAGCAAACTGAGAGTGAGGAGGTGGCAGTGATAAAATGTTAGGTTTTTCTTACCCAGGAGCTCCCATATGCAGACTCATCCTGAAGTTAAGAAATGATTCTAAACTCAGAAAATGTGTGAGCCCAAGGACAGCAGAAATACTTGCTAATAACTGGTCTTTTGCTATAGAAACATGAATCATGGCCACATCTTTCCACACCAGGAAGGGCCATGGAGTCACCCACAGATGATCCTATGTGTGTCTTGTTAGATGGCCTGAGTGTGACCGTGAGCTGTCCTGTGTTCTTTCCCTGCTTTCAGGACACTGAAGTGGAAAATTCCAAGAATGTATTGCAGTGCTCCTAGGCCAGGTTTTCTTAGCTGTTTGGTACAAAATAAAAGGAATGGGAAGAATGTTAATGAAATTATCATGAATGGAGTCAGTGGGGAAGGTCAACAACTCTATAGATACTTCAAGATGGAGGCAGAGGATATGGAGTGGGAGGTCTGAGGGGGGTGTAGGGTGTATTTCCCGTTTCCACCCTTTCTTCTTTGTCCCAAACTACTCAAGTGGCAACAGAGATATCAAAGGTGCATACATGGCAGTATACTTTGCCTAAAAAAATGCTATTATGCTTTTATTTTAGGAAATTATGATACCGAAAATGGAAAAATCTTGCAAGAGTGTTCAAAATATGAATGAGTCATTGATTATTGTCCACTAGATCACTCACATTGGAGGTCTATAAGTTTTAAAATCAATGATCAAACTCCCCAATTCATTTTATGAAGCAACCTTAATTTTATCCCCAAATCTTAACCAAGAACTAAAAGAAAATTTTAGACCATTTTCCTTTATAGAGGTATAGGAATAAGAATTATAATTAAAATATTAGCAGGCAGACAGATCAGTTGATAATCAGCTGAGAGAGTCCTAAAAGGAGAGGAGGCAAGAGGTATGGGAAGGAAGAGACGAGTAGAAAGGCATTAAAGACAGGCTGTGTTCACTTTATTACTTGGACTGGAGCAGGCCCTGGTGAGAGAGTGAAATCAAGAAATAAAAGACAAGAGTTACAAAAATCCATGAAGCTATTGTTCAAAATGACACAGTAGTGGGTTAACAAAAGTGAATTTGAAAGCTGAATACTGAAGTACCTCATTTCAGTGCCTGTAACCTTACATGGAAAGGAAAGCTGGATAAACTAGCTATGTATACAAATGAATCAATGGTGCTAACGAGGTAGTGTGGTGCAGTTTTAGTAATCGGGAGACCTGGAATCTAGTCCAACTCAGCCACTAGTTTTGCTGTGCAACTGTAGAGCAGTCACTCAACTTGCCTGTGAAATGAGATAGTTGGCCTAGATCAGCCCTTCTCAAACTTTACTATGCCTATTTATCACCTGAGAATTTTGTTATGTGGATTCATCTAGGGGCTAGCTTTTCTTTTCTTTTCTTTTCTTTCTTTCTTTCTTTCTTTCTTTCTTTCTTTCTTTCTTTCTTTCTTTTTCTTTCTTTTTCTTTCTTTCTTTCTTTCTTTTTTTTTGTAGAGGTTTTTGCTATGGGGCATGTGTGCTGGCCAGAAAGACAGAGAGAGACAGAGAGACAGAAAGCGAGAAATCACCCCCCAGGGGGGATGGCCACGCCACAATCCCTTCTCCATTGTCCTCTCGGGATCTTGGGCATGCACACACAAGCACGCAGCATGAGTTTAAGCCACTGGATCCGGAACTCGAACCACGGCTGACTACATGGGGTCCAGCGACATAGTCATTATGCCAACTGCTGGTCCCGGGGCTAGCTTTTCTAATAAGCTTTTAGTTGATACTGATGAGACTGGTGTGCAGATCACACTCTGATGAGGAAGGATGTAGATGATTTCTATGTCTCTTTCAGGTCAATTGAACGTGGTTTTATGATATGCTTTTTCACAGGCAATCAGCTAAAAATGTTCTGTATTGTAGGAATACAGGTAAAACGATTACAGGAACTACTGTAGTAAGAAAAGAATTAAGAGAAGTCGGCAATCATTAGGATGAACTAGCAGTGAAGTTTGACTCGAGGATTCAGTAAGAGAGGCAGAGCCAAGTTAAAATCAGGGAATGACTTTCAGTCCAAAGCATGTAACCAGAGACAGAATAGCAATGGAAAAAAATACCCAGGAATCTTGTGAGAGTGAAAGCTGTTAACAGAGCATCCCTTATATTGCAAAAGAATAAAAGGGATCAGAATGCTATGAGTCCTTCTTCAGGTCCCTCTGGGCCTCCCTAACTTCACTAGGAGGACACATTGTCACTATGTCCTTGACATACACATACACCTCTATAACTTAGCTTTTCTAACATGCAAAGACAGACAATGAGTTCATACGTGTACATTATAGTGCATTTTGAAGAACCTCTCAGGTTTTGGGCCACAGACATCTTAGTCCTTGGTTTAGGGCCAGGCACCAGTAGAAAATCCACAATACAGGTCCCAGGTATATTGGAAATGGGGAGGAGAAGGAAAGGTGGAGAGAACCTGGCAAGATGAGCACTCTGAATGCTTCAGAACCAGAGACCCTGGGAACCAGCAGTTAGCGTAATGGCTATGTCGCTGGACTCCCACGTAGTCGACCGTGGTTCGCGTCCCGGACCCGGTGGCTTAAAACTCATGCCGGGCGCGTGTGCGTGTGTGCCCAAGATCCCAAGAGGAGAATGGAGGAGAAGGGATTGGGGCATGACCAGCCCCCTGGGGGGGTGATTTCTCGCTTTCTGTCTCTATGTCTCTGTCTGTCTGTCTGGAGAGCGCACGCGCCCTATAGCGAAAAAAAAAAAAAAACCTCTCAAAAAAAAACCCCAAAAAACAGAGACCCTATTGCGTTTATTCATTGGAATACTGATTTTGATTTTTTTGAGTTAATGATTTAGTGAGCCATTTGATAGTAAAAAAAAAAAAAAAATTCCTCAGAGTTATATGGAGGTAGACATTACCTAGTGTAGAAAAGGGAGAAATCAAAGTAAGGCAGGTTGAGATGAATAGTTAGAGGTGACATTCATACTCAGATTTGGTCAGTGGACTTCTTTCACAATGTTATGCACTAGTTCCATACATATTTAAGCATGTTGGACTTTTTGTTTTTTATACTCCACTAAACTTTCATATTCATTATGGTTATATAATTACTTTGTTTCATTATTTGATAGCAAAATGTTTTAGAAAATAAACAGTCTGTTCTATAATTGCGGGTGACAGTTACTGTTGGTGGCTAATCTTAGAGCACTTACCCTTTCTTCTTGGTTGACAGATTTTGTTTTATCTTTGTCTGAGACCATCTTCAGCAGGGACTGGGTCCTTCCTCAGCTTTTGGACACTGAATCTTCACTGGTTTAAGCTAATCAATATCAAATCCCTTGGCAAGTGATTGCTGAGTGTGAGGGTATGTAATGAATTGCAGTGGATGAGATGTGAGGAGTAGTTGTCGCTACTTTAAGAAAAGACACATTGGCTGGCTCTATGGCCTGGTAGATAAGGCAGCCAGATCCCACATGGCTTGCCCCAAATCCCAAATAGAGGGAGAGATAAAGAAGGGATTGTGGTCTGACCATTCCACATGGGAGGTTCCTTCTCCTCTGCCTCTTTCTTAGTCTCACTCTTTGACAAGTGCGTGCAACCTCTAGGAAAGAAAAAGGGACACATTACAGAGATAATTTATTTTCTGCCTTGGGACTTTGACTACTGCAGGTGATGCCTGGGACTATGGCAGCATCTTGGAATCACGAGGAGTAGTAGATAAAGGGAGCAAACTAGAGTCCCAGATGGTTTTGCTGAGGCATGGAATCAATCAAACTCAGAACTGCTCTTTCTTTGGATTTTGAGCTGGGGTTTCTTTTATTTACAGCCAAAACATCCCAATGAATATGGAGGGGTTAAGAGTCATTCTATGATTACTGGAATAAAAGGGTTAGAATCTGAACGGTATCACCAACTAGGTTTGCAAGCTTGGACTGGTTCTTTTCTCTCCATGAGCCTAACTCCTTATAAAAATGGATGTAATAAAATATCTGCTTTACAAAATGGAAGCTCCTACATAAAGTACGAAAACACGGGGACCAGACAGTGGTGCAGCAGTGGCAAAATTAGACCCACATGAGAAGGTCTTGGACTCGTGTCTCAAAGCCTCCCCATATGCACTGGGTGCATGTGCAAGCTTGTGATCCAGGCTAGCTGAGGCTGAGGGTGGATTGTGGCATAAGGGCCCTGTTCAGGTTGTCTCTTTCTTTCTGTCATGGAAGAAATAAATGAACTTTAAATAAAAAGTTTGAAAATGCCTGAAGATTGTAATTACTAATGTCATATTTATTAAAATTGTGTGATATTTAAATACAACAACTGCAATCAGGCTTCATCCTAGGTGATCTGCAGTTATCATGTTTTGAAGTCTATGTGTCCAGGAAAACCACTATATCTTGAAACATTTGCACCTCTCCTTTGTTCTAAGGATACATAAGAAAAAGCTGGACTCTTTACAGTTTGGGGTGTGTGGGGGGGTTCATTAATGGAATAGGGAAACAACAGCTCATGATAAGAGAGACAGAGCTCATTAGGTTGCTTTTGGGACTAAGTACATTGTAGTACTTCCAGCATCTCAATTCATATGTGGGACTGCAACACACAACAGCAACTTCCTCTCCATTTCTCTTTGCTTGAAGAAGTGGAGAGCTCCAGGGATTCCAGATGAAAGGTCATTTCTCTGTTGTTTGGAAAAGAAGTACAATAAATCTAAGACCTTACCTGTACTGTATATGTGAGACTAGTAATTCCCCAGGCAGAGGTTATAGTCTCTTCCATTCCATTGTTTCTGTTCTGCCAACTCCCTCAGACAGGCAGTCTCAGTCAGTTTAGCTACTGTAACAAATTTCATATACTGGGTGGCTTATAAACAGTGGAAATTTATTTTTACAGTATTGGAGCCTGGAAAGTCCAAGATCAGGTGCTTGCATGGTTGGGTTCAGGTAAGGGCCCTCTTCGCAGTCTTGAAGACTGCTATATTCCAGTGTAACCTCAGAGAGTGGGAAGAGAGTGAAAAAGCTCTCCTCAGACTTTTAAATAAAAGCACTATCCCATTCATGAGGTCTCCACTTATTTTCCTTCCACAAGCCCCATCTCCTTAAGCCATCACAATGGGTCATTAGGATTTCAGCATAGAAACTTTTAGAGGACAGAAACATTCAGTCTATTGCAACCACTTCTTTTCTTTTCTTTCTTTTTTAAGACAGATTTTTGCTATAGGGTACATGTGCTCACCAGAGAGATAAAAAGCTAGAAATCACCCCCTGGGGCGGGGTGGCCATGCTACAATCCCTTCTCCATTCTTCTCTTGGGATTTTGGGCAAGCGCTCACCTGCACCTGGTGTGATTTTTAAGCTGCTGGGCCCAGGACCTGAACCACGGTCGACTACATGGCAGTCCAGTGACATAACCATTATGCCATTTGCTAGTCCTGTAACCACTTCTCAAGTAGTCTTTGAGCACTGCAGACTTGCTTGTTTGGTTTATAGCTCTAGCTATTTTATTATTTTGTTCCAATAATAATGGCCAAAGGAACTCTACATTTTGTGTACGTTTGTGTTGGAAACAGCCTCTTGTTTCTGACTGAAAAGAAAAATGTTATGACTCTTATGATACGACATGTGGGAGGGTACTCTCATGGCTGTTTGTTGTCGAAGCTCTGGAGAGGACAGCTCTGGGATTCGACTACATAATGAAAAGGAGGAACTCGTGGGATCATTGCTTGGCCAAGTTCCACCCCAGAGCACATTATTTTTTATGGAAGGTCAAGGAATAAGGAGCTGGGTCTATGGACATCTGCCTGGAGTGATATTTCCAAATCGGTCTTTCTCCTCTGGAGGGTCAGTTTTGAATTTAATTAGCTAGCTAATGATGGTAAATTATCATAATTAATTGATGAATGTTAGAGTACTTTGACCGTACAAAACACTTTGTATAATTTCTAGGGCAGTTATTGTCTGGCCAAACTTTGAGATCTAATCTAGGAAAGATCTTTACAGCAATAATAATTATAGTAATAGCTCCTTCTTGAATCTCTGCCTGCTTCACCCACTTGCCTTCACTCCATCTCTACCATGTCCCTCAGGGTGACCCAGAAGTCCTACAAAGTGTCCACCTCTGGTGCTAGACCACTTTCAGAAGCTGCCCCTACACAGCGCACCCTGTGCTAGAATCAGCTCCTCCAGATTTTCCTAGGTGGGCAGCAGCAGTAGCTTCCAGGGTGGTCCGGGGGCTGGCATGGGTCTGGGTCTGGGCTATGGTGGTGCTGGTAGTGCCAGGGGTGTCACAGTCGCCATGGTGAACCAGAGCCTGCTGAGATCTCTTAAGCTGGAGGTGGACCCCAACATCTAGCCCTGCACATGCAGGAGAAGGAAGCAGATCAAGACCCTCAACAAGTTCGCCTTCTTCATCGACAAGTTGAGGTTCCTGGAGCAGCAGAACAAGATGCTGGAGACCAAGTGATGGGAAGATGGTGTCCAAGTCCTCTGACCCAAGTGAACGGCCACTGCAGTCCCTCCTCACCCCGCCTTCTCCTGTGGCTACCCCAGGTGGGAGAAGCAGTCACGCAGAGGAACATAGGAAACAGAAGACTCACCTGAGGCTCAGCAGCCTTCCCTGGGGAGGGCTCTACTACCTGGGACCCCCTCTTGCCAATGCCTCCAACTGAAAATCAATTTAATTGTATTTTCCAATAAGGTCTCAGTTGGCTCTGCCAACCTGAAAAATAATAATAAATACCTTTTCATGGTCTGGGCTGAAGCTCTTTCCTGGTGTGGAAATTGCCTTAGGAGAGCATCTTATACAATCTCTAGTTTCCCACTTAGAGAATGACTTTTCTTTTTGCCAGAGGCATCCCTGGAGAAAGAAGGCCTATGAGAGACCTGTGTGTCTTTCCAGCCGGTGGGTAAGACAGAAGAGTAAACAAATGGCTGTCATCCTGCAAGGTATGTGCTGAGGTAGGAAGATAGCCAGGGAGCTAAGGGGTTCCAGGAGGTGTCTGGGGAATGATCTGGTGGAGATGAGAGTTCCTGGTGAAAGATGAGCAGAAATTCTTAGGCAGAGATGAGGATGCAATAATAAGGGCAATCTGGGCAGAGAGAGTAGTGTATAAAAATATGTGTGCGTGTGAAAGTGTGTGTGAGAGAGAGAGAGAGAGAGAGAGAGAGAGAGAGAGAGAGAAAGAATGGGTGGGTGGGAATCTACAATAGTGCAACTGGGGACTGTCTGAAAGGGTAGTAAGAAGTGTAATTAAAAGGCCAGGGAGCTTTTTAAAGAAGAATCATAGAACACATGAATTATGCCTTCTCCATGACAAAACTCTACTAAAGAGATGATAATAGGAGTTTGATAAAGATATAAGCCATAGAACAAAAAGAATAGGTGAAAAGATAACTAACCAAAATTTTTGAAGCTAGGCAATAGATGGAAGAGTGGTGATTGATTTAGCAGGCTGGAGAAAATGGAATTCTGATATTATTAAGCAAGTGGTGGAAGAAAATACGTAGGAAGCCGATCTGAACCAGAGATTCTGCTCCACACCTCCCCACCACTACCACCACCACACACACACAAAATCTCAAGAATCATAAATAATAAACACTTTGAAATAGAGGTAAAGGAGGATGCAAAACCAAGATTAGTTCAAATTCTTTTAAAGAAAGAGTTAAACTCCTAAATTATTTCTTCATCTGCTCATGATAACTTCCAGTTCCACTTCCATGGAAGACTGGAGGGTTATTTTCTTAAAGGAATAAATCTGATACTATGTAGAGTTGAATGTGGGGAACCATTCAAAATGTGGTGATTTAGTGAAAGATTACCTGTCGAGATAGAGACACTCCTAGTCTTCATCTTCTAACATGCTCTCAGGATTTTGACAGCCATATCTTTATACTTAGGATAAAGATTGGAAAAGCCTTCTCTGGAAATATGACCAACCCCAAATGACCTAAACATATTAACTTCCCCAGGAAACCCAGCGAGACATCAACAATGAAGGCTGCAAGTTTACCTACAGACTCAGAGCTTCTAATCAACTTCTTACAACGCCAAAGATTGTGAGATATCTGAAAACCCCCGAAATATGAATAATATAGATAAAAACAAGCAGCTTATAAAATATACAGACTACAAAGGGAGAATAAAACTTAAATAAAACACTATTATTAGTGTCCCTGAAGTGGTAAGAGAAGGTATTGCACCTAAGAAACAGGAATATGATGCTGTGAAAGTAATACTCTGAAAATAAAAAGAGCTCTTGAAAATTAAAGATGTGAAAGTAGAAATAAAAGTTTCAATACAAGCTTTGGAAATAACGCTATTGAACTCTCCCAGAAAGAACATGAAAGCAAAGAAAACATAGAAAAGATTAAAAAATAAATAAATAAAAACCCTCTGCAACATCCAAGTAAATAGAGTTCCAGAAAAAGGAAAAATAAAATAAAGAGAAGTATCAAAGTCCTGATTAGGTTGAAATAGAGATACTTTTAGATATGAAAAGTTTCTAAAATTTACCTACCATACATCCTTTTTCAGGAAACTAATGAAAGATGTGCACTGAAAAAATTAGGGATTAATACCATGGAAGAGAAGACTTCAATCCAGGAAACACAGAGAGGTGAATGCAATCCCCCTGGTGATAGTGAGTAGAATTACCAAAACAACAGCCTTGGAACAAATTTGTAGAGAAGGAAGCTCAGAATGGAGCAAGTCAGGTTTCAGAATAGTTTCTTCAAGAAAGTGAAATGGGGACCAGCAGTTGGTGTAATGGCTATGTCGCTGGACTCCCACGTAATCGACCGTGGTTCGCGTCTCGGACCCGGTGGCTTAAAACTCACCCACCGGACACGTGTGTGTACATGCCCAAGATCCCGAGAGGAGAACGGAGAAGGGATTGTGGCGTGGCCATCCCCCCGGGGGGTGATTTCTTGCTTTCTGTCTCTCTGTCTCTCTCTCTGTCTTCCTGTCTGGTGAGCCCACGCGCCCTATAGCAAAAACCTCTCCAAAAAAAAAAAAAAAAAAAAGAAAGAAAGTGAAATGAATAAGATACTTAATAACACCAAGGGAGAGGGTAGTTACGCAATTAATGGAAATACTAAAAATGAAGACCACAAGTCCACCTATAGACTCAAAGTTTACAATTAATGGATTGAAGATAAGCACACAGAACAAAATGATAATATGTATATAAATGTCTAAGCCAATAAACATACAAAGACAACTATTAATTACAGGGAAAATGAAAAGTTAGACAAGAAAAGAAAGGAAAAGCCATTAGAGTAGATTGTATGGCACAGTTACAAAACACATTTGCATAGTCATAATAATGTATCATGGAATATTTATGAAACCAAAGTTCTAAATTACAAGTAGGATAGAGTTGGGAACAGGGGTGTATATGAGAGACATCACTCTATCTTCTTCCATAGTAAAAAAATCAATAGGTTATGTCTAATAATGGAAAAATCTGGAAGTAGTAATATACTGATGGTCTTTATCAAGACAACAAACATGGAAGAAGAAGAATTACAATGGAAGGTAGTAAGAGTTATTACTAAAGTGTGTTTTTTGAGGTATTCATGAAAAAGCCAAGTGAAGATGCCTACTGAGCAGTTGACTCTAATAGTCTAGCGCCAACTAGCCTCAATGAGTGTTAGACAGAATTAGGTTTTATAGGAAATTCTTTCCATGACCATTTTCTCGATTCTCCCCCAGAATGGTTGCTAGCTACTCCCATTCTTTGTGCATAAGAGGGAAGTTCATTAGTTATATACAATGGATGTCTAAGGGGATTAGGGCTAAATGCTTTTTCAGAAGTCATCTAGGAAGGGCTGGATCAGTGGTGGGAAACAGAAATTTGCTCATTGTTAAGGGAGTAGGTTAAACTGGAAGAGGGCAAAAAAGCCCCTGGAAGATACTGACAGGTGAGAGGTGGATAGGGCAAGAGGAGAACACAGGAGATTGAGGGGTAACCAGATTAGCAATAAAATGCACAGAAAATGTAGCATCTAGAAGTTACATAAGAAGAGATTTTAAAGGAGACAGTACATTGATGTTTCCAAAAGCTGCAAAGCTATGTGAAATAAAGACTATAATGGGGGTGTTGATTTTATCTACAGGGAAGTTGTTGGTGTCCTTAGTTGAAGCAGTTTCATTGGAATAAGTGGTATTTGGAAGCCAAACTGCAGTGTGCTTGGAACCCAAGAAAAACTAGTTACTTTTTAACATTCACGTCTCTAACCCAAGCTAAAACATCATGCTCCAAGTCACATCTAGGAGTAAATAGTGTTTTCACACAGGAGACCACTTAGACACACAACATTGGGTTTGTGTAATGACTTTGTGCACATATTTCTAGGGATTTGTGCACCCTGGCCAATCCTACTATTGCATTCTTCATATTAGTTATTTTTTATGTTTTTTTTAAAGTATAAACTCTAAATGAGATGGAGTGCTGAAACTGACCAGAAGAAAAGTGTGTTGAATTACCTTGTCCTTTAATTTCTCAGCATGAGACAAGAACTTTTCACCTGGAAAAGTAAGAGTCTCACCATAATATGAATAGATGGTGTTAATCAGTCACTGGAACCTCTGATGCTTGTGCTTTGCTGCCCTAAATATGTATCATTATCTATCATACATTCATTCACATTTTTACCCGTATCCTAGGAGCTATAGGAATGAAAACATGAAACAGTTATGGATTGTGCTCTTAAGAAGTTTGCAGCAAAAGGATGGCTTGTGTGCCTCAAACAGTATTGCTATGAGGGAAAAAGATAAGGGACCATTCTTTTTGTGGAGGGTATTCTAGTCAAATCCGTCACATCCTCCCAATGGGAGGGTTAAAGTGGGTTGAGGTCTCCTGGGAGATGTATCATTGTTCTACCTTGACATAAGCCCTTGTCTGCCTCAGTGTGACCTCAGTTCTTCCAAATCAGTGTGGGTTGTGAACTCTGGTACTATAGGACTGCTTTAGACAGAGTAGCTGGGTTTCATGTGCAAAGAGATGGTGAAGAGGAAGCGCCATTTGAAGCTTATGCTTGGAGTTTGTTCTAACAAACTTCTCTCTAACCAGAGGGAAAAGAACCAAACTTTTTTTTCCTACTTTCTTCTCACACTCAATACAACATATACCTCAGGTTACCAAAATATGTGAGGATTTCTATTCATGCACAGCCAGGTAATTCTGCAGTGGATTCTCCAGAGGACACCAGATAGGCATCCTCTAATTCCATTAAACTCTGCCATTATCTACCTGGAGATTCCATCAGATCCCACAGTTTGAGGGCTCAGTCCGCCAAGATTACCTTATTTCCAGTGCCAACTGCAAGCCCCAGCTAGTGACCTGTACTTCTGTACTGTAAATCAGAGTTCCCATGACCACCTCTTTAGGTTCAATTAATTTGCTTGAGTGGCTCAATAGAACTCAAGGAAACCCTCTACTTAGGTTTACCCACTTATTATAAAGGATATTACAAGGGATACAGATGAACAGCCAGATGGAAGAGATGTGTAAGGCAAAGCAGGTGGGAAGTGGGGGACTTTTATGTACTCTCTGGGTGCATGACCCTCCAGAAATCTCCATGTCATCAACGATCTGGAATCTCACAGAACCTAGTCCTTTTGAGTTTGGAGGCTTCATTACATAGACACAATGGACTACATCATAGGCTACTGATGATCAACTTAACCTTCAGCCATTCTCCCCTCCGCAGAGGTTAAGAGATAGGGTTAAAAGTCCCAGCCCTCTAAATATGCCTTGGTCTTTCTTGTGAACATTCCCTTATTTGAAGCCATCTGTGGCCCCAGCCAGCAGTCATTACTAGTGTACAAAAGACACTCTTATCACTCTATAGATTGTAAGCATTTAAGAAACAATACATATGTCAGGAAATAGAGGGATGACTAAATATATAGTATATAATACTATACTTCTTAGAAAGGAATTATAAATTAAGGTGCATGAGTAGGGTGATTCTTCTTTCTTTAATTTTTATTTCATGATTGAGAGAGACAGTGAAAGAGAGAGAGAAAGAAAGAAACAGAGATACTGTACTCCTGGACAGGGTCTTGACAGCACAGTCCACCCCCAGCTTTAGTCAGCTATAGATCATGGTCACAGTCACATATGTCTCCCACATACTCAGGGAGGTCTTCATATGTGAACCAGCAACCTTTACATGTGAACCTGCCTCCCAGAACAGTGTGTTTTACCAATGTATCACTATCTGCCACCTAGGGGATAATACTTCTGAATTATTAGGTCCTCTAAGGGTGTATTAACATTTAACAAGGAATCTCAACCCTTGCAACTGGAAGGCCCAGATCTTACTCATTGGTGGCTATGAAATTAAGTCAGAATTCAGTAATACTCCAATATAGTAATTCTCCAAATATGGGTGAGCTTAAAGACAGCTCATCCTTGACAGACAGAAGTCCTCTTGTTTCCAAGAGTTACTCTCCCAAAATATATCTGGGTCTTCTCTCACAGACTTTGTGCATTTCAAATGCTCCCTTGGTCTCCTGGAGTTACCCTATGTGGAGATGTATGGGACTAGCAGCTCTTCGCAATTGTCAACAGATTCTCTGGTAGTGGCTCAGACCTCCAAAGGGATGTTATGTGGTCCCCAGGCTGGTTTCTCTCTCTGAGCCAACTGGAAAATGCCTTTCCCTTCTGACCAGCTCTTTCCAGGATGCTTTGCAGAGCAGAGCTGTTGGATTTCCTGTGCCCTGCAGCCCATGCCTTCCAGAGTGGACGGCTCATTTAGGAGGGCTTTGGCTGGTCCTGCCAGGACTCTCTGGACCCTTTGCTCCTCTGGATTCTAGGCCTATGCACCATCACACTACTATCATGCTGCTTTGTTCTTAAACTTTAGTCATACCAGGGCTATAACTGAACTGCTATCTTGAGGCTTTTTGATATTTATTGGCAGGTGAGAAGTTCTTTGAACATGCTCAGGAAATCCTAAGAACTTCTTAAAGAAAATATTGTCTACATTTACAACACTGACCCAACCAGCTGTGTGTGTGTGTGTGTGTGTCTATGTGTGTGTGTCTGTGTGTGTGTGTGTGTGTGTGTGAGAGAGAGAGAGCGAGAGAGAAAGAGAGAGTTGGGAGAATGTTAGGATAAGAGGTATATTTTTGTTTAAGTGCAGAGGAAACTAATAGAACTTTAAAAAATGTATATGAGGTGACTTCAAAAAGTTTATGAAAAAATGGAATGATTATATAAATTTATTTTCGTGCAAACACTTTTGAAATTCATGAATAGGTTATTTTCAGAATATGTGTTTTTTCATGAGGTATTTGAAGGCTCCTCCTCCCCTCTGTAATGATACCTGGAAGGGCTACTTGAAGCAGGAGGTGGTGAACTGAACATACAGAAAAAACCTCACAGGAATTCTGCTCTAGACGGCTGCACCATGTGTGATTTTTGTTCTTGTTCATTCCTTTAGGTTCCAAATTATTTAACATGAGCATTTATTAATTTGTACTCAGCAAAAAGCTATTAAAATTCACAGAGCTGATTGCTCAAAAGCCATACCAAAACAAAACCAAAAACCAGTAACAGCCCAGGGGGTTTTGGATGGAACTGTCAAACCCTGCACCATTGCTTGCAGTGACAGTTCCGCAGCCTTGAATGAGTTGGGCTCATTAAATAACGTGCTATCATTGCTTCTGGAGAGGGTTAGCTATTTGTGAATTCAGTTCTGAAACTTTTAAAATGGCTATAAAATTTGTACTAGACAGAAGAGAAAGAATATATGTGTTATAGGAGGATGGGAGGACAACACATAACTGGCTACGAAGTAAGAAAGTTGGGAGATGAAAAGTACTTGAGAAAGAGGACATGCATCATGTAGTTTTGGCTATCTACTCAACCCTCTACCCCTTTTATCTTTGAGACAGTCTCTGGTTAGGCAGGTAGTGGAGTCCTCTTCTGTACAAAATTAGAAACTCATCATTCTACCTTTCCTCACAGCTGGATCACAGGCTTACGACTATTGGTTCATGAACCAGGTCTATCCTTTCACCTCTGGCATCTCTAAGTGTTAGCTTGAGATTATTTGGCAAGTGAGAAGGTAGGAACCCCTGAGCTAGTAGAAACCCCTGAGCTAGCAGACCACGTCTTGGAACTGAGACTCTGCTCATGTGTATTCTGGTAGAAGGTTGTTGGAACTTGAAATGAGGGCCAAGGCCTCCTAAGCCTGAAATACACGTAATTTATTTGGGTATTTCCAGCTGACTATAGAGCTCACAGAGCACACCCAACTTCCTGTTCACTCTCTAAGGGTGAGACCTCTCTCAGTGATTTGATACAGACCATAAAGGAAGGAAGAAAACCTGATGTTCCTCAAAGGAATAAACTCAAGCATGACCAACTGCAGCGGAGTTTGTCATGCAAATGGACATAGAACATCCTTGTTGCTCACAATTACGCTAAGATGGAAAAGGCAGAGATTTAAGGAGCCTGAACACAGAAGTAATAAAATAATGGGTCATCTACAGAGTACTGGTTTTTAAAGGGCAAAAATAAAACCTCTTTTCACTCTATTATTTTTTTCACCTACTGAATCGCCCCCAGGAAATGAGACACTCACTGACAGTTATATCCCAACTATGTTATATAATCCTGCTGGTTAGAACAGCTGAGAAAAGCACAGTCATGAATCTCCACTTGAATATATATTCAGGGAGGCCAGGGAGTTGGCTTTTTTTTTTTTTTTTTTTTTTTTTTTGCTTCCCACTGCTGTATCTCCAGGATATACTATAAATATTTGTCAAATTAATAAAATCTGTCTCTTTAGAGAAGAATTAACTTGATTGAATCTTATAGGTTGAACCTCTAATCCCTATCAGCCTGAAACTTGTAGTTTTCTATATGCATGTATAAAGTCAATTACCAGATTAGGACCACTGAAGACCTTCTGCTCAGACTTCACCCTCCTGCTCCCCAGATCTAGCCAGGTTAGGGCACCCTATTTATTCTGTCTCTCTCCATCTCTCTCTCTCTTTTTAATTTTTAGACTCAGCTCTCTGATGCTCTTATCTTGCTAATTCTTACCTTTCCTCCACTCACGTAGGACATGCCAATCACCAGCTATCTATATCTGAGTTCTGAGTGGCCAGTGCACTGCACAGTTTTCATTTTTTGCTTTAACATTTTTTTCTCTTTTTATTATTTTTGTCTTGCTTTTCTCTCTTTTATTGTTTGTTTTCTTTTCTGTTTCCTTTTCCTTTTTCCCTCTTTACTTTTCTGCTCAGCCTCCACACACTGAGTTTCTAGACAGGTCTAGGTACACAGTAGCCAAATATCGGAATACTTTTAGCATCATATTAATCCTCAACTTCCATGGAATCTGCTGTAAAGGAGAAAAAATGGTACTGCTTAGAGATTGTAGATCACCTTGTCTTTATGCCTCCGAATGCTCAGACTTAACTCCAAAAATAAGGAAAAAAACATATAGTCCATCAGATGACCAGAAACCACTGCAGAGGCACAAGAAATATGAAAAACCGAGAAAATATCTCTCCCCTAAGGGAAAAGAATAACTCCTCACTCTCCATAGACAATACAAGGGAACTCATGAAAATGTCAGATAAAGACTTTAAAATATTCATAGTGACAAAGCTAACAGAGATGCAGGAGAAGAGAGGCAATGAACTTCAGAAGATGCAGGAGTAAAGCAACAAGTTCCAGGAGATGAGGACATTCTTGCACAATCTAAAAGAGGAAATACATACCATAAAAAAGAATCAAACAAAGTTGTTAGACAAGAAGGCTGTAATGTAGGAAATCAAAACTCCCCTTGAAAATATTAAAAGCAGATTAGATAATGCAGAAGAGCAAATCTCAGATGTAGAAGACAGAACCTCTGACCTAGAAAAATTCACCAAAAAGAATCAGAAAATAACCCCCCAAAATGAGAATAATATATAAGTAATTATAGATACCATTAAATTCCCAAACATCCAGATATCCCAAAAGGTGAAGAAACTGAGGTCATTGATAATATATTCTATGAAATCCTGTAAGAAAACTTTCCAAACCTAGAGAGGTCCTCAAATATCCAGGCCTGGGGACCAGCAGTTAGCGTAATGGCTATGTCGCTGGACTCCCATGTAGTTGACTGCGGTTCGACTCCTGGACCTAGTGGCTTAAACTCACACTGGGCGCGTGTGCATGTGTGCCCAAGATCCCGAGAGAAGAATGGAGCAGAAAGGATTGCATCATGGCCATACCCCCTGGGGGATGATTTCTCGCTTTCTGTCTCTCTGTTTCTCTCTTTCTGGCGAGCACATGTACCCTATAGCAAAAACTTCTCAAAAAAAAAAAAAAAATCCAGACCCCCAAGAAATAGAAAAGACCCCACCTAGAATCAACTCAAGACCTTCTCCAAGGGACATCATAGCTAGATTGACTAAAACCACAGACGAAAATAAGATACTAAAATTGGCAAAAAAGAAGCATCAAGTTACTTTCAAAAGATTTCCCATCAGGCTAATGTCGGACCTCTCATTGGAAACAATGCAAGCAAGGAAAGAATGGGAAAATCTATTTAAAGTGTTAAGTGAAAAACAATTTCAACCAAGAATACTATACCCAGCAAGATCATCTTTTTATGGGAATAAAAAGACAAAAATATTCTCAGATAAACAAAACCTGAAAGAATTTACCAATACTAGACCAGCTCTGCAAGTTTACCAATACTAGACCAGCTCTGCAAGAAGTGCTGAAGGGAGTGCTATATCAGGAAAACTAAAGTCGTACACACAGAAATAAGAGTGCAAAAAACAGCTAAGAAAATGGCCAGCCAAATGGTAGGGGACAAGTCCAGAATTGAATGTTAACGTCCAGAATTTAAATGGATAGATCAGACCACAGTAACAATGCAAATTCAATAGAAGAGAGATTACTTATATGAGACCAAACTGGTAAAATAGAATTTTATGACTATTGACTAAAACATTTCTGATTTTCTTCTATGCTTTGTTTTCCATATTTAAGGATTTTCATCTTCTCTTGAACTGTTGATAGTTTCATCTATCGACTTTTTGAACTGAATCCTAACTTTTTTCCTGCCTTTAAATCTTAAGCAAATTTCTGTTAACATTTTAAAATTTTGATCTATTAAAACTAAAATTATTTTTCTTGAAGTTAAAAATCTCATTAAAAAATACCTATTAAAAAATTAAGTTAATTGCCATCACCTTCTTCTCAGTTCTCTTTGGAAAATTATCAAGCCAAAGATCTCTGCTTAGTCCTGTTTAGGAGGAATTCACTTTGAATTATCTCTTTGCTGTAAAGCTTGCATGTTTAGAAATGCATAGCTCTTATTCCTGGTAGTATAATGGATAGGTACCCGGAACAATCTTTCTGCTAATGACAATGAGAGAAACTAGTTAATGTTCATTAAAAAAAAAGAAAAAAAATTCTTTTTAAAAGTTTTGAAGAATCAGTTTTTAAAAAATGTAGCAAAGATTGATCAGTCCAACATCTAAGGGAAAGCTGGAATCAAGAGGACTAAGCGAAGTTCCAAAACTAGTTTTTCACTGAAGGCTGTTGTTGAATGTGATGAACTTGAGCTTCAATTTTCATATTTTTTTTTTGAGAGTTTTTTTTGCTATAGGGCGCGTGCGCTCGCCAGACAGACAGAGAGAGACAGAGAGATAGAAAGCGAGAAATCACCCCCCAGGGGGGATGGCCACGCCGCAATCCCTTCTCCTCCATTCTCCTCTCGGGATCTTGGGCACGCACACACACGCGCCCGGCGTGAGTTTAAGCCACCGGGTCCGGGACTCGAACCGCGGTCGACTACGTGGGAGTCCAGTGACATAGCCATTACGCTAACTGCTGGTCCCAATTTTCATATTTTTTAAGGACAAGTGCTTCCGTGAGAGAGAGAGAGAAAGAGAAAGGAAATTCCAGTGAATGTTCCCTAATTCTGGAACCCCAATGGGTTACATGCTAAGTGTACATGTGAGCCAGAAAGAAACCTACTTTGTCCTTTCTCTGCATAGGGAATTTCGAGGTGAGTTGCTTACGCAGTAGGTGAAACAGGATGGAAAAACAAAAACAAAAGCAAAAAAAAACCAACAACAACGTTCACCCTCTCTGATCATTAAAATCATTAAAATTATAAGCTGACCTCCATGTGGACATGTTAGTCAAATTCACATGACCCGATTGGTTCAACAAAACTTCAAAAGATTTTTAAGTATTCCCAGAATGACAGTACCCTAAGCATCTGGTAAAAGCAAGTACAAATATTTTTAAAAGAAATGTACTTTCACTCAAGCCTTGAAGAATTCTCACAAGGAAAAAGAAAAGGAGCAGCAAACAATTAAATACCACTACAAATAGGTCTGTGGTGCAGTAGTGATACGCTGCTCAAGAGAAACTGGATGCCATATGATGACCATGGGCTGAATCCTTGTCAGACTGAAACATAGTGGGTAGGTATTCATGCTTGGCACCTGACAGGCTGGAGGACTAGATAAAGAGGATTGTGGCATGACAGATACTGTGGAGAATGCTTCTTTCTCTCTCCCTCTCTCTCTCTCTCATTTTCACATAAATATACACATATTATATTATGAATAAATAAAAAGGAATTTAAAAAAAACTACATATACAGAAAAAAAAAACAGATCTACACAGACATCAGATATTGTAATGATCAAGTTCACAATCCAACATAAACGTGATTACAATGTTCAAAGAAATAAAAGGTAAGTGTAAAATGTCTATAGGGAGCACAAAATGATGAGAGTCTAAATAAATTTGAAGACAAATAAAATGTAATTTCTAGAAATAAAACTTTAATGATAAAAAAGGAATAAAAAAAATAGGAATGGAAAGCAACTGCAGATGCCAGAGATAATGTGGGAGGAGGATAGGAAATGGCAGAGGGTGAGAAATTTTATATATATATATATATATATATGTGTGTGTGTGTGTGTGAGTGTGTGTATACATACACACATATATGTATGAAACAAGAAATGGAAAATTTGTTGATGATAGCATGTATGGCTAAGCCACTATACAGTGTATTCTGGATGGGAAACTGCATTTTGTATGCTGTGATGATGTTCAGTGAATAAATGTAAAATAAATAAATTAATAAAAAAATTTAACAATAAAATTAAAAACCCAGTTGATTGGGTTTAACTTAGGATTAAATAGAGGTCAAGAGAGAATGAGAACTAGAAGATAGGTCAAATAAATTACCCAGAATGTAGAAGAGAGCCATAACGAATAGGAAATAGGAAAAAGAAATCCAGAGACATTGGGAGTAGAATATGAAGATCTAACAAACATTTCACTGGAATTCAGAAGAGAGCTGAAGAATGAGATAGGGAAAAATGTCTTAGATAACAGCTGAGAGTTTTTGACAACTGTTAAAGACTGAAATCCACCGATTCAAAAATTTCGCCAATCTCAAGAATAAATGATAATAAATACAGATGTAGGGTAATTGTAATGAAACTTCAGGACACCACCAGCAGAGAAAAAATTTAAAAGAAACCATAAGCAACACAAGATAGTCTTTAAAGGATCAATTGTAAGATAGAAAGCTGATATTTTCAACAGAAACCTGGAACTGAAACTTAATGTTCTTAGAAAAAAAATAACTACTACATCAGAATTCTGCACCCAGAGAAAGCATATTTCAAGAAAAAGAACACAATATAGTAGTTATTCTTTATCCATTAATATGACAGATGATTTATTCTCTAAAATGTTTTGCCATCAAATAATGAAACAAAGCAATTATATAACTATAATGGAAAAGAAAAACTCTCAGTGGACACCTGAAGAGCTATATATTTTACACTATGTTTTTCTATATACATATATACCTATATTAAAGTTTAATTTATAAATTAGGTACAGTAGGAGATTACAATAACTAATCATTAAAATAGAACAATTATAACAATATACTGCAATAACATGTGCTCTCTTTCAAAATATGTTATTGTACTGTACTGTGGGTAACTGAAACCACAGAAAGTGAAAATGCAAAAAATGGGGGCAGGTAACTATAAAAACATTTTTAGAAAACCCAAAACCAAGAAAATTTTCTCCTGGAGGACTCTCTAAAAGGAATTTTAAAGGATGCTCTTCACGTCAAAGGAATGGTATCTCAAATGGAAGGTTTACAATCAAATAAGAAATGAGGAGTGAGAAAAGTGGTGAATTTAAGAATAAAATGAAATATTCATGGACTATATAAAACCGCACAGAATGTGTGTGTGTGTGTGTGTGTGTGTGTGTGTTTTACACAAGATAAGAGTAAACGGCTTTAATTAAAATAGCATGTAAATCTGGAGGAAAATAAAGTGTTATAAAGCTTGTGTATTGTCCAAAGAGTAACATACTCTTTAAATTTAGACTTTGATAAATTAGTGTTCATGTTGTAATTTCCATAGTAGTCACTGAAAGAATAGGAAATAGTGTATAATTTCCCAGCTTATAGAAGAGGAAAATGGGAGAAAAAAGATACTCAAACAATTAAAAAAAAAAAAACTGAGAGAGAAAAACAGAGCAAGTGGAACAAAAAGAAAGCACAAAAATAAAATAAAGGAATATCATTAAATGTAAACAGAATAAGTGAGATATATAAAGAACACATAAAACACATCAGTAATAAAACAAACAAGTCAATTAAAAAGTGAGCAAAGAGGCCGACTGCAGTGCCGCAGTGGTAATGCCATGCTCTGCAGTGCCAGTGACACATGGAAAGGCCCTGCGTTTGTGTACCAAGGTTTCCTTGCACACGCTGGGTGCACGCACCTCTGTGACCCTGGCTGGCTGAGGCTGCGGTGGATAACAGAGTGAAGAACCTGCTGGGGGTGCTTGTCTCTCTTTCTCTTTATTTCTCTCTCTCATGGAAATAAGTGAATAAACCTAATAACAATGAACAAAAGGTCTGAACAAATGTCACACCAAAGAAGATAGGCAGATGGCAAATAAGCATACAAAAAGATGCTCAGCCTCTTTGTTAGTAGGAAATTGCAATAGCGAGATCCTGCTGCCTATGTAGTAGAATGGACTAAATCCAAAACATTGGCAATATAAAGTGCTAGCTTAGATTCAGAGGAACAGGAGCTTTCACTCACTGCTGGTGAGAATGAAGAATGGTACAGCCACTTTGAAAGGGTTTGACAGTTTCTTTTCTTTTCTGTTTTATATCTTTGCCAGAGAAACTGTGACCTTGCCAGAGAGAGAGGGGGGAAAGCACCTCCCAATGAGGTGTGGTCATGCTGCAATCTCTTCTCCATTCTGTCAGGATTTTGAGCATGCATGCACACATGCCTGGCATGTTCTGCAAGCTGTTCTTCAAGGGCTGGAATCTGAACTCTGGGCAGGCATGTGGGAGCCTGCTCCCTTAACCATTAGTCCAAGTTTGGCAGTTTCTAACAAATCTAAATAGAGTCCTGTCATAACATTTCCACATATTTACTCAGTTGAGCTGAAAACTTATTTCCATACAAAAATCTTTGAATAAATATTTGTAACAGTGTTACCAAGATGTCTTGCAATAGGTGAATAGATAATTGAACTGGTACATCCATACAATGGAATATCATCCAGTGATAAAAAGAAGTGAGCTATCGAGTCATGATAAAACATGAAGACACCTTAAAAACATCTTGCTAAATGCAGGAAGCTAGTTTTAAAAGGCTAAATACTATTTGATTACAATCATGTGACATTCCAGGAAAGGAAAAACTATAGAGACAGTAGAGAGATCAGTGGTTGCCAGGGAATTAGGAGTGAGTGATGCATGAATAGATGAAACAAAAGGGATTTTTTTTAAGGCAGTGAAGTTATTCTTTAGGATAGGATGATGGTGGATAGATGACCTTATTATTATTATTATTATTTTATTATTATTATTTGCCAAAGCTCATATAACTAAAACACAGTGAACTTCAATGCTTGCAAGTTACGAAAAAGCATTTAAGAGTCCAAGAGATCCCAGGAAAGAATACAAACTGTGACAATAGCGTCTAGCTATATCACAAATGCATTTCCAGAGACCTCACTGCAAGGGGTGGAGAAAAAGCCAGACCTAAGTAACTTTGAAAATGAATGGTATCTGTAAGGCTGAAACAGAAGGAACTGAACAGAAGCACTGTGCTCTAGTTAGTAAAATTGCTTCCCATGGAGGTAATGGCTAACAATTATGATCCTATGGTACTATGCATTTACACTGCATAGTACCATTCAGTAAACAGATGGCACTTCTCACTACTAGAGTAGAAGTTTACAGATAAGCATGGGGAGAAGGCTGGAATTATCCATATGGTGGGTTAAAATTAGAGATACTACTAAGAACTCATGTGTAACCTAACATAGGTAAAAAGAATTACTATGTGTTAACATACTCACATTTATTTCTTTGCTTTGTCAGCTGAATGAACCTAAAATAAATGACACCCTAGTAACAGTAAGCACACCTTGTATCCAAATCATGGTTTGTAATACCATTATTTAATAAGAGAAGCCAAGATTCTTGGAGAAATGATTTATTTTAAGGCTGGGACAGGAAATATACAAAACAAGCTCAGAACATAGGAGAGCCAGGGAATAAGAAAGTGTTCAAAAACAGACATAAATAAATTTAAAAACTGCATAATAATGTAGGTAGATCAGAGGGATATAAGGAGTTAATTGGAAGAGCTTCCAATGCCAAAGCTGGAGTAACTTGAGCAACAAAATAAATAAAATAGTACTGGTTTATAACCCAAAGTATAAAACAAATATTCATTAGTCTGTAAAGGTATAAATAAATGATTGAATGAGTAAGTGAACAGGATAGGGGAGAAAATTCTCCCATGTAAAAACAAACAAACAAACAAACAAACAAAAACCCCAAAAACAACAACAACAACAAAACACCTCCAAATAATTTATTTAGACACTTTCCTTCCCAAGAGATGGTACAGGGACCAGTAGTTAGCATAATAGCTATGTCGCTGGACTCCCATGTAGTCAACCGTGGTTCGAGTCCCGGATCCGGTGGCTTAAAATTCATGCTGGGCACGTGTGCATGCATGCCCAAGATCCCGAGAGGAGAATGGAGGAGAAGGGATTGCAGTGTGGCCATCCCCCCCCGGGGGGTGATTTCTCGCTTTCTGTCTCTCTGCCTCTCTCTGTCTGTCTGGCGAGCACATGCACCCTATGGCAAAAACCTCAAAAAAAAAAAAAAAAAAAAAAAAAAAAAAAAAAGAGGTGGTACATAACTCTGCACTCCTTGAGTGTGATCTGCACCTGATGATGTCCTTCCAAAGAATACAGTATGGATGAGGAGAAAAGAATGAAACATGGGCGTAAGCAGTGGCATAGCCATATTGTAACTGAACAACCATGGGAAGGTTCAGAGTTCATGTCCTGGGACCTCTCTTTACATGATCCAAGCTGACTGAGACTGGGGGAAGATTGTAGGGTAAAAATCCTGTGGGTGCCTCTCTTTCTAAAATTAGTATACTTAAAAAGAGAATGGGGGGAACCAGCAGTTAGCATAATGGCTATGTCGCTGGACTCCCACGTAGTCGACCGCGGTTCGCGTCTCGGACCCGGTGGCTTACAACTCACGCCGGGCGCGTGTGCGTGCGTGCCCAAGATCCCGAGAGGAGAATGGAGGAGAAGGGATTGCGGCGTGACCATCCCCCCTGGGGGGTGATTTCTCGCTTTCTGTCTCTATGTCTCTCTCTGTCTGTCTGGCGAGCGCACGCGCCCTATAGCGAAAAAAACCTCTCAAAAAAAAAAAAAAAAGAGAATGGCTAATGATAATAAGATACCTAAGAATAAACCTACAGAGATTAAAGACTTCTACAAGAAAAACTATTAAACTAAAAAAAGAAATCGAGTTTGAACAAAATATGGAAAGATATCTTAAGTTCTAGGATTGGAAGAATCAGTATAATCAAAATGTCAGGCCTGCAGGTGAAGTGGTAATTAAGGTGACTGGATTCCCACATAGCTGACCATGGTTTGAATCCCAGACTTGGTGGCTTGAAAATCATGCTGGGTTCTGAGAAGAGAATGAAGAAGAAAGGATTGTGACATGGCCATCCCCTCTGGAATGTGATTTCCCACTTTTTCTTTCTCTATCTCTCTCCACTCTGGTGAGCATATGTACCCTATGGCAAAAATCTTACATATATGATCAAAATGTCAGTTCTACTCAAATCAATTTACATATTCAATGTGATTTTGATCAAATTTATGGTGACATTCTTAACAGAAATAGAAAAAAGTCATAACATTTGCCTGGACTCATAAAAAACTCCCTATCGCCAAAGCAATACTGGGCAAGGAGAATAAAACAGGAGTCATTTCACTACCTGACTTAAAAATATATGACAAAGCAGTGGTATTCAAAACAGCATGGAACTGGCACAAAAATAGACACATAGACCAATAAAACAGAATAGAGATTCCAGAAATAACCCCAAATAATAAATCAAAATGACCTTTGACAAAGGGTACAAGACAATACAGTAGAGAAAATAAGTCTTATCAGCAAATGATGCTGGAAGAACTGGATATTCACCAGCAGAAAAATTAAAGTGGACCCCTATCTCTCACCAGTCATAAGAATCAATTTAAAATTGATCAAAGATTTAAGTTCAAAGCCTTAAACTATAAAACTACTGGTAGAAAGCTTAGGGGAACTCTTGAAGAATTGGAGTGAGCAAAGATTTCTTAAGTAAGACCCCTAAAGTGCAGGCAATAATCACCAAAATATGTAAGTGGAATTACATTGAGCTAAAAAGCTTCCTCACAGCAAAGGAAATAGCAATTAGAGTGAAAAGACAACCTTCAGAATGGGAGGAAATATTTGCAAATTATTCCTCAGACAAGGGATTGATAATCAGAATATATAAGAAACTCAAGCATCTCACTTCCACATGGTCTATGGTTTGAGACCTGGACCTGGTGACTTGTGTTCTCACTTGCCCTTTCTCTCTCTCTTTGGTCAAACTAAAATAATAATAATAATAATAATAACAAATAAAATTAAGTAAATAAAAAATAGAAAAGAAAAAAACAACAAATGCTTGTGAGACTGTGGTTAAAAGAGAACTCTCTTACACTGCTGTGGGAATATAAATTAGTACAAACACTGTGGAAACTACCATATGACCCAGTAATCCTACTCCTTGGTATTTACCCAAAGGATAGGAAAACAATCAGAAAGATACTTGCACATCATGTTTATTTCAGCATTATTCACAATTACTAAGATATGAACTCAACCAAAGTATTTAAAACTGATAACTGAGTTGAAAAACTGTGACACATACATACTATGGAATACTACTCACCATAGGAAAAATTAGACCTTATTGTTTGATTCAAAGTGGATGAATATAGAAGACTTAATATTTTAAGTGATGGCGACCCAGACTTCAAAAGATACACACTGCATAGCCTCACTTGATATGTATCAAATATCTGCATTCTAGGGCAGAAATGGAAGGATCTGAAAATATGATGGCAGAGAGGAGAAGTGTAGATACCAGAGATTGCAAAGAAAGGGAGTGGGTGGCAGAGAATGGGTGGTAGAAGGTGAGTGGAAGTGTTAAAGGGAAGAAACATTCAACAAAAGAATGTAAAGTTTTCTTTTTAAAATAAAACATTCCATAGTTTTTGCTTTATAAAAATTAAAATAAAAAAAATGAAAAATAAACCTGATTAACACTATCTTACCTGAATGAGTAAGAACAACAACAGTGATGTCATGTTGCTAGTATGTACCCTGGGTGTGATGTGATAAAAATGGCACTTTACTTCTGTGGTATCCTCCCCCAAAACAAACTACCCCAGTCTAGTCATGAGAAAGTTGTCACACAAATGCCAGTTGAGAGACATTCTACACAATATTTGAGCAGTAATCTTCCAAACTGCCAAGATCATCAAAAACATAACAAGTCCAAAAAGTCATCACAGTCAAGAAGAGCTTAAGGAGACATAATGACTAAATGGGCTGTCCTGGATGGGATCCTGAGACAGAAAAAGAATGTTAGGGGAAAATTTTCTAAATGTAACTTTAGTCAATAATAATCTATCGATGCTGGTTTATTAGTTGAAACAAATATAACAAATATATAAAAAATGTAAATAATGGGGGCAACTGGAGTAGGCTGTATGAGAGTGCTGTACTGTCTTAGTAATGTTTATGCAAATCTAAAACTACACAAAAAATAAAGTCTACTAATAAAAATAGGAATAAATACGGTTAAGAGAAAAAAATATGGGCTATGTAGATAAAATAAAAAATCCAATTATATATAAAAAGAAACACCTAAACTATAAGGACATAGAAAGGGTTAAAGAAAAAGAATTTTTTTAAAGAACTATTTTATTTAACTTTATTTATTATTATATCATTATTATTTTTCAGTTTGATCAGAGAGAGACAGAGAGAGAGAGAGGAAGTGAGAAAGCAAGCCACCAGGTCCGAGACTTGAACCGTGGTCGGCCATGTGGGAGTCTAGCGCCTTTAACCACCACGCCATTTGCCAGCCCCAAAGAAAAAGAATTTTAAAAAAGATATATAGGGGAGCCAGCAGGTGGCACCTTGGTTAAGGCATGAGATTCCAAGACTGACTGTGGTTTGAGTGCTGGACCCTGTATTTTCAAAATCGTACTGAGCTGGAAAAAGATATTCTCTGCAAATGGAAATTAAAAAAAAGATTGGCTTTAAAATACTGATATCAGAAAAAATAGGCTATAAGACAAAAACTGTAAGAAGAGAGAAAGAAGGCCATTGTACAATACTAAAAGAGTTAATTCACCAAGAAGATGTAACACTTATAAATATCTATGTACCCAACTCAGGAACACCCAAATACATGGGGAGAAAAAAGATCTAAAGGGAGAGAGAGACTGCAACACACTGCAGTCTTAGGGATGTCAATACCTCACTATCTCCTTCAGACAGATCATCTAGACAAAAAATAAGCAAAGAGACACCAGATCTAAACAATACAAAAAATTGGGGGACCAACAGTTAGCGTAATGGCTATATCACTGGACTCCCAAGTAGTCGACCCTGGTTCGAGTGGACCCAGTGGCTTAAACTCACGCTGGCACGTGTGTGTGTTTGCCCAAGATCCCAAGAGGAGAATGGAGGAGAAGGTATTGCGATGTGGCCATCCCCCCTGGGGGTGATTTCTCGCTTTCTGTCTGTTTCTCTCTTTCTGGCGAGTGCACGTGCCCTATAGCAAAAACCTCTCCAAAAAAAAAAAAAAAAAAAAAAAAAAAAAAAACAAAACAAAACAAAACAAAACAAAACAAAACAAGCAATACAAAAAATCAAATAGATGACATATGTCTATAGAACTTTCCAACAAACAACCACAAAGTATACATTTTTCTCACACTAGCAGGGAAACTTTTCTCAGATTGACCACATGATAGAGCACAAAACAAGCATTTACAAGTTCAAAGGCATAAAAAACATACTCATTATCTTCTCTGACCACAATGGAATTAAACTTGAACTTGACTACAGAAAAAACCCACAAAAACACACAAACACATGGAAGCTAAACAGCTTACTACTGAATAACTTCACAATCACTGAAGAAATTAAGACTGAAATAAAAATATTCATTGAAACCAATGATAATGGAAGCATATGAGTTTTCATAACCTATGGAACACAATGAAAACAGTCATAAGAGGGAAGTTAGACCAATTAGTCTTTACAAGGGAAAAATGGAAAAGTGGCAAATAGACAACTGAAAAACGCACTTTAGGGAACTGGAAAAACAACAATAACAACAACAGTGTAGAAAATGTCAGACTTGGGTTCATGGATATGTACATATCAGCTGCACTTGCTATTGGAAATATTTAGACTAATTAAGTTCATTAGGAAATCAATAAAATGGGGGGAAAAGGCATAAAAAGCAAACATGGATACTTGGAACAGTTTGGGAGGAGGGTGGGACACAGCAGAGAGTGAGAGATAGGGAATCAAGGATGGCAAAACAAAAGCAAAATATACAGGAAACAAGAAATGGAAAATTATTTGTTGATGATAACACATATGTTGATGTGCTTGATTGAGCCAATATACAGTGCATTCTGAATGGGAAATCTCATTTTGTATGCTGTAATGATGTATAGTGAATGAATGTAAATCAATAAATTTAAATTAAAAAAAGAAAATGCCAGGAGAAAAGAAATAAATAAAATAAAGAATAAACAAACTATACAGAAAATAAATAAAACCAAAAGCTGTGTATTTTTTTTTTGAGAAAATAAACAAAATTGACACACGATTTAGGTAGACTAGTGAAGAAGAGGGAAAGGACTCCGATAAATTAATTCCACAATAAAACTGGTGATATTACAACAGATATAACAGAAATGCAGACAATCATCAGAGAATACTACAAGTGACTGCACCAACAAACAAAAACACTGGATGGGCTGGAAAAATTCCTGGACACATATGATCTACCAAGATTGAATCAAGAAGACATTGAAAACCTGAAAACCTGATTAGACCCACAACAAGCAATGAAATTGAATCAGTAATAAATAGCCTCCCAACAAAGAAAAGCCCAGGTCCCAATGGCTTCACTTCTGAATTCTACAAAACTTTTAAAGAAGAGCTAACCCCATTCTACTTAAGCTATTTAAAAGATCCAAAAAGAAGGAACTCTTCCAAATTAATTTTATGAAGCCTCCATCATGCTCATCCCTTAAACAGACAAGGACATAACAAAAAAGGAAACTGCAGACCAATCTCTTTGATAAATGTAGATGCAAAAAATTCTCAACAAGATACTAGCAAATTGTATCCAGTGACATTTTAAAAAGATTATATACCATGACCAGGTAGGTTTCATTCCAGGGATGCAAGGATGGTTTGACATATGCAAAACAATAAATGTAATACACCATATTAACAGAAAGAAAGGTAGAAACAATATGATCATATATATTGAAGCAGAAAAAGCATTTGAGAAAATACAACAACCCTTCAGTATTAAGACTCCTGGCAAAATTGTTATAGAAGGGAAATTTCTCAACTTAATAGAAGATATCTATGAAAAACTTATAGCTAACATCATATTGAATGGGGAAGAGCTGAAAGCGTTTCCACTAAAGCCTGGAATTCTTCCCACTTTCTCCATTCCTTTTTAATATAGTACTGGAAGTCCTAGCAGAAGCAATCAGACAGGAAAGTGAAATAAAAGGCATTCAAATAGGAAAAGAAAAAGTGAAATTATCTCTATTTTCAGATGACAAGATTATGCACATAGAAAACCAAAAATAATCCACACACAAAAAAAAACTCCTGGAAGTAATAAATAATATAGTATAGTGGCAGGATACAAAATCAACATATAAAAATCTATAGCATTTCTAAATATGAATAAGGAGCACACTCAGGTAGAATTGAAGAAAGCAATCACACAATAACCAGAAATTATTAAATACTTAGGAATAAACCTAACCAAAGAAGTCAAAGATCTCTGTGAGGAAAACTATGAAAAACGATAAAAAGAAATTGAAAATGACACAAAAAAAGTGGGAAGACATTCCATGGTCCTGGATAGGAAGAAACAGCATAATAAAAATGTCAATTCTACCCAAATTAACCCACAAATTTAATGCAATCTCAATCAAATTAGCAGAGCTATTCATAACAGATTTAGAAAAAAACAATCATAGAATTTGTCTGTAATAATAAAAGATCCCATATTGCCTAAGCAATATTAAACAAAGAATGGAGTAGGAGGTTTCTCACTCCCTGACCCCAAAATACTTTACAAAACTGTGATAATCAAAACAGCTATTGGCCCCAAAACAGACATATGGACCAATGGAACAGAATAGACACTCCAGAAATAAACCCAAAACATATAGTCAACTGATTTTTGACAAAGAGCACCAAGAGACAATCAAGTGGGGAAAAGAAAATCTCTTTAGCAATTTGTGCTGGAAATACTGGGTATCCACCTGCAGAAAAATGAAACTGGACCCCTATCTCTCACCACTAACAAAAATAAACTAAAAATAGATCAAAGATCTAAACCTAAGACCTCAAACTATAAAACTAATGGTAGATAACTCAGGGGAAATTCTTGGAGACATAAGAGTAGACTTATTTATTCTTAATAAGTCCCCCAAAGAACAGGCAATAATCTCGAAACTAGGTAATCAGGATTGCATCGGGTTATAAAGCTTCTGCACATCAAAAGAAACAATAATTGGAGTTAATTGACAATCCTTGGAATTGGAAAATATATTTGCAAAATATGTTTCAGATAAGAGACTGATAACCAGACTACATGAGAATATGAACAGATTTCCCAGGGGGGGAAAATGAACACAATTAAAAGATGGGTAAATGAGCTAAATAGGTAACTCTCTAAGGAAGACATAAAAGCAGCCAAAAAGCATATGAAAAAATGCTCAACATCCGTATCATAAATGAGGTGCAAATCAAAACCACAATGAGATAACACCTAACCCCAGTCAGAATGGTTAAGATTTTAAAAATTAAGAACAGTAAGTGCTGGCAAGGCTATGGTGAAAAGGGAACTCTCCTACATTGTTGGTGAGAATATAAATTAGTACAATGACTGTGGAGAGTAATATGAAGGTTCCTCAAAGAACTACAAATAGAAATACCATATGGGGCCAGCAAATGGCATAGGCATTATCCATGTGGTTGACCATGGTTCTAGTCTCGGACCCAGTGGCTTGAAAATAACACCGGGGTGCATGTGCATGCATGCCTAAGATCATTAGAGAAGAATGGAGAAGGGATTGTGGCATGGCCATCCCCGCCTGGGGTGTGATTTCTCACTATCCCTCTCATTGTCTCTGTTCCTCTCTCTCCAGTGAGTACACACCCCCTAAGACACAAACCTCTTAGAAAAAAATAGAAAAAGACTACCATATAATGCAGCAATTCCACTTTAGGGTATCTACCAAAGGATAGGAACAGTCAGTAGAAAAAGCACTTGCACATCCGTGTTAATTGCAGCATTATTCACAATTGCTAAGACCTGGAACCAACCAAACCACGAACAGATGGCTGGATTAAAAAAGTGTAGAGGCCAGCGGGTGGCGTGGCAGTTAATGCACTGGATTCCCACATGGCTGACTACATTTCAAGTCCCAGACCTGGTAGCTTGCTTTTTCACTTTCCCTCTCTCTCTGTCTAGTCAAATTAAAATTAATAGATGGATAAATAAATAAAAGTAAATTTAAAAGTCTTAAAAGAAAAAGTGTGGCACGTATATGCTATGGAATACTACTCAGGCATAAAGACAACAAGACATTTGATAGAAAATGGACGAATTGTAGGAAAAGAAGTCAGACTATGAAAGAGAGGGCTTGTATGGCACCCCTCAACACATAATGAATGTCTGTACTCCATTGCAGAAACATCAAGATTGAAAAGTATAAAAGCGTGGAGAGCAACGGTTGATACTAGAGACGGTACTGGGTAAGAAATGGAAGGTGAGAGGCAGGAAATCAAGGGGAAAAAGAAAGAAGTAAAACATTTAAGGGATACAAAAATAGAAAACTATGTGTTGTTGATAATATATATGGTAATATCTTTGATTGGAATAATTTAAAGTGTATTCATACTGAAAAATTTGTTTTGTATGCTGTAATAATACACAATGATTGGATGTAAAATAATAATAATAATAAAATATCATTAAAATATTTAAAAATCTAAACAAAACAAAAATTATATTTGGTGTATATGTGTATGCTCAGAATCCCCAGAGGAAAATGAAGAAAAGATTGCAGTGTGGCCATCCCCCCTTGGGAGTGATTTCTCATTTTTCCTCTCTCTCTGTCTCTCTGTCTCTCTGGGAAGCATATGTGCTCTATGGTAAAAACAAAACAAAACAAAAAAGATATATAAAAGTTATATTAGGCAAAATCTAATAGAAAGGAATGGTGTAGTTATTTTAATATCTGAAAAGTAAAAAAATATTACTAGTTGAAAGATTAATTCATATAAATTCATATAAATCAGAAGTTCACTTCAGCAAAAATGTATAATAATTTAAAAGTATGTATACTTAAAGGACTTCTAAACAGTCAAGCAAAAATTCACAGAACTCCAAGGAAAAATAGGCGAATCTAAAATCATAGTGGGTCATTTAGTATTCCTCTTTCCATAATTGATTGAAGAAGCAGATAAAATCATCAATCAGAATATAGAATATTTCAACAACATGATGGGCAAGCTGGACTTAATGAACACATACTGCCTTGACCACTGTAGCATATTCACTTTTTTTTTCACCAAAATACACAAGATAGCTACTAAAAATTGAATATATACTGAGCCATAAAGCAAACCTAAACAAATTTTAAAGGGCTGAAAAATATAGATGTGGTTCTCTGAGCACAATCCAATTAAGCTAGACATCAAATGATTTAATGACAACTAAAAGATAATTTTAAAAAAAGAATGTTAAGTCTCGGGACCAGCAGTTAGCGTAATGGCTATGTTGCTGGACTCCCACGTAGTCGACCGTGGTTCGAGTCCCGGACCCGGTGGCTTAAACTCACGCCGGGCGCGTGTGCGTGCGTGCCCAAGATCCCGAGAGGAGAATGGAGGAGAAGGGATTGCGGCATGGCCATCCCCCCTGGGGGGTGATTTCTCGCTTTCTCTCTCTCTGTCTCTCTCTGTCTGTCTGGCGAGCGCACGTGCCCTATAGCAAAAACCTCTCCAAAAAAAAAAAAAAAAAAAAAAAAGGGAAAAAAAAGAATGTTAAGTCTTTTTGGATCAAAAAAGAATGCTTATGAAAAATTTTAAAATATTTTAAAATATTTTAAACTAAGTGATCACAGAGAACTATTATAAATCAAAATGTGTGAGATGAAGTCAAAGCAGTACTTAGAATTTTATACTTAAAATGCCAACATAAGTAAAAAAAGAAAGGTTAATCAAAATGAAGAATGTATAAAAATGATAATACATCAAAACAATACATTATCTCAAGAATACAAGGCTCTAATGCAGAAAAAATAATTTAACACTAATAGATTAATGGAGAGAAATAATACAATAATCTCAATGAGTGTAGAAAAAAATTCATCCACTTATTATAGACATCTAGCAACCTGAGTGTAGAGAAGAATTATTTAATTTAATAAGGGGTAGCTACAAAGATAAAAGGTGAGGAGGATAGAGGGAAAAAATAGAGGAAGTATCATTTATAATGGTAAGATTTTGTAAACTTTCTCTTTGAGACAAAGAATCTCTCATTGCTCTAGGGATTTTAGCCAATGAAATAAAGTAGGAAAAAAAAAGAAGAAAAGATTTTATGTATAGAAAAAAAGAAACAACTTTTCATTATTCAAACATATGATTTTTGAATTAGGGAATTCTATATAATTCCAAGGATAAGTTATTAGAATGAATGAGTTCAGTAAGATTGCTAGACAGAGAATTAATATATAAAATTCAATAATATTTCTATATATCAGCAACAATTTGAAAATTAAAATTTTATAAAGGCAATCATTTATAAGATTATATGAAGTACTATTGGCAAATACTCTTTCATGACTTCTTTAGACTCCTACATTTCTTACTGGGGATGCCAAGAACTAAAGGCTTTGACAACTCTTCGCTTGGACCATAGGGTTCTTTTGCAGTGAAAACCATTAAAGGATGAAATAATGTCTTCCCCTGTGTTAAAAAGTGTAAACCTCCTTATTGCTTGCAATAGAATAAGAGGTTTCCCAAACTCATTGTTCCTCAGCTGCAAAGAAAACCCACTCTTTGGATAACTTCTACCCAGAACTTCCCTGGAACTTCAGTCAAGGAGAACCACGTACGTATTGCTTGCCATGCCATGAGTAATAGAGCTTTCGTCTCTGCAGGAGCCTTGTATCTTCTGCCAGCATTTATGAAACAGTAAAAGGCCAACTTATCACTTGTAAAGAGTTAAATCAAATCTCAGACCAAAAATGTTCCTGGCAATAAATTCAATAAAAGATGTGTAAAAATTTCTTAGGAGAAAATTATCTTTTATTGAGAGATACTAAAGAAGACATCACAAGTTGAGAAATATTCTGTATTTATTGATTGATTTTAAGACCCAGTATTGCAAAAAGGCCTATTTATCCAATTTGATCCAAGAGTTAGCACAATTCCAATAAAAATTCCAACTGATCTGGGTTTTGGTGGAATTTAATAAGCTGGTTAGAAAATTTATTTAGAAGTACAAAGAGTTAAGAATAGAAAAACTTTTTTGAAGTAAAAGAACAAGATGGGAAGTCTTACAAATAGATATCAAAAATTGTTTTAAAATTATAATGATTGAGATGGTGTGGGATTGGGATTGGGATTGGCAAAAGGGCCTACATTAGAAAAGGCACACTGCAGAAGTGGGCAAGGATGGACTTTCGAATAAAAAATAATAGGAAAATGTATTATTCATAGGAAAATAAATGAAAAATATCCCCACCTCACATTGTATATTGTGTTGAACTATATAGAATTGCCATTTTATAGATAACAAACTGTCAAATATAGGAAGTTTTGTGTAATTATACCTAATAGAAAATTCCAAGTAGATTAAAAACCTAAAATATGAAAGATCAAACGACAATATTTCTGGAGTTAATGTAGGTGAATACATGTATTATGTCTCAGGATCAGAAAACAAGACCAGCAAACACTAACTATCAAGGGAAAGATTGACAAATGAAAAAATTCTCTTTATTAAAGACGTAATAAAGAGGGCAAAAAGACAAGAAAGAGTACAAGTTATTTTAAATGCACATGACTGACAAATGCTTCCTATCTAGAATATGTAAAAATAACTACTGAAGTGAATAAGAAAGTGACAAGCAACCTAATAGAAAAATGTTTCAATGAGTTATGCAGATCTTCCCAACTTGACTTATTTTATTATATGATACAAAAAAAATCACATTTTAAAAACATCACCACTGATCTCATCAGAAAAGTTTTTAAGTATTGGGAAGCTGTCAAGCTTACTGTGATGGATACAAGTTTTTCAAAATTCCAATTTTCTCTTGAGAGCTCAAATTTTATCAGTGGCTACAAAAACTGTCGACTATTTCCCTTGAAGTGACAGGTTCATTTGGCTCATTTTCAAGGAAATCTCTGCCAGATACTCAAGTCTGAAAAACCATAGTTTGTCTGTCAGTTGTTCTTTCAAGTAAAATGATGTTTCAGGACAAAAGCCACTAGTTGAGCTGCCTACTCAATCATACAAGTTCTGTTCCTCAAGACGGTCAGTGTGTTTGAGTACAATGCAAAAGAGCTTTAGGCACTCTTTCCATTTAGTCACATAGAATTAGCAAGTATTCAGTCTAGATGTAATAAGATGAATTATTTTTTTGTAAAGGACTTTATTTTTTTATAAGATTTTTTTTGTCATAGAGTGCATGTACTCACCAGAGAAAGACACAGAGACAGTGAGAAGGAAAGTGAGAAATCACCCCCAGGGTGAATGGCCATGCCACAATCACTTCTCTTCCATTCTCTTCCTGGAATTTTGCACATGCATGCACATGCACCATTGTGTTTTTTAAGCCACCAGGCCCAGGACTTGAAATGCAGTCGACCATGTAGGAGTCCAGTGCCTTAACTACTGTACCATTTGCTGGCCCTGGACATTTTTTTAAATTTATTTTTTAAATTTTTTATTTATTGAGAGGGCTAGAGAGAGTAAGAAAAAAAAAAAGAAAAAGACAATAATCTCCAACAGGGTCTTTATGCTGTGAGTAGGGAGTACCCTAGTCTCAGCCAGCCCTGATCATGGGAATGCATGCATGTGCCCAGCATACACAGGGAGATTCCAGGACCTGAACCCAGGATCTTCTCATGTGGGCCCAGTTGTATTACCACCATACTGCAATTTGACCCATTAGTTTGCTTCACTCTGAGTAAAAAATACAATTACTATGAATATAGTTCGCTGCCATTGCCTTGATTTGCTCTAAGATCTCCAAAGCCAAGAAAGTTGTGCACTCACGTGAGTTACATCCAAAGAGCTGTTTGGGTTGGTTCCGTGTCTTGGCGATCGTGAATAATGCTGTAATAAACATTGATGTGCAAGTGCTTTTCCGACTGAGCATTCTCCTGTCCTTTAGGTAGATACCTGGAAGTGGGATTTCTGGATCAAATGGTAGTTCTGTTTGTAGATCTTTAAGGAACCTCGTATTGTTCTCTACAGTGGCTGAACCAGTTTACATTCCCACCAACAGTGTAGAAGAGTTCCCTTTTCACCACATACCTGTCAACACTTATCACTTTTTATATTTTTAACCTTTGGCATTCTGCTTGAGTTCCCTGTGTATTCTGGTTATCAGTCCTTTGTCTGAGGCATATTTTACAAAAATATTCTCCCTATCTGAGGGTTGTTGATTCACACTTGTTACTGTGTCCTTTGCTGTGCAGAAACTTCTTAGTCTGATAGAGTCCCACTTGTCTATTTTAGGGATTATTGCTTGTGCTTTGGGATTCTTATTTAAGAAGTCTTTGCCTACTCCAATGTCTCCCAGAGATACCCCATTATTTTCCACCAGCAGTTTTATAGTTTGAGGTCTTAGGTTCAGGTCTTTATCCATTTTGAGTTGACTTTTGTTAATGGTAGAAGATGGGGGTTCAGTTTCATCTTTCTGCAGGTGGATACCCAGTTTTTCCAGCATCATTTACTAAAGAGGTTTTCCTTTTTCCAAAGGATTGACTGGAATCCTTTGTCAAAAATCAGCTGGCTAAAGCTTTGGTGTTTATTTCTGAGGTCTCTATTCTATTCCATTGGTCCACCTGTATGTTTTTGTGCCAATACCATGCTGTTTTGATGATCACAGCTTTATAGTATATTTTAGGATCAGGGAGTGATATGCCTCCCACTCCACTCTTCTTGCGCTAGATTGCTTTGGCAATCTTTTATATTCCAGACAAATTCTATGATTGTCTTTTCTAGATCTGTGAAGAATATCTCTGGTATTTTGATTAGAATTGCATTAAATATGTAGATTAATTTGGGTAGAATTGTCATTTTGATTATGTTAATTCTTCCAATCCAGGAACATGGGATATCCTTCCACTTTTTTTTATGTCCTTATCAATATCTTTTTAAAGATTTTCATAGTTTTCTTTGTAAAGGTCTTTGACTTTTAGGTTTATCCCTAGGTATCTTATACGTTTTGTGACTATGGTGAAAGAGATTCCTTTCTTCATCTCTACTTTGTTCAACTTGTTGTTCATATGTAGAAATGCTATACATTTTTGGATGTCGATTTTGTATCCTGCCACTTTATTGTATTCACTTATTACTTCAAGAAGATTTTTCATGGAAACCTTTGGGTCTTCTAAGTATATCATCATGTCATCTGCGAATAAAGATATTTTCAACTCTTTTTTGCCTATTTGAATGCCTTTTATATTGTTCTCTTTTCTGATTGTATTAGCTAAGATTTCCAGAACTATATTATAAAGCAGTGGAGAAAGTGGGCAGCCTTGCCTAGTGCCAGCTTTTAGTGGAAATACTTTTTGCTTTTCCACATTCAGTATAATGTTAGCTGTAGGTTTTTCATAGATGGCTTTTATTGTGTTGAGATATGACCCTTCTATACCAATCTTACTGAGAGTTTTAATCATAAAAAGAAGTTGTATTTTATCAAATGCTTTCTCTGTATCAATTGAAATGATCATATGGTTTTATCTTTCTTTCTGTTAATATGGTGTATTATATTTATGGTCATGCATATGTTGAACCACTCTTTTACTCCTGGGATAAAGCATACCTGGTCGTGATGATTAATCTTTGTTATATGTTGTTGAATACGATTTGCGAGTATCTTGTTGAGAATTTTTGCATCTATATTTATCAATGTAGTTTTCCTTTTTTGTCATGTCCTTATCTGTTTTGGAAATGAGAATGATGGAGGCTTCATAAAATGATTTGGAAGGTTTCCTTCCTTTTGAATCTTTAGAAATAATATGAGTAGGATAGGGATTAACTCTTCCTTAAAAGTTTTGTAGAGTTCAGAAGTGAAGCCATTTGGACCTGGGCTTTTCTTTGTGAGGAGATTATTTATTACTGATTCAGTCTCATGGCTTGTTATGGGTCTATTAAGGTTTTCTATGTCCTCCTGATTCAATCTTGGTAGATTATATGCAACCAGTAATTTGTCCATCTCCTCCAAGTTCTCTTGTTTGTTGGCATATAGTCGCTCATAGTATCCTCTAATGATATTTTGTGTTTCTATTATGTCTGTTTTAACGTTGCCTGTTTCTTCACACATTTGATTTATCTGGTTTCTTTCTTTCTTCTTCTTTATCAATCTAGCTAATGGTGTGTCGATCTTGTTAATCTTTTCAAAGAACCAACTTTTGCTTTCATTTATTTTCTGTATGGATCATTTATTTTGTATTTCATTTATTTCTGCTCAAAACTTTATTATTTCTTTTCACCTGGCATTTTTTTTTTTTTTGTTGTTGTTGCTTTGCCAAATCCCTGAGGAGTGATGTTAGGTTATCTATTTGTCACCTTTTCATCTTTTTCTTATGCACACTAATTGCTATGAATTTCCCTCTTATGACTGCTTTTGGCCTGTCCCATAGGTTATGGAAACTTGAACTCATTTTAATTTGTTTCCAAAAAATTTTTTTATTTCAGACTTGATTTCTTCAGTAGTTAAGAAGTCATTCAGAAGTAGGTTGTTCAGTTTCCACGTGTTTGTGTATTTTTTAGGGTGTTTCTTGAAATTAATCGTGAGTTTAATTCCATCATGGTCAGAGAAGACACTGGATATAATTTCTATGCCTTTGAATCTGTAAAGGCTTGATTTGTGTCCTAACATATGGCCAATCTTTGAAAAGGTTCCATGACAGGGTGATAAAAATGTATATTTTGTGATCTTAGGGTGGAAAGTTCTATATGTATCTATCAAGCCCATTTGATTTATAGTATCATTTAGGTCTTATATCTCTCTATTTATTTTTTTGCCTAGAAGATATATCTACAGGAGATAATGGGGTGTTGAGATTCCCAACAATTACAGTGTTGTTCCCTATCTCTCCTTTTAACTCCAGCAGTCTTTCCTTCATGTATTTAGATGCTCCTGATTTTGGTGCCTAGATATTTATAAGCGTTATGTCTTCTTGCTGGATTATCCCATTTACTATTATATAATGCCCTTCTCTGTCTCTTCTTACAGTCTTTGTCTTGAAGCCTATTTTGTCTGAAATAAATAATGCAACTACAGCCCTTTTTTGATTTTCATTTGCATGGAATATCTTTTTCCAGTCCTTCACTTGTAGCCTATATGTATCTTTATCCATAAGGTGCATTTCTTGTAAGTAACAGATAGAGGGTTTCTGTTTTTTTATCCATTCAGCCAGTCTGTGTCTCTTAATTGGAGAATTTAACCCATTGACATTCAATGTTATTATGGATATTTCCAAAACTGTTCCTATCATTAAGTGAGCCATTTTCTTGGTTGCTTTTTGTTCTCTTATAACTATCTGACCTTTTAATTTTCCTTGTATAGCACTACCTTGAGAACCTCTTGAGGAGCTGGTCTGGAGTTGATACGTTCCTTCAGATTTTGTTTACCCGAGAATGTTTTTATCTTGTTTTCTCATATGAAAGATAATCTTGCTGGGTATATTATTCTTGGCTGAAATTGTTTTACATTAACACTTTGACTATATTTCCCCATTCTTTCCTTGCCTGCATTGTTTCTGCCAAGAGATTAGATGTTAGCTTGATGGGGTGACCGTTGTAAGTAACTTGACGTTTCTCTCTTGCCAACTTTAGTATCTTGTCTTTAGTATCAGTTGTTTTTGCCAGTCTGGCTATGATGTGCCTTGGAGAGGATCTTCTTGGATTGATTCTTTTTTGGGTCCTATGTATTTCTTGGGTCTGGATATTTGAATGCCTTTCTAGGTTTGGAAAGTTTTCTTCTAGGATTTCATGGAATAATTTATCAATGCCCTTATTATTTTCTTCCTCTTCTGGGATACCAATTATCCAGCTGTTGAGGCACTTGATGATATCCAGTATTCTTCATATATTATCCTCATTTTTCTTGGTTATTTTCTCAATCTTCTTGATACTTTTTTCTAGATCAGATGTTTTGTTTTCTGCCTGATCTAATCTACTTTTGAGAGAGGTTTTGATTTCCTGTATCACATTCTTCAACCCTAGATATTCTATCTGGTTCTTTTTTAAGGTGTTTCTTTCTTCTTTCAAATCATGAAAGGACTTCTTCTTCTCCTGGAGCTCATTGTCTCTTTTCTCTTCCATCTCAGTTAGTTTGGTCACTACAAATATTCTGAATTGCTTATTGGACATGTCCGTGACATCCATTGGGTTGACTATGGATGATGTGTGCTTGACGATTTTCCCTAGGGGAGAGGCGTTTTGTTGGTTGCTCATATTTCTTGAGCCTCTGCAATTGTTCCTAGTCATCTGGTGATCTATAAGTTCCTTCCTAACTTATTTAAGGTATCTCTGAGTGTTCAAAGGTGCGTAGGATTAGAAAATTGGCTATCTCTTTTCTGGTCTGCCTCCCTGATGCTCACCAATACCATGCATTGTTGTCACTAGTCCTGGATAACCCAAAGTCTTCCCTGTTTCTAAGGAGAGATGAGCCACTAACTGAGCTACTGAGCTTCATCTCAGGAGCAAAGAAAAAATTGCCTGGTATGCAATGCGTTCTGCGCGCTATTAAAAACACCCAGGTTCTGGGGACCAGCAGTTAGCGTAATGGCTTTTTCACTGTACTCCCATGTAGCAGACTGTGATTCGAGTCCCGGACCCAATGGCTTAAACTCACGCTGGGCACGTGTGCGTGCATGCCCAAGATCCCAGGAGGAGACTAGAGGAAAAGGGATTGCAGCATGGCCATCCCCCCTGGGGGGAGATTTCTCATTTTCTGTCTCTCTGTCTCTCTCTGTCTTTCTTGTGAGCACACGTGCCCTATAGCAAAAACCTCTCCAAAAACAAACAAACAAACAAACAAACAAAACCCAGGTTCTGAGATTTTAAAGGCAAGTGGTTGAGGGAAGATGAGCGACAGGTCCTGGCCATTAGGGCCTGTTGCCACAGGCAGCCTGGTGTCCAGCAATGCTGCTCCCATAAAAAGTATTAATAGCAGATTAGACCATGCAGAAGGTAGGCAATCTGATGTGGAAAGTAAAATCTCTGAATTAGACAAAAGCACTAAAAAGAATGAAAAAAAAAAAAAACTAATAAATGAGGATAACATATGGTAAATACTAGATACCATTAATTGCCCAAATATCCAAGTAATTGGTATTCCAAAAGGTGAAAAACCTAAGAATATAGAAAATCTATTTCATGAAATATAGGAAAATTTTCTAACTTAGAGAAGCATTCAAATTACAATGAGACCCATGACCAGCAGATAGCATAGTGATTACGTTGTTGAACTCCCACATGTCTGACTGTGATTTGTGTCTTAAATCCGGTGACTTGAGAATCATGCTGAGCACATGCCCAAGGTCCTAGGAGGAGAATGAAGGAGAAGGGATTATGGCATCATCATCCTTCCTGGGGGGTGATTTGTCACTTTTCCTCTCACTGTCTCTGTGTCTCTCTCTCTCTTCTGTTGAGTGCATGTGCCTTAAGGCACAATACTCTAAAAAAACAAAATGAGACACTGGCATTCATCCACATTTGAGAAAGTGAATGAATGTGAAAGTGTTAATGTTAAGTGAAGCAAGCTAGACTATGAAAGAGAGGCACTGTATGTCCCCACTTAATATATAATGAATGAATGCACTCTGTGGCAGAAACTGAATGATTAGAAAGTATAAAACCATGGAGAGAAACTGTAGATTCTAGAGACAGCGTGGAAGGAGGGTGGGAAATGGGGGGTAGGTGGAAGAAAGGCATCAAGGGGAAAAAAAGAAGCAAAACATTGAAGGGACACAAAAATGAAAAATTATCTGTCTAATCTAAAGTAAATTCATACTGGTAAAATTCACTTTGTATGCTATAAAGATATACACTGACCAAATGTAAAAATAAATAAATAAATAAATAAATTAAATTAAATTAAATTAAATTCTGTCCTAGGTAGACACCAAGTGGTTATGACTTCCTTGAATAAGTAGGCATTCTATCATTTTCTGGCTTCCATTTTCTGCCCTGGGCATTGTGGGCAAGTAAACTCTACACCTATAAAGACTTCTAAACTACTTTCTCAAGCTATTATGTACTCTGACATGAAATGCCTAAAAGATTTGCCGAAGTTCATATGACGGCTTCTCAGACAAGGGAAACTGAGTTTGCTGAAAATATTCTCAGAGTCTACCTCATACTCTATACACATGCATTATTTCTTTCATTTTGATTTGACTTCTTAGAGAAAGAATAGGCAGGGAATATGAAATGATTTTTCTTTTTATACTCTGTCTTCTTTTAGGTGCCTTTTGAACATGTACCACCATATATTCCTCTAGGAGTTTTACTCACTCTAGTCAGGTTTTCAGACCACTACCACTAGCTCTCTGAAGAGTCTTTGTCAAGACCACTATTGAGCTTCTCATCTTACCTCCTCTCTCAGTGGTAGTCAAAAGAGTTGATCACTCCTTCTGTGGATATTTCCTTTACTTGACTCTCATGAAACCACATCCTCCTGAGGTTTCTCCTTTTCTAAGTACCCTTGCCTTTTCAGGTTTTTTCCCTCAGGCTCTTAAAGTTGGAGAGTCCCAACTATTAACTGTAATCCTCAGAGAAATCTTGAAGAACATATCTTTAAAAAAATGTAAAAGAAATACTAAGTGGATTAAAATGCTATGCTAGAAAATATCTAATGCAGAGAAAGTCAATGATGGAGTAACAGAGGAACAAAAAGGGTATAACATATAGAAAAAAACAAAATGGCATTAGTAAATCCTACCTTATCAATAATTACATTAAATATAAAGGGAGTAAACATTTTAATCAAAAGGCAGAAATTGGTGGAATGAATAAAAAGTGATGAGTCAGCTCATGGCCTGGTGGTTAAGGTGGCTGGATCTCACATGGCTGACTAACCAGTTGTCTGGGACTACTGACTTAAGTCCCAGACCTAGTGGCTTAAGAAACACAGTAGGCATATGCACGCACGTGTGTGTGTGTGTGTGTGTGTGTGTGTGCCCAAAATCCTGACTAGAGGAAGAGACAGAGAAGAACAAATTACAGCGTGATCATACCCCAGGGGGGTGAATTTTTGTTTTCTCTCTTTCTCTAGTGAGTGCATGTACCTTCTGGTAAATTAAAGAAATAAAGGGTGATATGAATGTGCTGTCTATAAGAGATGTATTTTGATTCACAGACAAAAAAGAGGCTAAAAGTAAAAGGATAAACAAAGCTATACTATGCAAACAGTAATCAAATGCTAAAATGTCTATACTGATATCAGACAAAATAGACTTTAAGACAAAGATTGTTACTAAATACAAAGACTTATATTTTATAATAATAAAAGCTAAATATTTCAAGAAGATACAATACTTATAGACATATCTTCACCTAAGAACAGAGCCCAAAATACAGGTAGCAAAAATTAATAAAACTAAACAGATAGACAATTCAACAACAATAATTGTAGAATTCCATAAATACCTCATTTCTAATAACGTAAAGAACAATCAGAAAGACCAAGAAGGAATAGAAGCTATAAACTAACTAGACCTAACAGATATCTATAGAACACTCAAGAGTACTCATTTATTTTGAGTGCACATAGAACATTTTCTGGAATAGATTACATATTAGGCCATAAAACAAGTTTTAACAAATTTAAAAGGATTTAAATCATACGAAACCTATTTTTGTCTATAATGAAAATCAGTAACAAAAGGAAATGTGGGAAATTCACAAACTGATGGGAATTAAATGACATACTTTTAAATAACCAATTGTTTAAAAAAGTAATAACAGGATAAATTATGAACACTTTGAATTGAATGAAAATGAAAACACAACTACCTGAACTTGTAAGTTGCAACCAAAGCAATGTTAGAGGGAAATGTATAGCTAAATGATAAGAAAGATGTCAAATCAGTAACTTAGACTTCACCTTAATAAACTAGGAAAAAAGAGAGGCAAATAAAACCTAAAGTCAGAGAAGGAAGAAAACTATAGAGTAGAAAATAAATCAATGAAATTCTATATAGAAAAATCATACAGGAAATCAATAAAATCCAAAGTTCCTTCTTTGGAAAAAACATTGACAAACTTTTAACTTAATAAAATATATTATTAAATCAATTCTGTCTGTTTCTTTTGTAATGTGGTGACTAGAAAGTTTTACATTATATATGTGGCTCGCATTCTATTTCTCTTGACCAGTACTACTCTGCAATCCAGCCTCCGATTACTCAGCTGACTTCATTTTCTGCTACTCTCCCCCAGTTGCTGCAATAGAGTCATTGATGGGCCTTAACCTTTAAGCTAGCTCCACATCAAGGTCTTTAGGGTTGCTGTTCTTTCTGCCTGGACCATTTTATCTCCAGATGTCCTCCTGGCTTGCTCCCCACCTTCTTTATGGAACATTAGTAAAATGTCACCTCAATGATAAGGATATATATCTATATATCTATATACATATATATATATATATGTATATAGATATATAGATAGATAGATATGTAGATATATTATTTTAAAACCTCTTGACTTACTTTGGGTCCTCCCAAAAGCAGTCTATGAGGCACTGGTTGCAGTTTTATTTTTAGCAAGTGCTCTCATTAAGTATAGTGAGGTGGTAGGGAAGTGAAAAAGGGAAGGGATGAAGCCAATAAAAGATGTCACAGCTGTGGGTACCAGGTGGCCCTCTGAGAAACTAAGTAGAACACATCTCAGAATTGTTCAGCTTAGGAGAAAGGAAGCTGAGTTACAGCCACATCTCCTTCCTCTTGTTAATTGGAGATTGCTTCTGGATGCATTCCTTTCTATTTCCATAGGAAAACACTGGAACTTGAGGTAAAATGCTGTCAACACAAATGGGTGTTGTCACTACAGATGACTTCAGGGGAGAGGTGATAGTCTCTGTTACCATCTGTACCCTAATACTCGCCATCTCTGTTATGGACTGAATCGTGTTCCTACAAAATTCACATGTTGAAATCCTATCTTCTAGTGTGACTGTATGTATTTGGAGATGGGGCCTTTAAGCAGGTAATTAGGTCAAATGAAGTCATATGGGTGGAGCTCTGGTCCACTAGGATTAGTCTCATTATAAGAAGAGACACCAGAAAGCTCGCTCTCTCTCCACTTGCACAGAGAAGAGGCCATGTGAGCACACAGCAAGAAGGTGGCTATCTGCAATCCAGGAAGAGAGATCTCACCAGAAACTGAATTTTCTCGTACCTTGATCTTGGATATCCAGTTTCCAGAAAGTGAGAAAATACTTTTCTGTGGTTTAAGATCCCCTAGTCTATAGTATTTTGTTTTGCAGCCATAGCAGACTAGTGCACTCCATTGTTTGTTTATCTTCTGAGGTTTATCAACATTTTGCATACTATGTATTATACTAATTTATCTAGTTTGTTGATTTTCTCCATTGGCTATTATGTAAGATCTATGAGGCCAAGTATTTGTTTCTTTTATTCTTTGCTATATCATCAGTGCATAGAACAATGCCTGGGACATTAGTGTTCAATGCATATTTGTTGAATGAATGAATCCAAGTTTCAGTTGCTATCAGTATCCTATTGGTATCTTGATATGTTAAGGACCAGCTACATAATTTATGGGGCTAAGTACAAAATGAAAAATGTGGGGTCCTCTCTTCAAAAATTTTAAGATGGTGATAGTAGAGCATTAAATCAAGCATGGGGGCCTCCTGTAAGCATAGGGCCCATAGTGACTATTTAGGTCACAAACCCATGACACCAACCCTTTATGTGATCCCCAAATCTCTATAGCACAGGCGACTCCTTTGAACTTCAGTCCTATACATGCAGCTGCCACTCAGTCTCTTGCTTGGATATCTCAAAGCGTCTTTAGCCGACTTCCAAAGTGGAGTTCGTTCCTGCCTTTGGCTCTCATCTACTGTCCCTTCCTTTGTTGACTGACCACTGCCCATCTAATCATGCTGTCCAGATTCTTATGCAACATCCTTATGACCTCATCTACTTGAATTATTAATTTACCACCCAGATATCTCGCACATGTGTCTATCCCCCAACTATACTAAAACCACTGAGTCCAAATTATCCTAATTTCTCATCTGAACTACTCCTGACTTCCCCCCAAATCTCTCATGCATCCTCTCATCATCTACATGCCCAATACTACCAACACTTTCAAATGCAAATATAATCATCTTACTCTCCTGCTTAGGATCCACCTCAGGTCAAACCTCTGCTCTCTCTTTTTTTAAAAAAATATTTTATTTAATTTTATTTAATATTATTATTTTAAAATTTTGATACAAGAGAGAGACACAGAGAGAGAGGAAAAGTGAGAAAGCAAGCTACCACGTTAGGGACTCGAACCATGGTCAGCCATATGAGAGTCCAGTGCCTTAACCACCATGCCATCTGCTGACCCCAAGCCTCTGCTCTTACAACATATCATATTTCACACTGGGCTTGCAGGGCCCTCCATGAATAGGTGCTGCCCCATTCCGGATGCACCTGTGCTACTGCCCCTGCCCATCAGTGCTGCAGCTGCTCTGGATCTCCCCACTTCTCCACACAGTGCTGACAGAGAAGAGACATCTACTGATTTGTGCCAAGTGAAGGAATGAATGATGCTATAAACAAGTGGATGAAGGACTGAACAAATGCCCAAGTCAGGAAAGTTCAGGTGGCTGAGACAAGATTTTCACTGAAGGACACTGTCTTCCTTTACATCCTGCCAGGACTGTCTTTGCAGGTGCAATGCGTGGGCTGGCGTCTCTTGCTTTCAGTGTGTAAATATCATGCCTCAGAGGTAGGGGGAATGGCAGCAGAAGTTTCAGTGCTCCAGCACATCTGTCACAGCCTGCATGACATCATCAGAGTAAAAGTCACTGATTCAATGAGCTGCAAATCCGTCTGTACCACCTGGTACAAGCAGGAGTGAGCATGAATCTGGTAGTTTTTGTTCCTTTTCTATATAGGTTAGGACCTGGGGCAGGTGTGTGCCCTGGAGGGGGCTATAATACACTTTGCCCTTTTATAGAATAATCAGGGCTGTGCACAGATTCTAAACTACTAGACTGGGTATGTGGGGTGTGATTACCCACTCCTGAATGAGTCTCTCTGGGGATAGGGTATGGGAGAGGGGAGGGCCGCCTCTGAGAGCCCACTCTCTCAAAGGGACGTTTTAGGTCCATTTTGAGGATGGACACAGATACTCTTTTCTATGTTCCTGTAAAAAATTTGAAGGCAAGACTGGATTAAGACATGTGGGCATCCAGGATAAGTAGTGTTTAAACATTTGTTTCATGTTTATATAGAAGTGGAGCCAAGACTCTAGCCTCGAGGGAGGGGGAATGCAGGGGACATCATTGATGGTAGTCTTAGCCTCTCTGTCCCCTGAGCAGTTCATCTCAGCTCGAGCCCCAGACACCCTACTCAACATAACAGAATACACAGCTCCCTAGAAGTTATCATCTATACTCTTCAAGTGTGCCCTTGGGAGGCTAATGTGGAAACCCAGTGGGTCTCCCAAACATAAATGTGGTCTCTTGGATGGTTATTTGCTGGAAACAGTGAATTTCTTTGTTCCAAGAAAGAGGTAGGTGGGTGGAGATACAGATAGCACTCTCATGGAGTCTTCTCTACATGATGTACTTCTAGCCTCTGGTCAGCCCTGATTGTGGGCTTTATGTGCCTGGCATACTCCGGGCAAAGGAACAAATGTGAGAGCCTGCAAGACCAGTCACACTGGCAGGTTGACCACCTCCAATATCACATGACCTTCATGACTGACATGACTATTCCAGAGAATTACTGTGGTGACTCCATCTTCTTAACACAAAACTGAACGGAGTAGCCCAACAGGCATGGCATGGACAATAGATAAGGAAAATCATCATTGCAACATCTCTGAGAAAGCTGTAAAAAAAAAAAAAGGCATCTTCTCCCCCACCCCCAGTCCACCCCCAGCCTCTCTCCTATGTACGGAAGTGCTTTTTTGGGAGGGTGAGTTGGATGAGGTGAATTGGTGGCAGGTGCGCTTTCCCAGCATATGATGAGGCTGCAAGGAGATTTTTTTTTCCAAGTACAATTATCTAGTTTTCCCTTTTGCTCGATTTCTTTCTTTTTTTTTTTTCCTTTTGCTCTATTTCTATTCTTGTAACACAGTCAAAGGTTTTCCATGGCTGGAGGTTTTGTTAACCCTTTGCCATCTCTAATATTGTAGAACACTCTCTTAGGCAGGTGACCTCAATATCCACATTCTACCAAGGAATATAGGGGTGAGACTGGTTTTCCTTGCTCAATTGACCAGAAACCTAGACCTGGGCATTATTTTTAGGCAGAATTTTGAGACAAAATTTTTTTTCCTTCTATTTCTAGTGCCTAACTTATCCTTGATTTCTTTTTTAGGAAACCTTTAGGAAAAACAAGATTGTAAGATATTTGGGGATCTTAATCAATTAGTACCATTTATTAAGGTCTATCTGGTAGAGCAACAGAGCAAAGGCTTAATTTACAGTGATTCTTGATTTGAAACCTAATTGATTCCTGAACAGCCATGACAAAGTGGACCATTGTAAGACAAACTCTCACTTTCTGGATGCATTTCCTTATAAATCCGTTCCCTACCTTGAAATCTAATCCTTTTTTTAAAAAATATTTTTTTAAAGAATTATTTTTTAATTTGAACTTAATTTATTTATTTTAATTTGACCAGAGAGAGAGAGAGAGAAACCAAGTCACCAGGTCTGGAACTCAAACCACAGTTGGCCATGTGGGAGTCCAGCACCCTCAACCACCATACCATCTCCTGGTGTCAAAATCTAATCTTATTGTACAAAAATAATCAGAGTAATTCCAACGAAATGAAACTAGGATAAAATACAGATGCAAACATGTATAAACTATTGATATTCAAGAAGAAATTTAATAGCAAAGCTGTAATGATGTCCTATGTGGGGGATTATTTTGTTTTTTGGATTGAAATGGACTTGTTGAAGGTTCTTAAAATGTTGCTTCCATGAAGTTTGGATTGAAATTATCTTCACTCTGTGGTAAATTTCTCTATATCAGAGGCTCTCAACTCAGGGTGATTTTTTGGCAATGTCTGGCAACATTTCTGGCTGTTAAAATTTGGTGGTGGTGGTGGTAGTCGTACTTGAATTTATTTGGTAGAGGCCAGGGATGCTACTAAATAGTCTATGATGCACAGGATGGTTCCCCACAATAAATCACTTATCTGACCAAAATGTCAATAGTATAGCTGCATTAGAACCCTGCTCTAATTTTCACCCCAATGTGCAAACTCCAGGTAGGAGAGAGAAGATGAAGACTGAGTTAATAATCTATCATGCCTACATAATGAAACCTCTGTAAAAATCCTTGAACTGGGGCCAGCAGTTGGCATAATAATTACATTGCTGGACACCCATGTAGTTGACTGTGGTTTGAGTTCTGGACCTGGTGGCTTAGAACTCACGCCGGACGTGTGTGTGTGTGCCCATGATCCTGAGAGGAGAATGGAAGAGAAGTGATTGTGGCATGGCCATCGTCCCTGTGTCTCTCTGGTGAGCATATGTGCCCTACAGCGAAAGTCTCTCTCTAAAAACAAACAAACAAACAAAAACCAAAACAAAACCCAAAACCAAAAACAGCAAAATCCCAGATCTGTGGGGTCCAGGGAGTTTCTGGTTCCTGAACAAGTGAAGGGCATGAAAGTTACACACTCCTTACCCCATAACATTCCATATGCATCTTTTCATCTTACTGTTCCTGAGCTATAGCTTTTTATAATAAACAGGCAAATAGAAATAAATTAACAAAACAAAAACCCTGTTCTGCATGGACATTTCAAACTCAGTTAAAATTCAGTTCATTTATATGGGAAAACACACACACACACACACACACACACACACACGGTTACAAGCTAGATTTACATGAATATTTCTCCAAGTCTTTGCATGGTCCATGATGGGGGTTAGAGATGGGATAGAAGAGCAGATAATTCCATACTGACTTTTTAAATGATTCCTCCTCTTCCATGTCAATAAGACAACTGAGTTGTCTTTAATAGCAACCCATGTTGTCATCGTTACCAACTGTTTCAGTGTACCTTTGGTTGTAAATATAAGTTTTGGATATTACTCTGAGTGTTATTTATAGGAAAAATCCTAAAAAGTGTGTATGGGTAACCAATGAAGCTAGGTGTTGCCTGAGTACAGACATAATATACACATTCCCTCGTCGTTCTCACTGTTTTTCTTGGATCTTTAAATTTCCTTTACAGCTAGCATATTGCATTTTCCTAATTGCTACTGCACTTCTTGTAATTTGTACTTGTTTCCCAGAAACTTCTAAAGAACCTATTGTTTGTCATGAAGAGCAGACTTAAAGCTTTCATGTAAGCTATGAGTGAATGCTTAGCAGTAATCTCTGATAATAGCATACTTTAATTTAAAGAATTAAACGATATTAATTTCTAAAATTACCAGCACCTTTTTGGGTTCTCCTCTCTCCCAGGAAGTTCTATAGTAATTGATTGTTTGAGAAGTTTCTGTTAGCTTTTCCTATTCAAGAAGCTCTTTAAGTGACACTTTTCTTAGTGTTTGAAATGTACTGAGGCATTTTGTTTGCTGTTTTTTTTTCCATAGAGCAAATATGCTTACCAGAGAGACAGTGAGAAGGAAAATGAGAAATCACCTCCTGGGCGGGGGGGATAGCCACATAGAAATCCCTTTTCTTCCATTCTCCACTTGGGATTTTGAGCATACACACACATGTGCCTGATATGATTTTCAAGCCTCTGGGTCCAGGACTCCGAACTATGGTCAGACATTTGGGAGGTCAGTGCCTTAACAACCATACCACCCATTGACTCTAGAAATGGCGACTGAGTTTAAGAGAAATACCGCCAATATTGAAATGACAATGCTCATCCTAATTTTAACTGAGTTATTTAGCTGTACATCTCTCTCTAGTTCCTCATGAACACATAAATGCAAGTTTAGAAACTTTATTGTTTTATGAAAACTTTTAGTGAGAGGTCTTCCTCACTGTTCGTGGAATATGTCGATCGGAGAGTAGGGAGTTTGGTAAAAACAAGTGGAAAAGGAAAGCGACAGAAAGAGAATACGCGTCTGATCCATGGGCCGTAGTTTTCTGGATCCGTGTTCTAGCATATGACTTCCCCACCAGCAGGGACAGTGTGGGAGTGGGAGAGGATCCCGATCTGCTTTGTTTACTACCTTGTAATAATGTACTGATTATTTTATGTGCCAGTGTGACTGCACCAGTGGGTGCCCGGATTAAACATTATTTCTGAGCATATGTCTGTGAGGGTGTTTCTGGATGAGATTGGTATTTGAATTGAGTTAAGTAGATTGCCCTCCCTATTGTGGGTGTGCTCCATCCAGTCCATGGAAGAGTAAAATAGAACAAAAATTCTGAGGACGGAGGTTGTCCCCCTTTTCTTCCTATCTGCCTGCTGAGCTGGTCTTCTGCCCTTGGACTGGAATTTACAGTAGCGTCTGACCAAGTTCTCAGGACTTTGAACTTGGACTGAATTATATCACTGACTTTCCTGAGGTTCCAGCTTACAGACAGCAGACTGTGGGAATTCTCAGTTTTCATAAGCACATGAGCCAATTCCTCATAATAAACTCTCTACCTACCCACCTATGTTTCCATTCACCCATCTGCCTTGTATTGGCTCTTTTTCTCTGGAGAACTCTGACTAATACATACTGGTGCCAAAGTTCTTGGCATATAGTATGAATTTAATAAGTATATGGTGAAAGAATAAATAAAAGGATACCTTTTCACTGAAGGAACAAAGGGAGAGGGGAGAGAAAGAGAGACCATCTTTTCAAGGGAGGTAGAGAGGGAAGGTTTTCATCTTTTTGTAATTCCAAGTCAGCACTGGGATTGGCCTATAGTAGGTGCACGCTGAGTGTGGATGATGAGATGAATGAAGAGGAAAAGGGGCCACATTTATGTGTAGATTTATAAGAACAACATACTCTTTTTATAATTCCTCGAAAGCCTGGGTAATGGGGTATGTTGAACATATCACATACAAGGAAAAATCTAGGCCCAAAGGGCCCTCATTTTTTGGTGCCGCCTTATTGCTGACTGGCAAAGCGGTCACTGCTGAAACACATGTCCCCAGGGCCATGAGGGCATTAGAGGAGAGAAGGCATTCCTGGGTAATTGTGCTGATTACTAATGCTGCTAACATTTCTCTTGCTTAATAACCCACTTTTAATTTTACCCGTGGCAGTTCTTAGTTCCCACAACACAGTAATAATTAAATCTGTGTTCAGATGGTTGTAAATACACCCAGAGGTCTTAAGCAATGGGTGAATTACACTCATTTAAGTTAGAACATTATGCTAGCACTCAGCCATCTCAGGAATAAATACTAATTACTCAAGTTCCTTTAAGTTCCACTATATCCTTTTAGTTTCCATTTCCATTTCCCAGGTAACCCCCTGGACAAGATTTAGGTGACAGGATTTTAACTTAATATTACAGCAGTCAGTCCTTTGGTACCGTGATCCTGAGGTATGGCTTTCCAGGCTGGCTTATTTAAAGCAGGACTAGGAAATGTGCCAATTATTTTTAAAAAGAATTATTTTATTTAACTATATTTTTTCTTTTTTATTTACATTTTTAAAATTTTATTTATTTATTTTAATTTGACTAAAGAGGGACAAAGTGAAAGAGGGAGAGAGAGGCAAAGTGAGAAAGCTAGCAACCTGGTCTGGGACTCAAACTGCAGTTGGTCATGTGGGAGTCCAGCACCTTTAACCACCATGCCATCTCCATTTCATCTTGTTCAAATAGATCCATCTACTTTAATGATAGACTGCAATGTGGCAGATGCTGGGTTTTTGACCCTGTTTTTCAAATGGCCCCAGGGTTGTGAAGAAGCCTCCTAGTAACTAGAAGAGACTAGGAGGAATAAACTTGTATTTGATTTATTTCCAGGGTTATTTTCTGTTGCTTCTTTATGCTATTTCCCCCTTCCAACATGGACTGTGGAGAAAAGTCTCTCCTTGATCTTGGGATCTCATAATGCTCAGCCTGTCCCTGGCTTTCCGTGCTTAGCTGTGTCATTAAATGCCCTTGCATGACCCCAGGGAGTCAGGAAATAGAATACTCAACCACTTCTTATTGAGGGCTACCGCTTGACTGGGGTCTTACCTAACACCACCTGGAGGTAGCAGTTGATCTTACATTGCACATTAGACCCTAGTGGCCAAATCTGAGAGGCAGGTGACTACAGGAGTCACCATTCAGTGGCTGACAGTGAGTCAACTGGAGCCAGCTCAAGTTAGGTAAGACCTAGACTCTTGACTGAGCTGAGGGTAGGCAGGCCTGTCAAACATTCTCCACCAGTGCCCATAGATGGCACTAGAGCCTTGGAGATCTGACTGCCACAGGCACTGGGGTAAGGGAGCTAGAAGAGAAGGCCAGAGACAGAGAGTGAGTCACTGTCTTTGTGCCTGGTCAAACCACAACTAGGATAGGTCTGGGTGCCTCTGGGCAGCAGAAACCAACACTCATCAGTGACCTTTTAGATGGTGAACACAAAGGATGGAATGAAAAATTCAAAGTGGTGAGACATAGAGAAGGGAGTGAGAAAGAGAGAGAAAGAGGCAAAGAGAGGAAGAAGAGTAGGTGAGATTGATGAGGAGAGGTAGTGGCAGCTAGGATAGAATGAGAGAACACAGACATAAATGGGCCAACTAAGCTGATAAGAATGGGAGCAGACATCCTAAAGGGTGACACAGAGAAGATATTTGGGCAAAAGTGGGCCAGTGAAGTGCTAAGGCTCACAGGTCCAGAGCAAACGAGAGGGCAGGCCGGTCACTGAAAAGACACCTCCTCAATATTCCCCATGGGACATAGGAGACACACATCACTCCTTCAGGATCTTTTATTAATGTATAGAAAATGTGTTTAAAAAAGGAACTATACAGAGGCTAAAAGCAACCAGGACTAAAAATACTAGTTAACAATGGTTAACAAGCAGAGATTCCAGTCTTCGAGCTACAGCGCCATGAAGGGATGGGGGAAGTTGGTTTTTCCTTTCCCTTCCTCTGTGTATTTTGATTTGTATTTTAGTTCATTAGCATGTGCATCACCTGAAGAGTATATACTCCATTTTCTTCTTTTTTTTTTCTTCAGTCTTTCTTCTAAGTATGTGCTTTTTCAAGCACATTGTAGCTACAAAGTCAGTAAATTTGTCTTTGTTATTTTTACCTGAAAAAGTTGTTAAAGGTTAAAACGACAAACTCAAATTTGGAGGGATTGGAAGATTTGGTGTTTATGATTTCTCAGAACAACAATCTAGAGACCACCAGGGGGAGTTTCTGCTGCCTGGAGCCCTGAATAATAACTCCCTCAAAGTCACAGTGACTTGCTTAGGGTACTGGGAAATTCCCCAGGGCCTGAAGAGTAGCTGTGCAGGGTGATCAGGTGTGAGTTTGCATGTGCGTGTGGATGCACACATGTTTGTGTGTATGAATGATAGGAAAGGAGGAGCCTGTGTGTTAACAAGAATACACCCACACAGATTCTGAACCTTGAATTTGTGAAACCATGCTGAGTCTAGGCCTCAGAATGGGGATGGTGGGAAAGGGGTTGTTGTGGGAGTATTTGGCTAGCTGACATATTTGCAGGAACCACAGGGTCAGCCACTTCTAACATATAGGGGACGAAGCTGCCTAAACGTTCCCCACACTGGAAGAGGATGATAAAAATGGAGTTCTCACTTGGGGTCATCTATTCCTTTTATTTATAAACATCATCAAGTGAAGGAAAAGGGGTTAATTTTGTAATTTTTGGCCTGGCAGTTAAAAATACCAAGTTACTAAGTATTGATTTTCTTCTAAATTCTGCAAAAGTAGCAAGAGAGCTGAGACTGTTCTCTGAGCATCCTTTCATTCCCCCTTTCAACTAATGGGGATGTGGGGCAGGTAAAGAGTTGGGAAAAGGAATCAAGGGATAAATAAAATTAATTTCTCTTCCACCTTCTTCTTGTCTTATTCTTCAAGTCTTCCACTTATGTGCCCCTCTGGGAGGATACAAAGTTCTTTGTACTCCTGGGAGTCCAAGAGGAAGTTGTCTGAATCAGTCTGCAATCTACTGTTAGTAGCCTAAAATTCACAGAATTTCTTCCTTTGCTACAATCTGTACTTATTTGAACACATTAATAATAAAACATTTTCTTCCCACATTATGGGATAAAAATGACAGCCAAAAGTATGTGCCATGTTTATTCTGTGACTCCTCTGTCATTAATCCTGTCTACATTTCCTGCTCCAGTTTGAAGAGAATGACTCTGAAAAATCCTACTCTTCTAATGTTGGGAGAGTAAAAGGCTACTCTATTTCGAAAGCATTGGAGTGAAGAAATTCAGGTTCTTACATCTTCTCCCCCAAATCTGCTGTGTACTCTCTCCCTTACCTTTCACAAGAAGAAGAAGAAGAAGAAGAAGAAGAAGAAGAAGAAGAAGAAGAAGAAGAAGAAGAAAAGAAGGGAAGAAGAAAGAAACTGCCAGGATGTTTCTTCTTCCCTCCCCAACAGTGGAATTGAGGTTTCCCTGGAGTGTTTGGAAAAATACAATGCAAAAGTTGCTTAAAAGACAGAAGAGAAAAGAAGTGTCACCAGAAACTCCTTTGTGACAATAAAAAAGGCATAATAGGCATAATAGTTATAAAAAAAAAAAAAAACCAAAAAAAACCTCCTTTGTGAGAACATTAGTAAAATCCAAGATGGCAGCCACCTGGCTAAATAAATACAAAGAGCAGAAGACTCATGAAGTGAAAGAATCAAAGATTTTTGAGTTAGACCCAAAGGTTTAAATTATGGCTCTACTTAATAGCTCTGTGATTTTGTGCAAGTAACCTTCCTGTGCCTCCTCTCCTTCTGTAAAATGGAAAAAAACTTGACTCAGGATTGTGGTCAGGATTTCATAAAGTAACATATGTAAAGCCCTTAGCACAGTATCTGATAAACAGAGCTTAGTTTTCATTTGGGGAGAGACAAATTTGAAAGCCTGTACCTGATCTCAGCCCTGTTAATAATTGGCTATGTGAACTTCTGTAAGTTGTTTAAACTATCTTGGCCTCAATTTCGTTGCGTATAAACTGTGACAGTTGAATTAGATGATCTCTAGAGTCCACTCTGACTCTGAAGGTGTGTTCTCAATGTTTTTTTTTCTTTTTTTTTTTTTTGGAGAGGTTTTTGCTATAGGGTGCGTGCGCTCGCCAGACAGACAGAGAGAGACAGAGAGATAGAAAGCAGGAAATCACCCCCCAGGGGGGATGGCCACGCCGCAATCCCTTCTCCTCCATTCTCCTCTCGGGATCTTGGGCACGCACGCACACGTGCCTGGCGTGAGTTTAAGCCGCCGGGTCCGGGACGCGAACCGCGGTCGACTACGTGGGAGTCCAGCGACATAGCCATTACGCTAACTGCTGGTCCCATGTTCTCAATGTTTGACTGCTGGAGGCAGTGTTGAATATGTTATTGGTCAATAGTAGGTTGTTGAAAAGGATTGCAGGGTTTCCCTGCTGAACCACTGGTGGGAAGAAAACAATAGTTTTCATCCATGCATTCTCCTCTTGGCCATGTTTCTGGACCTAGACCCTCTTTGGCAGCTAAGGTGTTCTAGGCTGAGCGTGTGGCTTACTTTTCAGAGAATGACATTTGCACTGTATCATCTGAGCTCATGGTGCCAATGAGCCACTGCCAATACCTGGGAGAGCCGACCCTTTGAAGCTGGAAGGGTTAAACATTTCTGAACTGGAAATTTAACATTAGCGCAGTGGTCCTGTCCCAGACAATAGGGAGCTGTTTTATTCAGTTAACAGAGGGGGCTGAGTTTGTCTGAGGAACAAGAGCTCTGTTATTTAGATGCTCTGCAATAGCCTTATTAAGCTTGGGGAAGGAGGGAGGGCTTCCTGTTTGGAGAAAATGCAACACTTTCCAAAGACTGTGAGGTTTGCCAAGGACATTTGGACAATGTAGTGCTGCAGGTGCAATGATGTCATCTTTCAGGCAAGGGGTGACCTTGAAAAATTAATCAGAAATGCTAGAGATAAAAAATTAGATTTGAGATGGCTGGTGAAGAAAAAGTGAAGTCCAGACAGGATTGATTGGTCAAGCAAACGAAGAAAGCTCTCCTGCTTCTTGTTTTCTTTACGGTAAGCTCTCTGCTGCCTCAGTCTTTCCTCAAGTGAAGTGGGTGAACTTATAGGAGCTGTGTTTGGAAGCAGGAGGCCAGAACTTGAAAAGTAAATACTGCTGTCTTTACCATGACTGCTAATGCCTGGTCTTTGCACTTTTAGTACAGGGCCATCTGTAGAAAGCTTGCTTTTAATCTCCAGTGATCCATCAGCTTCCTATTTAATAATTTAATTTAATTTAATTTTTTTCCTCTTCCCAGCTGTTCTCCAAAGCTTGAGGAACACAGAACTGGCATAAGCAAATCTAGTGTGGATACAATTACAATGAACCAGAGCCATGTTCTCAAGGCAGACTGGAATCTACACCAACAGTCCTCTGCAAAGCACACTGGAATCATTTCCCTGCCTGCTCTTGCAAGTTTCCATTTGGTCTGAGTTCTCATTTGGCCTGATAGTGTCAAAATGTGCCAATATTGGGGCCAGTAGGTGGTGTGGTGATTAAGGTGCTAGACTCCCACATGACTGACTGTGGTTTGAGTTCTGGACCCAGCAGCTTGAAACTCATGCTAGGAGCATGTGTGTACGTGCTCAAAATCCCAGGAGGATGGAGAAGGGATTGTGGCTCTGTTATTTGAATGGCCATGCGGCTGGGAGGTGATTTCTCACCTTCTCTTTCACTGTCTGTCTTTCTATCTGGCAAGCACACACCCACTGTGGCAACAACGTTAAATAAATACATAAATAAATAAATAAGTACCAGTATTGTCGAGGGAAACTTAATCACACATGTGTGGGATTGGGTTGTGGCAGAAGCAAAGCTTCAGCAAAGTATTTCAGCCATAGATCTTCAGGGATGAGCTCAAAAGACCCCACAGTCCAGCAGAGAGAGGCCACAGTCACTGCCCAGAAGCCAGCTCTGGGACTCTCCTTTCCTTGGAGGACAGACTGCTCTGTCAATGTGACCTGGATAAACACAGGCCTCCCAGAGAGGTTGGACCAAACTAGAGCACTCTCTCTCAAACCTCACAGACCCACCCCCAGCCTCAGGTCCTCAAGATTTTTTTTGGTTCCTGGCAAGTTTGAGGCAAGTGAAGATAGATGATCCCCCTTCTGTGGGGTTCTGACATGTACTGAAGTTTGACTCTTTCCAAGGTTCCTCACCAAAGTTTGGAGTGGACAGAGAGATGCAAGTAGAGATGGGAAGCTTTAGAGGGCGGAAAAAATGGAGCTAAGGAATTAGTCTAGGATAAGAAAGCAAGCAGTAGAAAAGCACATAGCCTGGGCAAATGGCTCCACCCTTCCTGAAGGTCTGGGTGGAGGTTAAAAACAGAAAGTAAGAAAGAAAAAACAGTCGTGTTCCAGAAGTATTGCAACCCTGATCATAGCTCACCTCCCCCCTCCCCCCCACAGCCTGGTGTACCCACTTCTCACAGGTACCATTTTTCTCTCCAGAGAAAGAGGACACAGAGGAGCTCACAAACCCTTTCTCGATGGATGCTTTTGAAAAAGCTCTTGGAGAAGGTTTTGTAATCGTGTCTTGCCCTTTGATCTCTAGTTCTGTTTGGGGATTAGAGTCCAGAAGTAAAATGGTAATTAGGTTTGTTCACCTTGGCACTGAGCTCATTGGCAACCGTGGTTCTTCAAGTTTGTCTTTTGAAAGACCAGGTTTTAGTTGGTAGAGATCCGGCTGTTCCCCTTGAAAGGGAGTTGGGAGTGAGGGGTTGCACCACTTTTGGGGGGGGGGGTGTTGGCAGGTGTGGGAGGTGTACTTAAATATTCATGGAAATGTACAGTTTCTTGATGCCATTGTATTGTTCTTTTTACAAATTCACCTCCCATAGAAATCAGCTGGTCAGTTTTCCTGGATCCTGGTTTGGTACCATCTCCTGGAAACCTGGAGGGACTTGCTGTTCCTCCTCCTTCAGGAGGAGGCTGGGTATTCGAAGCGCCACCTGGTGGTCACACTTAGCAAGTCTGCTTTACCAGTTAAATGAGGTCTAAAGGCCAATGGTTTTCAAGTTTTTGTCATCCTTGATACCTTCTCTTCACACCCCTTCACCCTGCAGAAATGACTCCAAGGAATGTGAGTTTAATATGTTTGAAACTATATTTATATGATGAGAAAAATGCAGAAAGGAGAAACCGTCTGGATCTTGGGTCTCTTGCAGTCATTGGTTGTTGCGTTGCGGGTTTTTGGTTTGGGTGTAAATACATATCCTGATGTCCCTGCAATTGAACTGCCTTCTGGAAGGGTCCACTCCTATTCCTTCTGAGTCCTTAAGGACAACATTAGTGTCTCAGGGCTGGCGCTCTGTGAGTATTGCTTACTGGATCCTCCTCTGAGACAAGCACATGTGCTTGGAGGAACAAAATAGGAGCCAGTTAAGAAGCTTAAGAAGAAGCTTCTTAGTTAAGAACCTCAGTTAAGAAGTTAAGTGAGTAAAGCTAAGAAGCTTTGAGTCAAGTTGACCATGGACCTTGGGAAGAGAGGAGGGCATAGAGACTCTTAAAAATGGTGAAAATTTGTGAGAAAATAACTCTACTTAATGAAAGGACTCTATAAATCCTTTTATAGAGAGTTGGATAAGCTGATCTTTGACGTTCCCTTCTTGCTTTAAAATTCTTTAAAATTAATGTAGGCAATGCTGCTGATACTGTTTATAAGAATGTCCCTTAGGGTAAAATGGTTTCTGTTTGCCCTGATGTCTCTTGACTTTCATCTGAATTGACCATGTAACATCTTTCTCTGTTTCAGATCCCTTGTTGAGGTGGGCAGTACTGCACCCCCTCAATCCCTGGACCCCACTTTTACAGACCAGATGCACTCAGTCTCTGGTCTTACCTCTTCTGCAATGCTTCCTTGCGCATGTGTGTGTGTGTTTACTTATGACTTCTGAATCTTCCTCCCTTCCTCTTTTTCTTCCTTTCTTTCTTTCATAAAACAGGGCTCCTGGGGAATTTTCATTACTTCTTTATGTTTTCTCACCAACACCAATTTCTATTCAGATTTTCCGACCATAGACTTGCCTTACAGACTGTTAAAACTGAAAGGGGAGTGAGAAATCATTCTAGTCTAGTCTCTCATTCAACAAGTAAGGAAAGTGAGGCCTGGAGAGAAGAAACAGCCTACCTGGTGTCAGATGCCCATCAAAATGGTGGAGGTGGGGCTATACCTCAGGTTCTCATTCAGTGTGTTTCCTCCTACTCATTGTTGTCACACTCTCTAGCTAAATCTTATTTAATATAGAGGCTTCTCGAAGGATTTGATTCTGTGTCTTCCTCCTTCTCCTAGTGTTTTGAAGCCCATGGTGAATTCAGAAATGAATACACCACCTTACTTTTCAGCTCTGGGTGTGCCAGTCCTGTCCACACTGCAGCAGAGGACGAGGCCTCCACACCTGCTGAAGGAATGATGCTCACAGCACATGGCAAGCTGACTCCATCCTCTAGTAGTAGAGTGTGAGCCTCAGCCCAAAGCACTGTCCCTTCCTGTGTACCGAAGCTTGGTTAGAGTGTGGAAATTGTTAGCTCCTAGACTCACCCAGTAACTGGTTGGTAAAAGTATAAGCTGCCCCAGTTTGACCAGCATAGACATTACAGAAAACAGAACAGGGCCTTGAGGATGGAGCAAGGAAAGGGATTGAGGATTGCTGGGGGAACTGGACACAAATTTGGGCAGCTGTGGCAGGGAGGGTTGCAGCTGACATCTGATTTGGAGGAGAGGTTGAAAAGCATGGCTTCTTGAGTCCCTTGCTCTCTTGGGCTTAAAAAATAAAATCATGCTAGTGAATATAGCACATCTTATAAAATGAGAGGTAGGCTGACAGTCCTCCCCTATTCACCTTTGGATTTCTAGATGCAATTTCCTCTGGTACTTTTCATTTTCCCTCTCAAAGGCAGAATAATGAAAGAAGATGGAGAAAGGCTTCTCAGGATCTCACCTCATTAAAAGGGTCACTTCTGCTTTCCACAGAACCAAAAAAGAAAAAAAATCTCAAAAACAAAAATGCCACTTGTCCCCAGGACTATCATTCAGAGCCATGGATGGCTGGTCACATAATGTTATTTTTTCTGATTCTTACTAAGCCCCCTATACTGAAGACAACCTTGCTGAAAACAGAAAGAAGGCCTTTAGTTTGCAAATCAGAAAACAAATTGAGCAAGAAATAGAGAAAACAAAGCTAGGGAAGACCTGTGTTTCCCATGGAACTTGTAATCTCTGTGGCAGGTACCCTGAGTTCTGCCTCTTCTGCCCTTTCCTCACCGCCTAAAGTGTTAAAAACGAAAATCAACTTCTCTCCAACCCCCCAAAGAAAATTATTGTCTGACTGACCCGAGGGCAGGGGACTCAGAGACACCACCATTTCCAACCCTAGGGCCAGGAGCAGGCAACCCCTTGGGAATTAGATTCCAAAACAGTGGTTAGGTTTGTGGGACTGTAGGATCTAAGGTAGAATGGAATTAAGCCAAAATCTATCGGGTCTGGAAAGGAGGCTGCTATTCTTAAAATGTAACAGAGCAAACTTGGCTGGTGAGAGTAAGGATGTCAGAAGATAAGACTCCTTGGCCCATTAAAAGGACTGTTTCCTCTTATGGGGAGTGTTGGCAAAGCTCTCTTGCTGAGACATCTTCTTGGGGCTGGTGTGAGACCTGGCCATGGGGACTAGCTCACTAATACCTGGCAGGTGAAGGGCATCTCAGAAAGAAGACAGAAAAAGAAAGCACGTGCCTGTCAACAAAACTATCTGTGTGCCATCATTTGCCTTGGAATGGGTCTTTTAAGAAAACGTCACACACTTCCTCCTTGGTGGGAAAGGAGGGGAAGATTAAGGATGACTGGATGGGAGGGAGAATGGAGGCTGAGGTCTGGCTCCAGGGCAGCAGACACCATGAGCAGATGGTGGTCACCGGTTCCTGCCACATCCCTGCTTCCTTCAATATTCTTAATATGTTGCAAAGCACATTACTATTGCCCTCCCCCCTTGTTTCATATTATAAAATACAAACAAATGACAGAAAAGATCAGTTGGCTGGCTGCTGTTGACTGCTCAGAACCGTAAGGACCGCCGTTTTCTCCCCGCCACGAGACGGTGGTTGTAGGGGCGCATCTTCATTTCCACAAAGGGGATGGAGAACTCGTGGCCTTTCCAGTGGTACCAGTTGATGCCCTGGACATGAGAAAGATAAGCACATCAAATCACTCTTCCCCACTGTGAAACGCCTCATTTGAAAAGAAGGAATGAAAAGACCAGGGAATCCAACATGTGGACTTAGCAATTTTTAGGTACATAATGCTTTGTGGCTGAGTTCTCAATGAAGTCAAAGGAGCAGAGTCTCTTTCCAGCTTTCCCTTGAAACCTGCCTGAGACCTGAGGTCTTCCCTGGGAGCACCATGCAGGTCATTTGTTATTGCCACCTTTCTGTTTTTGGCTTCCGAGCATTGCATGCACTAATAGACAGTGGTGAATTTCAAAATCCCCATGCTGTGGAAGCATTTGAAGGAGAAGAACTGTTTTTGCCTGTCCCCTCCTGATGGGAGACTCAGGTGGTTCTACCTAGAGTGACCAACCATGTTGGTTTGCTGAGACTGGAAGGGTTTCCCTGGACACAGCTCTCCATGCTAACATGGGGCAGTCACTGCTGGTCCAGCTGGTCTCCTTATCACCAAGCCCAGCTATGGACTTGTAGTCTCTGATGGAGAAAGATAGTCCAGTTTGCACTTTCTGATCCTTCCCTTCTGGGACCCCTTCTAGGATGAAGCTGAGTCTGACACTATCCCGGGAGCTGCTAAGCTTGCTGTAGGATCCAATAGAGAGGAAATGAAATAGAACTTGACTGATTGCCAAGGACTTCTCTGGGTGAGTTCTAGTTCCTAGGTTCAGGTGCTTTCCTTTCCTGTCTCTGGCTTTGTCCTGTCCTTAACTCAGTGTCGGCATTTTTTTAAACTTTTATTTATTATTATCATAGTGTTGTTTATATTACCTTGAGTCACATATAACTTTATAGTGTATTACATTTCTTTTTCCAAAAGGAATATCATGCATATCAGTCAATACAAAGACATTAAACTCCCCATCATCATCCTCAAATAGCTTTTCATTATTTTTTTCCAGATTATTATTATTGCATTATTTCTCTGTTTATGGCTGCCCTATTCTAAAACTCTAAACATTTCTTTTTAAAAGGGTCATGTAAGACTCCCATGTGTATTTAAAGCATAAAGTTTAGGGTCTTTGAGCTCTGTGGCTCTGGGTCATTCCCAGCTGTGGCAGACCTTTACCTACCTGACTGTGCCTGGACTCCCCATATTTTCCATTGAGATTGGTCCGGTGGCAGTTCTTATACCACCACGCTCCCTTGTATGACATGGCGCAATTGGTGACTGCAACGTCATTGTCTCTGTCCTCCGTGGAGAAAGGACGTCCCTGATGATAGCTGAGGGAATCCCCTGTAAAAAGATGCATTCATGAGGCTGTCCCATTTGCCATTTTCTTATTGGGAATTTTTCAGATATTTGACACACGCCCAGCAAACTTGGCCTCCACTTATGAAACCTTCTTGTTGCTTAGTCTGGCTGTACTGAAATCCTATCCACCTAACCCCAGGTTGACTACTTTGTGCAGTTCTCTCCAGCCATTTCCTCATAGCCCTGACCTTTTGCTCAGAGCTCTGTGCAGGCAGCTCTCTCACCACCCCTGTTTCCTCTAGGTCCGTACTGGGACACAGAACATCAGAGGTTCTTTTAGTTTCCTGAGGAGATGGTGATGAGCCTTACTTACTGAGATGCTCTGGGTGACCACTGTAGCTTCAGACTGGCCTTCTTTCTGGTTCTCTAGGCCTGGTCAGACCATACCCAAAAGCCTACATTCAGAACTTAGTGGCATGTGTGAAGAAGGACATTAGCAAACTAGAGTTCCTGTCCATAGGAAATAAGATGCTGAGAAATGCATAACCACATCAGAGAGTGACTGCCTCTCAGGGGAAGAGTAGCCTTTAATGAGGAGACCCGACCCAGGATCACTGTCTCCAATATTTGATAGGCTACACACACACTCTGTGAAGTATGAGGATTAGTGATGGAGACTGTAAAGAGACCTGTATTGGCAAAATATAGAAGGATACATTACCTAAATATTAAAGCTAGTCACAAAAGGGATGGACTGCTAAGAGAGGTGAGGTTTATTTTTTTTGTTTTTGTTTTTGTTTTTGTTTTTTCTCAGTGGCAAACAGAGATTGAGTGCTCTTTTATTGGCAATGTTGTCCAAGATGTTCCTATGAGGTGAATATTTGAGGTGAGAGAGAAGACTGTAATTTATGTATAACAATTGGTGAAGCTTTTGGGAAGATTTGTGACTAGGGATAACGTGTGTGTGTGTGAGTTCATGCTATTTTTTGGGTGAAAGTGAGTGTCGATACTTCTGAGATTGCTTTATGCTAGGAGAGACCACGGTTCTAATTCTGTGGCTTCTGAGACCATGCTCATAGTGCTCATTTAATGCCTCCAACAATTCTCACAACTTAACTTGTAAGAGCTTGGTCTTTGTTTATAGGGAGGCCTGATCCCCTCAGGAGTCCCCAGTGCGACATTATGGTCTCCATTCTACCCTCTTCTTCTTCCCCTTCCATTCTCCAAGGATTCAGATTCTCTCCAGCTTCCACTCTGTTGTGCCTGCTGTGATCCCAGATATGCTCTCAGTGTTGTTTTTTTAATGTCTCCCTCAAATTTAGCTCCCCTTCTGATTTCTGCCTCATATATTCAACACATTAACTAAGTCCTGTTTTTTTTTTCCTCTTAAACCACTGTTCAAATTTACACCTTTCTGGGGGCCAGCAGATGGCGTAATGGTTATGTAACTGGATTCCCATGTAGTTGACCATGGTTTGAGTCCTGGACCCAACAGTTTAAAACTCATGCCAGGTGTGTGTGCATGCATGGCCAAAATCCCAAGAAGAGAAGGGAGGAGAAGGGATTGTGGTGTGGCCATCCCTTCTGGGAGATGATTTCTCACTTTCTGTCTCTCCAGTGAGTGCATGTGCCTTATACCAAAAATCTCTCTCTACAAAAACAAAACAAAACAAAAAAATTGATTTACACCTTTGTGTTAATCCAGACATTAGCCAAGGCTCCTGTGCTCTCCTATCAGGATGGATGTAGTAGCCACCAGCTGGTCCCTGTTCTTTGCTTGGACTTATTTTATCCTGCTCATGACTGTCATGCTGCCCTTCCCCAAAGCCCACTTCTATCATGTCATTCAGGGATTACAGCAGCTCCCCACTGCCCACTAGGGTAAGACTAAATTCCTCTGTTCCATCTGTGCTCCATTCTCTGTTCAGGATCTGGCTCCACCCTCCTCTACCAATCTTCTTTCTATTCCTTCTGAATGGATCCTCTGCTGGGTCATCCAGGCCTTCAAAGCCACCCTTCCTCCACAGAAACAGTTCCTTCTGTGGCTTTTTCGGAGCCTTTTTTCCTTACCATTGGATTCTAGTCAAATGCTGTGGGCTTCATGAAGCCTTCCTCCATCACCCAGAGCCCTCTTCTCTGACCACTCCTCACACTGGATATGAGTACCATTTATGGTGTGGTGAGTTATTTCCTGATCATTTCTTGTTAAATAATTTTTCTTTCCTGTTTAGTTCTTTAGAGGCCATGTGTTGGGCTTCAGTTGAGTCCCTACCACTTGCAAGATAAACTTTTAGGAGTTGATCAACAACTTCTTGATAACTTGATTTGGGATTTTTAGTTCTAATCCAAGTAGAGTCCTAGAGACCTGGATGTTTACAGTCTGAGAAGTAGGGAGCAGGAGAAGGGGCTGGACTTTTGGGGGGCTTTGAGATGGATTGTTGCCAATAGGACCAATAAAACAGCAACAATCGCAGATAAAGCCCAGGGCAATTGGGCAAGTTTAAATGTCAGAAGGAGAGGGGATGGGGTCCTCATTCTTGGAAACATCATGGCCTAGAAAGAGCACTTTTGTGTGGAGTAGCCTGAGAGGTGTACAGCCTAAATAAACCCAGGTTTTCAGAGAATATGCTTTGAATAGTGGGTGGGAGGGACAAAAAATAGTTAATGTATGATGATCAGCCAAACCAGTGTCAAGATTTGCCTTGAGACATGAGCGTAGAATGCAGGTGAACAGCTCTGTGTGCAATGACTAAGAGCAGGAATAGAGGCCGCAGAGCTGGGACATCAGACGGGAAAACATCAAGGCTTGGGGCTAGAGAAAGAGGAGGGAAGAAGGGCAGACATATGAAGAAATGAGAAGACTGGCTTCCCTTCCTGTGGGAGAAATAAGAATGGCTTTTCTATAGGCACATTCTAATCTTAGGTAGTGAATAGCATCAGGTTATTTTTGAGATAATTTAGTCTGGCATCTTATTTAATATACTCCATTTCAGTGGTTCTTTTATGACCAAAGTGTGGCAAATTGGGCCTTTTGTTGGGGCACTTCAGGTTGGTCTGATTGCCATTGAACAGAATTTCAAATAGGAACAATAAGAACTGAAAACGTGTCTTCTCTGTGGGGTAACAATACCTGGCCGAGGAGAGAAATAATTGAATGGATACAGTAATTGGAAGGGCACCACCTTGATGTTCTTAATTCCAAGAGGCATACAAATGTTGTTAAATTATATGCCAGCATCTAGCTCTAAAATTGGAGTTAATAAACGACCAATAACTCCATGCACCAAACCGAATATTTGACAGAACAGGTTTTATGAAATATGTAATATAATAGAACACAGAAAATAGATTGACAAGGACCAAGCAGCAGATCAGATATTACTTACTGATAAAACTACAAATGCAATGGAACTTATAGAGAAGGTGGTTCTGCTTAGAAATGTTATGAAAAGTCTGCACAGAAAACCTGATCACATATGTGGTTCTTGTGGAGGAATAGAGAAATGTGGCCAATGAGCAATATTTAAGTTATGCCCTCCGCTCCTTGGCTGGGTGTTACCAGGGGAGTGGGGGGAGGGCATACTCTTTTCAGTTGTTTGGAGATGATTTCGCAGGGGAGATTTTCACCCAGACATTAGATTGTGCTTTCACTGGAAAAGACCTCATATTGATTAATCTAGACAAGCAAAACAAGTTTTGCCTCATATTACACCTTTTTAAAGAAAACTTTAAGAGCACTATCACTGCGTTTGTTGCATTTTTTTCTGACTACACAGTGAAGAGAAGGCAATTTTTGTGATTTTTCAGGTGAGGAAATGGAAGTCCTAAGAGATTGATTTCCAGTCACCTGAGTGGTCTGGGTGAACAGGGCCAGAACCAAGCCCAGCCACCCACCATACTCCCTGGCTAGCAGAGGATTCAACCTTTCTGGAGGCTGCTCCTGCTACAGCTTGGGCTGGAATTGAGGCCCTTGTCCTGCCCATGGGCCCAGGTACCTGCAGTGCCGTTGTAGGCTCCTAGGCGGAGTTTGTACAGGCTTCGACTGTCCTCGACGGAGAACTTGTCATAGGAGGCAAAGGCAGCCTCCTGACCATCACGCATATCCACTCGTAGCTCGTAGCGGCCCTGGGCGGTGATCCTGTGAATGTTGTCCAGCCCTGTGGGGAAGAGAAGAGAAGGCACTGAGCTTGGCCCATCAGCTTTGGAGAGGGCAGAGAAAGTGTGAAGAGGACTGAAATCTAGACTGTGTTTTCTCTTAGTCTTTCCCTGACTGTTTTCAAACAGACCCTGCTGGACTCTGAAGTTCCTCCTGCCAAGAGGCCAACCTAGGTATGCTGATGCATTCCCACTTCAATCAGCTCAGGGGTCTTGGTGTCCAGGCCTGACCCAGTAATTGACAAGCCCTGAGCCTCTGCATTCTTGACCTTACTCCCTATAACTCTCTATACAAAACTATAGTATTGGGAGAAAATTGCAAGAGGCATCACATAAGTATGAGTCTTTGGGGTGAGTGGCAGGAAAAAAGAGGCAGAAGCACCAGTCAGAGGGATCAAAGGAGTTCAGAGTGTTCAGGCAGTCCAAAATCCTTCCACCTGCCAGCAGCCTGCAGGGCTCTTCCCACCTTTCAGGGCACCGCCCTTCCGTCTCTCAGCCTCCAGGTCTCTTGTAGTTCCTATGGCCAGGTGAGAAAATATGGTCACCTGCTTCCAGCTCCCCTCCCTCTAGTCTACCTGCTACCTGCTCACTGGTTCTTCCTGACAGTTACCCTCAGTCACTTGCTTTCTCCTTGGCCTCTACACTTCCTAAGTCTTAGTCTAAGAGAATCTTGTAAGGCATGGTCCTCTGAAAGTCCAGAATTTAGGCAGAACCTAAATTTAGGCAAATCCCTTTAGTGATATTTTCTCATACCTAGTTCCTTGCCTGCTTGCCTTGCTTGCCTGTGCCCTAGGACTCTCTGATCTGGACCTACGTGCCTAGACTTTGAGTCACTCAGTTTGTGTTGCTGATGATCTCTGAGTTCCCATGTTGTCTCTCTGCTTACTGATAATGTCCAAGGCTGTTTGCCGACCCACAGCCTACCTTAGACCTGTGTTTGTGCAGATGCGTGGATGCTAGCGGTGCCATGCTCCAAGGCCTTTCATTGGCAGGTGGCCCCTATGCCAGCTGCTACAAATGGTAGCTGCCAGCAACTTGCAGCTGCCTCCAGGAATAATTGCCCTTGATCAAACTAGAGTCCCTTCATCCTGAAAGCCACACACTCCCTCCCCCATGCCTTGGGACTGGCTTCCCTCAATAATGTTTGGGTACAAATATCCATCCTCCCCACCCCAGTGGGGACCAACTCTGAGAAGCAATTCTTGCTCCAGAGCTTCCCTAGCAATCATATTGAAGCAACTTTCCAGCCAAGACTTTTCCTGTTTCTGCACCTTATCCTGCTTCCCCAACCCCCTTCTCCTTATAGGACTCCCTCAACAAATCCCTTGAACAAGAATATCTGTCTTACTTTCTATTCCTAGAGAACCCAACTTAGGATATGAAACAGGGATCATAGTGTTACCCCTAACCTGAGTATTACCACCAAACTATGCATTATCAGGCCTCACCTCTATTTGAGAATCTTCATTGGCTCCCTACTCCCTGTATCATCTTGTCAAGACTGCTCTCTCAGACTTGTAAGTTTAATAATGTGCCTTCATTCAACCCACCTAACCTTGTTTTCTTTTTCTGTCCTGATTGCTTCTGACTTCTGATGGGTTTCTTCCCTGTCCCCAATTTGCACGAGTCAAAAGAATCCCCAGACTGGTGATTTAGCAGTATGTGCTACTCAAGAGAAGATGAATCTTGCTGGTGATTATGGTTCAAATCCCTGACCCAGTTGACCTGAATGAACTGAGAGAAGGAAGGAAAGAGATCGTGGCATGAACAGACCCTGAGAAGGGTACTTAGCACTTTCTCTCTTTTACTATCTTGTGCTTTACCATGAATAAATGAAATAAAGGATTCCTGTCTTTCCTCTTTTCTTGACCCTTTCTCTCATCCTGTCTTCTGACCCATCTCCCTGTGTCTTCTCAGAGAAACTGGTGTCTTCCTTGTCTGAGACTCTGTGGCCTCTTTGTGGTACTCACAGTTAGTGTAGCGTTTGCCGGTGTGGTGTGGCACCTCTGACAATGCAAGGACTACTGTGGGACTAAGGCATTAAATAACCTTAAGCAGACAGGGACAAAAGTACTTTCATATTCTGCCTTAGCCTTTGTTTCCTTCTCCTTTTTTAAAAAAAATATTATTTATTTAATTTTAGTTATTATTATTTTAATTGGCCATAGGGCATGTGCACTCATGAGAGAGAGAGAGAGAGAGAGAGAGAGAGAGAAAGAGAAAGTAAGCCACCAGGTCTAGGACTCAAACCATAGTCAACCATGTGGGCGTCCCGCATCTTAACCAACACGCCACCTGCTGGGCCCTCTTCTCCTTTTTTTTTTTTTTTTTTTTTTTTTTTTTTTTAAATATGAGGGGACTTCAAAAAGCTTATAGAATTAAAGTATTAGTTTATTTTGGTAGAAAAAAATCGATGCAAAGGTTGTTTTTCTTTTTTGTAATATGTATTTCCACGAACTTTTGAACACCCTGCATACAACCAGAAATGGATTTAGAACACTAAATGTTTTAACAAAAAAGAGAAGAAGAAGTATAGAGAGAGGTACGTTTCATAGGGTTTTTCCATAAAGTAATCCTCCTGCCCCAGCCCTCCGGTTAGCTAGGATTAAGGTAGCTGCCACCATGCTTGGCCTGTTTAGGTTGGTACCAGAACTGACCCTGGGGCTCCATGTGGCTCCAGCCCCATGCAGGAGTGCCTTCCTGCTTGTGCCACTGTGGTGGAACCCTAGAACACTCACTTTGCATTCATGAGGTGTGTTATTCTGGCAAGATTACTAAATAGTACATAGTTATCTCAGTCTTTCTTAATAGTTGAAGGAGAAACCTTAACCCAGGTCCTAACTTAAACTCTCAGTCTCAGTGTGGTTCTAGTACTTGGTGGTTTCACATGCAACCCTTTCTAATCTCCTTTTTTAACAGCAGTAGCAGTAGCAACAACAGGCTTAGAGTCCCTGTATTTAACTGTCACTTAATAATACTAATGATGTTTTCTGTTCAAGGCATTTATTTTTGAGGCTTCCTTTTTTTTGGTAACCCCCTCCCCATTGTTAGTGTGCTTACCAGAGAGAGCGAGAGAGCGAGAGAGAGAACTATCCCCATGGTCACACTGCAATCTTATCTCCATCTTATTGGCATTTTGGGTATACACACACATGTGCCTAGCATGTTTATCAAATCACCAGAGTTGGTATGAGAACAACTGTTGGGGACCAGCAGATGGCATAATGCTTATGTAGCATGACTCCCACATAGTTGACCGCAATTTGAGTCCTGGTCCTGGTGGCTTCAAACTTACGCTGGGCGTGTGTGCATGCATGCCAAAAATCCTGAGAGAAGAATGGGAAAGAAGGTATTGTGGCATGGCCATCCCCATGAGGGGGTGATTTCATACTCTCTGTCTCTCTGTCTCTGTCTCTCTCTGTCTCTCTGGCAAGCACACATGCCCTACAACAAAACTCGAGAGAGAGAGAGAGAGAGAGAGAATCACCGTTAAAGTGCATCATAGATTATACATTTTACACAGGACAAAAATTGTGAAAATGGCACACATTGGCTCAGGTTTAGGAGACATGAATCCTGTCTGCTATAGCTGTATTGATAACTATGCTAACCGTGTTTCCTAAGCTGTTTGCAAACACTTCAGAAATAAGTGCATTTTCCTATTGGCTTGACTTCTTTCTCAATGTTTTTATATGGTTTTTACCCATAATTTTATTACCTACATCAGCAAACACAGATATGGATATCTGAAAGGTACTCAATAAATTCTCACCATTGATCGATGGATTGATCGAGACCTATACTTAGGTACCTACTAACCCCCAGGAACTGAAATAGGCAATAGGATTAAAAGATGACTATGGTGTGATCCCAGCCCTGAAAGATGCTTGCATAGTATAATCAACCAAGACAAAATAAAATAGTTTTAGCCACAAAAATTGTGACCAATTCTCCCACTGGCGATGAGTGAGAAAAATGATTAGGACAGGCTCTGTGGAGGAAGAAGTATTTAGCTGGGTCTTGGACTATTTGTGGGTGGACACCAAAGTGTACGGAGGAGGGGGCAGTTGGCTGAGAGTATTCTTTGCACTCTCAGTAATTGTGGCTGTTTGGAGTTTGGTGTTGGGAGGAGCAGGAGGAAGAGCAGGTGCGGGATTGGTGGGGGAGAGGAGGGTCTAGAGGTAGACTAGAAAGGGCCTTGAACCCTAGCTAAGGCATTCAGCCTTCACCTGGTGGTGATGAGGAGTTACAATGGTCCAGGCTAGGGGCACGGTCAGTAGAAAACTGCACTGTAGTGCTGGAAGCCATATGGCTGACCACAGACCACAGAATCAGATGTCTGGGCTGGCCTGAAGACAGGCAGGTGTGTGCACACGCCCAGGATCCTGGGCTAGAGGGCTGGAGAAAGGGGATCGCAGCATGACTGGCCCTGTTGAGGGTGCTTCTCTTTCTCATGCACTTAAGCGCACATGCTCTCTATCATGAATAAAATAAAACTTTAAAGAAAAGCTTCATACCATTGCCCAGACTTGGGATGTGAGAAGATGAGTCTAGTGGCCATATGGGCAATAGGGTAGTCCTAGAGGTGGGGAGGCCAGTGTTGTTACCGGGGCTTTTAGGAGAAGGCATAAGGCTTGAATGAGACAGTGGCAGCGGAGGTAGAGGAGACCATGAATATGGAACATGATGATATGCCTCTCCCTCTGCCTCCTTTGTCAATCACTTGAAAAGTCTAGCCAAGAGTGGGATGCAGCTATCATAAATTGACTGCTTTCCGGGATTGGCACCACTGCCACCTGGCTGGCTTGGGTGTGTGTTTACCTCTCACATCAATTCAGTTCTTAATCTATACCTCCTCTTCGTGTCAGACCTCCAGGAAATTGCTGGTCACCTCTAATGCCACTTTCATTTTTTCCCCTTTCCTTCCCAAGTCGGGTAATAACATTCTCCCAGGAACTCAGAGGAGGGACCAGGCTCATTTCCCTCCTGACCCGCAGGCTGGCTGGCTGGTTGCCTGCATCCTGAGAGATGGCCGGTAGCCTGTTGCTTCCTCGCTCCCTCCCCCACCCGCTTTGTAGTTGCCTCCTGTCAAGACCCATCAGTATAAGAGACTATTAATGAGGATGAGAAGAGACAGAGCAAAGAGGAAAGCACCACAATAAGATAAAAACAGATCAATAGTGGAGCCAAACAGAGCAAAAGGTACTGAAAGCAATTCACGAGCTGTCAACTGCTCAACAGACACGGGGTTTCTGCTAACCCCAGATGGACACAGAGAGGAGAGGGATGGACACGAAGCCAGACGGCACACCAAGGGGGAGCGAAGCGGAGGTGTTACCCAGCCAGAACTCGTCCTCCAAGTTCCCGAAGCCAACACGGTACTCAGCCCACTTCCGGAAAAAATCAGTTTGGCCATTCTGCCGCCTCTGGAATACCTATGAAGAGGATGGAAGAAAAAAATGAGGAGGTACTCAGAAAATGAAACCATAATGAGTAAAATTGATGTAACTGGGTTTTATATCTGCAATGAGAATGATGCGCAAAGAGCATTTCAGAACAGAGCTGGTGTTCACACGGAAGTTTTTGTAGGAGCCGCTCAGAGCCCTCTGCTTCAAGTGCAGAGGCCCCTGATGAATAGGCTAGGGGGTGATGTTGACACTAATTTGCACCCCTTCAATGTAGAAAGGACTCTGGATACATAACAAGCCCTCAAAGAGTCAGAGGAAATAGGCTTGGTTCTCAAATTAATCTTTTGCACCACAGAGTGCAATAGAAAGCATTTCTCACCAAAAGAACAGGACCAACTTCATATCAGCTAGTAGCTGTCATCATTCTATTACAGGCAAAGCAACTGCATATCATTCACTTTCCGAGCTGTTTAAGTGCTAATTTCATTTAACCTCCAATACATCAGCCTGGGCTTTAGTTTCCAATTATTCCTTAAGAAGGAGGCACAAATATGTCAGAAACATAAAAGAAATGTCTCCCAAGAGCAGCCATTATGAGCACAGTCACCATTTAACTTCTACTCAAAAACTACCCATTTTGCATCATAAAAAACCCAGCCCTGTGTGTTGGCAGTGCTAGAGGAGAACCTGGAGGAGGGTAGAAGGGCTAGCTTCTATCCACCTGATTCAGCTGGCTCTGGGCTGCTTTAGGGCCAGGGTACAGGAGCTCTCCCATCTATACAAGGGACCTGTGTTGAGAGGGTGGGGTCACTCGTGAGGTTGCCTTTTCTCTTCTTTTATGTACTGCCCTCTAGGCAGTGAGGGGACAGATAAAGGTACTCTCTTTTCCCAACCACTGGTGCTCCCTGAAGGCTATGATGGCTCTGGGGAAGAACCAGGGAAGGATGGGGATGAGGGTGGCCTTGCAATTAGAGGCAGCCATCCATATTCTGCCCTTGTCTGCTCCCACGTGTAAATCCCCGATCGCCTGGCCACAGAGGGGCTCACCTTCTCCTGAGAGGCACGTCATTCTCTATCATAAAGCTGTGACACTCAGCAGACAGATCTCTGGGCCTGGCTGAATCACTGCTGCCTTTCCCAGCATCCTCTGTATTAGCTACTCTTGTGGAAGGAGCAGGAGGGAAGGCAGGCATCCTTGGGACTGCAGTTCCTACATGCTGCTCCTTCCCCTGCCTGGCCAAACCTAGGACTGGGCTGCTGGACCAGGGCCGTGAAGCAACATAGAGCCCCAGGTACTGAGGTTGGCTGACTTGGATGTTTGTGTGCAGGGGTGCAGCTGCCTGTACTTACGATCCAGCCTCCCCCATCGGTGGTCATGTCACAGTATACTTGTAACTTCCGGCTGAGCTCCCCATTGAGGAAGATGGTGTAAACTCCACTCAGAGTGTCTCCATTCATCAAATGCTGGGCACAGTCTTGAGGATGAGGGAACACCCGGCCCCCTGCACAGGAGAAGAGGCAATTCTAGAAAAGATTCCTTCTCTACCATGTCTAAGAGCCCCTTGGACCAGAAGAAGTTTTGGAAGGCCCATAGGACTTCTTCAAGTGTTGTGAGAAAGCCTGCACAAATCTCACATAATGCGTGGGTGTGAGAACCCACATCATCCTGCACTCTCTCTCTCTTCAGCTGCTGTTGAATTTATCAGGCAATATACAGTTTTATAGACTCTGAGGATCAAAAGGCTGGGATCAAGGTGTGGCTCTTCTAGTTACCTCTTTACTTGACTAGAAAAATGACCTGACTTCCTTGGGCTTGAGATTTCTTATCAGCCAAATGTAGGTAATAAAGATCTCAGTGGATAGTGGATGGTGCGTGGGGGGGTGGGGCCAGAGAAAAAGCCTTTAACAGACACAAGCCAGTAAAGTTCTTTGTTAAAAACAATGTATTTTGTAATATTCTTGATTTGATTACAACACACTGCATGCATGCTTTGAAAAATTGTATTATATGTCATAAGGATGTACAATAATTAAATGTAAACAAGAAATAATAAAATGAAAAAAAAATCACCTTATGGGGTGAAAATGTGTTTATGTACCTAGTGATTGTTTAACTCAAGTGATGATCAGAGCTGCATGAGCCGAAATAAGTCACCGTCGGGTCCACCCTTCAAAAGGAGAGGCACCTAAGCAAAGCCTTCAGTCATCTTCATAGCCGCCACTAAGCCCCAGCAACCTTAGCATTCGCACAAAGACAGATATTTAGTCCTTGTACCAAATAATCTCCTGATTGGACCAAACAGTCAAATGACCATGTTTTACAGTTCAGTGTAAGTTTAAGGAGAGGGCAGGAGAAGTAAATTGAAGCTCATCTTTCAGAGAGAACAGCCCAATTTGTAGAACAATATCTAATTAGCTGAAAGAAAAGCTTAAATCATGTGTCTTGAAGAGCTTAGCTTTAGGGCAAATTATAATGCTTGGCAGGCAAGCTGAGGAGCAGAGAGCCCACTGGAGGAGCTTTCCTGCACTGCAGGAGCTGACAGAGCAAATGCGAGGCAGACCTTGTGTGAGGGATGGTGGTGTGGGTGCTCTCTAGAGAAAATGATCTGAAGAACTTGAGGTGGTTGATAGGGTTCTGCATCCTTTTTTTAAAAAAATTAACTTATTTGTTATTATTATTACTTATACATTCAATTGTTATACATCCTTTGGCTTGTATGGAGAATTTACCCAACACAAAATATACCTCAGACCAGTCCAGTTGAGAATACTATACGCGTGATCAACAGGTCATAACCATTTCTGTGTCCATCCTTAGCTGTTACAGTGCTGGAGAGGCTGGGGATGGCCCTATGTCAGTTACTAGTCTCCTAGTGACAGAACCAGGACATGACCGGTGTGACATTGAGCCACTTGAAAAGCCCACTCGTGGGTTAGAGTGAGGGCATGATGCCACACAAGGATTACAACATAGCAACCTCTCTGAGGGCCTTGGCCATCTAAGACCCTGTCACAGACCTCAGTGAAGGATCCTGTGTTAGGAAGAGGTTGTCAGAGTTCAGGAGCCTTTATGAAGACCCATCTGGAGGTGCGATCACTCCTACCACAAAGACTGTCCTACATGTTGCCTCACCACAGTTGGAGGGAAGGCACTTAAGTGATTTAAACAAAGACACTGCCTACTTCAGGCTTGGTTATACAAGGCAATAACAACATATTGCTATAGAAAATCTACCCTACCAAGTGTGTTTTTATTTTCCTTTAATGCTTGCAAGAAACTTGAGAAGCAGGCAGACTGATAGAGAACGAAGACATTATAGAGAGAAGGAAACTACTCAGAAAGATCACATGACTTCCTTGGGTCATTTGAACCCAAGTTTTCAGACCCCAAGTCAAGTAAGTGCTCTTTGCCCCCAAGAGACAGGTAAGAGTGCCCCTGTCCTTTCTCCCAGTTGCTTTGAGAGCACAGCTATTATTTCTTGGCGTCTGGGCCATTCTTGACCTTTCTCGGAAAAAGCCTGTCTACCTTCCTTTCTCCCTTCTTCTCTCATTGCCTGAGTTTCTCATTTTAGCAGATCAGCACATAATGTTCTTGGGCTTCAGCTCACTTCTACCTTATGCATTAATAGCCCTTTCTCCCCAAAGAAAGATTTCCTAAGAAATCAATTCAGCTTCTTAAAGGGGCAAGAACCCCAAATGGCTTCCCAGTACCCAATGTGCCCCTAAGAAAACATCTTCCCTCAAACCTCAAAATGAAAATCTCATACAATATACAGAACCAAACCAAACTTCAGAATAGAAAAATAGATGATTTTATACAGGCTTCTTCACATTGATAATGTAGATTATTGAATTCATATTATTTTATAATGTTAGAGATAGCTTTATAAGACTAAAAGAAATATTAAAAACTGCTATAATGCTAGAGAAATATAATAAACTGAGACAATAACCCAGTGAGAGGAGTTTTAAATATCTGAATGACTCATATAAAAGAAGGGGTTCACTATTTTTTAGATTTTTTTTTTTTTCTGTAGGGCATGTGTGCTCACTGGAAAGACAGAGACAGAGAGAAAGAAAGCAAGAAATCACCCACCAGGAGGATGGCCACACTACAATTCCTTCTCCTCTATTCTCCTCTCTGGATTTTAGGCACACACACACACACACACACACACACACACACGCCTGGCATGAGTTTTAAGCCATCAGGTCCAGAACTCAAACTGCAGTCGACTATGTGGGAGTCCCTCAACATAACCATTAGGCCATCTGCTGGTCCCAAGAAAAGATTCTTTTTTTCTTTTTTCAAACTAACTTCCTTCTTTCAAAGTCAGAAAATGGAATACAATCAAATGAAAAGTGTCGTTTAAGGGGTGCCAGAAATTTGGAGGGGTGAAGGTCCAGACTCCATCCTGGGCGGGAGAAACCATGCTTGCTTTTTTGGGGGACCCCAGCACCGAGTCGATTGGTGGAGGTCACACAAAAGTGTGAGAGGCCCATAAGTAGTAGGTGCACGGGCCTTACCCTTGACTAACCACAAGGTCATCTGGTTGTTTACAGATTCAGTCGACTGTGATTTAGTATGTGCGTTCATGGAAAGGCAGTTGACAAGCATTTTGCTTGTGCAGACTACCCATGGCAGCAACCAGGGATTTTCACATTCTGGGAATGCGGCAAGTCTCCACTTTCGCCAGGAAACCACTGCTCTCATCCACTCCCACCAGTGCTGTTGAAGTTTTGCTTCCACCATCTTTGATTGAATCATAATTCCTTTTCACTCTAAGGTAGGAGGAGGCAGAGGCTTATAAATCATGCTCGAATCAGGGACTTTGTTAAAATTCAGACTTCCGATTTCCAGGGCGAATCTACTGCATCAGCGGGTCATGCAGTGGATCCTGGGAATCAGCATTTAACCAAAGCTGCTCAGACAAATCTGAAGACCAGCTGGATCTGAATTGTACTATTTGTCACGTTCTTCTCTCTTCAGAGAGGTGAAAAAGGGGAATTGGTAAATTAGACTGTACCCCAAGGAGTACCTACGGTCTGCTTTCTCTGTCTGGATCCGCCTAGCAGGGCCCGTAAACTGAATCAGTCTCCCTCTCTTTCTCTCTCTGTTTTTCCTTCTCTTCTCTTTCCCCCGCACTGATGTCCTGAGTGGGTGGGTCCCCAGATTCAGACTGAATGAAATGGAAAGGAGAGGAATAAGAAATTCTATTTAGCTTTGAATTTCAGCCTTGTGTTCCAGTTTTTATCATTTCATTCGGTTGTGGGGCAGTTGAACTTTGGTTTAGCTTGTAATACAGAACACACTGATCCCGGTTCCCCTCCGGTCAGTGTGCTGTGCGGGGTTCCCATGCTTGAGATGCTCAGGGCAGATTTCAGGTATCCTCAGCTCCCTGGATGGCACACCATTTAATAGCATCAGAAGCTCACCTTTTGCTCTAATATAGATCACCCCTGTAATTTCTCCCAAGGCAGAAATGTTAGGGCCAAGAGCAAAACAGAAAGACTTTTCTTCCCTTTGGTGCAATAACCGGAGCCTGGCTCTGAGAAGCATTTTTCAGGACTCTGGTGATTACCAAGTTAAGAGGAAAGCAATGCCAAGTGATCGGTACACTGAAATGTCTCACGGTTAAGTGTTTCTAGATGTAATTGTGAGATCAACAGAACCAGGGCACTCACCGGAAGAATTGCTCAGAAATTGGTTTGTGTTGGGCTTTGGAGACTGAATGCTGAGTGGAGAGGAGCAAGCTGCGTGATGCACAGCACAATCAGATGGCCCCGGTTGCCCGGGAGCGAAGGAGGACCATCTCTGCTCCTGCCCTGCCCCTGGCTTGTTTTGGATCCTAGGGTGCAGTGTTTAAGGTGGTCAGACTTAATAGCTCTGGAGTGCCTTCCCGCTGCCCCTATCAGGGCCTCTGCAGCAGGACTGAAGCCGCGATGGCAGTATTTCCCTGGGAACAGCCTCAGCAGGTTTCTCTGCAAAAACGGAGCAAAGCGTGGCGCTTCGTGGAAGCACAGCATCTACTTGTGGCTGTTGGCACTTAGATTTGTTTTTCCATAAAGTGGCTTTGTGGTTGGCTCTCACCTGGTCACCCTCATTAGAATTAGTGGCCCACATTTGCAAAGTAGCTGGCTAGACTGTGTGAGTGGGTAGGTGGGGGGAGCCAATGTGAGTCCATGAACACGTCAAGATCACCTGCTCAGCCCAAACAGGCTGTCAAACCTACCGCCGGAACCTCTTCCTAGCATCTTCCAATACCTTTACCTACTTTTTCTTCTCTTACGTGTTCATGCAACAAACATAGAAAGTGGTTGTTGAGTTCTAAATACCGGGCTAAGAGATGAGGATATAAAGAGGGAAAAGACACAGTCCCAGGTTACTCACGCGACACAAACACAACCCTGAGTTCTAAGTGCTCTGGAAAACAGGTAATGCCGGGGTTGGTAAAACATGGATGTGGGCATGCAGTGAAGCCCAGGGCTGCCAAGGTGATGAGAAGTTGGGTCCGGGATGGGGCAAGGTTTGGCAAATGCTAATCAGAAAGGGCTTCTTATTTTTGGAACTGATGTAGATGTTAGCCACAAACTGGGGGGAAAGGATATTCCAGGTCTGTGCAAAAGCATGATTTATGTGAAAAACTGAAGGTTTAGCAGGGGACAGAACAAGAATTGGGTTTGATGGATGAGGGAGGTGGGTAGGGACTGATCATGAGGAGCTGGACTTTCCTTGATGGATATTATACTCAACATTTCAGAGAGATCATTCCCAGTGCAGTGTGGAGAAACCATTAGATAGGAGTGAGGCTGGAGACAGGATTCCATTCAGGAGGTAGTAGTGAGAAACCAGGAGAGGTGACAACACCCTTTCTAAGAGCTAAATAGGAGCTAGAATCAACAGAGAAATAAATGACTTTGATGTGTTCATTCTAAGCAATAGGCTTCCAAATCATCCCTTCAAAGATTAGCTAAAGGCATCTTAACAGTAGAGGAACATTCTGACATAATTTGTCTTAATATTCCTTAGATTCACACATATCAGAAGACCCAACTTCATGGCAGATTAGGCTGATCGCAGACCAGCAGTAGGCCCCTCTCTGCCACTCTTGACTGAACATGGCAGGGAAATGGTTGGGTCTTCGACCTGGTCTCTATGCTGCCATTCTTGCCCGGTTTGCATTCTTTCTTCATAATTTAACCGGAATGATCTTTTTATCATGTAAATGTGATCCTACCTCAATCCATCTCACACTTGCCAAAAACCCTTTAATGACTTCTCATTGTAACTACAACAACATTCCAAATCCTTGCCATGGTGAAAGTCTGGCTCTCTTTGGTTCTCCTCCCTCTCTCTCACCACTCCTCAGCCTCACTAGCTTTCTCCTCATGGAAGGATTATACCAAAGTTACTCCTCCTTCAGGGCACGGTAATTTTACTTTTCCCTGAAAATGGCCTGAAATACTTTACTTCATATGATTCACTCTTACCATGCAAGTCCTGGCTCACATGTCTCAGTTCAGAGAGAAGCATTTCCTGACCAACCTTGTTGAGATGCAGGCCTGGAACTGAGGGAGGACGTAGTGACATCAAGAAAGGCTTCTTTCTATAGGAACTGTTCTAGAAGTTAGCCCTGCACATCTGTCCCATTACCCTTTATTTATATTTATTTATTTATTTGCCATAGGGTGCATGCGTTTGCTGGAAAGAGAGAGAGAGAGTGAGAAGAAAAGTGAGAAATCACCCTCCGGGGGGATGGCGATGCTGCAATTCCTTCTCCATTCTCCTGGAATCTTAGGCATGCATGCACACATGCTTGGCATGATTTTCAAGCCACCAGGTCTGGGACTAACACTGTCGTTGGCCACGTGGGGTCGAGTGACATAACCACTACATCACCTGCTTATTTTTTAATTAAAAAAAATCACTGAAATTATATTCCTTTTTCAGGTCTATTCCCACTGCTTCATCCCCTTTAATATAAGTTTCATGAGAGTAGGTCTCTGGCTTATCTTGTTCATCATTCTTTCCCAAGATTTAGAGCAATGTCTGGCCCAAAGTAGGTACTCAGTCTATATGTGGGAAATGTATAATGCCATATGAACACTATGTCCCTTCCTTATGATTATAAAAGGGAAACTCAAATTAGATTTTCTGAAAAGACTTGGGGCAACACAATTTAAAACTGACCAGATCAAATCCAATGTGCAGTGATACATAAAGTTCTTCTACAACATTGATAATATGATCTTATAACCTCTGGTAGACTGTATTATTGCTTGACAAGATTCACTGCCTCCCTCTAGGGATTAATCACACATCCCTATCCTATAGAATAGCACAAACAACTCTATATAAATAAACTCAATAACTTAAATGAAATGGACCGATTCCTTGAAAATCAACATCTTCTATAAGTTATAAGGGATGAAATGGAATAATGTAAATAGTACTAGAATTATTTCTTAAATTTGAATTTGGAGTTAAAAACCTCTTGGAAATGAATTTTGACATCCAGATTGTGTCACTGGGTAATTCTATCAAGTATTTAAAGAACAAATATCACCAATTTTGCACAATCTCTTCTGGGACAGAGAAGAGGAAGGAATATTTTCTAGTTTACTCCTGGGCAGCTTATTTCTTGTTTTCTGTCTGTCTTGCCAGTGAGTGCACATACCCTATATCAAAAATCTTGAAAACAAAACAAATAAAAAAGAAGAGAGATGATTAAAAAAATAAAATGAAGAAGCGAAAATAGCTACAGGTACAGAAGATAATAAAAATAATGAAAAATCTTTTGAAGAATCTTATGCTATCAAATTCTAAAACTTAGATGAATAAATTCCTAGAAAGTTATAAGAGGACAAATTAGTGCAAGAAGAAATCAAGAACTTGGATAGATAACTACTTTTAAAAACTTAGAAATGGGTGTGTTTCCAAAATAGCAGCAGCAATGGATGTGAATACCCCAGAGGCATCAACAATGGCCCAGTGAGAAGTGCTTTGAAGTGAAAAAGTGGAATGCAGTAGCCTCTGGGCCAGGGATATTGTGGTTGATAGCTGTGCCATCTGTAAGGACCACTTTATGGATCTTTGCATAGAATGTCAAGCTAACCGGGAATCTGTAACTTTGGAGAGATTTTTTTTTTTTTTTTTTTTTTTTTTTGCTAAAGGGTGTGTGCGCTTGCCAGACAAACAGAGAGAGACAGAAAGCGAGGGATCTTGGGCATGCATGCACACGCGCCCGGCGTAAATTTAAGCCACCGGGTCCGGGACTCGAACTGTGGTCGACTATGTGGGAGTCCAGCGACATAGCCATTACGCTAACTGCTGGTCCTGGGAATTTGTAACTTTGAAGAATGTACTGTGATGTGGGGAGTCTGTAACCATGCATTTCACTTCCACCGCATCTCTCACTGACTCAAAACATGGCAGGTGTGCCCATTGGACAACAGAGAGCGAGAATTACTGGCACTAGAACATGAATTCTTCCATCAAGCCTAACTGCTTGGCTATTCACTGAATGACTTGCCCTTTTGTTACTTAATTATAAATTAGATAGAACTGTGTCTTTTCTGCTTTGTCTTTTTAGTTTGCTGTTCCTGCAGTCACATTGTATTCTGTGTCAAATAAAGTCCAGTTGGATTCTTGAAAAAAAACAAAGAAAGAAACAAACTTAGTAATGGTAATCAAACATTTCTCATTTCAGAAACAAAAAGAAAAACAAAATGACAACAAAGCATGCCCTGATAGTTCTAACAATGATTTCTTTCTTAAACAAGTTATTACATTAAAGAGAGGAAGGAAAAAAGGGAAGAAGGAAGGAAAGAAAATGAAAAATGTTGAGGTTTTCTTCTTTTCATTTTTAAAGATGAGGCTAGAGATACATAGATTTCAAAACCCAATAAGAAGGTGCTATGTATACAATGAAAAAAAAATATAATTTTTACTATTAAAAATTGTAGATTTTAATAGATTTTAAAAAGTCTCATCAGATAGTAGCTAATCATATCTAACAGTGCATTAAGAAAAATCATATTCAGATGAGGTTTTCTCAAGGATTGTAAATAAAGGCATCACACACACACACACAATTTATCACTGTAACTCATCTCATTAGTAAACTAAAGGATAAAAATGATATAATGAACTAAATTGATAAGGTCATTTGATAAAGTTTAACAACAAAGTTTATTACAAAAACTCATAATTTGAAATAGAAAATTTCATAAATTGAAAAATATTTTAAGCCTCAAATCTAAGCAATGTTCTTATTTATTTAAGAATAGCATAAGTTATATAATTCTTTATTTTAGAAAAACAGCAAAATGGCTTTTTTTAATCTAAAGTAGCTTTTTTTTTTTTTTTTTTTGTAGAGGTTTTTTTCCTATAGGGCATGTGTGCTCGCCAGAAAGACAGAGAGAGACAGACAGACAGAAAGCGAAAAATCACCCCCGAGGGGAGATGGCCATGCCACAATCCCTTCTCCTCCATTCTGCTCTCAGGATCTTGGGCACGCACGCATACACGCCTGGCATGAGTTTAAGCCACCGGGTCCGGGACTTGAATCACAGTCGACTACATGGGAGTCCAGAGACATAGCTATCACGCTACCTGCTGGTCCCTAAAGTAGCTTTTTTCTTTTTTTTTTTTTTGAGAGGTTTTTGCTATAGGGCATGTGCACTTGCCAGAAAGACAGAGACAGAGAGACAGAAAGTGAGAAATCACCCCCCAGGGGAGATGGCCATGCCTCAATCCCTTCTCCTCCATTCTCCTGTCGGGATCTTGGGCACTCATGCACATGCGCCTGGTGTGAGTTTAAGCCACCAGGTCCAGGACTCGAACCGCGGTCGACTACATGGGAGTTCAGTGACATAGCCATTACGCTAACTGCTGGTGCCCTAATCTAAAGTAGCTTTAAAAGGAGGGTTTAGCCAAGATCATGCAACATGAAACCTGAGTTGCATTTCCTTTAAGAATGGGAACAAGCTAGGATTACCAAATACTACTGTCAGTGTTTAGCAAAGTTCTGGAGATCCTAGCTAATGTGATAAGGAAAGAAAAAGAAGGGATTTAAGGATTGGAAATATAGAGATAAAACTGTCATACTTTGTGGATAATATAAAATGTTTACCTAAAAATACTAACAGAAATGGTAGATAGGTGTATTTATAAGAGAGTTCAACAGAACTAGGTATTAGATCAATACACAAAAATCAATACCACTTTTTTATATAAGCAATATCCAACTAGAAAATACATTTTAAAAATTAGAGAGAAGTTACAAAGTAATGAAAAATTGTAAGATATTCAAAAGCTTGCCAAGAACATGTAGACAGCTGCAGGGAAAATATTTAAATGCTATTAAAAAAAAAGAATTACTTGAATAAGTGAAGATACATTATATACTTTTAGAAAGATGACTTAGTCTTATAAATATGTCACTTATCTCCAAATTAACTTACAAATTTATTGCAATTGCAATCTAAATTCAAGTTGAAATTTGTTTGGGGGACCCTGATAAACTAGGATGCCTATGAAAAAATAAATGTCACTGAAGAGCTAATTCAATCTTAAAAAATAAAATTATTATATATTTAGATATTACTACTGAGATATTAAGCTATAGATATGAAACACCATGCAGTGCTCACAAAAGAACAGATAAATAGATCATGAAGCACAATGGGGAGTTCAAAGTTCAGAGACAGACCCATTTACATATAGGAAACTAATGTACAATAAGGCAGCAAAAAACAGTGGAGAACAGATGGATTATTTAGTAAATTATGTTGGAAAAAATGAGTCACTATAGAAAGCAAAGTAGAATTGCATCCCTATTAAATACCACATACAAAATAGACTCAGTATAAAAACACATCCAGAAAGTTTAAAGAACATATTAGAGAATAGCTTTTGGCCTCCAGACAGAGAAAGCCTTTATAAGAAAGCCCTCAAAAACTCAAATAATAATAATTGCTAATATTTATGCAGTACCAGGAATCCAAATAGAAAAATGGATAAAGTATATGAACAAGTAATTTGCCAAAATAAAGAAAGAAACTCAAAAGGCTAACATATATATGAAGAGAAGAGATTCTTAAACCCTCATTATTTTTCAGCTAGAACAATGAGATATCAACTCTACCTATGAGACTGTTGAAAATTACAAAGTTGGATCCTATTACGTCATTAGCGATGATGCATGTCATTAGAAAATAGGAACTTTCATGCGTTATTGGAGATATCATAGACCAATCCTGCCATATGGACCAGCAGTGCTTAAATGAGGTAAACACATGCCCTATATTCCAGAAATTCCTCTTCATGGTGTATATCCCATATACATCGCCTCACTGATCCTTGAATGGATACATGTAAGGTATTCACTGCTGCATTAATTGTGATGGTCAGAGTTCAGAGACAATACTGTGGGAGAATGGAGAGGTACAATGTGGTAGGTACATACCATGCAGTATTTAACAAATGCTGGGAGCAAAAGACTATAGCTATGTGTAGCAGCATGGATGGGTTTGAAAAACAGTGCTTAGTAAAACATAAGAAAGGTGCTTCAAAAAGTTTGTGGAAGGGAACCAGCAGTTAGCGTAATGGCTATGTCGCTGGCCTCCCACGTAGTCGACCGCGGTTCGCGTCCCGGACCCGGTGGCTTAAAACTCACGCTGGGCGCGTGTGCGTGCGTGCCCAAGATCCCAAGAGGAGAATGGAGGAGAAGGGATTGCGGCGTGACCATCCCCTCTGAGGGGTGATTTCTCGCTTTCTGTCTCTATGTCTCTCTCTGTCTGTCTGGTGAGCGCACGCACCCTATAGCAAAAAAAAAACCTCTCCAAAAAAAAAAAAAAAAAGTTTGTGGAAAATGCATGTTATTAAAAAAATAGGCATGGGTTTTAATTTCTCCTCTCAAAAAAAAAAAAAAAAAACCTTATACTTTAATTCCACTTTTCCATGAACTCTTTGAAATCCCCATATATAAGGATAGGGAATGAGCTATGTAATTTAATACACTCAAAACATTTTTATAAGAACACATTTTTCAAAAGCATGTGAACAAAAGGATACAGATTTAGCACACTTCAGAGTGGTTGCACATGGAAGGCAGCAGGAGAGATGAGGGTAAAAAGAAGTAAATGCAGAGAGAGACCTTATTGGACAAAGATGGTGATGTGTGATAAAGCTCTGATCTGGCACCCATCCATCTATTCATTTGGACATACAAGGGAATGGTTCATTCAAATGTTATGACCAGTGCTCTACTTCCTGCTCCGTAGATAAGTCACAAAGAAAGGAGAAGTATGGACCTTTTAGGGGTTTACTTGTCTCACTAAAAAAGAACTCAAGCTCTTCTCTAGAACAGAGAGCTGTCCCATCTGCTCCCAATTTTGATGAGGAATATGCTGGGTTTATATAAGGGTAGATAGTGTGGATAGTGATCATTAGTCTTTCCCTCTCAGCTGAAATATCTGAAAACTGTGGATTTCCATAATCCACCATCTATTGTCCCAGAGTCTAGGGATTGCCGGTCTTCATTTATTCTTACAACTTTTAAAACTGAAGCTTGTGTGAGTAAAGAACCCTGGAGTTTTCCTACAAAGCACCCCCTCCTCACCCCAAACAGCTCATTCTGGATAGCAGGGACTGGAGCAAAGGTAATAAAAGAAAACTTCTCATTACCCATCTCTGGGTACCTCTGCAAATGATTGTCTTCGCTTAACCTCAAGGTCAAGACAACCTATTTTATAGTGTTCACTGTCTCTGAGGACTAGCTTTAGCAAGAGCCTTGTTTGCTTTTTATAGTATTAAAAAAGACAATGAAACCTGCTTCTCAGACAATCATTTCACCAAGGCCTTGTTACTCTTCGGGGAATATTTGTTTCCTCATTTATATTCATGTCTCTAAAAGACAAGTAGACCTTGGATGAAATTTCAGGCGACAGTAAATTATAAATAATGTATCCATATTTTTTCTCTTCCATACTACTTGTATTTAATTCCCCCCAGAGTCTTGTGCAAACACCAGAGACAAGAGGACAGGAAGCTATTAACATGATGGAAAGAATGAAATGGGCTTATGTTATATGGCACAAACACAGGGGAAGACATCTTGATCAAAGGAGTCTTTTTTGAGATTTTGCTCTTTCTTTTAAAATTTTTATTATTACTTTTTGACATCTAACTCATCCTGTCTATTAGGTAGGCATCTGCTGGAAATGAATCCCTTATCTTGGTCCACCCAAGGCAAGAAGAGGGTTTGTTGTTGAATGGAAGCCACCTGGGGCCAAACATGAAGCCCTGTTGTTCCATCAGAGGAAGCATAGGAAACACTTTGGGTGATTAGCTGAGATCAGCCCGTCCCAAGAATAGGATGCTACTAAGTGGAAAACTTAGATACTGAATGAAGTCATTAAAGATGCCAATTGCTAAAAATAAATTAGCCTCTAAATCCATCAGCCCTGCCTTGCCGTCATAGAGGAAGGAGGTTTCCAGACTTGTTTCTCAGCAAGAGTAATTCATGCCTGTGGGGTCCCGACTGGCAGCACTCCAATTCTGCATGTAAGTGAAGACGCTCTGCTCTCCATTTTTGCTTCTTGCTCTTCTTAGGGCATCCCCATCTCCACCCTCAGGAAACTGATATCTTTGTATTCACATCCTACGTAATGTGATTTGCTCTTTGCAGGGGTAGAAAAGGTGGGGGGAGGTGGGTGGCACAGGCAATGAGAACTCGTTAATATTAATGTGCAAATGACTGTGGTCTCATGCAATTTCTTCAGGAAAATTTACATTGAGGTGGCAGACAGATTCTGAAATTAGAGAGCTTTGAGCATTATACTCTGCAGGCTATACCTCTTTCCCTGTGCCAGTCCTGCAAGGAGTGTTAAGAACTTCTCCTTCAGCTTTGTTTCACTATAGACCCTTTTTAGCTCTGCAGCTGAAACTTAACTGCTTAATTCAACCAACATCTTTTACACTTGTTATGTGCCAAGCTTTGTGCAAGGTAAATTCACAAGCATTATTTCTGTCCAAGAATTTTTCATTCTGCAACCAATCATTTCAATGAGTCCTAATCAATCTCTAAGACAAAGCCAACAGAGTTTGGTAAGCATTGGTGACTTACATTTAAATTTGAGCTTCCCAGTAACACTCTGCAAAAGCTCCCAAACATGGGCACATCTTTGCCATGTGCCTTGATTGGAATGGCGAGTCCTTCTCTTGTGCCCCAGATTCCACGCCGAATGGCTAGATCAGTAACTACACTCATTGCAAAGAAACTTTGGCTCTTCCATTTTCTCTTCTCTGAGTTGACATTAGTCATGGTCAGGAGCTCAGTGTCAATTAGAGTCTTGTAAAAACAACCAACCAGCCAAAGTACATCCTGATGGTCTCCTGCACTGTTCCCCAAACAGAGCCCTGGCCTCCTCTTTAAATTTCCACGTGAGATGTTAACCCTCTGCTGATTTGTTACTACTGAAACCCCATTTGAACTTGGGATCCCAGATCCAAACCATTGCAGATCCCCTGGAGCAGCTGCATTTAAGAGAGGGCAGTGATGGGCACAGAAGCTGGCAGGCAGTTACAGCCCAGATGGGTCTGGAGTGAGGCACAGCAGCAGGATACTGCAGAAACTCCAGGCCTATTGTCATACTGATCGTAACTGCTAGCTGTGGCATCACCAGGATGGGAATTAAAAGCTCATACTACACTGAGCAAGCATTGAAACCCACGCATTTTGGGGATGAAATGATTAATTTAGACCTAATAAATATGCAAATTTGGAGCTCTGTTTAAATGTATGTCATCTGTGTCATTTTTATGAGAAGAAATTCCTAATTCAATGGAAAGCTCCAAGCCATGGGTTTTTAAGTGGTAGCTTGTAAAAGGGAACCATAACGGACCCTTTAATTAACCTGTGAATGTTCAGGGAAGGACTTGAACAAGAGGGTAACACCTTAGTTCTGAAATAAGACACTTTTGAAAAGGCATGGAGGGTGAGCATAATTCACTTCAACCCTGTAAAAGAGATCAAGTGTCCTATAAGTTCCACTTGGTAAAGGATTTATACCTTGGTTGTATGAGCAAGGTTTATTTTTAATTTTTAAATTAAAACATTTGTTTTCCTGATTAATAAGCTCATTGAAGATGCTTTGTAAGTAATTGAAAAGTACAAAAGAGAGAGCGAGAGAGAGAGAGAGAGAGAGAGAGAGGACTCATGCACAATCTTAATGTTCTGCAGAACCACTGGAGACATTTAGATATAGCTATTCAATATCTTGCTTTGTCAAATTCAGATTTGGAGGCACCTGGGTGGGACAAGAGGATACTCTATGACCTCTCTGGGGATGGAGGGATGGGTTCCAGCACAGGGGGGAGAAATCCAATCATTCTAATGCTCTGAGATTGCATCTATGGACAAGGGACATGCTCACTTCTGCTCCACACATGTGCACATCCACTCCCCAGAATGTGGGATAGGGGTAGAATTCAATGTCTGGACTGGGCAATGCCACATTATAGACTCTAAGGAAGCATAGTGGGAGGGGGGACAGGAAGAATGTGAATAGCATAGACCCCAGGTGGAAACATCTGGCTCAAATCCTAGTTCTCCCCTTTAAGAGCTATGGGATCTTGGGTGAGTTATCTCTCTCTGACCCAATTTCCTCAACTGTAAGAAAAAAAAAAAGAAAAGAAAAGAAAGAATAGTATCTGCCACACAGGTTGTTGTGAGGATGAAATTAGATAATAGTTGTAACGCAGGTATAACAGTGCCGGCCAATAGCACTCAGAGATCAGATACTAAGTTATTTCCTGTTACAGATAGACACCTTCATCCCTTAACAGTATTTTTTTTTGTGGACTTCAGTAAGGGGAAGAAGGAGGAAGAGTTGAATTTAGAAGTAGAAAACCTCGCTTCAAGTTCTGACCTGGCTACTTACTAGTCATGTAAGTCTGATTTCCATGCACTTCCGTTTCATCGTCTGAAATAGGGATCACAAGGCCTTTCTCGCTAGTCATTGCAGGAACTGAGCTGAGACCATAGAGATGCCAAAATGCTTTGTGAGTGGAAAAGCCTGTAGATTTAATACTAAGGGTTTACTATGTTACTTTTACCAGGTCAGTCTCTGATTATGGCAGCAAAGGAAGGAGGGAGGGAAAGGAAGAACTTTGGTGGAAAAATGCTTGTAGAAAATCTTTACAAGAAGGAACTTGATGCCTTCATTTGGTGCATTTAGTTGGTCCAGTGGACCAGGAAACTGTACTGATGGTTCCTGTAGTTGCCTTGGTACTGAGAAGGCAGGGCCTTGGGAAGAGGGAAGGAAGGGGAGGCAATTGAGTTTCTTTGATAGGCTCCTCCCACCAGGACAAGTCTCAGCAGAGACCACTGAGGAGCCAGCGATCACTCAGGGGAGAAGAAGGAGTCCAAGTGGCCACAGCTGCCTCACCTGTGGTGAAGGCGGTGGAGGTGATGCTGCTCCTTGCAGTATCCTGGGCTGCCTGTAGCAGCACCGTGTAGTCCGTGATCTCCGACAGGCCCTCCAATCGGATCCAGGTGTCCTCCGCATCCACAATCAGCTCCTGTGTGATGAGCCAGAGGGAGGGCGGTGGAAGGGAGCGACGGGCTCACAACAGGGGAAAGTGGGAAGGGCAGCCCACATCCCACAGCCAGCTAGGTCAGCACTGCGGTTATCACTGTCATCCTGTGCATCCCACAATCAGGAGGAAACTGCCAATAAACAGAGGACAGCTCCCGTGTGTGAGTTAGGACAACTCCAGGGTCGGATAGCTCCTGCCTCACAAGTGCATAATGAGATATGCCCAGGTACCTGGATTATAAAATCCAGTGATTTTCAGGATTTGCTTGAGAGCAGACAGAGAGCTTAGGGAAGCAGGATCCTAGGCTCCTTGATCCCGCAAAGCATACAAGGTCTGCTGAAATAGTTCTGTACATTGGCTTCTGCATCTGATGTCACTTTAACAAAATTGTGAAAACTAGTGCTCTAGATGGACTGTTTAGGCTGATGGCATAAAAATAAAATTTGTCATCTCTTTTCTATAAGCAATGGAGATGTAGTCTTTAGGATGCTTGTCAAGAAAATAGGCATAAAAGCCTACTGAATTTGTTACCTGTCAGTGAGAAATCATTCCAATACTGTGTGCTTGAATGGTTCCAATGTACTTTGTGTGGTGGTATTAGAAGCACTATCATAACCTAGTGAAGTTGTAGGGATAGATCCCATTATCTAGAAAACAAACTGAGGCTCAGAGAAGTTTAGTGCTTTGTGTCAACCTGTGTCTAGGTCAAGGTAGAGCTAGGACTAGTACCAGTACACCAGGCTTGAAGACTAGAGCTCTGTGATGGGAAACCTAGTTCATTCCCTGTAGATTGCTCCACTCTTCCTTTTCTTCCCCTCCAACATCTACTCGTCATTTCACTGGTCAGTTTCCACATGGCCTCCCTTGAGAGAAATGATCTTCCTCTTTTTTCAGCAAAACCTCACCTTGCGGCTTCCATCAGCAGATTTGTAGGTCAAGACGTAGTTCTCAATCTCTGCCCTGGGAGGCTGCCAGGAAATCAGGGCACTTTGCCTGGTGATTTCACTGGCTGTCAGGTTTGCAGGAGGGTCCAGTACTGAAAAAAAGGAGAAAATGCCATGGTGTGCCTGCCTCTCCTGCTCCTCCCTGCTTGGTTTCAGGCACGGGTATCTCCTTGCCTACTTCTGTGGTCTCAGGGCTGCTCACATGCTGATCCTAGTTCTGACATATACAGGAGCATAAAGGGGCTCCTGAGTCAGAAGATAATCATTCAATGTTATGGTCATTCCTAAAGCTACTCCCCTCTTCCCTTGTGGGGCCTCTGAGCCTAGGTGTAATGTCTTCTGGTCTAACTTTCTATGCCTGGGACCAAGTTCATTTTTGAACATACAACCGTTCCACATTTTCCCTTGGCCTCCTGTTCTCTTGGTCATGGCCTCACCAGCAGCTCTCTCTCTTCCATATCTAGCTCTTGAGTAACCACCTTACTCTCTTGGGCCAGATACTTTCTCAGTTCTGGCCTCTGTTGGCCTGGTCTACCACTATCACCCAGAGCAAGGTGGGGGCAGAAAACAGGCAGAGCCGTAGCTCACTGTCACTGGATTGGGCTGCAGTCAGTCAAAATATGAACAGTTCATAGCTGCACTGTCCAAACTTATAGACTATAATCTAGTCTACCACAAAGAAACTGATCACTTTTAGGATCTACAAAGCCCCCAGAGATAGCAGATATATAGATGACCATGTACTCACGGGTAGTGAAGTTGGTACTGATGGTGCTACTGGTGAGAGGCCCACTGGTGGCATACATGGTGACAGTATAGTGGGTACTAGGAAGCAGGTCAATGAGCTGGAATTCCTCACTGACCCCATCCACCAAAATGGTCTCTCCTGCAACTGAAATCAAATGAACATGGATAAGGATTAGATGAGGCAACTTAACCTGGGAAAGACCTACAAAACTCAAAGGCATTTCGCAGGGATTCAATTCTGGAGAATTTTGGAAAAAGTCTTTTGTAGGTTATCAAGTTTAGCATTTTATTCTAAACAAGAATACCCTTTCATCACCTCTTCTATCTTAATTGAGAAAAATATGACTTATACAGAGACCGAATCGTCTTCTCTATAACTTCTACTCAGGTCTCTGGAGTTACAAAGAATAAGCTGAATTTTCTGTTTACATGAACTTTTCCTCCTCACCATCCTTCCTAATCAAGTTCTTTCCCTTCTAGACTGAGAAAATTTAACCTTTATCCCCTATTACATCTATGTGACAATTCTAGAACAGGATTCACAGTTCAGGCTGCTTTTCTCTATCAAGTATTAATAGTAGTTTACTAGTGTCCCTGCTGAAATGCACAACTCAGAAGAGAACTAAGAACAGTAATTGAGACTCCCTGGCCAATGAAATAAACATACTTTCTGCTTATATTTCTGTCACTTTATAAATTAGCTTTTGGGACAGTCAAGTGATTTTGTCATCACCTGCTTAAACTATGACAAATCAAGGACTTTGTAATTACAATCCAACCTTATATAGTTGTATAGTTGATCTTTTCTGTATTAATGGACAGAACTTTGAATTTATTTTCATTGCATTTTAACTTGTTGACTGAATGTTGAACCATTGTGTCAATTTACTAAAATATTTTTGAATTTGGAGTCTGTCAATCACAGTTTTGCTTTATACACAGATTTGTTAAGCATGTCTTCTCTGAAATCATTCAAGCTGTTGAAAAAACTGTTCAATAGACCAGGGCCAATCCTGCCATTGCACAAATAGAATACTTCTGCATCATTCAGCATTTAGCAAAGTTTATTAGGTTGCATTTTCTAAAAGGTGGAGCCTGAGGTTTTAAGTATCTCATGTTCTGAAGACATAGAAAGGCATTCAAACAAATTAAAATCCAAATGAACTCCTTGGCAGAGAGTACGTAATGGCTCAATCTCTAAGAGTCTCCTTTGCACAGCCTGCAACTGGTCAGTGTACAGACAGACTGAACTATAGCTCTTCCTCAGACTTCTCATGCTCTTGTACACCTCTGCAAATGCACATGACCTTTTTCTTGGAATTCCCTTTATTCTACTCTTTTCTTTCTTTCATTTTATCTAAGACCTTTCTCTTTTCCTCTTCTCATACCTTGACTCCAAATTACAGTGGTCCATTGAATGTGGTCCACAGTATTCTTTGCTTGCCTATATTGTGACACTATTCACCTCTGCATCATTACTAGAAGTGACGTCCATGAAGACAAGAACTCATGTTTTGTTTTGAAATCTATATAACCTTATAATGTATGTGGCCCACGTGAGGGAATCAAAAGTATTTGTTGACTGAATTGCTATGGTGGAGCTGTGTGTTTTGAACCTGTGACCAGGCATATCTGATTCCCTTAGGGGAACTTCGGATACAGGAAATAGTGTTGAAACAAAGACTTAAAGGATGAATTTTTTTAGACAGATAAGTGGTAACAGAATTTTCTAATGGAAGAAACAGCATGTGCAAATGCGTGGAAACTTGAGAAAGTATAGTGAAAGTTAAAAAATACAGGATCATGATATGCAGGGAGGGGGTGGTAGGAATTGAAATGAATTGTGCATGCACAGTGAGGGGTTAGGATAATATTCATTCTCTGAAGAGGGCTATTCAATCAGCTAACATTCTAGCTAACTCCAAATATGATCCATTATGTATTTTTCTGTGTTAACTAAGGCTGAATGCTAAGTGGAGTTTTCTAATGCCTTGCTGAAATATAAATGTGCTTTTTTACCAGCAAATTTGCCAATCAAAAAATGACATCAAGTGGTTTTGATAATACTTATTCCTAGTAAACTGTGTTAGCATGTAGTAATCACTAATTCCTTTTCCAACTTGTTTAATAGTCGTTTTAGTTTTTACTTTTCCAAGCTTTGAGAGTAAATGTACTTCTTTGCAGCTTACAGAATTGATTTTCTCTGCCATTTCTGAAAATCAAGACATCTGCCTGCCTTCTGTCTTCTGGTTCTTTGTTCTCTTGATTCTTGAATATAACTCACAACAATTCTGTGATCGCATGTTTAATTTAGGCAAGGACATATTTTCCTAAGCCTAGAGACTTGGAATATACAACATTATTTTGTGTTGGGATTCTGTGTTCAACTTCAAATAGCATAAGGTGAGCAAGCATGGTGAAGAACACCTTGAAATTCATGAGTCCATGTTGGTTCAAACTTTTGGGCTGAATGTGGGTAGAGAAGACCAAGGCAAAAGAAAAGCTTAGCAGTTCTAAATCCTTCGTCACCTGTTATCACACATCTGGTTCTACAACTTTAGTGTTTCTCTTGCTCTGTAAGTACCTAGAAATATCTGCTTTCTTGTCAGTAACATTTTGGAGCGAGTCTTTGCTTGATTCTGAGTTTTGCCTTCCTGGGGCTATTTGTCTATTTTTTTGTAGTTGTCCTTGGTTACATGCCTTCCTGGTTCCTTTAGAATTCACCTCAGTCACTACAGTCGATACAATTTGTAGAATTTGGAGATATCTTCAGGGCTTTAGAGTATAACTGAAGGATGAAAATTCCTAATTTGTTTCTCTAACTGACAAGAACTTTTTGCTTCTTTGCTTTCGTACTGGTCCACAAGCCCAGTCCTCACCATCTCCATCTGTCTGATGCATAGGGCTGTAGACACCCACCTGCAAAGTGCGTGAGAACAATGACATAGTTCTCCACTTCACCTACTGGTGCTTTCCACTGCAGTAGAGCTTCTGTGGGAGTGATGTTGGTAGCAGTCAGATCCACGGGGTGGTCCATGGCTGAAACACAGTAGGAGAGCAGCAGGTAAAAGTATAAGGAGCAGCAGGACAGAAGTGCAGCGCGCTACGTCAGCAGTTCCACCCATGATGCACATCTGCTGCTGGACTGTTCCAAACAGAGAAGTGGGTCGTGCTCTCTTCCCTTTCTTCCCTATGGTTCCATCAGCCCCTTCCTCTTCTCCCTTTCCTCCTTTCTCTCAAGTATCCAGCTCTCCCCTGATTTAACCCCACTCCTCTTTTTAGTTCATTCATTAACTTTCTGTGTGCAGAGCATGTGTCAGGTACAATGGAGATTTTGAGGTATGACTGTTGTGTTTTAAATCTACATGGAGAAACTGAAAACCTATAAACATTGTTATAATTCTTTAGCTGATGAGATAATCGTGTTTCCCAACCTATTTGCATGTTCATAAGTATAAATCTTGTGCTTCGTGAAAAGACCTCTGATGATAAACTTCAGGAAGTATGGCGAGAGCTCCATGGGGGCAGAAGCAGCCCCAGGACAGAGAACGCAGAAGGTACTGGGGAAGTATTCATGGAATGAACACACAGGATTCAGGCTATCTCGCAATCCTGATTCTTGAATCCTTGTCTCATTACTCATAAGGTACAAGCCTTTATGACTCACTAGACTGAGTAATGGGTTTTTTTCCCTCATTTTTTTCTTTTAGTTTATTTATTTCTTCCATAAATGAGAGACAGAGAGACAAAGAGATTGGTATCCCTACAAGGTCTTGACCCTGTGATCAACTCCCAACCTTAGCCAACCCAGATCACGGGCACATATGTTCCCAGTGTACTCAGGGAGGTCTCTGAATTTTAACCTGGAATCTTTCCATGGGGTCAGCTTCACAGAACATCATATTTGATTGCTGTGCCACTGTCCAGCACCTCTGACCCCTTGCCCAGGTCTCCTTTTTGTTGAATTTAGGTTACAAGGGAAGCCAAAGTGCCTATCAGGGGAACAGTCTTAAGACCATCTTGTTTGTCATAGGGCTATCTTCTAATTCTTACTTGCCCATGCCCTAAGCCTTTGTTTAATTACCGTGGTTCCTTTCCATAAAGTTAAAAAATGTTTAGAAATGGATGTTAGTACAATAGCTTAGGAATCAACTCAACATAAGTATCATGTAGTTTACTTTTGGGAACCCAGATCTGCTGTTGATTTGGCTCTGTTCTCTGAGTGTGTGTGTGTGTGTGTGTGTGTAATTTAAAAAGTAGAATTGAATCTGTAATCTGTACCTTCAAAGAGTTCTTCAAATGCAGCCCTTATGAGACCACAGTTGGCTTGATGTCTCTGAGACATACACAGTAGGCTGAAGGAACACTTATTTTCAAAAGTTGTAGACCTCAAGATTTTTATTCCCTTTATAAAAATTATTATTATTATTTATACATTCAACCACTATACATCATTTAGGTTGTAAAGACACTTTACCCAGCATGATATACACCTCAGACCAGCCCAGCTGAGAACACTATACACGTCATAATCAATAGGTAATAAACCGTATTACCTGTCCCACAAATGTCTTACCTCTTTATTTTTCCCCCAAGTTTCTTTTTCTACACTCTTTCCCTCTCCCACTCTTCTTCCACTTTGTCCCTAACAATTGAATTGAAAACTGTCCATACAATTTTCAATGCTTTTATGTCCTCCAGTCTTTCAGTCTCTACCAGAGAGTGTGGACAGTCAGTTTATGTTAAGTGGAAACATACACTCTCTCTGTTTCATAACCTGACTTGCTTCACTCAGCAATGTATCTTTCATATTTGTTCACTTTCTACCAAATGTCGGTAGACTTCAAGTTTAAATAACGACAAACTAAGACACTTCTGAGGGAAATATAATCATTGGAGGTTGCCAATATAGCTTTGCCTAAACACAAAGGAAGGCAGTTTGTGTTGGTATATCTGCCTTACCCGAGAAATTATTATTTTTTTTTTTGGAGAGTTTTTTTTTTTTGCTATAGGGTGTGTGCGCTTTCCAGACAGACAGAGACAGAGAGACAGAAAGCGAGAAATCACCCCCCAGGGGGGACGGTCATGCCGTAATTCCTTCTCCTCCATTCTCCTCTTGGGATCTTGGGCACGCACGCACATGCGCCCGGCGTGAGTTTTAAGCCACCGGGTCCGGGACGCGAACCGCGGTCGACTACATGGGAGTCCAGCGACATAGACATTACGTTAACTGCTGGTCCCCCCGAGAAATTAATTTTGACCTGAGTTGCTGCTCTCTTTTTCCTTGGGAAAAGGTGACTCTTGAAATTCATTTTATTGTCCTTAATGAAAAAAATTTCTAATGTCTTTCCTAATAAATTTTTAGGACTTTCAGGGAGGTGGGAAGGGAGCTTCTTTTGAAAGCTCATTGGACATCACTTCTGGCCAACATTTGCTGATACTTTAATGGTAATACGTACTTTGTTGAGTAGATGAAGACTGAATGGAAAAACATAGCTGGGTTGTCAGTAGTCATAGGGTTAGAAGAAAAATAGGGAAAATTAGAATATTCTATGCTATTCTAGAAGAATGTAGTTTTGCATTTCTGAAGGAATATTTCTTTGACCTGTGCCTTAGAGGTGCTGTTTCTGAGCTTGTGAGAACATCTATAGAAATAGCGAGGAGTTCCCAGGTACATTTCCCTAGTTCAGGAAATATTAATCTCCATAAAAATTAAGCAACATCAGAAAAGCCAAGTGTTCTCCTAATGTGGCAAGATGCTTTTCCATGTGTTGTGGGACTGAAGGCTTTACTAGGAGGTTTGGTCTGGGAGTTAGGGAAAGAAAACTTGGGCTGTGCCTTTTAGTGACTTCAGCAGCCAACTGTAGCTCATTCTTCCTGGTGCACTGGCTGAGATGCCAGAGAAGGAAGGGGAGTGGAGCTAGGAGGCTTGTCTTCAGGCCCATCCAAGGGGCTTATTTACAAAAGTAGGCCATAGGATTTGGCCTGCCCTTCCTCACTCTCCCTTATTGGAGCTGGTTGCTTTCTTTCTCCTCCCTTCTTCCAGTTCGTTACATAGGAGTTGACTGTGGATGCAGAGTATATCTGGATCTGATTGGAGGACTTGTCAGAGAATACGGACTATGTGCACTAGTACTACTGTAGACAACCCAGGATGCAGTGAGGAGCTGTATCACCTCCACTGCCTTCACCACAGGTGAGGGACTTATGGCCATTTTGATGCCTTCTTCCTCCCTGGAGCATAAAGCAAGAGAAAATGCACCTCCATGGTGGTTCAGGACATTTTTTGATAAAGGTTTTCATGATCTAATTTTATGTTACTGGAAAAACAACACTTTTCTTCTCTGAGATAAAATTTCTTTCTCTGCATCTTTCTAAAAATCAGGTGGGATGATTCAAATATATGTTCTGGAATTCACTTCCATCATGTGTCTTTGAAAGAACTTGTTTCTTAGAGAGAGATTTTTGCTGTAGGGTGTGTGCACTCGCCAGAAGGACAGAGAGACAGAAAGTGAGAAATCATCCCCCGGGGGGATGGCCATGCTGCAACCCCTTCTCCTCTATTCTCCTCTTGGGATTTTGGGCATGCATGCGCAGCGTGAGTTCTAAACCTCCTTGTCTGGCACTCAAACCGTGGTCAGCTACATGGGAGTCCAGCGACACAACCATTACACCATCTGCTGGTCCCCGAAAGAACTTTTAATAATGGGAATTGCATGAAAATTCCAAACCTAAACCAGAAAGACTGAGAGTATGACTTCCTATGCTTCTAGTATTAGAGAGAAATTGCCTATTACTCTACACAATGCAGTGAATTGGAGGAGCACCAGGAATGAACCATCAGACCCTGTACACATGTACTGTATGAGCAAGAGCAACCTAACGCTTTGCCTCTTTTGTTTGTTGTGAGTCCTCAACTAGGGTCCTGACTAGACATGGGACGGGGGACAAGGGACATGCCTACCTGTGTGCACGAGAGTGCAGATGCGCTCGCTCTCCTCCCTGCCCCGCACACTGTTGAGGCTGATTTCATATTCAGTAGCTGGATACAGCTTGGTGATGGTGAATTCTGTCACAGTGTTGGGCACCACTGAGCTGTCCAGCCGTCCCACTGAGGAAGAGTAGAATCCACAGTGAAAGTCCAGTGACTCTCTCACTAGCACAGTGCATGTTCACTCTACAGAGGGGCTCCCAGTGGCACTTGGTCAGGAAGCACAGATGGGCGCGGGACTCAGACCCAGCAGGGAGGGAAAAGAAACAGGAATGTTGGAGTTTGAGGAGACCTTGCATGCTGTTCCTGCCCCTTCATTTTATGGCTTCTTTGAGCAAAGAAAAGTGAACTGCATGTGAATTGGTTTTCAATAAGCTGATCTTCTCTGAAGCAATTTTGTTAAGGCAGTATAGAGAGTGTGGCTGCAGAATGGCCCATGTAACCCAGAGGTAGGGTCGCCTGGAAAGTGGCCCTCCCCCTCACTGGAACTGTGCCCTATACTTCACTAACAATGTCACATGCACCAGCAAGGACTGGCAGGTTGCAGGTCAGGTCTGGGCCAACTTCCTCTGACTCATGAATTGGCCAGGGTGGCAGAAATAGGGCTACGTCACTGTGGTTCCCTCTAAAGCTCCATCTGCTCTGCTGGGTCTTTAGCCATCCCCCTGGATTCTAGTCATAGACTTCTTTCTTCTTGATTCTGGCTCTTGGCAGATTCTCTTAGGGCTATTTATTCCTTATTATACCACCTAAATAATGGTAACCAGTTACTTCTGCTGGTAAAGGGCTTGGTATCTGAGTGAATATAATCAAGTCTGTTTTTGATGGAGTTGGTGAGTTCAGGGTTTCTTGGCTGCTCCTCATTAACCCATCCTCATTCTGATGGGACATGCCCCAGAGAGAAGGAAAAATGTAGGCAGGGATTGTTGATGTCCTGTGCGATATGCTAGTTCTCCCATAATCACCTTGACCCAAATACCATTCATCTTTGAGAAATCACGTAACTTTATTACCTTGAGTGGGTCGATACGATACTCGGTAGTAATCAAAAGATGCAACCGGGGGGCTCCAGGAGACCAACACTGAGTCCTTGGTCACGTTGCTAATTGTGATGTCTTTGGGGGGGTCGATTCCTACAAGTACCCAGATGGTGATGGCAAAAAGACAGAAAGCACAGTGTGAAAAAGGAATTTCTATTCCCAGTTTTCTATTGACCAAGAACCAATGGTGTTTCAAAGGCAGACCAGGCTTACAGTGTAATAGGGCATCCTTAAAATCATGGTGAAGTTGATGTCTCACCTGAAACCTGTGAAAATTGTCAGCCAAAATAGTGTCATTTGTGTCAACTTGTGTTAAACCCTAACTAAACTGAGCTGGGAAAGGCAATGAAAGAGACAATCCCCACGCTGGTATCTCTGATAGCAAGAACTGTCACATGGACTCTGTTAAAAACACAACCTTGCACAAAGACCACTGCAACCTGACACAAGGACTACTTCTGTGAGGACATCTGCCCAGAAAGTACCTGTCCAACTGATGCCAACTGGTGCCAACAGTGATGTCAGGACAAAGGGTGATGTCAATTCACCTTTGTCACCGGATCCCGAAACAATGAGCTCAATCTCCCTTCCCCCTTAGTTGTAGTTTTTGTATTTAAAATCATCCTGAAATTTGTGAGACCTTGGTACATATATCCAGAGTATCTTGGATATTTAGGTCACTGGGTGTCATCCTCAATCCTGGCTCTAATAAACTCCTTTGTTGTACACATTTTGGCTCAGTTTACCTTTTAGTCTGAAAAATCTTACAGATGATGGTCAAGCAGAGAGGACATGTCAACAGCAGAAGCCAAGCTGGCAAGGTCTGTGCCTCTATCTGAAATTCAGCTAGGAAGTCGCCTTTAAGTTTCTATGTTTTGTTTTACACTGGGAGTAACATAGTCATGTCTTCAGAGGAAACTTCACTTGGATAAATCCGACTCTGCCTCTTTCTCTTATTTTTTTATAGCTACCTTGGGTTTAATTTGGAAAACCTGCCTATAGACTGTAGCGGAATTTCAGAGCACAAGTCCAGAACAAATCCACTTTCCTAAACTGTATTATGTTTATTCTAGATACTTTTTCCCCCTGACTACCAGAGGACTGCAGAATTGAATCAGTTATGTGTTTAATCCACTTGTCCAGTTAGTGAGTTGTGAGTATGAAGGAAGCTACCTAAACACACACGTCCTTACCCACATACACCTCATATTTGAGATTGTATTTGAGAATGATGAGATCGAAATGATCCAATTCTTCTCAGATGGCCTGTGTCTCCCAAACAAAATTGTAACCGCATTCTTTGAGTGCCAGTCACTATGTGGTTGTGTGCTAGTCTCATGTGATTCTGAGGAATATCACTTACACCAGTGACCTTGCTGGGCATTCAAGAAATAGCACTGCAGAATAGACAGGTGTCTCCTTACTGTAAGGAATTCCTCTCAGACACTAGAGGAATTTTCCTGGGGCTCTCTCTTAGGCTGGTAATTAGGGGACCTCTGTTCCAATGCATTCAAGCCCTGGGCTCCTCGAGACATTGTATCTGTCCTACCTTCCAAATGGGAGTTTCTCTATGCATCTTCTGCAGCTCTGGAAGAAATGTCTGTTTCAGGATAGCTTAAGACCCTCTCTAGTTATAGAGGTAGTTCCCTACTCCTTGGGTTTTTCTCTTTTCAAATTTTATTTACTTGTCAATGGCTACTGTGAGAAACCCCTTTACCACCTGCTGTCAGATCCTCCAGCCTCACCTGTGGTGATGGAGCCCACGATGGGCTCAGAGGTCACTGTGCCATGGACAGCCACCAGGTTCACAATATACTCAGTGGCTGGCTGTAGGCCCATGAGGACAGCATGTCTCTTTGTGGCATCCAGGGAGACCTCCATCATCTCTTCCTCTTCATCCCGGGGGCTGTAGTTCAGAATGAGTCGGTCTGCCGGGGGGGATGGGTCACTCCAGGTGATATTCACACTGGAGGAGGTCACGTGGGAAAAGTGCAAATGAGAGATGGGGCGGAAGCCTGTAAAGCAAGGAGAACGTGTAACAGGGTAGGGCACTGGACTACAAGAGCCACCTGACTGATAGGATCTGCTCTCCTTATTAATAAGGGTTATTCCTTCATCCACTACCTCCTCACTCTCTAGGTTTTTGTCCACTCTACTTTTTCCAGGCCATATACTGAAAAAGAAATTCTGGTAAAACCAGAATTACTTTGTGAGTTATTCATAACAATGATCCAGGATCTAAAATCTCTATTCTGGAAAGAATCTAACATGATCCCACGAACCCCTTGAATGCCCACTGATTTAGCACAGGCAGGGAAAGCTGTGCAGAATCAGCTGCTATGGCCAGGCTGGAGAGCACACAGAAATATTCAGGCATGTAGGACCTTGCTCCCCTCTTCCCTTTACTTGCAGCTGTTCCCTCTTGATTCATTTTCTTAATCTCTGTTCTTTTTCTTCCGATCTCCTCTTTTCCTTCCTCTGAAGGAAATGGAGACTTGGATGTGGGGTTGGCTCCATGACCCTTCCCCTCTAAGATACACTGATTCCTGAACCCATCTGGGATTTCTGCCCCTTGGTACCTGTGAAGGCGTCCACAGTGGACTCCAGGCTCTGCTGCCGACCCCTCTCAGCGGTGATGGAAATGATATACTCTGCCCCAGGCTCTAGATCTGTCAGCGTGTACGAGGTTCTGTCCCTGGGCACAGTGACTTCAGAGGCAACCCCAGAGGATGGGGTAAAGGTAATCCGGTAGTGGTCAATGGGGCCACTGGCCTTGGTCCAGATGAGGGAAATAGAGGTCTCTGAGGAGGCTGTCACCATGAGGTCTCGGGGACTGTCAAGTTCTGTGGATCAACATAAATGCCCTATTTAATGCAGGTTCCTCAGGAGGGTTAGTATTTTTTGGACCACTCTGTGTGTTCTAAGCACTCAGCAAGCTTCTGATCATGAGCACTGGCTTGCCACTGCTGACACTAACCTCATGTTTTGCTAAGCACTTTCCTTTTGAAAGATGGCCATGAGCGTGGCAAATAGAGGGGATGCTCTGCAGAAAGGCATTGTTAGCACTGAAATGACTGGACAACACCCACCTCTGGGAGCTAAGTTGGCTGCTCTCCATAGTCATTTTCTCCCATTATTTCTCAGAAAGCGAACCAGGGCACAGCAAGAACCACCACCAAGTAGGCATATGCCATCCTTACAATGGTACACCCCTATCTTCCATCCTGGAGGCCATTTGACTTGGCCTAAACATCATGTAGGCCATGAAATCTGAGGGCTCCTGGGGGTCCTTGGCTATGTAGTTCTAGAGACGTTGTCTGTTAGACTAATCTCCAGGCCAGCTCGGGCTGATTGTACCTGAACTGCTAGAATGACTTTGATATTTACTCAGGATCTTGAAGCAAAACTGCAAGAACCAGAGCAGCAAGACTCTCAAGTGGACTTCTACTACTTGTGGACATAATGGACCATGTTTAGGTCTAGACATTTACCCCAGTGGCCTTTGTGAGGACTTCTTGGTACAATGTGAGGAACACCTCACTCTGCCTACTATAGAGTGGCTGGATAGAAATATGGCATGGCAATCTATTTGGGATTTTCTACCTCTACCTGCACAGCTCTGGCCATCCCTTTAGACCATGGGCGACCTAGCACAGATCTATAGAGAAGAGGGTGGACTCCCATCCTGCATGTCAGATGTTAGGCATAGTGTGGAAGTTGTTCCTCTCTGATGGTTGTAACCTGGGAGAAGGTCATGGGGACATTGCCTTTTGATTTATTTTTGCCAGGAATGCCTCTGGGCTCCTTATAGGTTAACATGGTCATCTTTAATCCTCCTACTCACCAGTCCTGGCATTCATGGTGGCTGGCACACTTTGCTGTGAGTTCATGATGGCAGATATTCCAACTCCGTACTCGGTGCCGGGTACCAGATCTATTGGTAGATGCAGAAACAGACATTATTCTCTGTGTGTGTCAGGGTTCACCAGGATCAAAGAAGGAAAGAAAATATCTTAGATTCCTGCTCAGATTGTGTGGTTAGTCCTCTCTGAAATCTCGCCTAATTTTATCTATTACAGAATCCCAATTATACTACATAGGAAATCCATACCACGCCAGTAAGATGAACCAGCTGGAGCAGAGCTTCCTTTGTGCCACTGCTTGTCTTGGAAAGGTGGTGAGGCTGCCCTTGTCAGGGACCTTTAGACATGTGCTCATCCTTGGAAAGTCTCCCTTTGTACTTAAGAGTCTCGGGGGGAATGCTGGACTTCCACATGACTGACTGCTATTTGAGTCTCAGACCCAGTGGCTTGAAACTCATGCTGGGTACATGTGTGTGCATACCTAAAATCTTGTGAGGAGAATGAAAGAGAAGGGACTGCAGTGTGGCCATCCCTCAGGGTGGTGGTGGTGGGGGGGTTCTCTCTCTGTCTCTCCAGTAAGCACACTCACCCTATAGCAAAAAAATGTCTCTTTCTATTTTTTCTTTTCTTTTTTTGAGAGAGATTTTTGCTATAGGACCTGCGTATTTGCCAGAGAGACAGCAAGCAAGAATCCATGGCCATGCTGCAATCTCAGGATTTTTGGCGTGCACACACACAGGTGTCAGGCCTGAGTGCAGTGGCATGCAGAAGCCCTGTTGCTGTCGCCTCCCTGCCAGGGTCCGTAATTCAGGCTTTGTGGTACTTAGAGCTGTGGATTCTGTTTTAGAATGACTTTTGGTGGACCTTGGGAGGATGGAAGAAATGCAAAACCTGTCCAGCTAAGTGTTATAAACCTCTGGGGAAATTCTTTGGGGATTCGATACAAACGATCACAGAGAGACTCCCAGAATATCTAGAATTCTGTGAAGTTGTTTCTCTAACCTTTTCACATTCATTTTCAGACTAACTGGTTTAACTGCTATGTTAGTTTCCTATCGCTGCTATGACAAATTGCACCAATTTAGGGGCTTACAACAGCATGAATTTATTATCTTAGACTTTAGGAAGTCTGAAGACTCAGATGGCTCTGCTGGCAGCGTTCCTTCTGGAGACTCTAGGGGAGCATCTGCTTCCTTGCCTTTTCCAACTTCTTGAGGCTGCCCACATTCCTTGGCTCACGGCCCCTTTAACCCATCTTCAAAGTCAGCTTAGCCTTATCAAATCTGTTTCTTTCACTGGTATTTGTTTCCATTGTCATCTTTGCTTGATTCCGTCCTCCATGCAGCCGCCTGACCATGTTAACCTATAAGGAGCCCAGAGGCATTCCTGGCAAAAATCAAGGTCCCTGTGTTTACCTCAGGCCCATCAGGATGGTACATGATAATCTCCCCATCTGCAGATCTTTAATGTAATCACATCTGCAAGGTTTCCTTGGCATGTAAGGTGACATATTCACAGGTATAAGGATTAGCGTGTGGAAATTTGGGGGGGCCATTATTCCATCTACCACTACTGGCATCAAATTTGTCATCAATTATTAGGATTAGAATTGTAAAAAATGCAACAAAATCAAATTGTCACCCCTAGAAGCTTCCAGTAGTCAAACTGGGTCCTTCAGGTAAGCTCTTGGTGAACCCTTGTGTAGGCTCCCTAGAACCATGCTGTTTATAATGTTCTCCTGCATTTATTTAACATTTATGCTTTATGCTTTTCCTCTTCTTCTTCTTTTTTTTTTTTTTTTTTGAGAGATTTTTCGCTATAGGGTGCGTGCACGCTCCCCAGAAAGACAGAGAGAGACGGAGAGACAGAAAGCGAGAAATCACCCCCCAGGGGGGATGGCCACGCCACAATCCCTTCTCCTCCATTCTCCTCTTGGGATCTTGGACATGCACGCAAACATGCCCGGCGTGAGTTTAAGCCACCGGGTCCAGACTCGAACTGCGGTCGACTACGTGGGAGTCCAGTGACATAGCCATTACGCTAACTGCTGGTCCCTAACATTTATGCTTTTCCAAATTGAACATGGTTTGGTGCCTCTGACTATAACCTTGTGAGGAAGGCAAGGTGGACAAACTTACCCTCCACCCCTACCCCCTAGTATTAATTTCAGGTGGTGGTTGTAACACATTACCAAAAACTAGGTGGCTCACAACAAAAGGAATCTACTCTCCCATAGTCTGGAGTTGAGAAGTCTGCAATCGATGTATAGACAGGGCTGTGCTCCCTCTGGAGGCTCGAGGGAAGAATGCTGTCTTGCTTTTCTAGCTTCTGGTGGCTCCCAACACTCCTTGGCATTCCTCGTCTTGCAGTCATGTCACTCTAATCTTTGTGTTGGTTGCTCCATGGCCTTCTCTCTGTGTGTTTCTGTTTCTGTTTTTTTTTTTTTTTTTTTTTTTTTCTTATTATAAGAGCACAGTCACATTGAACTTAGGGCCTACCCTAATCTAGTATGACCTTAGCTTGATTACTCCAAAGATTTTATTGCGTAGTCAGGAAAGTCATGACCCATTTTTGCATAGAAAAACATGAAAGTGTGTATCATGACTTTTACAACAACTAAATATTTCTTTTTTTCTTTCTTTTTTTTTTTTTTTTTTTTTTTTTTTTTTTTTTTTTTTTTTTTTTTGTGGAGAGGTTTTTGCTATAGGGAGCATGCATTTGCCAGAAAGACAGAGAGACAGAAAGCGAGAAATCATCCCCCAGGGTGGGTGGCCATGCCACAATCCCTTCTCCTCCATATTCCTCTCAGGTTTTTGGGCATGCACACACACACGCCCAGTGTGAGTTTAAGCAACGGGGTCTGGGACTCGAACCGCGGTTGACTACATGGGAGTCCAGCGACGTAGCCATTATGCCATCTGCTGGTCCCGACAATTAAATATTTCTAAATAAGGTTACACTTACAGATTCTGGTGGACATGAATTTTGGGGGTAATAGTATCCAACCAGGTATACTAACCTTTTATAAAAAGACCCTGAGGACCAGAGTAAATCTGTGCCCAGTAAGAGATGACCTTTGGGTTTCTGGCCTCAGGGTTCCAGGCTTTTAGAAGGACTGGGATGGTACAACCTCCCTCCCAACCTGCTCCCCAGAGATCTTGAAGTAATACAGATGACTTTGATAGGAAATGCTTTAATCCACTTCTCTTTAACAAGCAACTTGCTATAGTCAAGGGAATGCTGCATAGTAGCAAAGTGGTGCCAAACCCTCTCCACAGTAGGGCTGAATACAGTCACGCAGTCAAAGGAAAGCAGCAGGCACAAACCTATAAGGGAGTCCCACTTCCCCATCCCTTAGACAGAAAGCCCAGGAAGAGAGTGTAGACCAGAGCTGACCAGATCTGATTACTGGCCAGGCTCCCTCTAAGGAAGAAATACTGTCCCAGAGCCCTGCTGGGCGGGCACTAGAATCACCCCGTTTTCTCTCTGGAACCAGTATCAGCCTTTCCTCAACACTCAGTTCTTTCTTTCTCTCAAATGGCAACACCAGGAGAGGTAAAAGAGGCTAAAATTTGTCATGCCTGCACTATGACTCAGTCAGTGCCACCCTCTACCTGTGTAATGTTGATGACTTAACATCTTTGAACCTCAGTTATGGAGAATGGGAATAAAAACATTATCTTTACCAGAAGGTTATTGGAGGATGAAATGCATCAATGTATATAAAGGGCAGTGCCTGCCCGCAGTGATGGCAGCCACTATTATTACTACCCTGAAGGAGAATTATTCCAGGCTTTTGAGTCTATTTTTCATGTATGTGTGGGTAGATTCACCAGCTACAGGAAGTGCTCCAGGCATGCACAGGTTGTCCTAGGTACAACTGTCATTGCTGGTTTGCTGAGGCATGGCTTGTTAGCTCTGATGGAAACCAGAGATTCAAGGATTCCAGGTGTCAGTGAGGAGCTCACCCTTGCTGGGCTGACTACCTGCCTCTAGATTGAGTTAGTGATTGCAACACCCCCAGATCTGCTCCAAGTCCACATTTATCTCTGTCAATATGTGTTGTGAGTCCCAGGTACATCCTTGGTTGCAGAAATTAGATTACCTTTGGGACATAAACTACTCTTCTCAGACAACTTATCAAGACCTTCAGCTGCCTATAATGAAGTAGAAATTCTCCAACGTAGATGAAGGGTGACAGATTGAGGGAGTAAGACAGAAATTATATGTTGCCAAACGGATCTAACATGTAACATTTTCATCTGAGTTTCTTATTTATGAAGCTTAAATGAAATGTTCAATAATTTACAACGGAATCATCTTCTCCCAGAAAACTGTAGAGCAGAATTTAAAGCACTCCCTTTCCAGGCTTTCTGTCTAGGGGATGGGGAAGTGGGACTCCCTTGCAGGTTTGTGCCTGCTGCTTTCCTTTGATTTTCAGCAGCTTTCTTCCTGTGCTACAAGTGAGTTGTTGCTCTTTGCCAGCAGGTAAAATACAGTTCTGCAGGAAAAGAAAATGTGTAGCCGAGGCATATCCAGCCCACTTATATATTAGCACTCTAGGTACTCCCAGGGATGTATCACTTTTTTACAATCCCATTTCTTTCTATCAATGCTCCCTTTATCTTTCCGTCCAACTCCTGCAAAAGGCAGCTCTCTTTCTTAACCATAGCTCAGAAAATCTGTCCCATAGGAACCCACCACTCTCCATCCCTTATAGAACTTCCTTTGTGCAGCTTCGAGGTTGATGTCTTTCCTCTACTTGTTCACCTCACACTCATTATTCCCTGAAAGCACACAGTTCAACCTCTCAACAAATGTTGAGGATTTTCTTTGTGCTGGTACAAGGTTGTGTGCTGGGGATAGCAGGATGAGTTGAATAGACATCATTCTTGCCCTTTGGGGGATGAAAGGAAATCTGAACTGAAAAGGTAAATTATTTATTGAGCACCCATAGTACACCAAACACTGAGCTGACGGCAATAGCTAATTGGGAAAAATAACGAAGAAGGAAGAGAGAAAGAAAGGAGGAATAAAGAATGCAGGAAAATTCTTCAGTGTTTGATGGTGAAGAGTACCATTATAACCATAGCTTCTTAGTGATTTATACATATTATTGAATTCCCCTGCAGCTCTGCTGGAGGAGTATTGCTGATGAGCAGAGGCTCAGAGAAGGCCATTCCTTGACCAAGGTGACAATGTTAGTAAGCAATAAAACTAGGTTTAAAATCTAAGTCCCTTTTCATTCTAATACATCACCGCATGATCCCTAACTCTGAGACTTACAGGTGAGTAGGGAGGAGGTGAGTAAACAAGTTCAGGGAGAGGAATAAGCAAATTGAAATTGGAGAATAATTTAGCACTACTTTGTGGACTGTTAAGAGTCATTTCTAAGAGGATGAGATCAGTATAGAATGGAGCAGCCAGTGAAGGCTTTCTAGAGAGGGCATTAAGTTGGACCTTAAAAGCTAACTAAGATTGGGACCAGCAGTTAGCGTAATGGCTATGTCGCTGGACTCCCACGTAGTCGACCGCGGTTCGAGTCCCGGACCCGGTGGCTTAAACTCACGCCGGGCGCGTGTGCGTGCGTGCCCAAGATCCCGAGAGGAGAATGGAGGAGAAGGGATTGCGGCGTGGCCATCCCCCCTGGGGGGTGATTTCCTGCTTTCTGTCTCTCTGTCTCTCTCTGTCTGTCTGGCGAGCGCACGCGCCTTATAGCAAAAACCTCTCCAAAAAAAGAAAAAAAAAAAAGCTAACTAAGATTAAGAAAGGTGGAAAGAAGGAAATATGGAGTTCTCTGGTGGGGCATGTGAGCAGTAATAGACTAGGGTTAGACAAGAATGGGACTAGAAAATTCTCACCTACACTGCAAGGACCCTGGTGATAAAGGCAGAGTGATCCACTTCCTCAGTTCAGGAAAACTATTTTAACTATTCTATGCTTGTTACTGGTAGCGGGAAAGGAAGAGGGAGAAGAAACCTCAAGAAAAAGATTGCAGTTTCTTATCAATAAAACCATGACACTTGGGTCTGTAGGCTTGATTTGAGTTCCCAGGGAAATGAGGAAATATGGTCCCTTCCCATGTCTAGATCCCTAGGCTCGTCTCCCAAGTATCTGTGAAGCTCAAGTCTACCAAAGTGGGATTGGGATTAGGGATTTGGCTGCTCCCCCCCAGCCCTGTGCACTGAACATCTGCTTTCACAGAAAGGGCAAACTGTGACTCTGTTCCCAAGGGGCTTGCAGTGAATCTCTTAGTTTTTATAGAAGTTATGTTATTATGCCATTATTATTAGTTTTCATGTTGGTCTTTTCAATAGACTCTTAGGTCTTTGGGTCATTTTTTTAACAGTATATAGCTTAGTAAAAAAAATACATGAGGCATAGAAGCAGCATGGTGGTGGTGGTGGGATGATGAAGAGTGTTGGGAGGACTTCCACAAAAGGCTACCTGGATTGGGTTTTGAAGGATTTGTGTACATGTGGTTGCAGGGAGAGCATCCCAGGCAGAGGAAACAGAACATACAAAGGCAAGTCTGGCAACATAATTCACAAAAAACAGGGACCTCATGTTGGGTTCTTCATAAAGAAACCTGCCAACAGAGGAATTTGGAGATACAAGGTTTTATAGATTGGGGAGATGTTTATAGATGAAGAACTTCTGAGAATCCATGAAATCACACCAGACAGGAAACAACCTGCTTTTCATTCAATGGAGATTGGAGCTCCGTGGCTCCCTATCACCATCTTCTCAGGTAATGGTGGTGCTCCTTCAGGGTTCCTTGAATAAGTCAGACTTTCCAAGATATGTCCTTGCTTTTATGGGTATGGATGATGGTCAGGGATCAGGAAAAGCAGTCAATTGCATCATGCTTTATGGAAGTGACTGACCCAACAAACCTTATTTAAAAAGAAAAGTGATACTAAAGAGCATCCTCATTGTCAATGCAACTAATGAGAAGCATAGCTCATCAGTCCTGCCCTACAGGAATGTCCTGGTTCTAGGTCTTTACTGTTAACAAACACTTTCTGCTCAGGAATCAAAGTAGAAGCTGAAACGTTCCCACCTGGCTTTTCTCCTAGTCTGATTTGCCCCAGCCTTTCAACATAAATAAAGGCCAGATGCAGAGGTGTCCAACTCTGGAGGAGGAGGTGTGCCTTTTCTCCTCTTTCACTTGAGTCTTTGCAGCCCACTCCCCACTTTCCTTCCCCCAGAAGGCAGTTTAGAGGTTGTCTTACTAGTATGACCACGTGGGGTCACTGTGACTTCACCCAAAGGAGACTGGCTGAACACAGACTGGCCTTGGCAACCCTCAGCCCTGTGCCTGGACCCTCATCCTCAGAAGAGACCGCAGGCTTCCAAGGCCTGGCACTGGGCTTGTGTTTGTGCCCTGGCACGTCAGGGGAGTGCAGCAGGGGAGTGCAGACAGGGTGAAGTGCACATCAAGTGCCTTGGTCAGTGCTGATTTGCCAGCTGGACCAGAGTCTCGGACTTCATGGAAAATCCTGTGGACAGCACATCGCTGCCTTTGCACCCTGATGAGCCCACTTCTCACACCACACCTCCATTTGAGACCCAATAGAGTGGGCTTTGGAAGGTGGCCACAATTTGGTGTGATCCCACAGCCAGAGGCCTTTAAGGTGGCAGCCCACATAGCCTGCTTGGGACATGCTTGCAGACACCAGCCTGTGTGTGTGTGTGTGTGTGTGTGTGTGTGTGTGAGTGGGTGTGGCATGTGAGTGCCATGCATGTGGTATGTGTGTGAGGGTCTGTGAGAGTGTGCATGTGTGCATGTATATGAAAGTATGAGTGTGTATTTGTGTGTATGGGTATATGTGCATATGTGAGTGTATAATGTGCATGTGTATGTGAATAAGTAATGTGCATGTGTATGTGAATAAGTGAGTGTGTCTTGTGTGACTGGCCGTCTTTGTTTTTGGGAATTCTATGTTGTGTCAGGCCTGTGGCAATCTCCAAGCCCTGGGTTTCCCGAGTCCTGCTGGTAGTTTTTCTGATCAGCAGCTTGTTGGTGAGAGATGGGGTTGCCGCGCTGTGAGAGAGGCAGCTGATTTGGTTAGAAGTGCCAGTCAGAGGCCCCTGGGCAGACAGGTGGGTGCCCCAGGGCGGTCCCTGGGGGCTGTGTTAGAGCACGGTGTTCATGTGGCCATGTGTGCCAGCACCTTTTGCCTTGTTTCCTAGTCACAGATTCTCAAGGGTGAGCTTCTGTCCACAAGAGTGTAGACGGCTGAGGACAAGCCCCTTCCTATTCCTGGTGAAACTGCAGGCATAGGCCTGATGACAGAGTGGAGGAGTCCCCTCACACACACAGGCCAGACAAGTATTTACAATTTGCAGGAAAGCTGTTTTTTGATCAAATTCCTGTCAGATTACTGAGAATCTCCATCCCTGCCTCCACTAGGAGTTTTCTAGAAAGTTTACTGGTTTTTGTCACCACCCAGACAGCAGAGTGGTGTTGCCAGCCTGTTACCTGGTGCCAAATTCTAACCTGGAGGATCCTTGATGAGCCTGTAGGGTGTGTGATATGTGGGACCCTGGTACAGCACCCAGACCAGGCGGACATCATCAGGCTAAGAGGCTGAGCCTAAAACGTGTCATTAAGGACATAGAAGCCACGAGTGGAGGAAAATATCACTGCAGACACGGAGTCTGTTGTTCCGAAACAAATCTGATCTCCAGAGGGAATTATCTGGGCTTTGCCTACAGAGAATAAAGGGGAAAAATGTTTGGTATTCTGTGCCCCAGCCTGGGCTCTGTGTAGCAAAGGGGGAGGTTGGGAAGGGGTGCCTGCTTCAAGTTCTCTCAATGACTCAGAGGTCCAAGGAGTCAGAAAGCTCTTGATTCCACAATGAAGAGGTACCAATGTCTCAGAGACAAGGACTTCTGCAGGAAATAGCAAATATAAGCACCCTTGGACTTTAAGGGTTGGGAGTCAACTGTGATAAGGAAAGGGGCCTGTCCCTGGGCCAGGGAGAGCCAGGCTATTGTAGATCCAGGTCTGAGCTTTGTGGGGATTGAGAACAATAAAAAAAATAAAATAAAAATGAATGAGTGCTTCCTGTATGCTGGGTTCTATCCCACGTGCTTATAGAGAGATGTAGATTAGGAATCTTCAAAAAGTTCACAGAGAACAAATACTGTGAAAAAACTGCATGGACTTAACAAAAATTGGCACCAAAATAGACTTGTACTTTAATTTTATTTTTCCATAAACTTTCTGAAGTCCCCTTGCATTATTCCATTTAATCCTCACAACCACCTTACGATGTAGATAAGTCCTTCAGACCAGGACATGGAAGTGCAGAATATGCAGGAAATCCGTGAAGCTGGTCTCAGTCCTGATTGAGACTTTGAAAGCTGAGCTCCATGTGAGTGCTTCTTGCCCACTAATGTAAACTTCCTGGGGCCTTCTGAAAAGCAGGCTCTGCTTTAGCGGGTTTGGGGGAAGAGGTCCCAGTGTATGGCCCCCACACCACACTTCAAGGAGCGGGGTTCCTCCTACTGTGCCACACTGATTCAGTGGCTCAGCCCAAGCCCTTCATGAGCTCACAGACCTCCCCATCCTCTTTCTTCTTCATCATCACCATCCACTTACTGAGGCGTGTACTATGTCAGAAGCACCACCTTAAATTCAGTGAAACCTTGTGATGACACCCTGAGGAAAGTGGTATCCTTCCCCTTTTACAGAGGCTTAGAAAGGTTAAGCCAGTTGCCTCAAATCCCATGGGAAGTAGAAGTCTGTATACAGAGTCCCAAGTCTGGGCTTTTGCCACATTGACAGGGCAGAGAATTCAGGCAAAACTGGAGGTTTCAGGGTCTCACAGAGGCCTTGGAGGCTGAAAAACTTTCCTCTTTAGGGTCCAAAATGGGAAGAGGGATTGAGCACAATTATTGTGGTCTAGGATCAAACCTCTCTGTTTTTTTTTCCTTTCTCCCCTTCATGGTCCTTCCTTCTTCCCCCCACAAGCTGTAGTAAGAGAGAGAATAAACCCTGTGACTAGCATCTCAGCAAGTGGCACTGTGCTTGATTTCTTTATATGCCCATAATCCCCCCTTAATCTTGTAAAGCTATTTGCCTTTATAAATCTCCCCAGCAGTAAGCTCCCTGGGATAATTATGTGATATACATATATATTTTTTTCCCATAAATCTAACTCTAACACACAAAAAGTCAACCTTTGTAAGCCCACTACTCAGTCATAAGTTTCCCATTTCTTACAGGTCTGCAGCATTTAAATGTGACCTGCTCCTTACATTTTACTTCTACAGTTGAAGTCACCATAGAGCCTTCTGACTTGGTCTCTGGAAAAACAAATAAACAAACAAACAAACAACCCCAGCTGTGCCCCTTGCTAGTTTGTGAACTTGGGAAAACTCCCTCACCTTCAGTTTCCTTATCTATAAAATGGGGATCCTAACAATACCTACCTCCAAGGTTGCCGTGAAGATTAAATAAGCTATAACTGTAACTATGTGAAGGTGACTGGCATAAGATAGATGAGTAAAGAACAGAGAATTTTCCTCTTCTCTGACAGTGGGAAATGCTAACTAGGACGTGACTGGGTTCTCTATATTGCTTGTGTTTTAATGGAGGACTTTCTATCTGAACAACTAGCTATCATTTTTGTAGAATTGCTAATTGCCAAATCAGCCTGCAGCTCTAGGCGAGGATGGGCTATGTGTAGAACTGGTTCCCTCCTGTATCATTTCAGCTTTTTTGTTTAGCTTAATTTTTTTGACTGTCTCTAGCTCTCTGCCAGGCCCTTTTGCCAGCTGGTCTGTCCTTTCTATGTCTAATTCGCCCCTGTGAACCTGCTTGGTCAGCACATCGTCTCATCTCCTTGCTATGTTTTCAGAAGTGCATCTGTCTGGAAAAGGCATTTATTATATTTACTTTAACTGGTCTCATTTGGCAAGGTGGTCTGGGATTTCAGCTCAGGAGGAAAACAGCTTTGATTATACTGCCTTTGTTTATTGTACGCACTTTTTGCTGTGTATCCCTTGTCTACTAAGACGGCAAATACTTTTGTGGGAAGCTAAGACAGAAGTTAAACAGTGTCTGTCTGTGAGCACATTGGCAGTCCCTGACCCCCTGCTGCATCTCCCTCATCTACAAACCTTGCCTTGCATTTCCAGTCACCAGCCTTTCAGTAAGGTCCAGCAGGTAGGCTTTCTTGGTTTGGTGTGCCATGACTGGGACCCACACTCCTAGCAAGGCTTCATGGTGACTGAGGGCACTGCCCTTGTCCATACCACCATCATCTTGCCCTTTTACTTCAGCAATAGCCTCCTGGCCTCTGTGACCTTGTTTTTTCCTTATTTAGACTCCCTCCATGCCTCTCTATTACCCACAGCAACCTGAACTCTTTCTCTCTCTCTCTTTTTTTTTTTTTTTTTTTTTTTTTTAAGAGAGAGATTTTTGCTATAGGGTATATGCTTGCCAAAGAGACAGAGAGAGAGAAAGTGATAAATCATCCCCTCCAGGGTGGGGGGAAGGCCATGTTGTAATCTCTTCTCCTCCTGGGATTTTGGACATGCATGCATACACTCCCATTGTGAGTCTCAAGCCACTGGGTCTAGGACTTGAACCATGGTCAACAAATCGGGGTCCAGCACCTTAACTACTATACCACCTGCTGGCCCCACAACCCAAACTACTTTATAGGGTATATAAGGCATGACTAGGCTCTCGCATTATAGCTAGCCTCTTGCAGTCTATACCTCAGTCAAAATTAACTTGTACAGTTCCTTCCTTATCTCTCTCTCTCTTCCTTTCTTTTTTCTTTTCAGAAATAGTGATCTTGGAGCTTTTGGGCCACCTGGAAAGTCATGACACATTTTTGCATAGAAAAACATAGAAAAATCCATCTTGACTTTCTCAAAAACCTAATAGTATGTGAGAGATACTGTACTGGGAATTTAGTAAGAAGCAAAAACAAACATGGTCCAACTTCCATAGAACTTTGGGTCTAGCGTGGGGCCAACAATCAAATCATCATGCACACATGTGTACAATGACAACATGGGCAGTCTGAGAGGAGAGTGGTAACTAGTGAGATGAGGTTGTGGGAGAGAACTATCTGACCTTGCCTGAGAACCAGACAGGCCTTCTGAGAAGCTGAAATGAGGACTTGTAGGTAGGAGAACAGCAAGTGCTAAGCCCCGTGGCAGACCATGGACCTGGAACTGGAGAGTAAGACAGGGAGACCAAGCAAGCTGACAACCATGTTCACAACTTGGGGTTTATCTCAAGAGCAGTGAGAAGTCCCTGGAATGTACACACAATATGATGACATAATAAAAAATGTGCTTTGACAAGATCACTATGATGTGAAGAGTGAATTCAATGGGGCAGGAGAGAATGTGGGAAGTTTACTGTGGTGGTTAAGATGAACCATGATAGTAGTTTAGATCAGGTAATGTAGTACAATGGAGAATAGGAGACAGACTTGATATGTACTCAAGAGAGAGATATCAGTAGGATTTGCATTGGGCTGGATGTGGGATGGGTGGGATGGAGTAGTGAGGGTGTAGACTTAGCAGCTGACATGGTCCCAAGAGATGGTTCTCACTCACCTGTGAGGGTGGCCCTGGTAGTTGGACCAAAGCTCTTGGGGACCAGCACCTCATGGTACTGCTCGCCTGCCAGGGTGCTGTACACAACCTTGTACTCCTGAGCCTCTGCCTCGCTGTTGTCCCACTCGAGGTCAAGGCTGGTTGCTGTTCGTGAGCCAACTCGCAAGTTCTTAGGGGCATCGATCTCTACAAACACACAGATACCACCAACGTTACACATGATAATGTACATCGTGATACATTTTTAAAAAAGTTTATTGTATTCATGAGTAATATAAAGAAGATTATGATGATAATAAAAATAAAAAACTTTAAAAAAATGTTTATTGTATTCATGAGAGAGTATATATACGTGCACGCTGAAGAGAGAGGCACCCTTGATAGGATTTCATCATGCCATGATTTCTTCCCCTAGTTCTCCAACTTATCAGGATCTTGGCCACACATGCATGTGCTGCATTTTGAACTTGAAAAAGCTTTGAGGTGAGTGCCCCCACTTCCTGACCCTTTGCCTCACGTTTGAGTAAAACTTGTGGCTTCCCCTTAGCTTTTGGTCTGCCGGGCTGGCTGTGACTCATTCCTTGGGTAGGTTAGAGAGTTTCATTTAGGGTTAGATAATAACTTTTTTTTTTTTTTTTTTTTTTGGAGAGGTTTTTGCTATAGGGCGCGTGTGCTTGCCAGACAGACAGAAAGAGACAGAGAGACAGAAAGCGAGAAATCAATCCCCAGGGGTATGGCCACGCTGCAATCCCTTCTCCTCCATTCTGCTCTCGGGATCTTGGGCACGCATGCACACATGCCCGACGTGAGTTTAAGCCGCCGGGTCCGGGACTCGAACTGCGGTCGACTACGTGGGAGTCCAGCGACATAGCCATTACGCTAACTGTTGGTCCCAGATAATAACTCATTTTATACTTCCTCCATTGTCATTCAAGACTTCCAATAGTGTTCTAGAAACTTTAAAATGAACCAATTAATATAATAAGTCTAAAAACAAAGCAAAGGAAACCACGGCAGGAGAAATCAGAGACAGCTCTCAAGAGGTTAAGAGGGAACAGAGCAATATCAAATTTGACCACTAAGCAAAAAGACAGCAGTTGATTTCAAAATGTTGAAGTTTAAGATGCCTTCCCCTGGGTTTATTTGTATTGACACTGCTAAAAAGTTTGCAAGTTGGAAAATTAAGATAAACAAATTAAGATAAAAGAGAATGTGTGATTGGAAAAAACATGAGTTTTGGTGTCAGACCTCAGTTTGATCCTCGCTGGGCCTTAATGACCACCTCTGTAAAGGGGCAAATAACATACACATTTTGGGTTGCTGTACGGGTTAGACAGTGCATGTGAGGTTCAGTGGTCCATGCATACAGCCTCAGGAAAATGGTTCCAGGACCTTCTCCCCCATGAGTACCAAAATCCACAGATGCTCAAGTTTCTCTTCTAAAATGGCTTGCTCTTTGAATATATCCTATGCGCATCCTTCCATATACTTTTAATCATCTTTGCACTAGTAAAGTATCTAATACAGTGTAAGTGCTATGTAGTCGTTACACCATATTGTTTTTACTTGCATTGTTTATTATTGTATTGTCATTGTTTATATCTTTTTTAATACACATTTTAATCTGAATATTTTCTATCTGTGGTTTGTTGGATCTGTTGAATGAAGAACCCACAGATGTGCAGGGAGGGGAGGTAACTATCTGTGATTGGTGCTTGGTGTGAAATTAGGCACTCTAGCCCTGAGCTGGTGTTCTATTGCCTCCAGAACACTTTCTGAGTTCTAACTGAGATAGGAGGGATGTTTCAACCTGCGGTGAGAACATTACAAACACACTAAATGTGACAAACAAAAAGTGGCTGAGAGATTGGGTCTGAACCAGTGGAACCAAGTTGTTGCCTGAAACAACCACTGTCCAGCTTTCAAATTCATTAAACCCCTATCATATTGTATTAACATGCTAGATAACACTCCTACCTGCTCAGTTAGGAACAACCATGACAACAAACAGAACTACCCTAATAAAGCTAGAAAATAGGAGGGTGGTTCCAGAAAAATCATTGCCTTTGTTCAGGAAAAAAAAAATTATAAATAAACTGTGCCTTACTTAGTCTGGCATTAAGTCAAGCCATATGAACCAGATACCCACCAAAGTTTGGCACCTGCCCTGCCTCTAAAGTAGCCCTTCTATCTTCTCTTTAGGTGACAGTTTTCCCCTTTCTGTCAGAGGAACAAAACTGTTCATCCATCTCTCATGGGACTGCTCTACCTATGGAGTAGTTTACTCTGTACACTTTCTTTAATAAACCTGTTTTCATTCTCCCTCAATAGCTTGCTCTTAAATTCTTTCTTACATGAAGCCAAGGTCCTTCACACCCCAGGTAGAGATTCCCACAGGCTGAGTCTCCTCAGTAACATAAGAACATGGCACCCTCGGTGCTTGTTCTCTGAAGTTCCAAGGATTCCAATATAAGGAAAGGATCACCAGCATCGAGGTTTCTCCCACAATCCTGGGGAAGCCTCTTGTCTCTCCCAGGACTGGCCATCTCCATAGGCATCTCTTTCTTTAGACCAAAACATGAAAAAACTTGCAGGGTTATGAGGTGCTGCCCTGAAAAACTGCTATTGGAAAAGTTCCAGATAGTTCTTATCTTTGAGACTTGAATGTAACTCTAGAGTAGACTAGCTATTCCTTCTGAGAAAACCTCCAGTGGGTTGTTATTTGAAAATGCAAGGCGAGTATCCACCAATTGTTCTTGTGGAAGACTGGAATGTGTGAATCAATCTGAAGGCAGAGGCTTCAGAGTGAAAAGTGTTCTGTTTAGTGATGTAAATTGGGTGAATCCTTTAACAGATTTATGTCTCTGCAGCTTATTCTCCCTGAGAAATGTTTCCTCACTCATTGTTCTTTAGCATACTAGATATAGTACATTCTTGACATATTCTTTTTTAAAAACTCTTTTTTAAATTAAATTTTATTTATTCATTCATCTATTTTAATATGACCAGAGAGAGACACACCGAGAGAGAGGGAGAGAGAAAGTGAGAAAACAAACCACCAGGTCCGGGTCTCGAATCATGGTCGGCCATGTGGGAGTGTCCAGTGCCTTAACCACCACGCCACCTGCTAGTCCCCACATTCTTGACATATTTGATGTGTTCTTTCTCCAGCAGTAGGATGGAGAAGAGGGGCCTCAAGAAGTGTGTGGAGGGGGACCCTGGATTGCAGCCCCTACATCTCAGGCATGAGAAGAGGCTGGGTACAAGAACTGGATTGAGTTTGGGGCTAGGGGTATGAACTGAGCTGATCAAAACAAAGAGAGGGTGAGTGTTAAGACTGAGACCTGTACCTAGTTCTAAACAATCAGAAATCCATATCCTGGTAATGTTAGACTATGATTTTTTTTTTTCTTTAGTCATGATAGAACATGCGCATGCACCAGAGAGAGAGAGAGAGAAAAGAGAAAGAGGGACACCTTTCACAGGGTCTGGTCACACTGCAATCTGCAGTTCCCTTCCTCTAGTCCTCCAGCCTGTCAGATGGTGAGCACTCACATGCATGCCTCGAGTAATTCAGTCTGACCAGGCTGGAGACTCAAGACATGGTCGCCATGTGGGATCCAGCTTCTCTTAAGCAGTGCCTTACAACTGCACCATGGAACTGGCCCTGTTTGACCTGATTTTTATTTTTTGGTTTTTTTTTTTTTTGGTCCTAGGACTTCTACCTCTCATTTTTTTCTGAAGGGACCAGACACTTACAATATCAACGATCCTAAAAATGAGGTCATTCCTAGAAGGGCTCAGAAGGTGGATCTTGGAGCCAGAATGTGATGAAATTGTTTGTCCACCTGGGTCTTGAAGCCTGATCTCTAGGAGGGACAGTGAAAGGCCAGCCCTATAGTTGGGAGCGGAGTCAGCAGGCTAGGCCCTGTGAAGGGACTCGGGACTGTGGACTCTGGTAATAGACATATTGAAGATGGAATTCTGATTACTTTTTCATATCTCCAAAATCCTTTCCAGAGGGCCTAGAAGGATCACACCTACAAATGTTAATAGGGTTATGCCTTACTATCTCTATTAAAGTATATCTCAGACATTCTTTTGTTGATCTTTTCCTGAGATACAGAGCTTTTTTTCCAAGCACCAAGAATTTCAAACTTACTTACAGCCTACAAGCTCCTACTTCTAGATATCTCACTTTGCTGGGGCAGAGGACTCCTTATGTAGAGGACTCCAATGTAGAGGACTCCTTATGTTGATTGATAACTATCCTGGTCTCAAAAGTAGAAACCAAACCACCATGTCTCAGCATGCTTGTCTTTCTCCAGATACGTCATTCAATTTTGTGCTTAGTCATAAACCATATCAATGATTATTTCTACAGAGTTGGTTATTTCCGTTGACAATATCTAGTCCCTTAAACATAAATTAGGTCAAGTGATTCCTCCACTAACAGGCAACTTTTCTGTTGCTTCCTATTAAAACTCCTAATTGTAGCCTGCAGGGCTCTGCATAATATGGCGCTGCCAGCTCTCTCAAACATCGCCTTGTCACACTTCTCTTACTCACTGTGCCCCAGCTGCATTGCCTTTTTCCTGCTCTTGAAACTGTGAAAGTAACACAGTTCAGAGCAGTCTGTGGAATTCAAGGAATTCAAGGTCCATACAAATTTTATATTTGATTAAGTCTACACCCATCAAGGTTATTGCCCAGAAGGCATGTTTCAGTTTACATTAACAGCACTGTGACCACAAAGGATTATAGACTTTACAAAGTGACCCCTAAACTTTCTTCATCCCAGCATTTTGGGGTTCATAATGTAGAAAGTAACGTATAGCCAATCAGTTGGCTGTGTTATTTTAAACAGATCAGCATAAACTCTTGATAAACAATTTGTAATCTCTCCACCTCTTGCCCTTATCTTTATTATATAAACCAGCTTTCTTGGTCACCATTTCGATGATGAACATATGTCTGGAAAACCAGAGTCTGTTTATCTGGGTGAATTTGTCCTCAGCCCTGGCTCAAATGAATAACTTTTATTTCACTTATTATACCTCTTCTTTCTTTGTAGGTTCATAAAACACATCAAGCGCATTCATAGCCCAGGGCCTTTGCACTGGTTGCTACCTTTGCCTAGAATCCTCATCTTCCGATCCTCACATAGCTTAGGTCTCAGTTCAAATGTCACCCCCTCAGAGAAGCCTTTGCAAACTACACTATCCAATGCATCTCTCCTTCTATATCATCCATGACACATCTTAACACAGCACTCATGATTGACATTATCTTGTATGTTTCTTTTCTTCTTCATTGTCCAGTTTGTTCCACCAGAGTGTAATTTATGTCAATGGAGGTCATGTCTGTCTTGTTTATTCTGTTGCTTAGAGCCTAAAACATGCTTGGCACTTTGTAAGTGTTCAATAAGGACACATTGAATGGTTGATGCATATTGCCAATTCTCTATTTTGCTACCTCAAAGCTTTTAGAAAAGCCTTGTTTCAACCTTGGGCCCTTGAGGATACTTGGGGAGAGGCAGTGCAGGCAAAGAATACCTTGGCCTGGGGTGGCTGATTTTTGCAAGGGTTGGAGGTCCCTCTGCTCTCTGCAGCCAGAATCTTGGCTGAGGTGACAAGTGCTATCAAGGTTGAACTTGGGAGAAAAGGCCCTGCAGAATTCCAGAGTGGAATCACTGCCAAGTAGGGGAGAGTTTGAACTATTATGACTTGGGCATTGGTATTAATTTCCTAGGCTGCCCTAACAAGGTACTGTGAACAATAGAAATGTCTTAATGGAAATTTATTGTCCCAAAGATCAGAAGTCTTAGACAAAGGTGTGGGCAATATTGCTTTCTTCTGAGGGCTATGAGGAAGAATCTGTTTTAGGCCTCTTTCCCAGTTCCTTAGGGTTTGCTAATGATCTTTGGTGTTCCTTGGCTTATAGAAGAATGACCTTGATTTCTACCTTCATTGCCACAAAGCATCCTACCCCTAAGTGTGTCTGTCTCCATGTTCAAATTTTCCTTTATATAAGGACATAGTTCTACTGATTTAGAGCCTTCCTTAATGACCTCGTCCTTATGAAAGATGTATTGTTGGGCGAAAGAAGTCAGGCTATGAAAAAGAGACGTTACATATCTCTACTTAACACATACTGACTGCACTCTATGGTAGAGACTGAAAGCCTGGAGGGCATAAAAGCATTGAAAATAGTTATGTACACTGGAGACAGTGTAGAAGGAGGCTGGGAGAGGGGAAGAATGTAGGGAAGGAAATTAGGGAGAAAAATAGAAAAGTAAGACATTTGTGGGACACAGAAATGGTTTATTATCTATTGATGATAATGTGTATAGTATTATCAACTGGACTGGTCTGAGGTGTATTTCATGTTGGGTAAATTCTCTCTACAAGCTAAATGATGTATAGTGATCGAATGTATATAACAACAACAACAATAATAATATTAATAAAAATTTAGAACTGACCTCATCTTTACTTGGTCATCTGTAAAAAAGGTCGTATTCACAGGTACTGGGGGTTAGGACTTCAACACCTTTTGAGGCAACACAATTAGACCCATAGCAGCATTGAAGAGAGGTCATTCAGGTCAAAGTGGCAACCTCGGACTGGCCAAATATACTAGTGGCTGCATTTGGGCCTTTGAGGGATATGCTCAAGACAAGGCTGCAATGGACAGAAGCAGTCCCGGGAGATTCCCCACCTGGAAACCAGAGTTGCTGAAGACAAGGGAGAGTTTGTGATTGGCCTCCAGATTTCCATGGGCTGGTGGCCTCAGTGGGCTTCCATTGGGCTCTTCACTTTTACAGAGCTGCTCTAAGACCCAGGCACTTCTCGCATTCACCAAGCAGAAAGCAAATCTCAGTTTAAATTGCCTGTGCGATTAGTGCACTCCCCGTGCTGAAGCTATCACCTGGAAAAGCACTTTGGCTAATTTGAATTTAAGCAGTGTTCTGAAATGACTGAGGGCCCTATGGCAAGGATCTGGGTCCCTTCTCATCATTCAACCAGCACCTGCCAACCTGCATCTTGAGAGTATCTGCAAAGCTGTTTGGCCACCTCACTTCTTTCGCCCTTTGTGAGCAGAGGCAACATGTTTGAGGTGCAGACCGAGGCTGTATAGAGAAGGCAGCCACCTAACAACTGCCAATCTGTCAGGCAGGCAGAAACAGAAAATCACACAGCAATGAACTGAAACGCAGGGGGAGCTAGGAGGTAGGAGTAATTGTCTTGATTGGAATTTTCCTGGGCCACCGGCCAATTTTGCTTCCATCTTGTGGACCTGAGCATTAAGAATTTCCTTTTCATCGTGCTTCTGGAAAGCTCTCCTCTCCTTTTTTGCCTCTTCAAACTCCTTATCAGAACAGAGCACAAAGAAACCACTTTTCAAACAAAACTATCTTAAAATGAAGAAAGGAATGCAGGACTCACAGCCCACAGGAGATACTACCACCCTAGCAAGGGATATTCTGAGGTGGGACGAAAGGCTGATCTTGAGTTAACCAAGAAGGGACATTTGGATGTCCTTCCTGCCTCAGGATTTGCCCTGAACTTTTTTGGTTAAGGCAGAGAGAGGGTGGGAAGACAGTGGACAGAATTTTGTTCCTTTTACCCCCAGAATATTTAGTCACTGAGGGTCCCAAGATATGTTCAGTAGAAATCCCATTGGCCATTCTCTGGGTTGGGGTAGAGAGTGGAGAAAAGGGCCAAAGAAAAGCCTTTGGAATCTCTTTCAGAATCGCACATGCCCTCCCAGTCCCTCAGTGTGTATACCTGCTCCATTTTAATTGGGAAGTCTCCCCTCTCCTGATATCTCCTTTGGGGTAGAGAGAGCCCAATTCTGAGATTCCTAGCCTCTCTCTTTCACTGAGGAAGATGGACTTACATAAATGGGCAGTTTTGCAGCAGGACACAGGTGCTGCCCTTCTACTCCCTTTCGCCTGGGTTTAGCCCCTGCCTGGATCTCATGCTGCATGTCTCAAGAGAAGTGCCAAATGCCTGCCACATGGAGAGGCTTGCCCAGGCCCACAGTGGCCATGCCATTTGCAAGCCCACCTGGCTGTAACAGCAACTACATGCTCCAATCTAGGGACATTTTGGCATCCATTTGTCATACTCTTTGTCTTATTCATCAGCTCATTTTAAACACATATGGAGTGGAGGGGTGCTATTTATTGAGCTTTTGTAAAGCCCCCTGATGTACTTTATACTGTAATAAGCTCTAATGCCATAACCCAGGGAGGATGACTGATTAGTGGTTCCTCTAGGGAGTCCAGCGACATAGCCATTACGCTAACTGCTGGTCCCGAGGAGAAGGGATTGCGGCGTGACCATCCCCCCCGGGGGGTGATTTCTCGCTTTCTGTCTCTCTGTCTCTCTCTGTCTGTCTGGCGAGCACACACTGGTGCTTAGATCTTATAGATAGTACATTTCCTTTGATTCCTGGGACAACTTAGAATGGGTAGAGTCATTTGTTGACATGTGACCTCCCTAAGGCAGAGTGGCTAAGACCAAGAATCTGTATTAGATAGAAACCCAATCATTAATGTGATCACAGGCCATTACTAATCTAGTGAGGGTTCCAGGTAGCCAGTCCTTGGGATGGTGACTGTCTTACCTGCCCACTAGCTAGCCAAATTGATGAGCATTGAGAGAGCCAGGGAACATGTTACCCTAAGTTTTGGCCTTTCCTGACTGTTGGTGAAGGTCTGTAAGGGTCCGGGTCACCTTGGGAAGGGGGGTTGTGGTTAGCCTAGCAAGGCAGAAACATTAATGGGCTTTGTTCAGCCTCCCATCTATGGGATCAGCCACATAATAGCCTTATTTCTAGTACTAGCAAATGCCAGGATGAGTCACAGGATGTTAGTTGGAAGGTCTGCTAAAGGTTGTACAGATTGGACTTTGCACAAAACCAAGCAGTACCATCATGGTAGTGTAGTCATATATTTATAGAATTATTACAGCCATTTCCAGGAAATGGCAATGAAATGTCTCGAGGAAGGGACACCTTTCCTGAACTCTCACAAAATTGCTATGGGTCTAGCAATATGGATGTTTAAATGTCTTTACATCAAACTTGTCATGTTATAAATGAGAAACCCAAGACCCACAGGGGGAAGGGACTTATATGTAGTCACAGGTCTGTCTGGAAGCAGCGGTAGGAAGAGAATTTACTTCTCCTTGTTATATTTGCACTCTTTTTTTTTTTCCCCCTGTGCCCAAAGCCTCTCCCTTCTTTCTTGCAGATGTCCAAAAACACACCATCTCATTCCTTTCATTCTTCTCTTGCTTTGCCAGAATCAGCAACTGGCTAACCTCTCTCTTCTGTTTCATGTTCTCTGCCCCACCACAGCCTTACCTGTTGTAAACTGAGTGGTGGTGGAATCACTCTCATTGGTCCCTCGCACTGCACTGACCGACACCTCGTAGCGGGAGCCAGGCCTCAGGGCCTGCACGGAGTATTGGCTCAGGGGAGGCTGCAGGCGGAAGGTCGTCTTCCCACCTTCCCCGCCCACTAAGCCATACTTCAGGAGAATGAAATCAACTTTGGCTCGAGGTGGGCTCCACTCCACAAAGGCCACGGTGTCGGAGACATCTCGAACCAGGATCTGCGTGGGCCCGTCAATGACTGAATGAGAAAGATAAAATAGAACAAAAAGTTTGACTGGCATCTAAGTCTGCACATCACTTTTCTCCCTTCCTCTGTACATTAGTCTCGTTAGTCAGAGAGAGGATTTGTATTACCATGTGATTTTTACAGATGGGGAAAATGAGGCACAGTAAGATGAAATATCCTTCCTGATGACACATAGTTTGACAACAAGAGAATTGACCCTAGTATTCTGTTCCCCTAAATTTTGGCCTAATTCTCCCTTCACCAGTCTATGTGGCAGGAGAGGGGCACTTCCTGACCTGAGAGAGTTGGCCCGCTTTTGTCTGAGGACCAAGAACTGAACTTCTGGAGTATGCTCTGTCGTCCACTTAACCCTTTCTTTATATCCTCAGGGAAGACCTCTTAAGTGACCAGCCCCATATAAGCCCCAAAGACTTCTAACTCAGTTGCCAAAGAGGTCATCATGAGTATCCAAAAGATGTCCCTATTCTGCCACACTCAATACTCAGCCTAGTCCACCCAGCTGCTAAGACCTAAGGCCATAACAAAACCCAACAGACGTTAGCATTTATGAATGCAAAACATACCTTCTGGAGACACTTGCTCCTCTGAGTGAAAAGGAACCTAGCTTTGGAACCACCTCTTTTGAGTATTTTTTCCCCACATGTTCTTACATATTCCTGAGCCAGGAGGGTACTGCAATCACAGAGACCCCCAAGGTGCTCCAGCAGGTGTCTCTCATAAACCCTGACCTTTGGCATTGTGTGGCTGAGGGGAACATCATTTTGGAATGACATTACCTTAGGAAAGCTGCTAAGTGTTCTATAGAGCCACCATCCATGGGTTCAACACCCACTTGACTTTTATTCATACCAAATTAGATGAAGGAGTGGGGATATGGGAGAATAGAAAAAGAAAGAGCTTCGTAAGAACTGAAAGTGGCAGTACCAGTGCCTCATGGGATATCTGCTAGGTCCACATCTTTGAGAATTACTCATTATCTCCTCCCAGAATAGGCCTAACCTCCATGTTTGCACTTATTATATAACTGCACCCATCTGGTTGGAGCTGGTTAATATTAATATTCTTTAAGGATTTGGACTTGGAACCAGAGACGGTGGTTGGGCCATGTAGAATCAGGGCTGGTGTGGCCGTTGTCTACTATATTCATACAGAATAGGAATCATCTGATCTGGAGAGAGAGAGGGATAGGAAGAAAGGGAGAAGGAGCAAGAAAGAAAGGGAAAGAGAGAGAAGATGAAGAGAGGGGAGGAGGATAGAGGGGAAGGAAGGAAAGAGAAGAGAGCAAATGTACACAGAGGAGCAGAAATGAGTATGAAGCTTCTATACAGATGGAGTAACTCAATTCCTGATGTTCTGTTTTTTGGTTCAAGTCTTTTGTGAGGTCCAGATGCATTCCTGGCATTGGGTCTCCATGAGACATTCTATGTATATCCATTCAGCAAACTCTTCTTTTGTTCCAGCCAGTTTACGTTTTTCTTCCTTGTTACCCAGGAGTCTTGACTATGGCTTATTTCTTAACCAGTCCACACTGGACCACCTCCTGCTATCTCCAGAATGGAGTTTCTCTCTCAGGACTGTCTCAGGCTGACCTTGAACCTCTCAATTTTTCAGAGTTAGGTTTTTCCTTGGATACCTCTCTCTCTTGCCAGGCCTAGTGCATTCCTATTCTCTATTACACACAGTTTAGGATTTTTGGTCCAGCACCAGACCCCTTGAAAACCACCAGACCATTTGGATGCCACCTGGTTTGGAGTTGGAATGACGTCCTGTTTACCATATTTGAGATAGTAATGTGATTTAACAGAACATATCCAGACGGTTTCTTTTCAGCATGTTGCACTTGGTAGTTTTACATAACTTGGGCCTTTTCTATTTCATTTAATTTAATTATGAGGTGAGGGAAACGGCCTCCTAGCTGCTGTATAAGCATAATGCCTAAAACATAGTAGACATTGAGTGAATGAGTGTTGGGTAAATTAAATGAATGGATGATCCTCTTTATTCATGCAAGTGAAGGGAAAGGTTTTAGTGAACTGAAGCTTCTTGAGAAACAAACAAATGTGTCAGAGAAACTCAGATAACATAAGGCTTTTGTTCTTCAACTCTTTAGATCCCCAAATCCCTAATCGTAATGGATTGACCAGATTAGAATGTGATTATGTATCACAGAGGGCTCTAACTGCAGGAGGTCTCGTAATTTGCATTCACAAAGGGGCCTGCTTGGAAGAAGCCAGTCTGCCTGATGAAGTAGCAGAGCTTCACAGGAGGGGGTTGGTGTAGGTTAGACCTTAGCAGAAGGAAATAATTAAACAATCCTTTCCTAAAAACAGCAGACCAGTTTGGGAGCAAGCCATTTCTGCAGCCACCTTGGTTTTTGCTCTTTCGTTGGTCATAGGTAGTAATATACCATTCTAATCAAGTAAGTGTCAGCTTGCTTTTAACTGAGGACCTTGTTTCTAAACAAATACAAATCTTACTCAAAAACTAAATGGGGGAATAAATTTTTTTTCCACCCCCCCCCCCGAGATTCTGTAGATGATGCCAAAATATTTAATAGGACATTTTTTCTTCTTAATTGAAAAAAAATCTGCCTAGTGTTACCACAAATCTCTAGATCTGGAAATTTTAATTTTAATCTTAAGGAACTTCCAAACCAAAAAATACTGCACATTTTGTAAAAATATGGTTTGAGTAAAGACTAAGGCAGGTTTGGACTCCTTTCTCCAAGTACTCTCAATACTTTGGAAGAAAAACAAACTTCAATTGTAACATTCTCTATCCTCTTATGAACCATCTTCTTGTTTAGCCTTTTGTTTTAAATCACTGGGACGACTTGGGGACCTAAACATCCCATATCCGAAGAGGAGAAGCTAACGTGTTATCAAGTGTCAACTTTTCAGATTCTGGCATAACCTTGGAGAATAGAACTGTGGAAAAACTACAGCCCTTAGCATTCTAGAGATTCCTAAAGGGTACTTTAGGTTTTAAGGCTAACGAGTTTCTTTTAAGGCATAGACCAGAACAGTGGTTTTAAAGCCTTTTGGGGGGATAAAACTTTTTTTGTCTGTCTTAAGAATGAAATCTTAAATCGTTGGGAAAAATAGAAAACAGATCAAAATGGAGCCACCCTGGTTGGAGAAAGGGGAGAAGGAGTAATTAGAGGCCTGAATCTCCACATGATCCTACCCTCGTTACTGCCATGGAACCCCATTGCTCAAATGGAACATAACGAATGTCACAATAGCTTCAGAGCAATGTTTTCTAGACTGGGCATAAGCTGCAACGCCTGATGCTGTTTAGTTTGGATCCAAGTAGCAAAGCATGAATCACTAATCCATAAACATAGTCTCATTACATATTGTTATGGTTCTCTTTTCTGGCCAATTTGGCCTTGTGTCCTGGACCTAAGACTGGCTTTCTGAGGTGTCAATTTCTGTTTATGAAAAATAAAGCTGTACTAATATTCGCCTATCTCAGTTTCTGTTTCTGACAGGAAAAGTTGCCTGACCTCTGTTGTCTCAGCTCTCCTATCAATAAAATGAGAAACAAAAATAATACCAGATGCTATTTATAACTTTTGAGAAATTCTTAGTGGGGGCACATATACACATCACAGCTGCTAATGTACGGCATTGAAAATGACCATCCTTGGGGAGCTAAGGAAACCATAAGGCAAAATATGATATCATTAGTGAACTGATCCTGAAAATATGATAATCTTAAATGAGATAAACTGTGGGGATAAAATAATAATCAAATTTAGTTACCACTTTGAACCCTACCAATACTTTCTGATTTCGAACGATTTTTGTTTTTCCCTACTGCTTTCAGTTCTAAGCATGTTCTCTGGATAAATGTGTACATGGCCGGTATTGAGCACTCACCCTCATCAACATAGTGCTAATCACTTTGTGTGCTGTATCTAATTCAGTCCCCATATTAATTCAATGAAGGAGGCTATTACTGCTCATCATTGTTAAATGAATTGAGGGTTGGGAAGATTTAGCTACTGTCTCCAAATCTCACAACAGGTAAGAATGAGTCAGCTCTTGCAGCTTCCAAAGCTTATGACACTAGGGCGTTGACAAGCCTTCTAATTGAGTAAGATCAGAAACAATACACTGAAAATCTTAACAAAAATTTTTTCTCCATAGAACACTCTCCCAGACTTATGTGTTTGCAAGGATGAAGAAGGAGAAAGATGATCACCTAAACATCTTTTAGAGTAGCTCCATCTCCAGGTACCAACATCTTTTCAGCTCTGGAATGAATCCTGGTATTTCTTTTGTCTCTCCACTTGTTGGGCAATTCTGTGTTTCTTTGTCCCAAGTGATCTACTGGGTAGCTAAAGGGAGAAGTACTGGAAGTACTCACCAGTGGAAACGCTGGCTGAGGTAGGGGGACTCCGAGCTTGTTCTTTCAGAGCCACCACGTTAACAATGTATTCCTCGCCAGGCTTTAGTCCTGTCTGGTTAAAGGAGGTAACATCACTGGGTACCTGAGCGATCACTCCTCCTTCATTGTTCTGGAGGGTAGGGAGAAGCAAAGAAAGCAAGAGAAAAATCATTGGGAGAGATACCTAATGAGAGAAAGATAAATATGTGGAACATCGAGTGTGAATTGGGAGTTAAAAATAGGGGCTGCATCTCTTCCCTTCATGCTGATAGCCAAGTGTCTAGGGCCAGAACAACTCCCAGCAGGCTCAGTAAGAATGCCACTGCTCTATGTGGATTTGGCAAATGAAAAACCAATTTTAAAGAACATTTCTTTGGCCTCTTCTGAGTTTGTTGAGTTTGCCAATAAAAACTAGTCACAAGGTGATACAGATTGGCTCTTGCCAAAGATGAAATACTTGATGGTTATGGTTAACATCCATCAGATTTTTTTGGCATTTATCATGAAGATCATGCTCTAGGCTATTTAGAAGAGTGTAGTTGTGTGTGCATGTGTGTAAACATCTTCTTAGACACACACAACACATCTCAAACTGAGACATTCTCAGATTTTGTTTTTTATAAGCTGGAGCTGTTTTGCTATATCTGGAGTTTCTCATGGTGTTACACTGGGTGCAAATCTATCAATGTCTTGTTTCTGCTTCACCCAGATGACTTAGGACTCAGTGACACAACTGACTATGATGTACAAAGAAAAGAAAATGGAAACATGGAACAAAGGATAATACAAAGCAGAGAGAAAAGAGAAAAATGAGCAGAAGAGGAAATGAGAAAGAGCAATTTGGTGATGTTGGATTTAGGGTTTCCTTCCTTTCTTTCTTCCACTATTTACTTATCTTACATTTTTTGAATGAGTGTCCTTGGAAATGGAAGAGACAAGAGGGCCCTTTTTGTGACACTGCCCTTCTCCTCAATTCTTTGGTCTCTGTCACCAGAGTGCCCTCTATGTAATTTATAAACATACTCTTATAAATCAGTATGGTAAATGCCCTCTAGTGGCTCAATCTGTAAGTCACAACTGCTTTCCATGTAGCCCTGTGTTTGGCCTTGGCATGCCCTGGCCAGCCCCTCTCTTGAGAGGGGATGTCAAAATGTTTGTGGAAAAACAGAATTAAAGTGAAAGTTTATTTTAGTGCAATTTTTTAAAAAAAAAATCCATGCATAGTTATTTCATAATATGTATTTTACTCAACTTTTGAAGACCTCTCTAGAATTTTACGCATTGGATGTAAAATAGGAGAACTTGGCATAATTTTTTGTCTTCCCGAGCCGCAGGGTGACATGATTTTTTTTCTGTCCTGTTATAAGTCCTGTTGCCTGCCATTCTTTATTGGCCATTTTAACTAATACAAGACATATAATAAAACATCTGTATAGAATGTCTGTTTAGATGAATTAAACTTGCTGTTATATGACTATGTCCATAAAAGAACATGAGGCATCTAGGTTTAGTAGAGAGAGCCCTAGAATAGAAGCTGCAGATCCAGGTTCTCAACTTCAGCCTATCACCAACTGGCCGCACGATGTCATTTAAGTTTTCTGAGTCTTAGTCTCTATAAAGTAAGCTAGGTGTAAAACAGGGAGTCATACTCTGAACTCAAAGAGCCAACAATCCATGGCTCTAAGAATTTTGAAGTAAAAGAATGGTGAAATCATAGTCTTATTAGCCAAAAATATGTCATTTATCATTAAGTCTGATAAATGACTGAAAAAATCATCTTTGATGTTGAAAAAGAAAGACAGAGGAAAATAGTATGATTGCAGCTCACATCCTCATGAGTGCTATAGCTTTGGAGCACACAGGTATGGCGTGCAAATTCTGGAAAACTATAGCTAGGTAGGTGTCTCTAGCAATTGGGAAAAGTTATTAGGTCATCGGGAAAGTCATGACATATTTTTCTGTTTTTCTATGCAAAAATGTGTCACGACTTTCCCAACAACCCAATGGTTTTAGGATTAATAAAACAGAACACTGCTTTAAAGAGAGGAGGAAATCTTGGGATACTTTTAAACCCATAGATTAATAATGCAATTTATTTAAGGAAATGTCAGTTAATTAATAGGTTGCGAGTTCATTATGAAAAATTCAGGAAAGCCAAGGTGATTTGTATTATGTCTCTAACCTTAGAGATTGAAACCCTGAAGCTGAATTTTGGGGCATCTGTCTGCACAGAATGAAACTGTGGGCTGAGTATGCAGCTAATTCAGTTTGGCTTTTTTTAGGTCCTAAAGAGAGCCCCAACTTTTTGGGAGTTCATAGTCACTAAATCATGGTCTATCAAACCCAAGAGCTTCCTCAGCTGAGAACTGGAACTGATGGCTGCTTCCCCATCCTCCTGTTATCTAAGGCCAGGGTACTCTGCTCAGGGTGCTCACACCTTTGAGAAAGAAATGGTCTATGGCACAGATGCCCACAATGCCCTTTTGCATCCTTAGTAACATGGACAGAAATGTTAGGTAGTGCCTTCCTTGCTGCCTGATTCTCAGTTGAATGTACAAATATTCCAAATCAGGCTGTTTAGCAGCCTGACAGGTGAGTGTTACCTTAGGTATGAAGCTGATCTCCCACCCATCAAAGGAGAATGAGAAGGGCTCCCATTGAACCTCCACGGTAGTCTCTGTGATTGTCTTGAATCGCAGCCCTCGAGGAGTGGACAGATCTGGAACACAATAATGTAGGTGACAATGTCATGGTGATCCCTGGCAGGGACAGAACGCATTGCCTGGTACTTCGTCTTGGTGAGTTCTCTCCAAATCAGAGGTATGCTGATGTGTGGTGGGCAACCCCACTCTGGCTACAAACATGGTGAGTCCCAGGTGTGGGTTGGCGCACGTCACTGTAGCCCTGGTGCTCTGCGTTGGTGGAACACATGCATAAACTTAACAAACAATCTGATAAAGTATTTTTCTATGCTTTCTATCAGATTGTAGGCTAATATTAAAATATGAAAGTCATACTTTCCTTTCTAATGTGGTAAATCTTGGCTTTTAATTCACTGCTCTTTTCAGAAAACTTGAACACTATCTTTGAAAGCTCTCCAGGGTCCCTGGGAGGTAGTGTAATGGCTAATATCAGTGTTCCCATTTTGTGCACAGGAGAAGAGAGCACAAAGAAAGTTGGCTAAAGCTGTGGAGCAAGCCAACTTGAGAAAAAAGATTAGGATGCTTTTTTTGACCATCTGATGTGCTTGAGAGAATTTTGTTTTGCTCAAATCACTAAGTCTAGGATGGTCTGAATTTTCCATTTCATGTACAGAAGCAAAACAAAAGCATATCCAAAAGACAGAAGCAGGTAATAAGATTTTTGCTCCTGTTGTACTTTTTCTTTATACTAGTGGCTCCTTCATGATTTTTCTCTTCTCTTCTTTACTCACCTTTGCCTCACTTATCTTAATTTTTCTTTTCCTCTTTCAGTCTCCCTCTTTCCCTCTCCAGCCCCTTTCTGCCAACCACACACACACACACACACACAGACACATGCACAGGTTTGGTGAGGTGGAGGTATGCTTGTCCTGATGGAGTTCCAGTTACCAGCCCTGAGATATGACAGCATGACTTTTCTCAGTTCTCCAGGGAGCCTGCTCCCATTTTAGCTTGTCTTTCATGGGGTATTCCCATTGGAAAACTGACAGATGCTCATTTTCCCATTTGGAAGCTTTCTAACGATTCTTAGTTGAAAGGCATGGCTGATTCTGAACCCACTTGAAGGGATGTCAGGTGAGTTTACATGATTTTGTCCTTGTCACCTGGGAGCTTGCCTGAGGGGATGCCCTGAATTGGCATAATAAACACCACAGGAGATGGAAACCTCATCATCACCACATGAGTATGTGGATCAGAGAGGAGATGCTTGGGAGTCGGGCCAGGAACTCAAGTGACTCATTCCGGAGCAAGGCGGGAGAAGCAGCAGATGGTGACCTGCCTCTCCACAAAATCACTGCAGATACTTAAAGCTAGTTTTCAGGCACCAAAGGAATAATAATAATAATAATAATAATAATAAAAAGTCAAATAGAAACAGGTAGGCATATTAACAGAGTTGGCATTCTTGGGGAAATCCAATATTATCACAGGATCTATGTCATCTGAAAAGCATGGGGACAAGATGACATCTTAACATTTTCCCCCTCTGCCTGTTCCTCTACTTGCCTCCTTGTAAACTCCATTTATGTCCTTTGGCTTTCATGAAGCTTGCAAGGCCAATCTTCTTACCTTGACTTTCTCCTTTTCTGTTTTTTTTTCCTCCCTTAATTAAATTAATTAATTAATTATATTATCATAGGGTGAGTGTGCTCATGAAAGGGGAGTGGGAGAGAGAGAGAGAGAGAGAGAGAAAACCCTCAACAGGATGTGATAATGCTGCAATCCTTTTTCTCCATTTCTCCATTCTGTCAGGTTTGGGGCTCCAACACGTGCCCAGCATCTTTTTCAAGTCACCAGGGCCAAGTTTAAACAGAGGCTAGCCATACGGGATCCAGATCCCACTGTGACTCCTAAGCACTGCACTGCTGGGCCAGCCCAACTTTTTGCATTTCTGAACTTTCATGACATTTCTTATCTAAGTGCCATCTTGTCATCTGAGATCTACATAAAATGGGGTTCAGTCTTTTACCCTTATCTGGTGATAAGTTCCACTTACTGACCAAGGAGTTTCCAAAATTCTAAGAGGTTTATGTTTTCATGGTCACTTCTTGTTCCTCTTTCTTGTTACTGCTGAAATCTCTGTAATACTCATGTCGCTTCTTCTTTGAAAGGTCTCTTTTCTCCTTCCACAATTTAATGAGATACAACCTCCGTTTTTGATTTTCCCAAAGACTTCTTACACAGTCTTACCAAATGCACACAGGCATTTGGGTGCATGCAGGTTTTGTAGTAGACTTGGGGTGATGAAGGCGTAGTATCACACCCAAACTCCCAGAAATTTCTCTCACCTAAATACCTCTGCATGTTTTTTGTTTGTTTGTTTGTTTTTGAAAATTCCATTACATAATAATATAGGCTCACCTCTAATCATTTTAAAATTCAGAGGTAAATAAAGAAAAAAAGGATGCTCTCCTATCTTCTTACTCCGCTCTGATGTACTGTTAATAATTGATATGCAATCTTATATTTTTTCTATGCTTAAGTAAACATATATAACATGTAGATACACATCTATAGGTGTTTCCTCCTGTTACAAGTAAAATAGAAAAACTGTCCACTTCTTATGGACAGCAGTTTAATCTGCTATCTCTCTTTCTTTCTCTCTCTCTTCTCACTGAATGTAGGCTATACATAAGAGCCTTAACTTTTAGAGCTAAAATGGACTATTAAGATATTATGTTAAACAAAAGATCAAGAAGAAATGTGTTATTTTTCTATTGGAAGTCGATGTTGTTAGCTATGGTTTTAAATAAGATTTTTCTTCCACTTTGCTTTTTATTTCCCATCTCTAACATGCCAATTGTTCCTTGCTTTTTAGACATCCTTTTTCCTATCTCCTGGTTTTCAATCCCTGACTAGATCCAAAGTCTCATACTGTACTTCTAATCAGTTAGCCCATAACAAATCAGCACTCAATAATTAAAGTACTTTTTGTTATTTGGTTCTATAATTTATAGAAACTTCCTGAATTGGAAGTGCCTTTTGAATGATGTACCCTTCTTAAGTGGGGCACGTCTGAAAGCCTTTCCCTTAAGATCAATGACTATCGCAGGCATCCCCAAAGAATTAAGAAAAGGCACCACTATCATGAATGCCCATGATCTCATGTAGGAGGAAAGAAAAATGAAGTAGGACGGGGGAATGGTACGTACGGGTGGCCACCTTGGCAGTGATGGGAAGGCTGAGGATGTTGCTAATGACAGCGTAGACGCTGATGTTGTAGGTGAGACCTGGCTCCAGCTCCGTAATGGTGACACCACTCCAATCTCCAGGCACCCTCTGCTGGAGCTGGAGGCCCCCCAGGGCCGTCGGCTGGTAAGAGATCACATATTCCGTCACTGCCATCGGCCCGTCCCATTCCAGCTCAATGGACCTGTCGCTGATACCAGCCACTCGCAAGTCCTCTGGAGGGGCAACTACCAGGAGGCAATACATAGACAGCATGAGCTCAGAGGATTGCCTTCCCCATCCTGGACTCAACTTTCTTCCTCACCTCTCACCCCCCAGGCCATGTCTATGTGTTCTTCAAGACCCAATGGCCTTGAGTGATTTCTAACTACCTTTATGGGCAGGTTCTGGTCTTTTCTGTGTTTCGTATTGCCATCTCCATAAGGCTATGAGTTGGTGGTGTGCCGCAGCCAGCTTCTCTTAGAGCTAGCTCCTCCTGACTTGTGAAAACTGATCATATTTTTAGGAATTTTATAAGACTGTTGTTAAATATAGCTCTTAAAGATTAAATTTTATAAACTTACAGTTAAATACGTTATATAAAAAGGTAATAAAAACTCTTTAATTTCAAATCATTGCACTATACCAGCTCGGTATTTAGTGATGTCATGTGGGTAGTCTGAAGTTGGCCATGGAGAGAGGATTTAACCATGGAAACTGGCAAATGCTATAAAGGCTCTTAATTTTTCCCCCTTCAGAAAGCCAGTTGTTAGATATTTAATAGCACACCACTAGACAAAAATTTTGGTAGTTTAATAAGTTACTGTCATCAGATTACCCTGGGAACCAATGTCTGATTTGGCAAGTGAAATAAAGACTCATTCTTGGTAATCGTGCAAAATATAAGAAGCCAAAACAGTAAGTCCTGGATGTTATAGCCTCATGAAGACATTCAATAGCCCTTTACTGTAGCATTTTCCAGCTTAAAAAAAGACTATTTAAATTCTGTAAGAAATGTAACTTGTGGTAAATTAATTTTTATTAGCTTTGATCTTGGAGATAATGAGAAAGAGGCATTCCTGAGGGCTTTGCTTTTTCCCTCTTGCCTTACATCTCAAATGCTCCTCAAAGTCACCAAAGGTTAGCCCACATTGAAATAGCCTTTCAAATGTGTGGTTCCCTTGGGATGTGAAGATTCACCAGTAGTGTGAGCACTGAAATAATCGAGGCTTTAAGACTAATTAAGAGTCTAACTCCGTGTGTCTGTAATTGAACCTGCCCATAGATTTGATCAAAGATCAGGCCAATATTTAAATGGTCATAATTAACTTATACCTTTATTTTTTAGTGGAGGCTTTGATTAGTTAAAGAGTTGTCATTGGTTGTGAATTTCTCTGCTGGGTAATCTCATCCTTTTGCTTTTATGAGCTGGTAGGCCTAGACCAGCTATGTGAGGGAAGAGTGTCTGTCTCCTGGTTGTTGCTAATGACAACCTCAAATCTTTGGCCAAGGCAGAAATGAGGAGTCCTTTATCCTAGACTCATGGGACAGAAATTAGCTGCATATATTTGTGATGTTGGACATTTGCTTGGATTGTGTTTGCCTCCTGTATAAAATATTCTGGAAAACAAATCTTCCTCTGATTAAAGATGGCAAATGTTAATTAAAACAAAAAATTAAAAATGTATTTTTAAAAAATTTACAGAACTAAATGAATGTAAATAAAATTTAAATAATTAAACTTTCAGACGATAGGTTATAAGTCTGTACTATTTATCATTTTGACATTATTAGAGCTTTGAACTACACTAAGACCTTTGGGACAGCCTGTAAAATGTGTCCAGAATGGCCTCTTAGATGAAGGGAACAAGACTGATATATAGAACCTGTCACCTGTCAGCACTTTGCATGATTATAGTGAGCATTTATATATACCAGGCACAATACTAACCACCTTTATGTGGATTATCTTATTTCATCCTCTCACCAACATTATGGGATAGATATTATTACTCATATTTTACAAATGAGGAAGATGGGCCACGTAGCAAACACAGAAACTAAGATTTGAAAATTCTTTATTAGCAGCCTATGAAGTAATACATGTAGATTTAATCATTCCAATCTTATGGAGGAGGAAACTGAGGCCCAACTTAAGAGATTAGGGAGTTGAGTTAGGTCACAACAGAACTGACTTTCAAATTCAGATCTATGTTTAGCATTCTTTTCCCTGACAATTTGTGGGGAAGGATACAAATTGTGAGATGCTTTCTTCTATTTTTATATAGCCCTCCAAAGTAAACTGTATTAGGGAATAATTCAGAGACTCATATAGGATGTGATTTCCAGACTGGTATTCATACTAGGGGTAAGAAAACTCTGCGAAGGCCCTCTGGTGCCTATCTCTTGTGACTTCAAGTTTCCTCTGCAGGACTTCTGTCACAGTGACAGAAATGACCATTCCTAATTTCAAGTCTCCAAAGTTTCTTACATCCTTTTGGACAAATCAGTGTATTCCTTTCTTTGGTTCCTCTTCCAGAAAACAAAGGTGTTATACTAATGGCAATGGAGGGTGATGTAAACAGAGCATTTTAGGATTTTAAAGCAAAAAAGAGGTGCAGAATTTTTTATTTTTATTTTTTAGGTTTTTGCCATTGGGCACATGTGCTCCCCAGGGAGAGACAGAGAGAAAGAGAGAGGGAGAGACAATAAGAGGGAAAGTGAGAAATCACCCCCTGGGGGGATGGCCATGCCATAATCCCTTCTCCTCCATTCTTCTCTAGGGATTTAGAGTATGTATACACACACACCTAGCGCGATATTCAAGCTATCAAGTCCAAGACTTACACTGCAGTCAGCCATGTGGGAGTCCAACACCTTAACACCATGCCATCTAGTGGTCCTAGGGGCAGAGTTACTTTTACCTCGGCAACTTAGTTTGGGGCCTGAGCCTGATAAACACTGTCTTAACTTTAGACTGAGAAGGCAACAGCTGGTGTCATTTGTGGGAGAAGAGCTCCTTGGAGCTGAGGTTCAGCAGCAGACTCTATCACCACCTTGCCTATAACTTAGCAGTAGGTGTATACATTGACAGTCAGTAAAAAAGAAATGCTATTGAATGATAAAGCAAACTGTAATAAAAGACCTATATGGCTTGATTCAATGAATTTATGGTGGGCTCAAAGTATTCCAGGTCTTCTTTTTTTTTTTCATGTTGCCACTTTGAAACTTAAGGAAGCTCAAGCTGTTAAGGAGTAAACTGTGGCTCAAAAACTTGGGGTTGCTTGTCTACAAAGATGCCATTCTGGCTACTTCTTAAATCTTGCATCAGTTTTGCACTGATGTGGCAAGAATAGTAGGAATTTGTTCCATGATGTATCTTGCTTGAAAGAGCAAGGATTAGCAGGTGCCAAGGCTGGGCTGGCTCTAGTCCTGACAGAGGCAGGCACTGACACTGATGAATCTCCACAGGTCTGACTGAAGTCCAGGGAACAGCTTTCTGAATTGTTTCAGGACCCTGCTTCAAGGGTTCTTTCATCCTGCTGACTCGTAGGGAGTTGTGGCCAACTCATTGGCCAGCTCCTACAGTAACTGCCATCTCTGGGGACAGATGTGGACAAGTAGTTTAATGTGCTTCTTTTCCCTATCTCCAACACCTTATTTATTTTTATTTGTTTATTTTTTTGGTCATTTGACAGAACTCAGCTTCCATGTCAAAAGGCTAGTTCTTTGTGCATGTGGCTTTAAGATTTTTATTTTTCATTTTTGTTCTACTTAGCATCCTGGAGAGAATTAAAGAGCGCTAGAAGCTGGTGGGAGACCAGGATTTTCATACTTACTTTGCCATTAATTTGCTGTCTGACTGGGAAAATCTGTTTCTCCAGACTGCTGCTTTTTAAATCTGTAAAATGAGAAGCCTAGAGTAGCTTCTTTCTAAGGTCTGCTTTATGTGCCCATGTTCATGAAGTGTTTGTCCTATTATCTGTACACAGGCAGAGATGGAGGCAGAAAGCTTGAGATTGTGTCCCATGGCACACTGTGAGCACAGATCAAGGCGAGGAGTCCAACGCAGCGGCCTTGCTGACACTGCTCAATTCTGTTTAAGCACTGGGACCTAAGGGGCCTCAGAATGAAACCCACACAATGGGGGGCTGTTTTCCATGTACTTGTCAAAGAGAAAAATATGGCCTATGTTTGGTGGCTCCCCATGCTCTCAACTTGTTCATCCTTCTCTTTCTTCTCCTCCCTCCTATAGAAAACAGGAGCAGTTTTGCTGTGGTGAGTACACCTGGCCAGAAATGTCAAACCATGGATAAATAGCCCTTTTCCTACAGCCTTTTTACAAAGATAAGCAAAGTAGCACTTTAGATAATGACCTAGATACTTTTCTGGGAGAGACCTGTAGCACTTGGTTTAAAAGGCAGGCGTTCAGAGCAGACCCTTCTGCAACGAGTGGTAGCTCCAGGGTTGCTATAGAAACAGATGGAGATTATGCAGCTGTCCTTCTTCACAGACTTTGGGAACATGTAGAGCAATTTATCTGGGCCTATAGAAGTCTTCCTCAAGCAACACAGAGGTAACCTGTCAGAGGTAATGTGTATTCATGGTTTGGACTCAACCTAGTTGGCATTTTGCTAGCAGCTACTGCATCTTCCCTGAGGTGACCAGGAGGGCTTGTCTCCAGTTTAGTAAGGATCTGAGATCAGATCAAGATTTGTTTGTAAATGGACCTAACCCTATAGAAAAGCAGGGTCAAGCACATGACAGCTATCTAGGGCAATGAAGGTCAAGTCTATTAAGATACATGTGTATTATGAAACAGCATTAGCACAACAATGGCCCAGAACAACACTTAGCATCCTCCAGATAGTCTTATGGAGCCTCATCCTCTGGGTGGGGCTTACAGCTAGACTATGGATTTGCTTCCTAGTAACTGCCCAGTGATGCTGAACTCAGAAACAATAAGGTTTAACTTCTGCTTGAAATTTGCTGTGGAATAATTGGTATAATGATCATCTATATGTTTAAAAAGATTTTTCAATTCAGTGAACGTAACTGGGAGGTTAAAGGACATAGCTGCATATGGAAAAAAATTAAGAAACACTGAGATTTTTTTTTTCTAAGCACTGCATTATTACTGTTTTTCTTTTATTATTGCCATCGATCTTTTAAAAGAATGTAAGTTTCATTTACATGTGTAGGAACCTTGCCTGCCATTTAGGTGGGAATCATTGGTGCTGAAGAATAGGAGGCTCGTGACGCTGACTTCCCAGGATTTATCCCCTAAGCTGATGTCAGATTAGAAAATTCCTAGAATTGGGGCTGGCAGGTGGCATGATGCTTAAGGGGGCTGGACTTCCACATGGCTGACCACGGTTCGAGTCCTGGACCTGGTGGCTTGCTTTCTCACTTTTCTGTTTCTCTCTCTTTCACTCTGTCCCTCTCTGGTCAAATTTAAGTGATCAAACAAATAAATAAATAAAAATTAAATAAAATAATTCTCTATAAACAAAGAAAATTTCTAGAATCACTTAATTAGGTTTAAAAATGCTTGTTGTTATTATTTATCTAATAGCTTCCAGTCAGAATGCTGAAACCTAAAAGGAACCTATGAAAAGGATTAATGACTTAATCTGCATTGTTTAAAACACAAATATATGAGCAATAGTGACTGATGTAGTCAGAAGTGGATGAACAGTAGTGAAATCATGAAAATCTGATTTGGAGCAAACAAAAAAAAAAACAAAGAATTAGCCTCCCTGAGACCTTGATATTTTATCCACTGTTGGATTTACATCTCCATTTTTAGAATATTACCTTTCCTTTAATTTCCACAGTGTGGATTACTTTATGGGGTTTGTTCTGATTTTTTATGTAGTCATCTGGAACTATATAAAAGTGAATCATATCCTTTTACTATTCTGTATTAATTGTTAGAATGCTAGTTGTTGCTTAATGCCTTTAGCTCTTTATTTCTGTTTACATTTAATTACTTGCCTGCAAACATTTTTCTCCACGTGGACATTAGATCATTTCATAAATTAGTAACAACTTGTAGTCTGTAAGATAATCAGAGAGCCTCACAGAATAACCACTCACTGTCCCTTGCAGTATCATTACAGAAAGAGGTGTCCCTGGAGTATGATAACAGGTAAGGGAGGTGTTTTCCAGTTGGTGGAGAGTTAGAGAACGGCTTTGCCTAAGGAGGTACTGTGACCTCACGCTCTGCCTTCCCCTACCTCAACCACTATGGAGTGTTCTCATCATTATCACCATTACCTTTGTTCCAGTCTTAACTCCTAGCTTGAACCTGACCTTTTCTGATTTCCATCCTTTTCCCCTTTGACCTTCCTCCTCAATTGTTATTGACTCAAGAAATGAACACAGTAAATGAGCATAACCCAAGGGAGAGTCTTACAGCCTAAAATTCACCTCCTTCCCATCCCTCTCCCAGTGTGCCAGACCACCCTTGCGACTTGCCCCGCAAAGTTCCCCTTCCTACCTGCCGAGCAGTCGGGGCCCTGGTAGCCGTCCTCACAGACGCAGAGCCCCTCCTGGCAGTGCCCTCGCCCGCTGCAGGCATTCAGACACCGGCGCTGGCCACAGTCGTCGCCAACGTAGCCCTCCTGGCACAGACAGGTGCCGTTGGCGCATCTCCCCTTCCCTGAACAGTCCCCGGGGCACCTCAGCTCCCCACAATCCTCGCCGGTGTAGGGCTCTTCACAGACACACTCGCCGTCCACGCAGAGCCCTCGGGAACTGCAGTCTGTTGGGCACCGGAGCTCGGAACAGTCGTCTCCGCTGTATTCACTGTCACAGACGCACTGGCCATCCACACACACACCGCGGCTGGAGCAACCCAGGGGGCAGTAGGGCTCGGAGCAGTTCTTGCCAAACCAGCCTTCATTGCAGATGCACCCGCAAGACTCGAGGCTAAAGTTGCCGTGGCCACTGCAGTGAGGGATATAGTCCAATTGTCCTGGAATGGTCAAGCAGAAGGTCAAAGGGCAGCAGCAGCCTCTCCTGTAGATGGGGCTGGGAGAAGCGGGCAGAGGCCTCCACTCATTCTCTGATCAGATTTGTGTTGCTAAGAGTTAAGAGCAACATATAAAGAGGGTCTTTAAAAAGTTCATGGAAAATATGTAGTATGAAAAAGCTATGTGTGGATTTTTTTTAGAAGTTTTTGCCTTAGGGCACATGCACTCATCAGAGAGAGAGAGAGAGACAGACAGACAGAGACCGAGACAGTGGGAGAGAAAGTGAAAAATCACTCCCCTGGGGGATGGCCAGGCTGCAGTCCCTTCTCCTCTGTTCTCCTCTTGGGATCTTGGGTACGCATGCACATGTACCTGGAGTGAGTTTCAAGCCACCAGGTGTGGGACTTGAACCACAGTTGGCCATGTGGGAGACAAGCAGTGTAACCACTATACCATCTGCTGGTCCCTGGATTTTCATTTTCTTGCACAAAAATGAACTCATATTTTAATTTTATGTTTTCACCAACTTTTTGATGGTCTCTCATAGCTTGGTACATATTCCGCTTAATAAAGGTTTCCACTTCTTGTGGGCTCTCTATGCCAGTACAGTGCTGGGGCAGAAGTGGCTGAGATCTGGTCCCCGGACCTTCAGGGTTCAACTTCAGGGCATCTCAGGTTGGGTTCTCTAGAAGTAGACCTTAGATGAAGGTCATGCAAATGAGGCTTAGTGAAAGGTGTTCCCAGGAGAAACTGGTAGGGGATAGAGGAGAGCAGGGAGAGAAGGTGCCCAAACCAGGTGCCTTATCAGGAGAGTAACTTCGGTTCAATCCTGTAAGATGCAGGTCACACCTCATAATGGGCTAAGGGCTTTCCCTGAAGGCATGTAAATCCCTGCTCATTCTCTTAGGTTCAAGGACAGCCCTCTGATAAAGATGCCCAGATACTGGCTGCGGGGACTGAGTAATCGAGGGGAGGTAGGCTGGGCACTGGCTTGTCCATGCAGAGGAAGATCACACCTGTTACAAACCCCATCCAAACCCTTCCCTCCCTTCCTGCTGTCTAACCAAAGCTTCTCATCTGTTCAAACTCAGCACCAGGTTACTTCAAAGGCTTCCCAGAACCTCAGTTGCATTTAGTTACTATCTGCTGTGATCCCTTCAGGAATCAAATGTATAATTCTGGCCTAACCCTTATTGTGATATAACTATGGTGCTTATCTGTCTCACAGGAACCAGACAACTATATTAAGCAAACACAGAGTACCCACCCAACATCCTTTTCTGCACTTGACCCTGAGGATGTGGAGCCTGGTAAGCTAGATCTTGTTCAGTTTTGCTGTTTCACGCAGCTCCCACAGCCTGAAAAGATTCTACACTGCCATTGCTTCACAGTACTCTGCCTTGTAGATTTTTTTTTCCATGTGTGCCAGGAGCCTGGCTGATAAAAAGCCTACTTGTAGAGGCCACCTGGCTTCCTGAGTAGCAAAGGCCATGTCTGTGGAAGCCTATGGCCTCCCCTGATTCTCCAGCTCCATTGAAAATGTGAACTGACCTGGCAGTTCTCACTGAAGAATCAGAGACTGAATAGCCTGACTTTCTCTTTTCTTCAGATTGTTGTTTATAGTTTGGGTTATGGAGAGAAGAAGGAGGCAAGAAGAGCCTATGAACTGCTTCATTACTTAAAGCCTGCCCCTAATCTTGCTGCGTCTTAGGTGGAAGTGTTTGATATCCCTCTGGAGCTGTGGGCTATCCAGGCTTTGCTAAAATCTCACTCCTGCCATCTCTTGCTTTCAATCCTGTGAAAGCCTTGGGTCCTGGGTCCTATAGAGCTGAGTTCTTGAACTCAACATAATAAAGTTTCATTAAAGAACTGGATTGCTGGGTTTTGAGTACCTTGTGGGGAGAAAAACTGAGCACAGAGGGAAGAGACCAATTCTCCTCCCTAGGTGCCAGCTGATAATAGCTATTGTTTATATGGTGCTTTCCTACAAATTGGTGCCTTTAAAAAAAAAATTTGCTATAGGGCACATGTGTTCACCCAGAGAAACAGAGTGAGAGAAAGAGAGAGAGAGAGAGAGAGAGAGAGAGAGAGAGAGAGAGAAAGTACCCCTCCCCCCCACATGATGGGGAAGATGGTCATAGTATAATCCTTTCTTCTCTATTCTCCTCTCAGGATTTTGGGCACACATGCACACATGCCTGGTGTGACTTTCAAGTTGCCGGGTACGAGACTCGTCCTGCAGAATTGGCTATGTGGGATCCAGCTGCTTTAACCTCCACACTACCTGGCCCTGATGCTTTTAGCATTAATAACTCCTTATTCTAGTCGGTTACCATTTGTAGATGGGGAAAGGAAGGCACAGCTGGTTTAGTTTGCTTAGGTCACAAGCTAGAAGTAGCAGAGCCAGGGTGTGAGCTTGGGAAGTCTGGCTCTGAAGACTCAACCATGTCTCAGAAAGGTAAAGATAATAACTCAGTGTTGCTATTAAGTTAGGGGTTGGGCAAGGCGGGAAGTAAATCCCCTGAACATTCAGCCTTTTGGAGGGCAGAATATGTTCTGTGATGTGGGTGTGCGTGAGACGGTGGTGCACATGCACCTGTGCATGTGTGTAAGTGTGTGTGAGCACATTCATGTGTGTAGAGGGGCAGGGGATAAAAGTCCCATCCTGTTGGAGGAGATGGGGACAGATCCTCTGAGACATTAATGACTATCATTTATTCAGAGGGGAGGAAGGCTGTGAGAGTGAACGGAGCACAGCGTTCTCTAGTCCCTCAGGTTAACATGGATAGATATCAATTCAACAGCCTGTGAAAACCAAAGATGAATGAAGACAGACAGCAAATTCCCTGCTTGCGATCTAAGTTGCTGTGCTGAACCAATGTACCATTACCTGACTCATCCCCCCAAAATCAGGTTAATGTATTTCAAACTGGCTGAGCAGCAGAGAGAATCCCTGAACTGAGTCCCCTGGGAAGGACTGCATTAAGATCTTAGATACATTAACCAAGAGCGGCAGACTAGGGCACTTTTTCCCTCCGACCTCGAGAAGAGATGCTGGTTTTCGCAGGGAGTGCCTCGCGCTCTCTCATTCATTCTCCACTCTGCTGGGCCCTCTCTTGCCCCTCCTGGGACCCAAGGCAGGCTCCCCAGACTCTACCTGTGGCGGCGCTCTCTTGGCAGCAGTTGGCGTTGCACTGGTCCCGCAGCACCGACACCTCCCTCTCCAGCATCTCGATGCGGCTCAGCAGCTCCTGCAGCACCTGGGCTGAGCTAGCGCATGGGCAGGCCTTTTTGGGGAGGTTGATCCTGTGAGTAAAGGTGACCTGGCTCTCGTGGTCCGAGGTTTGGCCTGTGTACTCTGCCAGGGCCTCGTCTTCGGCACTCACCTCCTGCTCAGCTGAGGCTTCCAGCCCCGAGGAGCAGAGGCTGTCTGGAGGCACATTAATGTTGTACACATGGTTGAAGACCATGGGCTGCTCTCTGCTGGATGTGTTGTAGCTGGAGGCACCTCCTTCCTCCTCCCCTGGTCTTCTCTGGACTCTTTCTGTGGTGACCTCTAGTTGACACTCTGAGGGCTTGAGTATGGAGCCCAGAAGGATCAGGTGGACACCAATAAGCATGTGCTTCAGGACTGCTGTTTCCCCCTCTACCCCCATCCTCTCAGCCAGAGCTCAGGGTTCAAGACCAGCCTGCAGCACGCAGCATGGAGTTGTGGGAATCTGTAAGAAAAACCAAGAAACAAGATGACTTCTGAGATCTGTGTCTTGGTACAATCCTTCAGTGCTAAAGAGTAGATGGCCAAAGATTTTCAAGGGGGGTGTTAGTAAAGGACAGTAGCTGCCAAGATCATAAAAGCCCAGGACAGGGTCCCTGAAAAGCACACTGCTTCTGCAGAAGGCCATTTTGTTTTTCCAAAAGACTTCTCTAGAACACATGTATATGGCTCCCTGGTAATAAAAAACACAACAGTGCTAGGGTTGGAGGCTCTGTGAACAAGCTATTCCTCTAGGAGAACTCTGAACTTCTTTCTCATCTGGATGAAATTAGGATGAAGAAAACTGGAGCTCTAGGTGCCCTCTCGCATCTCCCCAGATATTTACTATGGAGGGGCTCAACAACCCACTTCACAATCACGAATTCATGAACTCCTCTAAGCTGGTCTATTCAGTACAGGCTGACTTTAGAATAACCAACCAGGCAGACAATAAAGTTGTAGGTAATTGTGATTATTAATAATCTTTGGGTACATTTATGATTAACTGGGACGGTGTGAGCCACACTTTCTTTTAATCTTCTCATTAGTACAGTCCTAGTGCTCTGTGGCCACGGGGTGTCTTTTTTCTGAGGTTCTGTTTAAATTGTTAAAATAATAAATTAGCTTCTCTGCTGGTTAGCTAGTTACCAAGAACTACAGAGTACAAAAACTTCATGGTTATGCAAGTCAATTCTACAGGAATTAGATTCCCTGTGTATTCCTTATGTAAGAGAGAAAAGGGATGTACAAAGTTTGTTTTTAAGATAAAGAAGATTAAGGACCAAGGGACCAACTAGGAGTAACTAGGAGTCTGAGAAGAAGGTAGCAAAGGACAGCTGGTTTTGTTGCATGGTACTGTGAGCACTGTGCTGTGCACCACACTCACTGTCTCACTCACTCTGGGCTGCCTTGGGATGGGGCATGATGATTAGACCCTCAGACAATGGAGGAAATTCCATCTAGAGGGGTTAAGACTGAATGCAGACCTACCCGACTGCTTGCAAAAGCTGTGTTCTTAATGACTATACCTCAGTGATTTTCTTGAAAGAGATGTTCAGTTTTCTCTCATCTTTGATAAAAACTGTGTAAATTCTAGGATTTTCTCAGTAACACTGAGATTAGAACATTTTGCTTGTGCCAGATACCATGTTCCTTTCTCTATGAGTATTCTTTTCTCATCTTTCTCCTCCTGTCCTCTGTCTATTCCCCTATATGTAGGCCGAGTTAATCTCCCACATTCCTCTGGGCCCCCCTCTGATAGTACTTGTCACACTAGATCATGGGTTTCCTTCACCTTTGCCGGGTTTCCTTTGCTTGCTTCTCTTCACCTAGACTGCTATGTCCATGAGGCCAGACCGTGTCTTTCTTGTAATGTGGGACCATGTTTCTAGCATGGAGCAAGTGCTCAGGACCTCATAGGTGTGGACTGAACGGATGAGTGGATTATATGGAAGAATGGAAAGTTGAAAGAGTGAGTAAACACTCCATCAGCAAAAGGGTGAATCTTTCTCCAACTCATCTAATCCCTCTTCATATGCTCAAGTTACTTACTGCTTTCTTTAACTTAGGTTCTGGACAATGTCTGAGAGTTGACTTTATTAGGGATTTCTGTATTAGTGACATGTATAAAAGCTGTGCTTTATTACTCTACTTTTATCTTGTATATTAGACTATAATTTGCCCCTGTTTCCATTTGGACAGAAAACAGAGCTATTCCAACTACAAAGACTACTTAAGCTTGAACTTCAGCTCCTACTCTTTCTAGGTGTGTGAAGATTACTTACCCTCTTTATGCCTCAGTTTTCCCATTTCCAAAGTAGAAGTAATAATGGTACATTATTTATGAGGTTGAAATGATGTTTGAGTTATTATCTGTATGACACTTGTCCAATACCAGACATTAATTAAAATAAATAACAATGGTTTGCAGAGATGGGTGAGGAGCATGGAGTGATGTGGGAAGTAGCAATCACTGGTCACTCCCAGATGAGATAAATCAAGCTTGAGGACACGTAGAGTGACATGTTTGAAACAAACTGCTCTTATAACTATATAACTATGAGTTCTTCCCAAATCACTCTCCTCTGAGTTTCTACTTGCCTTCTGATGTCAGGTTCTCGGCAAAGCTTGCTGTAAGTGCCACTTCTGCCCTTGGTCACAGAAAGCGTCCCACAAATGGCTTTGCTATCAGCCATTTACACATAGAAGAGGCCTTAGCTCTCTCTCTTACTGAACTAAAGTTTGTTTATCTGACTCATGTTGACACCACCAAATAACCTTTTACTTTTGAGAATTTTACACTTATCACATAACACCCTATAGCACTTAACATAGAGTTTTGGCACACAGTAGGCACTCAGTAAATAAGTGAAAGAGTAAATGATGTTACAAATAAAAAGGAAGACAAGCGATATGGAAATTGAGAGGAACAATGTTAGATACTATACTTAGTCCCAAAGCAACAATTATAAAATTATAGAGAGAAGGGAAGTGCCACTTAATTTTGGAAAGTGGGGCCTTCATAAAGTCTCCACACACACAAAAAAGGTAAAAGTTTATTTTGATTACAAAGTGTTTAGATATTTTATCATATACATTTTCCACAAGATTTTTGAAGACCCCTAGTATGTGTCAAAGAGTTCAATAAATTGCTAAACTTACTATGAGTCAGCCAACAGAGTGATTTTTGTAACCTCTGAAGTCTCTTGGTTGACATGTAGAACAGGATAATAAGGGTTGCTGTGCACTCTATTGCGTTGATCATTGGTCACTTCTGAGTGGCAAGGTTGTTAAAGGGACTCAAAATCTTATGTAAGAGGAAGAGACTGAACATTTTGATTTTTGGACCAGAGAGGTGAAAACTCAGGGAATACATTTATTTATTATACATTATTCATTTGACTGGTGTTTACTGAGTACCTATTATAGGCTGGTTCCTTTACTCACAGACAGTAAGTATATTCAAGTGTGTATGCATGTATAAAGGATAGCAGGCAACAAATACATGTACAAAATAATTATGTATATCAAACAATCTATTACATAATACAAATTATGTGATATTTAATATATGATAATGTAACAGACATTTGTGAGTGTGTGTGTGTGTGTGTAAGTGGTAAGTGCTGATGAGAAAAATGAAAGTAGATAGAGGAAAGTTTACAGGGCGAGAGGGGTCAGGTTGATATTTTATGGATCTGGGAGAAACTTCTCTGATTAGGTGACAGCTGAGTGGAGACCTGACAGACGTGGAGGAGCAAGTCAACCAGATGGCTGAGAGAGTGCAGCCCAGCTGGAGGGGCCAGCCAGTTGAGGGCTCTGAGGCAGAAGCCTACTTGGGCAGTCTAAGAGAGCATGACTGGGTGAATGGGAGAGTATATGGGGCGAAGATGAAGTCAGAGAGGTCACAGAGCCAAGTCATGCACAGCCTCGTAAACCACTGTAATGACTTGGGCTTTTACTGTGGATATATAGTCTCTGTTCTCAGATGCATCTACATATCAAACCCTTATTATGAGCTAGTCCCTGAGAGTCCTTGAGAAACTCCTAGTCTCACGGAGGAGCTGAAAAAGTAAGTAGGGCTGGCCCCATTACCTCATGGTTATGGGAGTTGGATTGAACAAGGCCAACTGTGATTTGAACCCTGGCCCCAGGGCTTGAAATACACACTAGGTGCATGTAAGGGTGAACTCTAAATATCAACGGGATGGAGAAATAAAGTAGGGATTGTGGCATGACCATGTCTCTTTGGGGAGTGCTTTCTCTGTCTCTCTCTCTCTCTATGTCTCTGTCTTTGTCAGGTAATGCACATGCCCTTTGGCAATTAAAAAGAAAAAAAATAAGTAAATATGATGATAATGCAATGTGATAATTACCATGACTAATAAATACACAAAATACCCTGGCAGGGCTGGGGGTACAAAGGGACACTGCTGGGGCAGCTGGAAAAGCTACATAGAGTGGAGGAGGTATACATTAGTGCTAAGTACTTCTAGCCTTGCTTTTCATGAACATAGTAGACTATATTTCCAGGTCCTCCTGTTTGGCTAAGGCCATGTAACTAGTTCTTGCTAATGAGCTGTGAGAGGAAATGATGTGTGTCACTCCCATATTGGGAGACCCTCTACAGTGTCCTCCCTCCCAGAGTGACTGGCAGTGTTTGGTCAGACTGGATCCCTGGATGACTATGACCTGAGGACTCACTGTGAACAAGGAGTGTGAGAGAGAAATTATCCATTGGATTGGATTTCAAAGCACAGATCTGGGATTCCTCTTTCCCACTAGGGTAACCTAGTCTATCAGGAGAAAACAACAAAATGAATTTCAATGGATTGCTGTCTAGGAAGAGAAGGCAAATGCTCATTCTCCACAGAAGAAATTGCATTTGTTAAAACTCAGATATGTACAAGAATACGGTCCATTCAGTGACTACGAGGCTTCACATACTAAGAGATCAGACCTTTATGTGGCAAAAGTTCCAAGGAGGTAGTTTCCACCAAACAGAGGAATCTACAAGAAAACAGAGATTGGCCCAATGCAAAGAATGACTTTTCTAATAGTGAGAGCTACTAGGCTTGTCATGGGAGGTAGTGAATTCCTGGTCACTAGCAGCTAAAGACTTGTGCCTGAGTTTTAGTTCAATTCCTCTCTCAAATGAGAGGAATGTTAAGATCTTCTCTTTCCCAATATTTTATATATGCATGATCTTGGTGGATTTGAGGACTCTACCCACTACAACATTGTGATCATTTCCAGAGCTACTGTACAAATCACTATAAGGTAGGTGGCTTAAAACAACAGAACTTTATTCTCTTATAATTCTGGGGGTTAGAAGTCCAAAATCAAGATGTCCGCTGGGCTCATTCCTCCTGAGGTCTCCAGGGAGAATCTGTTCCATGCCTCTCTCCTGGCTTCTACTGATGGTCTATGATCCCTGGTGTTCTTAGCTTGGACAGCATAACTTCCTTTGCCTCTGTCTTCATATTGTATTCTCCTCATGTCGTCACATGGTAATTTTTTTGTTTGTTTGTTTGCTATAGAGCACGTGTACTCGACAGAGACAGAGACAGATAGGAAAGAGGGAGAGTGAGAAAGCACCTCCCAGGGGGATGGTCACACTGCAATACCTTCTCCTCCACTTCTCCTTTGGAATTTTGACATACATATACATGTACCTGGCAAGTGTTTCAAGTCACTGGGTCTGGAACTTGAACTGCGTGGTTGGCCATGTGCGATAGAGCTACCTTAACCTCCATGCCATCTGCCGGTCCAACATGGCTGTCTTTTGATAAGGACATCGTTCACATTGGATTGGAGGTCATCCTTCTCCAGTAGAACCTCATCTGAACTTAGATAGTCACAGCTGCAATGACCCTATTTCCTGATAAGGCCATATTTGGAACTTTGAGGGTTAGGACTTGAACATATCTTCTCTGGGAGGACAGGAGAGACACAATTCAAACCATTACAAATTCCAATAGTAATGGACCAAGCTAAGCACAGTTTTTGTATTATTTTATTTATCCCTCACAGTAACCCTGAGCTAGAGAGGAGTGATATTTAGGTATTGAGATATTTAGTGACATACATGGCTTGGGCTTTGGCCAATCAGAATGGGGCATCAATCAGTCAGACAAGCAGTGTACAACCTGTAGGGCTTTATGGCGATTTTGCTGTGATAGTAGGTCCTCTTTTTATTTCCATTATTTAACAGGAAGAAAATGAGCTTCAGGAAAGGCCAGGGAACTTGACCAAGGCCAAGACTGCACAGTTAATGAGCAGAGGATCTTTGCAGGCCATAGTCTGTGCTATTTTCTGGTCAGCATTAATTAGTGGCTGTATTCTGTTCCCATGAAAAGACTGAGAGCTCTTACAAATCAACACTCTCCCCTCCCAGGTTCAGATTTAGGACTTTCTGACAGCATTGACTTTTAGTTTAATGTTTTCTCCACCAGTCCAGGCTATCTCTCCAGAAATTGCTTCATTCTCTCCCCCATGAGAAAAGCCCTATTCGATGGCTATTTAAAGGTGTCTAGTCTCTACTGTGTACAAGAATCAAGAGCCATTCTAAACCAGCAAACCTGGATCCTAGAGGGGCTAGGGACATTTTTTAACACTTGCCCTTTCCTAGGGCAGTTTTCCACTGAGCCAGCAGTTACAGTAAAATGGGATCTCTCTGGTGTGTGCCCACACAGCTCAGTCACAAACCATTTTAAGTCACACCATGGACCTCTCTGATTCTTTCTGACATGGTTTTTCTGGCACAAGGCAGAGAAAGACAATGGAATGAATAGCATGAGAGGTTCCATCTTTTTGTTTTCGTCTGAGACTGCTGAAGAGGGAAGGGGAGGGAATGAATGTTTATTAAATGACTGCTTAATATATGTGCCCTCAGTTTTGCTAAGCTCCTGTCACATCATCATTATTTCAAAGTGGCTTTTCTTTCTTGAGTCCCTGAAAGCTTCCTTTTCCGGCTTCATTCTCGACTTCTGCCTCCTGTTTCCTATTCCTCTGTAGTACAGAGCATGCTGACTCTTCTGGAGGTGGTCTCTCTCTTTGGCACTTTTCAGTCATGTGGTAGGCAGATTTTTTTTTGTTTTGTTTTGTTTTTTTCAGCTTTCCACAAGGAAAACCTGGCCCAATGCCCTGGCATCTCTGGAAGTGCCATCGTAGATGTTTGTCTCTGTTAGTGGGGCCCACCTATTCTAGATCCATGTTCTGTCTTTGGTGTGAGGTGTAAGCCAGATATAAGACCTCTGTCTTTAAAGTCAACCGAGGCTCCAGGGGATGGCAGATCCTCCTTTTTCTCCTCACTGTGTTCTTTTTTCTCAGATGAGCCATCAGATCAGAACTAGTATGTCACCAGGACTCGAACCAAAGTGGGCCAGTTAAAGAAATAAATTGATGCTGCGAGAAGGAAGATAGCTTAGTCTACATGTTCATCCCCCAAATGTCGTATGTTGAAGTCCTCACCCTTAAGATGATGGTATTAGTAGGTGGGACCTTTGGGAGTTGACTAGGCCATGAGGACAAAAGCCTCATGAATAGCATTAATGTCCTTATAGAAGAGACCCTGGGGGAATCCTCGCCCCTTTCATCATGATAGGTCACAGCTAGAAGGTGGCATCTAAGCACTAGTGAGCCGAGCCTTCTCCAGACCCCAGATCTGCTGGTGCTTTGATCTGGCACTTCCCAGACTCTTAAATAGTAAGAAATAAATTTCTGTTGTTTGTAAACCAGTCAGTCTATGGTATTTTATTATAGCAGCCTAAGTAGACTAAGACAAGCAAACAGGAGGAAACATCAGAAAAGGAAAGAAAAGAAAAGATGGGGGAGAAAAAAAAAATAATGGAAGAGTGCCAGGCTGGTAAGCAAAACAGACAAGAACTACCTGTAGGTAGAGTGAGAAAATATAAACCTGAGGGATGGATGATAAACTCAGGATTCAATGATACACTAACAGTTGTGAGCAAGACAGATAGCTAATGACCCTACAAATGAGAGTGCAAGAGAGTTGCAGTAATTCGATAAATCGATGCTCAAGAAATCATGTGGTTGCATTGATTCATTTCCTCCATTCCAACTTCCTTATCAATATAATTATCGTGGCTGGCACCAGAGGTGTCTCCAGGTAATTTGTAAGAGGTGGATAACAGGCTCATCCTCAAGGCTGATTTAGAGCACTATTTTTTGTTTTTGTTTTTTGTTTTTTGAGAGGTTTTTGCTATAGGGCGCGTGCACTCGCCAGAAAGACAGAGAGATAGAAAGCGAGGAATCACCACCACCCTCCCCCAGGGGGGATGGCCACACAGCAATCCTTTCTCCTCCATTCTCCTCTCGGGAGCACTGTTAATGGGGTGCTCACTCTCTCCAAGAAAGCCTGTGTGGAGAGAGTTGTGTCACTCCAGCTTGATTAAAGCTTGTGCCCCACCAAAAGTTGTTCTTTTTTTTTTTTTTTTTTTTTTTTTTGGAGAGGTTTTTGCTATGGGGCGCGTGCGCTCGCCAGACAGACAGAGAGAGACAGAGAGACAGAAAGCAGGAAATCACCCCCCAGGGGGGATGGCCACGCCGCAATCCCTTCTCCTCCATTCTCCTCTCAGGATCTTGGGCACGCACGCACACGCGCCCGGCGTGAGTTTAAGCCACCGGGTCCGGGACTCAAACCGCGGTCGGCTACGTGGGAGTCCAGCAACATAGCCATTACGCTAACTGCTAGTCCCCAAAAGTTGTTCTTCAGTGGCTTTTATTCCCCTTTGCCTCCCACATGCTCTCCTCTGGTTTTATTTCTTCACATTGAAAAGCTTGTTAAGATTATAGAAAAATATTCTGTGAGCCATTACCTTTCAGACCTGGGGAGGACAAGGAAAAGGAGCAATCGGCCTCAAGAAGGCTGGGGTGGAGCCACCTGCAGTGGTGTGATGCTCTACAATGCTGGAAGCCATATGGAAGACTGGAGTACAGTTCCTGGGTTGACTTGTACATCTTGGGTGCTCGTGTCCATCAGCTTGGCTGGCTGGACAGGGTGGGGGGTAGGGTATCTGACATGAGACCCTCTGGAGTCTCTCCCTCTCTCTCTCTTACCCATGAAAAACTAAATAATAAAAATTAGCTAAAATAAACAAATAAAGAAGGCCAAGGTGTGGGTACAGGAGGAAGAACTGGGGAGGTGAAGCAGAGGGAGCCAGAGGCATCTACATTGACACCTTTGGTCTTTTCCTTTTTCCTTTTCAACTGGAGTCAGAGAGGAGATGGAAGAGAACAAAAAAGGGAGAAAAAAGTCAATGCACAGTTCCTTAGGCAGGTAAAGAGAGGTGACCTGCAAGGGGTGGGCAGTCAGGGCTGTCTGGATTTTCTAGTTTTTGCCAGTCGTCATCCCTTCTGTCCCTGAAGGTGATTTAGAACCAGAACCTTATCTGTGGAAAAACGACACTCTTTTTTAGTGTGCTTTTTTTTTTTTTTTTTAAGTTAGAATTAGTTTAAAAATAGCTCCTCCCTTCCATTGGGACGCTCTGTCACTTGGAGAAAGAGAGTAATTATGAAAGACGAGAGTGTAATGTGATTACAGCCGGCCCCATTGTGTCAGTGGAGGTGGCAGAGGCCTGCGGGGGCGGGGGGAGGACCTTGAGTCGGCTGGGCTCCATCAGCGCTGGGCCTTTATTGAGCCTGTCAGATTTCTGAAAAGAACCTGAGGGCAGAAAACTCCCAGCAGACAGGGCTCCATGGCTGGCCCAGAGTTGTCAGCAAGGATGAGGAGGGTGTGGGAGGCTGTTCGAGGCCAGGCGGGGGTGACTCCCAGCAGGCCTGGTGGCTCAAGGCCCCTGAACCATGCGTGCTCTGATGTGCCCCTGTGGGACTCTGCAGGAAGAAACTTGGGCTCGAGATCTGACACATCCACACTCGTGTATCAGCACACAGGGCCAGCCCAGAATGTTCAGGGCTTTGTCAGTGCAGAGACACCAGGGTGGCCAGGACGGGGGATCTGGCTCCTGAATGTCCCTTGGCTCTGTCTTGTCCTATCTGGGAGAACTCTCATTGTCCTGACCTCTCAAGAAATTTCATCTGAAAATGGGGTCTTGACTATCAACAAGGGAATGATACCAAGGGAGTATTAATCTCCCATAATTGAAAGTGAATATGAGGTGACCCAGGTTTAAGTCTCCACTTTGCAATGTAACTTGTGAGGCAAGCACACTTGACCATGGGGTGCTTATTTCCTTTTGGACACCTATGGCTGAGAAAAAGTCTTTCTTGTTTTTTTTTAATTACTTATTTATTTAATTCCATTTGTTATTATTTTAAAATTTGACCAGAGAGAGACAGAAAGAGAGAGAAAGGGAAGGGAGAAAGCAAGCCTCCTGGTCTGGGACTTGAACTGTGGTCGGCCATATAGGAATCCAGCACCTTTAACCACCACACCACCTGTTGGCCCAAGCAAGTCTTTCTTGTAACTTGAGCTCCAAAATTTTAGCATGCATGGCTTAGGTTTCTCCATGAGTTTTGGTAAATAGAAATCCCAATTAGATGAAAATTCATCTAATTTTATAGACTCCAAAGAGTTCTTAACATGTGCATAGCATTTCATATATATATGTATATGTGTGTTTGTGTATCTGTCTCCATGGGCGGCATAATAATGTTTCAGTCAATTACAGACTGGATGTATGATAGTGGTCCCATAAAATTATAATGGAGCTGAAAAGTTCCTATCACCAAATGACATTGTAACCATTGTGTTAGTGCAATGTATTATTCATGTGTTTTTGGTGATGCTGGTGTAAATGAATCTACTGCACTGCCAGTTGTATAAAAGTATAACACCTGCAAAAAGCATAAACCATACTTGATAATATTTGATCATGATAGTAAACAACTATGTTATTGGTTTATGTATTTATATAGTATTACTATACTTTCTATTGTTATTTCAGAGAGTATTCTTAGGTACTTTTAAAAGTTTTCTGTAAAATAGTGTGCCGTGTTAAGGCAACAACACCCTCATATATACATGTTGCCCACAGGTGTCTCTTGACTGCATCATTCTCTCTTGTGCTCGATTTCATCTTGTGTTGTTTTGTTCAGCAGGGCCCTTGCCATGGGACAAGATGTGGAAGTGGAAGACAGTGAAATTGATTATCCTGACCCTGTGTAGGCCTAGGCTAATGTGTGTGTTTCTTAGTTTTTCTTCATTTTTTAATGCCAGAGAGTATGTGTGCATGAGAGAGAGAGAGAGAGAGAGAGAGAGAGAGAGAGAGAGAGAGAGAGAGAGAGAGAGAGAGAAAGTATCCTCCAGTGGGGCTTGGTCACACTGTAATTATTTTTCCTCCAGCTCTCCATCCATCCTGTCAGACTTCTGGGCACACACACATGTGTCTCCAGCATGTTTTTCAAGTTACTGGGCAAGGACCTGAACTGGGGTCAGCTATGTGGGATCTGATTTTCTCCTCATAGTGCTTAACTGTTGCGCTATGGGGCTGGCCTGTGTCTCAGTTTTTAACAAAGAAGTAAAATTTTATATATATAAAATTTAAATATGAAAAAAGCTTAGGATATAAAGAAAGAAAATATTTGTTTAGCTGTATATTGTGTTTGCATTTTAAACTAAACAATATTACTATTTCTAATTAGCCAGAGAGAGAGGGAAAGTGAGAAGCCATCTGCCCTCCTGCTCCACTGGCGCATAGTCAAACTATGTCTCATCCATCTCTCCCTCCTTTCAGGATTTTGGACACGCGCGTGCCCTGCATGTCTTTCAGTTTGCTAGGTCTGGACTCGAATTGTATTGTTGGTTATGTGGGATCCATATGCCTTAGCCACCACACTACTGGCTGACCTATTAAATTAAACATTATTTTAAAAAGTCAAAAAGTTAAGAAAATTGGAAGTTTATAAAGTAAAAAACATTACATTAGTAAAAGAAAATCTTTTCAATATATTTTGTGTAGCTAAGTGTATAGTGTTTATAAAGTGCACAGTAGCACACAGTAATGCCCTAGGCCTTCACATTTACTTCTCACTCACCTGGTGACTCACCAGAACAGCTTCCAGACAAGCTCCATTCATGGCAAGTTTCCAACCCAGGCGTACCATTTTTTTTATACCATATTTTCACTGTACCTTTGCTATGTTTAAATATGTTTAGATACACAAATACTTAACCATTGTTACAATTACCTACAGTATTCAGTACAGTAACATGCTACATAGGTTTGTAGTCTATGAGCAATAGGCTATACCATATAGCCTAGATGTGTAGCTGGTTATACCACATAGAATTCTGTAAGCACACTCTGATATTCACACAATGACCAAAATGCCTAATGACACTTTTTTTATTTTTTTGAGAGGATTTTGTTATAGCCAGAAAAAGAGAGACAGAGAGACAGAAAATGAGAAATCACCCCCCGGGGGAGATGGCCACACCACAATCCCTTCTCCTCCATTCTCCCCTTGGGATCTTGGGCACGCATGCACATGCGCCCACGTGAGTTTAAGCCACTGGGTCCTGGACTCAAACCGCAGTCGACTACGTGGGAGTCCAGCAACATAGCCATTACACCAACTGCTGGTCCCCCTAATGACACATTTTTCAGAACACATTCCTGTTGATACATAACTGTGTACATACACATGGTCCCAGGTAATCTTTACAACAGTTGATGGGTTTATTCCCATTTTTATAGATGAGACTTAAAGTCTAGAAATGATTTGCCCAATTACAAAGAATAAATTAGAGCCAAGCTAAATCCTGAATCATATTTCCAGACTCTCAGTTCAGTAGCAGATGCCACTGACTTCCTCTCTCAGTTGTCTCTCTTCTTCGGAAGTAAGTAGAATATCAATAATAAATTCCTAATTAATCTCCCCCATTTTGGTCAAGAATTCTTCTAAGAGTCTGACCTTTTTCTATCATTAGTGTGTGTTTTCCACTTGTGTTTCTTGAGCTTGGAGAACAGCATGTTACCATTTGCTGCTCAATTATTCTTCTTGAAGAGTCGTATTACCTTTCATCTTTCTCTTCTTTACATTTAATAAAACCACAAAGAAATTTCCTTTGCAAGAAAGATTGCCAGCCAGACTATAGCCCAAACTGATGGTTTCTATTTCTTGCCCAAGATACCCTTTAGAAAAGATGGAGAAATTGGTTCAGAATATACAAAGTAGTCTCTGCCCTGTGGGGCTTGCTATCTAGCTGAGAAGACTAGACTAAAACACGAAAAACTGAAGAACAAGACAAGGCGTCCATTTTCATGTCTTCAGTTCAAGCTCAGTCATTGTAAGTTGAACAGTCATTCTAAAGGAGAACAGGGAGCAGTGTGGGAGAAGGGACCAAAGAAGGTTTCCTGGAGAGAGGCTGTCACAGTACAGAGGCAGGGATGATGCCAGAAGGGGGTTAAGAGCTGCAGGGAGCAGGTGAAAAGAGGGATAAAAGTTACAGTATACATGCAAATTTAACTGGAACTCCAAGGCCAAATGCAAGGAGGCCTGGACTCTGGAGGGACCATCTTCAGTCTTCATGAAGGCTTTAAATCAGTTAAAATTAAATGATGAAAATAATTCATATATACCTTGAGTGTGCCTGTTAGGTAAGAGGCTACTTATACATCAGTAGTCTGCTCGCCCCTGGACCAGTGAGTTCAGCAGGCCAACTCAGGGCCATGCCAATTTATAAACATGGGCTCTGAACTTCTAAATTAATTATAACTGTAAATATGGGAATTGATCATTAGATTTCTAGGCCACTTAAACCAGTTAGAAATAAACAAATCTCAGTAATAGTCACCTTTAAAAAGTAGATTCATTCAACACCCAGAATACCAGATAAATTCATCTGCTCTAAAACAGCTCATGACAGACTCAAATATCAAATTCATGTTATTTCCAATTATATGACATAACTCTGTTGGAGCTGACCCTTCCAGCAGGAGCCGAATAATTACTTTCATATTGGATATCCATTAATTTCTTCCAATGACTTGTGTGTTAGAGGTGGCAACTTATTAAAGTTCAGCTCTACTGGGCTAAAGGAGTTATTTACTTCATTGTGTAAATGATGTGTTTTAGAGCATGAGATGGAACTACCGTGACCTGAAGACGACTGGTAGGCAAATGATATCTTCTAGTGCATGAAATAACATAATTATTTGCTACCTGAAATTTGAGAAAGCTCTTAGAGGACTGGTATGTGGAGCACAACTTACTTAATTAAATTCAGCTACACACAAATTGCATGCCAGAACTGGGTTAGTTTTTATCTGCAACCAGTGAAGTTGTAGCAACTCCCTGTGTAACTGGGAGGCAGGTATTCACATAAGAAGAATAAATAGCAGACCATGATGAACATCATATAAGAGGCAAGGGAAATTCTTCTGGAAGCTCCAAAAAGAATCATCTCAACTGCAACATGCTCTAGAGAAAGATCAGCGGGAAAGATGGCCCCAGAATGAAGTATCAAATCCTTGAGAAGGATTTTGAAGGAGGAGATGGCAGAAAAGAGAGCTGAAACAGTTAAAGAGTAGAGGATAAGCAGAACTGTACTTGAGGAAGGGCATGGTTCCTGGGATGGTGGAATATACGGGTGTTTATTCAGGGATGAAAGGTACTGAGAAGATGTCGGAGAGCCTTGATTGGCATCTTAAGAAATCGCCATCTCTCTATGGGCTCGTTGAGCTATTAGTGGTTTTAAAGCAGGGCATGCTGTGATTAAGAAGCCCTTTGGCCTCTGCAGTTGCACTTGGCCCCAGAGATGAATTTTAAGCTGAAAAATGCAAAAGATTCTTTGGCTTGTCTTTTATCTTATTTTGCAGTTATTTAATTGGTAAGTCATAGATTAGCCTTCCTCATTACTTTAGAGAGAGTTTTCAGGGTACATAATTCCTTAAATTCCTTTTCTCTCACTCTTTCTTGACAAAATGCATTTTGCTCTCCATTAAGTTATACTGCATCATCTTTGTTCATTATGGTTAAAAGGGGGCACCAGCAGAATTCAAAAGTTGTTTTATTAACTGCTAAGTCCAGGATATGTATTGTAAAATATTGGACTTTTAAATGTCTTCAATCAGAAGAAAGACAAGAATTGACCATCTAGCCATGAGCAGCTGCCTTTGATGGATTAGGAATGTAGATGACACTGAGTGGGCTACTAGGGTGCTGCAAAGCATTGCTTTCAGGATTCTCAGAGTTCACATGAAAACTGTACATGGTACTGAAAAAAACCCTAAGAGGGTGCAGGTTGTTTCTGGTGGGTTGGCAGTTATATCTGAAATAACTTGTTATGATATCTAATTCTCTTTTTTTGTTTAAGTTTACTTCCTCTGAGAAAGAGAGGCACCTCCAAAAGTGTCTTCATCCTGTACCCACCCCCAGCCTCAACTAGCCCAGAATGTGGGCGCACGTGTCTGCATGCCCTGCACGTGCAGAGGTCCCGGGATGCAAACCCAGGACCTTCCCATGTAGGTCTAGTTCTGTTAGCACTGCACCAACACCTGGCTCATGTCCAATGCTCTTTTATTGGAGATCTTCCTCCAGTGCAGCTTTCCTCCTTCCTGAGCCCTCATTGTGTGCCACCCTACCCCACTGGCCTCCTTTTGGCACATGCAGTCCCAGAGCTCTTCATTTTCTTCTCCAGATTCTCATGCCACTCTTCTCTCTGATCCCTTTCCATGGAGGTTCCCTTGCCCCAGAGCTCCCCGTTCTGCCAAAGAGAACCCAGCCAGGGAGCTGCAGCCTGGACAAGAGGAGGTCGTGGCTTTTTCCCTGGAGGCTGCCAGGGCTGGCTGTGCCCTCAGCTGGAGGCACTGCTTCCCTCAAGGTGACCTCTCCAGGACTGACTCTCTTTCCAGGCTCTGATAACCTCCTACCTCTCTCCTCACTTCTTCGGGGGCTTAAGGATGGTAACAGTTGGGCTTCTATTTGCTCCAGACAGCCTGGATCCAGAACCCTTACTGAACAATCCCATGGCTGGTCCCTGTCAGTGCCCCTGGTGCCAGGTTCCTAGGAAGGGCTGTTCACTCAGATGTTTCCTCCTACCCCCAACTCTATTTACAACTTACCTTCTGCGCTTCATTCCCTCAGTAGTCAAATGCCAAAGTAATACAAGATACAGTAACGGCAATAAATTAATGCCTCTGAAAACCTATTTGGAAACAGGTAGGTCTTAAACCATAAATAACAGTGACATTTTCATTTTAACAACAGCCTTCAACTAACCTAACAGTGGACATGGTTCAGTGTGGCTTTATGCTGTAGCAGAGCAAAAGATTCATCGCCTGTAAAAGGTTTCCACATTTTTTTCTCACATTGATCTTTCTACCTTTTCTCCTTTTGAAAAACACTAAAATGAATCAGAGTTGCAGGATACCTGGAATTTGTCAAGTTCATTCTAGTTTTCAGGATGCTTCAGAGACATAATCTCAGCTGATCCTTCCATAATTCAGTAAAGTTATGTAAGGTAGACATATTGCTCCACTTTATAGATCGGCAAACTAAGGCTCATTTCTATGAATAACAAGCCATTAGGTTGGTACTAGAGAAATCGAGTTTTCTGAGCGTAACCTATGCTTCCTCTGAGAAACTCACAGTAAAAAAAGGAATTTGGTTCATATTTTCTTAGTTTTCCTCACAAGGAGATTAGAAAAAAAAAATAACAATGATATTTAAAAAATTTAATAGAGGCACAAGTTTATTTACTATTTTTATTTCTCAGCAAGAATAAATTTTAAAAGCTTCTACATTTTCCACTCTCAGGACATTTTGAGGTACTTCAGGGAGCAGCTGGCTGAGGCAAGGTTAGGGAACCCATGTGCAGTGACAGCTGCAGAGCTGGGCCACAGTGGGCTCTGTCAGCCAAGAGTGAGAGGACTTGACTGGAGAGGCCCAAGCTGGTCAGCACCGTGCAAACCTTGCTTTGCTTCTCTCTGAATTTACTCAACAACTTGCCTACTCCAGTGTTGAAGGACTGTGCCTCTAGAGGTGCTCAGATTTTCCTAGCAACAACTCAAAACTTGATCCTTTCCTTGGAGTTTGAAATGGGAAAATCTATCCCTTTGATCCTAGTTTGCATTATCAAACAGGATTCCCATAGGGAAATCATTATAAAAGCATTACTCCTGCTGAGGGAGACACAAGCTTGATTCATTAAATGGAAAGCCCAGAGCAGGTAAACTATCTCTCAGAACGATGCTGATAATTTTCCATGCTTTATTCATCAGGGGCTGTGTTTGCAGATGATTATGAGGTAGGCAGTGACATGTCCTTCTACTGTTCTAGAATATTATGAGTCCATTAGTCTAGACCCACAAATGTGTCTAGAATGATCCAATCTTTTGATCTGCAAGATGAGGCCTCAGTGTTAAATCAACTTATTTATTGCCTTCCTACAAAATAACACGATTTCTAGACTTTTCTTGGAAGACTGGAGACTTGGGACTAGTGACTGGGTTTGCTTAAACCAGCTGCATGTTACTAGGAAGGGACTATCAGGCTAAACTGGTATAATTACATGACCTGGAGTTCATGTCCATTATAATATGCGTGCGGGAAGGGAGAGGAAGGGCTTGCTTTGACTGACACATAGTCCAGCCACATGCCAGGCTGTCTTCTAAGGGCTTTATGCAATAACTCATTAATCCTTATAGTAATCATATGAACAATTGTTGCTGTCCCCAGTTTACAAATGAGGAAATTGAGGCATAGAGAGGTTAAGTGACATATCTGAAAATCACAAAGCCTTTAGGCCAGGGTACCAAGATTCAAATTTAAGCAGCCTAATTCCCAAGTCTTCTTTGAATGTCAAGAGATATATCCAGTGGATTGGGAAGCCTTCCTATGAGAAAGAATTTGTAACAATGTCTTCCCTCTCTGAGCTCTGGCACAACTTGTTATTACACTGATCACAAATGTAGAATCTTCAGGGTTGTCTCCTCCCACACCACTGTGGAGGATCCCTGGAGGGCAGGTTGTGTAATTTAGATTTCTTTTATCCTACCATCTGACAGAGCCTTAAGTTTAGTAGTTCCTCTCTCCTTCTCTCTCTCCCTCCTTCCACTCTCTAAATGTGAAGACTCTTCAAAAAGTTCACAGAAAATGGAATTAAAGTATGAGTTTTTGTTGGTGCAAAAACATTTTGGAATTCATGCATAGTTTTTTTCATAATATGCATATTCCATGAACTCGATGGTTCTAGCCTACTCTGATGTCCTGCACATTCCCACCAATTGGTCTTCCTGTTTATCAGGAAGCACTGCTCCTGTCTGCAGTGCTGTCTGGGAGAAGGGCTGCTGAGTCTGGGATAACCCTGAGAGGTTTGGGGCACACCATGCTGGCCATCAGCACAGCTCATTGTTAGGGTAATAAGTGTCCTGCCTACTGTCCTTCCTGTCTTACCCATAGCTCCAGGATATAGGTCTTCCCCTTCCCTTTTCTTTTGATTACTCCTGCCCGGCACATTGTTTCTTGTAACTGACCTTGGTACCTGGCAGACAGCCTGCACTCCCTAATTGTCCTTACCTGCCACATGTCCATCTTTACTGAAAAACTTGTGTCTCTGATTACCCAGGTCCTGACAGACTTTCATAGATTTACTTGCTTTGTCTCAGAATTGGAGTAGCGATCTGTGGCCTTTTTTGTCCTTGGACTTGATGGGGGTGGTTGGCTCTGAGCTGGGCCCCAAAGGGTCCTCTCCAGAGGTACGGAGATTTGAGATATTTGAGAGAGAAGTCATTGCCTGGTGGGCCAGGAACCTGCCTTGGAGGAGACGCAAGGTCGATTTGTATCTCCTGCCACTTCCATTCACTGACTTAATGAGCTTATCTGTGAAGTGGGAATTACACTGAGAATCAAGCACGTAGAAAGTATTTTATAAATGAGGACATGGCATGTAGCTAATGGGACCATATCAGTGCTGTTATCAGATGAAAAATAAAAAAAGCACATGGCCTCCATTTCCCCGAGGTCGTTCTGAGCCTCCAAGCCAAAGGTTCATTCTGAGAGCTCCAGTGGCAGAATCCTTCCTTTCTCAGTCTTCTTTTAGCCTCAGCGTTAGAGGTGTAGGTGTATGGGGAGCCATCACTGAGTTAATTAACTGTGGAACTGAGCAGAACCAAAGATGCTCAGAGACTTAGAGTGACAAGTCCATGTCCCATTTGTGGCACTTGTGTATCTTTTTGATCTACAAGTATAGAAAAGGAACAAGATTTCATGTAGATGATCTACCCCCTCAGGGGATGGTCTACTCTCCTCTCCAGAGAAGGATTGATGGGAATGTAAATCAAGACCTCAGTCCCCTAGGAATCATGAGTCTGTGCGATTCCTGGACTATGTGATCCCTGAAACCAGAGGGGTACCAGGGTTGAAGCCATTTGTCCAACCAGAGGGTTTGGATGTGAGGCCCAAGGCCAAGTTCCAAGGCCAAGGATGGCTGTCCTGTGCTAGCCTAGGGGGTGGCATTGGGCAAGACGGAGACAATGTGGCACACCCAGGGTATAGCCAGGGCAGCTGAGATTCACAGGGCTGAGTCAGAATCAGGAGAGTCAGAGCCAGAGAGTGAGGAGCATCAGTAGAGCCAGGATGACATCCACCTGTGCCTGGGGCCAAAGTACATGTGTACCAGCCAGACCCTGCAGGCCTGTGAAGTTAGAATACTCGTACCAGTGGACTAAAGCTAAACCCACAGTCTGTTTAAATTTTTTTTTTTTCTAATTAGAAAAATAATATATTTTTATTGTAGAACATACAGAAAGCTGTACTTCTATTTTCCTGACTGAGCAAAGGTCACTACTGATTTGAGTATATTTTCCCCCACTTTCTTCTCTGTGTTTATTGGTGTGAGATTGCACCCTATTTAGAATAGATACTTTGAACCAACATGTTTCTTAGGCTTGCTGTTTTAGGGGGAGCACTGTCCAGTGACTCTGCCTTGGGTCCATATCGCAGCCAGGCTGCCGGGTCCAACTAATCTGATGGATACCAGGCTGTTCAGGCCGTAATGGAAGCTGGGCAGATCCCAAAGAAGGAAGAGCCTCTGTTTTTCTCTCCACGCCAGGACCAAGCATATACCTTTCTCAGTTGTGGAGCCTCTGAAGGTTTTGACAGGGTGACTGCCTTCCTCTCCTAGCTCTCATTACTGATCTGTATGTGGAATTTCATCTGGACCTGTGGACATTGTGGGAGGACATTTCATTTTGTGAGAAAAATGCACCAAGTCTATTAGAGCCCCATGGGAGAGAAGGGGCTGCTGCTGTCCCTGACATCATGATTTCTGACCAGTTTGAACATCAGAGTCCTCAGGTAGGTGGATCCAATGGAAGTGAGATATTTCAGCAGGAAAGAAAGTGACTGAAGCCTGAGCTGGAGCAGATATGACACAGGGGCTGGAAAGTCTCTTTTGTTATGCCTGGAAGGTGACTCAAACCACAGGACTGGGAGTGTAGTATCTACCAGCATCTCTGTGGGCCCAGAGGAAGATGGTCTCCTCCAGAAAGATTCTCAGAATTGTTCTCACCCCAAGATCTGCAAGCAGACCTCGGGACTCAGGTTTGTGGATATTATTTGGGGCTTGGAACCATAGGTATGGGGCTTGGGAGTTACATAGACCCAGAGTATAGAGTATTCTCTGACTGCACCAGGTGTGTGGTTTTGTATGTGCGAATAATGTAGTTTCTCTGAGCCTTGATTTCCTCATCTGTAAAATAGAAATAATAGCACTGAACTCAGAGGGTTGTTTTAAATGTTGAATGTAAGATATGTATTAAGCATTATCATAGGGCCTAGCTTAAAATAAGTGCTCTAGAAAAGCTATTAGCCCAACTGCTAGCATTTCCCTAGGTGCTATGTGGGACTCAAGAGGAATGAGTTCTCAATGAGCTCTTCTTAACAGTTGTTTTGGTACCAAGTATCTGAGTAATACATGAGCATGGAGCAAAATTGTTTTTCTTTTTAAAAGAACTACTTATTTAATTTTTTAATTATTATTATTACTTTTTAGAGGTTTTGGCCTTAAGATGTGTGTGTTCACCAGAGAGAGACAAAGAGAGACAGTGAGAGGGAAAGTGAGAAATCACCCCCCAGGGGGATAGCCACGTTGCAATCTCTTCTCCTCCATTCTCTTTCTGGGATCTTGGGCACACACACACATGCATCCTGTGTGAGTTTCAAGTCACTGGTTCTGGGACTCAAACTGCTGTAGACCATGTGGGAGTCCAGAGACGTAACCGCTACACCATCTGCTGGTCCCTATTATTATTATTATTATTATTGATTTGTTACCAGGCACATGCGGTCACCAGAGAGAGAAAGAGAGAGAGAAGACATAAGAGAAAGAGTGAGAAAAAGAAAACCCCAAGCTCTGGGACTCAAACTGTGGTTGACCATGTAGAAATCCGATGCCTTTAAAGGCCACCTGCTGGCCTTATGAACTTAGTTTCTATCAAAACCTGTGAAATCAGCTCCTGAATCAGTGTCAATATCAGGAATGAATGTGGCCTTCAGTGACAACGACTCAGCAAAATAGCAGCTGGGAGCAATGGGATGTGTTTGCATTTTTATTCCCTCCACAGCATTCATTCCCACCATACGTGAATTTGCAAAGACTAGAATTTTTTCTGCTTCTCCGTAGACCAGGATCTGGAAACTTCGAGCCCTTCTGGACCTTCTTGGCTACATGGTAAGTCAGGTCAGAACAATGCTGAGTTCCAGGGCAGTGTGGGGTAAGCAGCAACGCAGGGAGTTGTAGCTTTCATGACTTCAGTGGTCTTGCATCACTGATCACTGAGTGATATCAAGATCACCACCCTGGGTGGGCTTCAGCCTCTGCCAACTGCAGGCAAGGGTTAGTTAAATCTCAACTTATGCAGTCCTCTCATTAGGTCCTAAATCAGTCTGGAGCTGGACCTTTGACCCACTGAGGGAGCTGCCACACGATCCTGCTGAGATCAGTGAGACGCAGCCTGCAGCAAAGCGCAGTAGTTGTATTTTTCTAATTTAATGATCTCAGGGGACAGTATTGGAGTACTCTGGGGAGGAAACTTTCCCAACCATGCAGGAATGTGTCCCTCTCTTTGAATAAAATTAGAACCATGAAGTCTACTTTGCTTTTGAGGGACACTGACTGCTTCTTGTTCCCTGAGATCCTTGGTCACAGGAAACTGTGTTTGCTTCCCCACCTGCACCTACCAGGGCCCCAGCAGTCTCCTGTGAGGTCAGGGGTGATGCTGCAGCTGCTTTCGAGGCCGCCTCGGCACTTCTGTGGCTCACAGGGGTGCACTAATGGGCAGTGCAGCCGCCCTTCTCCCCCAGCTTAGTGCAGCGTCAGGACAGGCTGCAAAGGTTCACAGGCCGAACTTGAAAGCTACAGCATTGACTGGAGTCCACTCTGAAGCTCCCTAGTCAGACACAAGTTGTGGCCTTCGTTGTCTATGCCCAAGATGTTCTGACTCAAGGAAGCACTTGCCTCATCACAGATCACTTAGAAAAGAGGTGTTCAAACACTTTCACTCTATTGACCATAGCAATACATTTTCCTTTGTAACCCAGTGTCTAATACATCTGTTATTATTATCTAAGATAGATGTATTATGAATATATATATATATATATATGTAAAATGTAATCACTGAAATCAAAGTTTCACAGAACAGTATTTACCTTTACTAAATACCACACATTCTAATCCAATCAATTTATTCTATTTGCCTTAAAAAAAAATACAGGCTGTAACCTACTAAATTGGCTTCACGATCCGCTAATACAATACAACCCACAATTTGAAAATCATTGCTTTAGAGCAGTGCTGTCCAATAAAAATATAATGCAAACACCTGAGTGGGAGTCATTTAGATAATTTAAAATTTTCTAGGGCTGCACTGGATAGGTAAAAATAAATAGGTGAAATTAATTGATTTTTTTACATAGTTAAAATATTTTGCATAACTAAAATATTATCATTTTGACATAGAATCCATTTAAAAATGATGACTGAGATTTTCTGCCTTTTTTTTTTCATACTAAGTCTTTGAAATCTTGTATCTATTTTCTACTTATAGTACAGGATTGTCCACATTTCAAGTGGCCCCCTAATCCTGTGGCTGGTGGCTATATAATAGGGCAGCTTTAGATTATACTTCAGGAAGAAGAAGCGAGTGTTTGTCACCGTACCTACAAGTATATGAGATAATGGCAACATGTTCCCCCCCCTTCCTTCTCGCATTTCCCAGACATCTCTGCCTCAGCACTAGGAAATGTGTTACAGCAGAATGAATTTTTGGATTGGTATCTGGATTTATTAATAGAAATCTTGTCTTTTTTTTTTTTTCAGCTGTGGGGAACCGTGGTGAGAAAGATTAAGGAGAAAGCCATTCTACCTCTTTAATAAATCTCAAGATCTGTAAGTTAATGAATTCAAAAAACAACTGCTAAATAGCTACTGTGAATCCATAGTAAACCAATGAAGGGATTTTTTTTTTTTCTTGGAGAGGTTTTTGCTATAGAGCGCGTGTGCTCGCCAGCCAGACAGACAGACAGAGAGATAGAAAGCAAGAAATCACCCACCAGGGGGGATGGCCATGCAGCAATCCCTTCTCCTCCATTCTCCTCTCGGGATCTTGGGCACGCACACACATGCGCCCGACGTGAGTTTAAGCCACCGGGTCTGGGACTTGAACAGTGGTCGACTACGTGGGAGTCCAGCGACATAGCCATTACACTAACTGCTGGTCCCCAATGAAGGGATTTTTGAGGGAATCTCTACATCAGAGCTGGGAGCTAGTTTGGTTAGGGCTTGTCTTCTCTGTTCAGTCAGCCTGATTTTTAACTCCTTCTATACCAGGGGACCCCTGTATCCTTGTACACTATTGCTGACCAGCATTTCTTAATCGCAATATTTTCAGGCTGGTGGGACATGGCTGAGAAAGCCAATGTAAACTAATAGATCATCAGAAAGGTCATGATTCATTTTTGCATAGACAAACGTAGGAAAATACATCATGACTTTTCTGATGACTGAATAATTTGGCTGTGTTTCAACTCCTGTGAAGTTTATTATTGCTGATGAGGACAGGACTTGAGGCTGACATTTACATTGGGTTCTTAAAATTGAAACTTGCTCACAAATACATCACCTGATTTAATTTTCTGAGCAATCCTGAAAGTTGAAACGATTATTACGTTTTCCATTTTATATATGAAGAAGCTACGGCTCAGAGAGGTTAAGTAAATTGCTCAAGACTGCACACTCGTTCAAATCAACTTATATTTCTTTGAGCATCTACCAGGTTCAATATTATGTGTTGGTCATATGACAAGGAATAAAGTTCCAGCTAGTGGGGCCAGATGGTGGCACGGAGTTAATGAAACTGGATTCACATGGGAAGGTGTTGGGTTCATGTCTAGATGCCTCCCTGGATATACCAGGCATGCTTGCTTGTGGTCTGGGCAGGCTGAGGCTGGGGGTGGATCATGGTATGGAGAACTTAGATGAGGGTACCCGTCTCTGTTCCCTCCTTCAATGGAAGAAAGAAAGAAACTTTAAAAAAGGTTCCAGCTATTGGTTGAAATTGAATTTGAATAACATACAATTTAAAACAATTTTTGACTATCAAGTTTTTTCTTACACACCACACCATGCTCACTTTATGTAAGCGAAATGCTTACCACCTAGTTTTAGTTTATTCTCAGCTTGACTTGACCTCGATTATGTAAACAATTAATTGAATATTCGGAGATAGAGTCCATTCTATTCTCCACATTTATCAACTACTCTAAAGCTCATTTAGGACCTGAAAATTTAGACAATTTTCTCTTGGATTTTGAATCACCTAGGTACACCAATACTTGTTTAGATAGAACAAAAAGCTGAAGTTAGTATTAAAGATTCTCTTTCTTCAGAAAATTCACCTCCTTCAATTTTTAAGCAAAGTTCTCAGAAGCACATTATCCTGGTTTTCTAGAATAGTTTGTGGCATGAGTTGTTATTAGAAGTTTAGTTAAGAGAGGAAAAACAATATATAGAGAGGGCTCATTGTGTTAAATAAATTTAGGAATCAAATAATTTAACAGCATTACATAGATTTTTTTTTAACAGAAGGAATTTTCAGAGCCCTCAACATGCTATTATGACTTGTGAATCATGGATATAGATGTGGATGTAAATATAGATTTAGAGTAGCTTTGTAGATGAAAATACCAATTATAAATATAGATAGATAAATAGAAACAGAAGTGAGAAGTCTCATGTAGTGATTAAAAGGCTAGATTCTCGATTTGAACTGCCAGAGTGAATCCTGACCCCAGTAGTTGATAACTGTGTAACCTCTCTTGCTCAGTTTCCTCACCTCTAAAAGGGACATAACAATAGACCTGTTGTGAGGATTAACTTGACTAATTTATGCAAAGCACTTAGAATAGAATCTGTGACATAATAAATGCTCAGTAACTAGGAGATGAAAACATTAGTTATATATAGCATGCAGCAAATTCCAAATGTAGAACCAAAGGTCCTTCTTTTAAATTGCAATTTATGGGATTTGTATTATATGGAACACTCTTTTGGAAATGCTTCTCAAGGATTTAGAACACAGGTTGCAATAGGCAGACAGACTGGGTAGGACCTGGGAGCCACCTTTTGAAGACAGGAGGAGAGTGATGTTTGATGTCACTGGTTGAGGGAAGTGGTTTTCCCTAGAGGAAATTTGCAGTTTTATCTGAAGAAGGAAGGCATGCACAGATTGGTAGTCCAAGAGCCTGGGAGTCCAAGGATAGCAAATAAGTGGGATGTGTGTCACTGTTTCCTTTGACGTCTTTCCTCATGATTGACATTGCTAATTGATCATCACACGCTCTCCTACCAACTTCCCAATACAGCACTTTATGTAACACTACAAAAATGACAGAATTTGAATGTGAGATAAAACCTACTTTATAGCCCTACACTCATCACTATTTGGTGGTGAAGAAAGTGACAGTTCTTCACTGCACCTCATTGTGGAGACCCCAGCATATTTATTGGACAACTAAGTCTGTTTAGCTACCACATTTACAGCCAGCTCTATTTAGCTGCGCTGCCTGGAGCTGATAGAAGTTAAATAACAACCAAAGTCATGGTAGTAATAGTAATAGTAAAAGTGAAAGAAATTGGTGAGTAGGTTGCTGAATTACGTAGGGATTTAGGAATTAATTCCCTAAGAAGGAATTCAGGCAGAATTCCTGAATTAAGAATTAGATAGTAGTCTAGGTGAGAACATTTGTTTCCTCCTATCTCAGGCTAGAAGGATTTTTGCCAGTAGCTCCTGCCTGCAGCTCTCATCTCCGTGCACTTTGAATGAAACTAGAGAGAAAATTCAGAGATCACCTGAGACCTTTTTATTTAACAGAAGAGGGGATGATTCTGACTTCAAGAGATAGAGCTGAGATTCGAACGTGGGTCCCTGATTCCTGATCTTGAGCTCTTTTGACTGTAGAATCTTCCTCCTTCAATGCTGCCTCATACTCTTCCTTTGTATGTATCACATTTTTTATTGGAGTCTTTCAAATTTCTTCTCTACTTCCCCTTTCACTGTCTTTAGGTAAAATTTGTTAATACCTGTCATATAGAGTGAACTGTCAGTACTTAAAGTAAAATTATTACTGAAGTAATGGTTTCTTTTATATTTGGGTAAAAAATAAACATCATTTTCTATGAGAAGGATTTTTTTTTTTTTAAGGTTTTTGCTGTAGGGCGTGTGAGCTCACCAAAGGCAGACAGAGGGAAAGTGAGAAATCTTCCTCCAGGGTGATGGCTACACCACAATCCCTTCTCCATTCTCCTCTTGGGATTTTGGGCATGCATATACACACAGCTGATGTGATTTTCAAGCTGCTGGATCTAGGATTCGAACTGTAGTCAGCCAAGTGGGAGTCCAACATCATAGCCACTATGTCACTTGCTGGCCGCAGAATACTTTATTTTAATTCTACTACAACAATTTTCGAATTCCTCTGTGGTCCAATTTGGGCATCCTTATTGCATGTGTGTGTGTGTACATTTTTAAGTATCTATATATAAATATATATTTTATGTGTGTGTATAAATATATGGACTAGGGGAGATATTTGAGCTCATCATCTGCTTTTTCTGAGAAGAGTACCTATTCCAGGAATGGAATTGTTCACAACTCCCCACAGGGCCCAGGGAGCAGCCTGCATTTTACATAATCATCTGCATGACATTCAACATCGGACACTCTCAAAACTGCCTTTTCATTTGGGGACTGTACCATAGACCTTTAGGGAGGAGTAATTCAACTGAGAGAAAAACCAGAAACTGAATCTTTTCCTTGGAAATTTTTCATATAAATTTGTTATTAAAAATTTACTTGGGAACCAGCAGTTAGCGTAATGGCTATGTTGCTGGACTCCCAAGTAGTTGACCGTGGTTTGCGTCCCGGACCCGGTGGCTTAAAACTCACGCCGGGCGCGTGTGTGTGCATGCCCAAGATCCCAAGAGGAGAATGGAGGAGAAGGGATTGCAGTGTGACCATCCCCCCTGGGGGGTGATTTCTCGCTTTCTGTCTCTATGTCTCTCTGTCTGTCTGGCGAGTGCACGCGCCCTATAGCGAAAACCTCTCAAAAAAAAAAAAAAAAAAAATTACTTAAGTTTTTGTCTCAGCTACATGGTGTTGAGAAATGGTAGACATTTTCACAGATATATAATAAGTATTACCAAGTGCCTAGCATGTGTAGAGAGCCCCGTGTTTGGTATTGATGATAATATGGAATAGATTTAAGAGCAGTTCATTTTACGTAAGCTTCGATTCTGACTAAGGTGATACTCTAGGTCATGCCCCTCCTTTTCCTTTTCTCTTTCTTCCATGGGGCCTTGAGCTGGCATTCAACCAGTGCTTTAGATTCTAGGAAGGTCCAGAACACAAATTTCACTGCAGTGGGCACTTTCCTGTGGGTGGCTAAAAAGACTCCTGCTGGCCATCCTTTCATGATGGGGCCCAGCCTCAGGCAGAAGAGGAAGAACCAATGCTTCTTGGCACAATTATGGAGCAGGAGTGGCGGCCATGACAGTGGTCTTCTGTTTCCCAAAGGGCGGAGCCCAAAACTGGGGAAAATGAATGTTTGCCTCTGTAAAGGCAATAGCTAGTAAAGAGGTCAGTCAGTCCTCAGCTCACTGGAGGATTCACACCCTCTTGTTTATGAACCATAACCTCTCTCTCCACCAGTTACTGATGGAAATTAGAACACCAAGGTGTCCTCTGCCATGCCTTGAAGTACTGTTGTCCCTATTGGCAAGGTACACGAAGGGATGCTGCTGGGAGTCTTGAATCTATTGTCCAGTCCTATTTTCAGGTTATTGCTATGGGGTGTGTGTGTGCACTAGAGACTGAGAGCAGTGATTCCTCACTTTTCTTCTCACTGTCACTGTCTCTCTCTCTCTCTCCAGTGAGCACAGGCATCCTAAGTCCAAAATCCCTAAAAAGAAAAGGTCTCACTACTTTGCTTAGGCGAGCTGCAAGCTTAAAACCTGAATTTCCCATATGCTTCCAGCCTGCAGAGCACAGTAATGTCTTAGCAGTGCAAGCCACCGTGGCTGGACCTTCTCTGTCTTTCTTGTTAGGCATGGTCAGGTAATCAAGATAGGGCCAACTACAGTATTTTGTGGCACCTTTGCAAAGTTGCATATTGATTATAGATCAGCTGAGATTTAGACCCTTATTGCCCTTTCACCTTTCTTCTTCCTGTTGATTGGAGCATGGGCATGATGGTTGGAGCTCCAGAAGCTATTGTGTGGTGAACTTGAGGATGGAAACTATGCAATGAGAAGAATAAAGAGAAGGTAAAAGGTGCCTGAGTTTTGTGACTGTATGTCTACAATGCCAGCCCTGAAGTGGATGTCTCTGGATTTTTTATACATGTGTGTGAAAGAAATTTCTGTGTTGTTTAAATTTCTACATTGTTGGGCCCAGCAGTTGGTGTAATGGCTATGTCGCTGGACTCCCACATAGTCAACTGCAGTTCTAGTCCCGGACCCGGTGGCTTAAACTCACACCAGGTATGTGTGCGTGCGTGCCCAAGATCCCGAGAGGAGAATGGAGGAGAAGGGATTGAGGCATGGCCCTCTCACCAGGGGGCGATTTCTTGCTTTCTGTCTTTCTGTCTCTCTCTCTGTCTTTCTGGTGAGTGTACATGCCCTAAAGCAAAAACATCTCAAAAAAAAAAAAAAAAAAAAAAAAAAAACTACTTGTTTATCTCCAGTTTCTGTGACAATAGCAGAACTCAGTCCTAAATGATCCAGTAATCTCATCAAAAAATACTTCACATGCTCCACAACTCCCTCTTAAGTCATTTATTCTTCCATCTTTCTATCAGGTATGACTCGATGCCTTGAGGGCAGCCTGAACACTGCCATGTTAGATGGCCCATTGTCAGCAACGTAATATCTGTGACACTGTTCTCCATCCAATATACCCTTCATGGCACAACGTGGGACTTCAGGAACTTGGGAACTACAGCAGCTGAAGGCCTGGTACTCGTAGCAGAGTGTCCTACAGAAGTGTTGTACGAGGAAGCAAAGGCAATCTGTCTGAGTCTGTCAGCTCCTGTCCAGGAGCCTGGGCAAGGCAACAATTTATGAGGTGCTTCTGACACCGAGTGTAAGAGAGGGCTTCATCAAGCAGATTTTGCTGGCTGTGTTGTATGTACATTCACAAAGTAATTTACAGTTCCCTTGGAAACATGAAAGAGTTTGGGTCTAAATTTAGAGTGTTCATTCTGAGCCGATGTAACAAGTGCAAAGAATATTCAGAATGAAGAAATGTGGGGCGATTCACTCATAAGTCTATAAACATCAAACTCATCTATCTGGTCATAGAGACTGTAGTTGCTCCTGCAATAGGTCAGTACCCCCTCCCACTGCTCCCAGCCAAGGGGCAGAGGGAAGGTGACCACTGCTCTCCCACCTATAGGAACTCTGGTCCTCAGTGCATTGTTTTTTGTTTTACTCCTTTGCCTTCTCAGTTGAGCGGGGGCCCCATGACATTTGCCATCTGTCTTCTGTTCAATTTTCTTGCAAAGCGTCTCAGTATGTGGTCCCGGGGAACCAGCATGTAAGCTCTCAGGATGAGCCAGATAGCATTTTCAAGATTCTTCCACATGCTGGTTTCCCAGGACGGTTCTGGCAGCCTGCAGGGGTAGTGCACATCCATTTCCAGGAGTATCTGTGAGGCAGAGCATGGGAAGGAGTAAGGACTCCAGATGTACTGCACCATTCATAGTAGCAGATGTGGTGTAGACTGTCTCTGGGACACCATTCCTTTCCTGTCTCTTGCCTATATTGGGCCTGAGTCCTGCAGCTGGTCTTGCATGGCCTCCTGGTTATCTCCCTCCCAGCCATCTTCTCTACTGCCAGGGCACTGATCTGGCTAACTCCATACTCCTTTCTCCTGCATTGTGGTTCTCTCTGACATCCCCTGCTGGACTGTGATACTGTGAACTCCCTGCCATTTGCTAGGTTGGCACAACGCCTGGGTTAATTCAGTTTATTGAGCTCCTGAATGAATAACGCCATCCTACAACCTCCAAATGTCTTCCTGTCATCTATATGGCAAGCTCATTAACGTGACATTGAAGGAGCTGGCCCCAACATCATCTCAGGACCCTTGGCCTCTTGATTTATGCTTAGGAACATGGTATATATGTATTTAACTCTTCTGGTTTCTACCATGTTTTGGTTTGCAGCATGCAGTTTCTGAATTCTCTGAATTTGCTCCCATTGCCCCTCTGTCTAAAATGTCCTTGATGATGTTTCTCTACTAATTTTCCTGCCATTCTCTTCCCATCACATGCACCTTGCTAACTCTTCCTTCACTTTAAAACACTGAGACCACCTCTTTCAGGATGTTTTAAGAGTTCATTTATTGAGAGACAGAGAGAGAGAGAGAGAGAGAGAGAGAGAGAGAAAGACAAGCACCTTTCACAGGATCTCACACTGCCATCCCTCCCACCAGCCTTTCCCAGCCTGCCTGGGTCACATGCCCACACTTGCAATGCACAGGCTGACCTGGGGACTGAGGCCGGAACTTCCATATGGCTTCCAGCATTTCAGAGCATGTGCTACCACTGTGCCACCATGGCTGGGCCACTTCTTCCAGGAAGCTTTCTATAATCCTATCCAAGTGGGAGTAATTATGTATCATCTTTACTGCCACAGTCAGCTCTCTATCATTGCACTTTCTATATTGCTTTCTGAATGTATTTTTATATGTCTACTTTCTCTGTTAGACTGTGAGCAGCTTAAGAACAAGAACCGAGCTTTTAATTCCATTAACTCAACACATATTTACTGAGTGCGTTTTAGGTACTGGGGATACAGCAAAGAATAAAATAGCTCTCAAGAAACTTAGGCTCTAAAAGTAGAAAAGAGACCTAAAAATAGATCAAACAATTGTAAATGCTATAAAGAAAATTACAATAGAGCAAGTGTGGGGAGGACAGTAGTGCTAAAAGGTTTAAGGACACCTCTGATGAAGAAATATTTAAGGAGGGACTTGAAGAAAATGAGGGAACAAGCCAAGTAGATAGCTGGAGGAGAGACATGGCCACTCAGAGAAAACAGCAAGTGCAAAGGCCCCAAGGTGCGGTCATGTCTTGGATATTCCAAGGGTAGTCAGGAGGCAAGTGAGTGAGAGAAGGAGTGATGAAAGGTAACTTTGGAGAGTTGTCTGAGAACAGGGCTCGTTGGGTAGGGTCTTAGAAGCCATGCTGTGGATTTGGGATATCTCTGGGTAGAACAGGGGTCAGGAGCAGAGAAGTGACATGATCTGATTTACATTTTGAAGGATCATTCTAGCTGCTTATGTGGAATGGCCTCTTGGGAAGGGGAGGGGAGCAAGGTGGGAGTAGGAGGATCTGTAGAAGGTTGTTGCAATGATACAGGAGGGGACGATGGTGCTGTGGGCCAGGGTGGTAGTGGAAGTGCAGGTGTGTTAAGGTCAGACTGGATACATTTTGAAGAAAAATTAATGGGATTTTCTGATGGTTTGAATGGTTGAGAGAAAGGCGTGGAAGACAGCACCAAAAGTTTTGGTCTGTGCACATAGAAGATTGGCATTCCATGAACTAGATTGGAAAGATCAGGGAAGATCAGGTTTAGAATAGGAGTAATTAAAGATTTGATGGAGGACATACAGAATTTGAGATAACCATCAGAACACCAGAGGTCATACTGAGGAGGACATTGAAGACCAGTCAGGAATTTAAGGGAGAAAAACAGGAGACAGGTGTTTGGAAGTCACCAGCAGATATTCATGGAAATGGATGGGGTGAGTATAGTAGGAAAAAAGGACAATTCCAGGGACTGATCTCTGTGGCACATAAACATCTAGAGATTGATGAGGAAGAATTAGCAAGGAAGAGTGAGAAGGTGTAAGAGAAGAACCAGTGAGTGAAGATGATGTTTCCAGAGGGAGGGAGGATGTAATTGTGTTAAGGGCTGTGAATAGGTTCAATAAGACTAGAACTGGTAACTGGCCATTGGATTTGGCAATCTGGAATCTGAAGGGAATTTAGAACAGAGGAAAACAGATGATGCAAAATGAAGAGGATATTTGCTAGACTGATGTCCTTGAGCAGGGAGAAGGAATGGGATCTGGTGTTCAAATGAAGGGGACTGGGTTTAGGTAAGAGCCTAGTTACGGGAGGGAAGGCAGAGAATATGACCATAAAAGCATGATGGCTGGTACATTGGAAAGTGGGAGGGAACAGAATTTCCCTTCTGATTGCTTTCATCTCAAAGAAACAAGAAGCCAGGTCATCACCTGAGAATGAAGGTGGGTGTATATATCTTACTCATCTCTATGCCATCTCTGAATCCCTAACTATAAATGCAGTGCCTGGCATGTGACAGGCATTGATGCAGGTTGGTGGATGAGTGAATTAAAGCTCTGCCCATGACTTTGCATTAAGGTTTTGTTTTATTCTGTTTTGTTTCTAGTTGTCTGAAAATGTAACCTCACTCTAGTTTTGTGCTGTCTGTGTGCTCAAAACACTTGCTGAAATTGTGCAATAAGAGAAGAGGGATACCATGGTAAGCAATATGTTTTTGATGAAAAATAAACAAATGACTGTTTGCACATGGTATGCATACAGTGTCATATATGTATGTGTGTATGCTACATATACATACTTTAAAAATTAAACTGATTTAGATACTGTTAATAATACCAGATGCTATATATTAAATAAAGAGCAAAGACACCTTGGATCATTGTTCCTCTCTGTTACAGATATGGGCAAGACTCTGCCAGCTGTAAAAGTACAGATACTTCTAGAAGATTGTGGGAAGTTGGATCCACAGGAGACCAGCAGAAGGGTTGTGGTAGGAAGGGGTCTGTAGGAAGTGAGCTACCAGGGAGATCACTACACATCATCTCCCTAGTTCTAAGACTGGCCTGGATAGGGCCAGGACATGTTCTCCCTTCCCAGCTGGTGAATTCTGACCAGCTTGCATTTTTCAGGGACTTCACCCAAACGCTCCTAAGGCTCTATCAGATTTCTGAGAGAGGAACACAAGAAAGAGTTTCTAAAACAGATTTTCAGATTGAGGCAGTGGGGGTTATATAAGCAAGGAAGACTGTGAATTACTGAAAAATAGAATTGGAAAGTTATGGAGAATCAGGGCGTATTTTGCATTTGGAAGTCTTCCCAGCCCAGAACTAGCTGCAGTGGGAACAGAGGGGGCAAAGCTGGCATCTGTCAGATGACTGTGGATCCCCTGGGATCTTTGTGGCTTCCATCTATAGAGGGGTTGAAGGTTGATCTTCTCCCAAGGAGAGGGCTCTGGAGGAATACAGCAGGTAAGCAGGGCAGCTCATTTCAGTTTACCTGATTGACCTCTTTCCTTTATATCTTATTTTTCTCTCAGCTTTGTTCCTTCCCTTCCCCTTCTCCTCCTCCAACCAATTTATAGAATTCACTATGAAAAGCCGGTAGTGGGAAGCGTAAATGAGTCTCGTACATGAAGACAAGATGACTGTCAGTCATTAGGAGACTTGAGCAGAAATAAGAAAGTGAATGAATGCAGAGTGTCCAGTTCATGCCAGAAGAGAGGCGAGAGGACCAGAGAGATGGGCTCTGAAATCATAGCGATTGGATTATTGGAACACTGGGAGTGAGAAAGTGGTCTCAGGGCTGACAAAAGAGGCAAAGAGAGATTGCATTTGGAATCCCTGAAACATGACCAGATGTGTGGTCTATCGAGATAGATGCACTTACCTAAACCAGAGGGAAGAGGAGAAAGCTCCGGCCATATCTACCCTGGCATGCTCAGCTATTAGCCCTTCTGCTTCCAAGTGTTAAAGCGTAACAAATAGAAAAATCCTGTCAACTAACCGAGATCATATTTATTCAAATTAGCCAGATCAGATTTCTAAAGTCAAATGACAATATAACCGAGAGTTACAAGGAATCTAGGAGAATGCCATCCTGAAACAACTCCAAATCAGGTTATTGTACTCAAAGACAATTGGTAGATTTCCAGGAGCTGTAGGCATACCTATGTTGGAGGCCTTGTAAAATACACATACTTTTCTGAGCATTCTGCACTAGTTTGGTTTTAGAAAGCTGTAATAAGTGCAAAATGAGTTGTAAAGATAGTAACATATTCACCCATGTATATTTACAGCATATTTCTGCAGGCAACTTGTAGCTCAATGGAACATTTACTCTGTAGTATAATTTTTCAATAATATTACATGCATTAATAAAGGTAATTTAGAAAAAGCCCCATAAAGTCATTTGACTTTTTTTGCCAATTGCCAGAGTAATAAAATGCCTTTACATTATGCTGCAGTAGAAAAGCTGTGCCCTTTTGCCTGATTAAGTTAAGTCCCTTCAGCGTTTACAACCAGATATTTGTGTGTCACTTTATCGCCATCTTATTTTAATTTGAACTATGAATTTCCTGTCTCTGGCTGGCACTGCACTGATAGCTCTAGAGGAGGGCACTCTTACCCAGTACAGTAGGAAGACAAGGGACTCTTACCCAGCACAGTAGGAAGACCAGGCGACTCTTACCCAGTACAGTAGGAAGACCAGGGGAATCTTACCCAGCACAGTAGGAAGACCAGGCAACTCTTACCCAGTACAGTAGGAAGACCAGGGGAATCTTACCCAGCACAGTAGGAAGACCAGGGACTCTTATCCAGTATAGTAGGAAGACGAGGGCAGGGACACTGGCCTTATAAGTCTAGTCTTTTTTACCCCCAACACACCCAGGCCAACCAGTTCTTAATCAATATTTATCAAGTGTTTACTGATCATTTACTGCATGCTCAGCTCTGGTATGGACTGTGGGGGATACCAAAGCAAGTTTATAGTCTAGAGTAAGATGATTTTAAGAAGCTGAAGATTTGCTTAGAGTTGGATATAGGGTGAGATCCCTAGGATATGATGATCTTATATTTATCTGCCAGAACCAAGAACAATTGTTTTGGGCTTCCTAAAGAGGGAAAAATAAAAACACAGGAACAAAAAGAAGGAAGGGCCCATGATCAAGGACAATGGTGAGGTAGCTGGGAAGGACTTGAGAGGATAGGAATGCCAAAGGATAGATTCTGAGATTAATTCCTGCTTGGTTTGAGATGTGATTCCTTCTCTGCCATTTCTGAAATCTTCTGGAAAGTTTACGTACCAATAAAGATTCCATAGAGGCAGGGGGATTGCATGCATCAATTTTTAGAATGGGTAGCTGCAGGGAGATCTAATGGGGAACTCAGTTTTTAATTAGCAGGAGCTTGAGGAAGAGGGGCTCATGAAACTGCAAGTGTAAGGACCAACAAGTGGCATAGTGGTTAAGGTACTGGACTCCCACATGGCTGAGTGTCATTTGAGTCTCAGATCCAGTGGCTTGAAAGTGATGCCAGGCACATGTGTATGCATGCCTAAAATCCCAGGAGGAGAATGGAGGAGAAGGGTTGCGATGTGGGCATCCTCTCTGAGAGTGGTGGTGGTGGTAGTGGTAGGGGTGGTATTTCTTACTTTTTCTCTCTCTGTCTCTCTCTGGTGAGCACTTGCAAAAAAAAAAAAATACAAGTCTGTGAGAGAGATTTAGATTTCTCCTAGTCATGGACTCGGGGGTCTGTTTCCATTGAATCCTAATGTCTCAGCATAGAGAGGCACCAGAGACCTCAGGATTACACCAGATTCAGAGACTCCATATAAAATACAACCTGAGAAGAAAATCAAACTAGCACACAGAGCCAAAGTATCTGATAGAGAAAAAATATAATGAAAGGGTAAATTAAGTGTTAGGGCTGTGAAGGGCCAAGAGAAGAAAGAGCTCTGCAAGAGGAGGAAGGGTTTTCGAACATCTCTTGGTTTTCCGACCAAGCAATCTAAGACCTGTTAAAGGAGGAAGTGGGACTTATGGGAGCCTAAGAAGATTTATGCATGTGTTGTAGATTCTGACTTCAACCTGTATTTCACACACCAATCCAAGAAATAACTAAGCGTGGTTTGGCTATTCATTCACTCAACAGATGGATGGCAGGCAACATTCTGATTGCTGGGACTGCAGTGGTAAATAATACAGACATCGTCTGTGCCATCCTGCTTGTGGGAGAGGCAGAGGCCTTGCATGTGAACCCACAACCAGTCAATGCTAAACGGTAGTCAGTGACCTGGAGGCAATCAACAGGATGCTGAGATGGAGACCACTGTAGGGTAGGTGAAAGCTACTTCAACAAGGTGTTTGGGGGCCTGCAGGTGGTTAAAGCACTGGACTCCCACATGGCTGACTGCGGTTTGAGTCTTTCTCTCTTTCTCTGGTGAGCACATGCGCCCTATAGAAAACTTAATGATAATAACAATAAGTAAGGTAATTTAAAAAATAAATAAAATCAAATAAATCATTTTAAAGAAAGGGAAAAAAGTGATAGAGAAAAGAATGAGAAAATAACAGAGTATGGGAGGAGAGGAAGGAATGACTCTGGGAAAGAGGGAAACGTGCAAAGGCCCTGAGCTGGGAAAGGATTTGGCTCTTTTGAAGACTCCTGATAGCAACATGGTGAAAGCCGAGATAATAAGGCAGCAAGAAGCCCAAGAGAGAGTTGAGGAGCCAGTTGGACCAGATCAGGTAAGGCCTTATCAGCCAAACAAAGGAGTTTAGATGCTATTCTGTTTGCAATGAGAATTTGTCAAAAGATTTTGAGCAGAAGTCTTAAAACTATTCGAGGGTTTTTCTTTTCATTTCTTAGCCTCTTTTTGAAAATTGTCAACATTAATTTTCAATACTTTAGAGGTGCATACATGCCTAACCATCTATGCTACAATATATGGAATGGACCCGCTAAGGTTTACTCATTATGGGTCCCTAAACAGCCAACAGATAGATAATAACATTTAGTCATTGCTGACTGGTAATTACAGTATATATTTAAAGAAGAAATAACTACACTTCCTGCTTCAAGCTCTCTCTTTTGAAATAAAGAACCAATATCTCCCAAATTGTATACCAGAAATGTGATCCATGTTCCCAGAACTGAGAGAAAACTCCCTGAGGTTAGTAAGTCATGCATGACCTGTGATTGCAGGTGTAAGTTATATGTTTTCATTAGCTGTTCTCCTTTATTGAGTTTCATAGTGTACAACGGTAGCCTCTGTGTGCCCCTGTTTGAAATAAGCTGCTTGCTTTTAAAATGTTCTGGACTATATAATTTCATTTGAACCATTATGGGTCGCACATGGTTCCTGTGTGTCTGGCTTTTTAAATCTTTTTTGCACTGATATCTAAGACTGTGGTTTGGATATTGATTCCAAACTTTCTGGGTCTGAAGGGTATTGGTTTTCACTTTCCTATGGACCACTCCACCTTTCCTACTCCTCAATGCTGGGCTTTCTGATCCTGGGAGGAGGGTTTCTAACTCAGGACATTTTGCAAGAAGGCACTTCACCTACGTGGATGTGACAAAGTCCTCGTTCTGTGTGCAGCCCCAGGAGGTGACATCTCAGCCACACTGGGTTGACACGGAGGGAGCTGCTATGCCAGGATTTGAGTGCAGGATCTGGCCTGGCTCTGCCTCAACCCCCTGGGTCAAAAGCTGGCTGCCATCACTTTTTTCTTGAAGCCACATTTTTTCGTCCACAGAATGGTTATTATTTTTCCTTTGTTTTAGCTTTTGGGGACTATATAGAAATTCCTGAAATAAGGGCTGCCTTGTAGTTATTGGCAATCTAGTCTAACTTATGACTCCGGTCCTTTTCCATCTGATTTTAAAACTTATTGGAAAGTATACTGCTATAAAGATATGTCAAGTGTATAGATCTAGAGATAGATATATACATAAACATTAATAGTAGCCATTTCTGGATGGTAAGTTTAAAATTATTCCTTTGCTTATCTATAATTTTCTAAATTTTTTTTCAGAGAACCAGAATTATTTGAATAATAAAAAACAAAGCAAAGAAAGTTTCTGATTGTTGATGCCAAGAGGAAGGAACCTAGCTGTCATGGTGAGCAGGAGAAAGGAGAGAAATGACGCCTCTTAAGACAGCTTAGGACTAGGTTTGGGTCTTGGCCTTGGGGGCCTGCTGCCGAGCATGTGCCCAGAAATCTGATGAATGGACGGTTGGAGGTAAAAGTATCGTGGTGTGACTGGGTCTTATTGAGGGGTGCTTTCTCCTGTGTGTGCGTGCACACCCTCTGAATAATAAAATTCAGAAAACATATCTTGCTAGATCAGCCACCACCAAGGTTCTAAGGATATGGGTGCTCTTGGGATTTGTTGTGTGTGTGTGTTCATTTGTATATGCATATGTGTGTTCATGTGAATAGTCATATGTGTTCTTATATATGTGCATGCATGTTTTGCATATGTTCATGTATACGTGTATGTTTGTGTGTGTTCAAGTGGATGTGCATGCATGTGTTCTTGTGTTTGCATGCTGTGTCTATATGGATATGCATGTGTGTTCGTGTGTGTGTGTGTGTGTGTGCGCGCGCGTGTGTGTGTTCTAGAGGCTTGGAGCGTTCCCAGGCTGTTTTGAAGGACATAAATCCAGGACTCCATACCAGAGATTACTCACACATTGCTTGGGAGTCTGTCTTCTGGAAGGAGTGTTGGCATGGAGCAGGCCAAGAGGTGGGGGAAGAAAGGGTGGGAAGTGAGAGCCCTGGCCCCTTCTCAGAAGCCCCCCACCAGCAGTGAGTTCTCCTTCCTCTTCCTCCTCTTCTTGTTTTATTCTCACTGTGCTTTGGAGTGGAAAGGAAGTAGGGCATGGTTCTTCTATCATTTATCATTCTGCCTTCTCAACCCTTGTTTATGGATGACACTTTTGATATTCAGACCTTCACTTTTGACTCTTAATAATCACACTTGATTGGGCAGAGAAGCGATTGACTGCAAATAATCAAAGTAAAACTTCTGGAACTTAGAAAACATTTTCTCTATCAAACAACAAATCAAAAGGTTTTGGTCCTTTCATGAATTGAAAACATAGGGATTTCAAGACTAGCACTTCTGCAGGGACTTTTACACTCGTTTGCAGATGCAATTTTTGTGCAGTCTCTGTTTCTTGTTTATTGGTTATTCTTGATTTTATATCTTCCCTGCTTATAGGCAAGAAGTGATTTCTGAGGTCATGAAGACCTTGAGTCCATATGGTCTATAAGGTGTGGGGAGCTCAAAAAGGAAAAATTTCTTAGTTAATATACCCGAATTTGATCCCAACACATGTAATATAAGACCAACTACATACCTGTATCATAAGGTTATTGTGAGGATTTAATTAGATATCTATGAGAAACCTTGAACATGCTGCCTAGTTATAGGAAAAGCTCAATAATATTATTTAGTAATATTATTATTATTATCATCACTATCATGCTTCTCATTGCTTCCACTGGGAAAAGGAAACAAACTCTGGATTCACCTCCAGCTGGGAGCAGAGGTGGCTGGAAGCTGAACTTCAGTGAGCTCCCTGTGCTGCTCTCTTCACATCTGGTTTTCCTGAACCAGGTGAGCTCCTGAGCCCTGGCAGGTGGCTTTATTTTACATCCCCTCCTACTCTCAGGGGATCGAGGATCTTACTATCTTCCCAGTCTGGTGCTGAGTGGGTCACTGTGCTCCTCCACACACCTCGGACCAGGCCAAGATGAATGTCGCACCGAGACCTAGGTGTGCTGATTCAGCTCTGCAGCAGCAGAGACAACCAGAAGCCACTGGAGGAGGCTGACTAATCACATGCCCTCCCAGGTGGGAAGTATGTACTTCCAGGGTCAAGGTTCTTGATGTTCACTTTAGTGACTGCTGGAAATCCACCAACAAACCTGTTGTCTAGAACCGAGGCAGAGCTATGTCATCAAGACAGCATAAGGAGGGAGTGGGGTATGGCTCCTAGCCATCCTGCTTCCCTCCAAGCCCAGAGTGGCCTGGCCTGTCGTTGCATCAACACAGTGGGATAGTCCAGTAAACACCGAGGGTACTTGGGTACACTTTAGCACTTTAGGTAGGGAAACACCTGGTTCCAATCTAAGAGGACTATTTTTCCATGAGGTCCTGGCATCTGACCTAATGATCAGCCTGTTGGTATTGCCACCTGCTGACACATTTACATGGTAGGAGATTATGCGAAGCTCTGCAAAGATGCCGAACTGTCTTTTATCTGTAATAATAGAGACTATGTGAGGTTGTAGAAAACACAGCAGAAATTGCTACCTGCCCAAGCAGCCTGACTGGCTGACATCTGCAAACCTGCATAGAACCAGCTAGCAACAGCTCCATTTTCCCAGGGAATTCTGCTATTCCTTCACTTTTGCACACACACAACCACTTACGCATGCACACATAGGCATAAGCACACACAAGCATTGTATACATGTACATAAATGCACAAACATGGACACATGCACAATTATATACACATACAGACACATGCACACGTACATAGAATCACAATATGCATGCATGTGCATACAGAGATGCTCATACAGAAGCACACACATGCTCATATACACACAAACACAGATGCATGCATGTAGACATGAACACACACACGCCTACAACAATGCCCAAGATTCCCACAGACGCTGAGTATCTCAGGGGTGAGCTAGCCCTCAGGATGTCTTAAGGGCCATCATTCCTCCCCCTTTTCCCTCTTCCCTTTTCCTCTGAAGATGTTAACTCTTAAATATATTAAGTGGGTTACGTTTTGTGCTGGGTCAGTTTCTAAATGAATAACCCTGAACACTAGATACTCATGGCTGCTACCTAGCCCTGCAAAGGTATTTGTGAAGATTAAGGTGGGGACGGGGATGATCAAAAAAAAAAAATGGAGCTCTAAGGAAATGTCGAGGTTTTATTAATATGTCAGTGGAAGCAGGGGGTCCATTTGGTAATTAGTACATTGGGCCCAAACAAACCTGGGCTGGATTTTTTGGATAGATCCTTTTTTACATGGGAAGAGAAGAGAGGCCTCCAAATTTAGAGAGCTGGAAACATTTTGCTACTTTTCATTTGAAATCTGCAAAGCAGAGCCTAACTCTGCAAGGCTTTCTTCATTATAAACCAGGGAGTCTCACTTTCTCTGCCTGACACAGATCAGCTTCATCTATAGCCTGATGAGCTACCTTTCAGCACACTCATGCTTTGCCTTTGCAACCTCTGGTCATCCACCAACAGTGTAAGGCCCAGCACATTCTGTGTGATGAATGAATGAATGAAGCCCACCCTTCATGGACACATGATGCCTGACCAAGTGGACTGTAGGGGACAGAGCAGTTAGGGGCAGTAGCTCTTTCTGAAGGGATCCATGAAAATTCAGGGGACTCAGAGAAACCATCTGCAACGTGGTGGTCTGAAAGCACAGCCAATTTCATCCTTATACAATAAGAAAGCTCTTCCCATCAACTGCGATTTTTAGTTGCTTATTTTGGGTAGAGGGCAGTAATTTCTTTTCCTGTTCAGTTTTTCACAACGATAAATTCACCCTTAGCTTAGACTCCTGAAGTTACTACCCAGGACTAGGTTGTAACTAGGAGCTGGTACAAGGTAGACTCTGAAGTCACTGAATGTAGTTTTGGGTTCTCCTCTCTCCTTCTTCTCTTTCTTTTCACCTTTTGCTGCATCTGACGGAAGAACTCGGTCTCAGAACTTCCAAGCTACGAGGAGCCTTACAGATCATCTGGCCCAATTACCTGCTTCTACACATGTGGAAACTGAGACCCAAAGAGGTTTGAAGACTTTTCAAGGTCACCTAGTTAGTAAAGGGATAATCTGGAAGCCAGACATCGAGGCCTCCAATCTGGTCCTCTGTCTGTCATGCACCATGATGTCTAACAGAAGAGCTTCAGGGGTGCCTCTCGGTGGGGGATTTGTCACTGTGGCACTAGGAATGGGGAGCTATTTTCTGATAGGCCTCCCCAGCCCAGAAGAGCAGACACATGGAAGCCGCTGAACATGGTACGGCTGCAGGCTTTATCCTGCCTTATACAGAGCCTGTCCCTCTCAGCAGGAGGTAGAGCTGTCTGGCCCTATCTTGGCAGGACTGTAGCTCTTATCAATGAAAGAAAAATCAAGTCTGAAAAATGACTTAGCATTTTGAACATTGGAGAGACACAGACTAATGAGTTATCTTCTTATATATATTATGTGGTATGGTGACTTAGGTGTGCTTCTAGAAAGAATTGTTGCAGCCGTGCTCAGCCAGAATATCTCCAAGCTCTCTAAGCTCTCTGAGAACACACAGCTTGACACAGTTGATAGTGGACAGTGCCTTGGGTTTTCTGAATTGAATATGCCCTGCTGGGCTGTCTGCCTATCCCAGGCTGCCACTGGAGACAACCAATGCATCGGCCAGAGGGAGAAGAAGCAGGAATTAGCAGATGAGATAAGAACGGAATGGGAACTCAAATTGTGCACCCTGTATCTCTCCTTTGGCAGCTCCTTTTGGGCTCTTCGGACTCCTTTGCTCTGCGACACGTGCACTCTGCAATGTAGAGTATATGCTCAGTCCCCAACCACCCAGAGTGCTCTCTGCATAGCATGACCTATCTGGGTTCTGAATTCAGAAGTGAACAAAGCCACCTGCTCCACAGTCTCGTGGGAGGAGAAAACACACAACAGTGATGTATAAAATCAGGGATGTTGCCAGGACTCAGGGGCTGCACAGATGCATGGGGCTACCACAGCTCAGGGGAACAGGGAGGCCTCTCTCAGGAGAGACTTGCATGGAGAGAAGAGCTGGCCTTGCTCAGGGTTGAGAAGAGCAAGTGAAACCTCCTCCTCCTTAATGAGCTGTTAGGTGTGTTTGAGGAATGGACAGAAAATGTTATGGCTGGGGACCAGCAGTTAACGTAATGGCTATGTCACTGAATTCCCATGTAGTCGACCACGGTTCGAGTGCCGGACCCAGTGGCTTAAACTCACACCAGGCACGTGTACGTGCGTGCCCAAGATCCCAAGAGGAGAATGGAGGAGAAAGGATTGTGGTGTGGCCATCCGCCCTGGGGTGTGATTTCTCGCTTTCTATCTCTCTGTCTCTCTCTGCCTTTCTGACGAGTGCATGTGCCTAATAGCAAAAAAAAAAAAAAAAAAAAAAAAAAAAAAAAAGAACAAAACAAAAACAAAAACAAAAACAAAAACAAAACCTCTCCAGAAAAAAAAGAAAAGAAAATGTTATGGCTGGTGCCGGGTAGGCTCAGGAAAGTAGGCTCAGGAAAGGGAGGTAGGATGGCAAGACGGGCACTGGGGCCTGTGAGGCTTAGTGGACATAGGAAAGGAATGTGGACTTTCTTACTGTAAGTTGGAAAACTTTAAGAGCATGAGTGACAAGAACTGCTTTGTATTTTTAATAGATTATCCTGGACACCACAGTTTGCAGCATTATTCACAATAGCCAAAAGGTGGGAAAATCTCCATCTCTAGTGTCCATCAGTGGATGAATGTATTAAACAAAATGTGGAATATACATACATTGGAATATTCTTCAGTCTTACAAATGAATGAAGTTCTGACACATGCTACAAGATGGATGTACTGGGCAGCCACTCTGCTGAGTGAGATAAGCAGCCACAGAAGGGGGGCTGGGGAGTTCTGTGTAACGGGCACAGAGTTTCAGCTTGGCTTGATGAACCTGTTCTGGGACTGGATGGTGGTAAGGGTTGTACAAAGGGAATGTACTCAATGGGAACCAGCAGTTAGCATAATGGCTATGTCGCTGGACTCCCACGTAGTCGACCGCGGTTCTCGTCCCGGACCCGGTGGCTTAGAACTCACGCCGGGCGCGTGTGCGCGCGTGCCCAAGATCCCGAGAGGAGAATGGAGGAGAAGGGATTGCGGCGTGACCATCCCCCCTGGGGGATGATTTCTCACTTTCTATCTCTCTGTCTCTCTCTGTCTGTCTGGCGAGTGCATGCGCCCTATAGCGAAAACCTCTCCAAAAAAAAAAAAAAAAGGGAATGTACTCAACACCAGTGAATTACACACTTGAAAATGGTTAAATGGTCCATTTTTTGTTATGTATATTTTACCAAAACAAAACAGAAACCAACAAAGAACTAAAGAGGACCCTGGCTTCTGTGTGGGGAATCTTTGGTAGAGAGTAAGAATGGAAGCAGAAAACAAATAACAACTAAGAGGCAACTGTAACCACACAGGAGAGGGATGGTGGTGGTTTGGACCAGGGTAGAAGGAATGGGGAGAAAAAGAAAAGGGTGGGAAAAACTTCTAACTTACAGAAAATTTGCAAGAATAGAACAAAAACTCCAAATAACTCCTTGCCGAGGTGATTGGTGAAGTATTTGCAAATAAAGTTGCACCAGACTTGATGAGCCGGGTGTGAGGGCTGAGGGCAAGAAAAATTTATAGTCCATCCTGGAGCCTGGGAAGTTAATTGTGGAAGAGCAACAATAATCGTGCAGACTGTAGGGTAGCAGATAACAAAACTGAGGCTCAGAAAGGTGAAGTGAGCTCCCTGGGACACACAGGGAACTTAGGCCAGGGCCCAGATGTGAGCTCAGATTTGCAGCTTTTCATCCAGTGTGAAACTGCCTTCCTTCTAGCCACATTTCACCTTTCTCTGAAGTTCAGGCATCAGTGAGGGAGGATGGGCAGGGTCGGTTTCCCAGATTGGACCCTGTCTCCCTGTTCTTATCATGCATACAGGGAAAGGAAGAAGTGCTTAGGTCTGTTGCTACTGAAGCCACCCTACAATTGCTCAGTTTCTCCATCTTCTTTTTTTTTGGTGAAGGTTTTCTATAGGGCATGTGTGCTCACCAGAAAGACAGAGAGAGACAGAGAGACAGAAAGCGAGAAATCACCCCCCCAGGGGAGATGGCCACGCTGCAATCCCTTCTCCTCCATTCTCCTCTGGGGATCTTGGGCACGCACGCACATGCACCTGGCATGAGTTTAAGCCACTGGGTCTGGAACTTGAACCGCAGTCGACTACATGGGAGTCCAGTGACATAGCCATTACGCTAACTGCTGGTCCCGCAGTTTCTCCATCTTCTAAATGAGCCTTATTATCTGTCTTTGGGGGCTGGTAATAAGAGTAAGAAAATGTTTTCAAATGGAAAGGGTTTTAATAGACAGGCCCATACCCCAAATATCTCCCCCACATCCTAAAATGTCTTCTACACCTCTTGTCACTGTGTGTGAAATTCCCATTATCGGAGTCATTCATTCAGGTTACAAACTGAAGTCAGAAACCCCCCAGAGTTGCTGACCATACTGCATTCTTCAGTTCGTGAATCCATTTATTCATTCAGAGTGTGCTGAACTCGATGCTAAACACAAGGGGGTAAACTAGACATTCTCTTCCTCACAGAAGACTTTCTGAAAAGGTGCTCTGTAGTCAAACAGAGCACTTTGAATATGTGCTCCAGGAGATTTTAGTTATGGGACTTTGGATAAGTAACCTACATGGTCTGAGCCTTGGTTTTTTCATGTGCAAGGGAGGAACTGAGGCGGCTTTAAAATATGCCTGCAAATCCTTTTATTCTGCTGCCTTTGAGAGATGGCGTCTGCGTCCCCTCCTCCCGAACCTGGGCAGGCTTACGGTTGCTTCAATAGACAGAGCCTGGTGCAAGTGATGGTATGGGCTTCTAGGCCAAGAAACCACTCCCTTGTTTCTGGAACGCTGAGCCACTGCAGAAGCTCCCATGTTGAAGAGGCCATGTGAAGTCACTCTGGCCTGCAATCCCAGGGAGTCAGTTTAGTGCCTGCAAGTGACCAGACATGGGAGTGAAGACACCTCTTTAGAAAGGTCTCCTCCACTCTACTCTTCTGGCCTCCATCCATTCCACTGAGCAGAGGCCAATCTGCCTGCAAGGCCTTGTCCACATTCCTGGCCCACAGAATCCGTTAACTTATACCACTAGGCTTTGGGGTGGTTTGCCACCTTGATGATCAGAATGGTACCTGTAATATATTCCTTAGGATTAATGTGCATTTTAACTGGAAAATCAAGAAGCATACATAACATCTAGCCTATTTTAGGACCCCTGATAAATAGGAGCTTCCCTTTACAGATGCAAGCTCCTCACTGTCTAGCAGTAAAAATGACATGCTGACCTATTGCTAAATACAATGTGTAAATGTCATATCATATTTGAAAACAAAATAAAAAACAATTCATCAATCAAGGAGATCTTTGATTTTGCAGGGATTTGAGCATGTGGAACTGTGCCAGGGAACTCTGAAGGCCAGCAGGGATGTCTGGGGCGCACCAGCTGAACAAGGTGGGAGGGGCAAGGTAGGAGAGTGGCAGCAGCCTGAGTCTGGCAGTGGTCCTACTCCCTACTGGGCTCCTGTCAGGCTCTTAAACAGCGGAGCCAGGAGTACTTGACCATGTAAGCCAGGTCCTGTCACTCCAGTCCAGCTCTCATGGGTCCTGTCATACTCAGAGTCAAAGCCAAAGTCCAAATGGTGGCCCACAAGCAGAATGACCATACAATTTATCATCCAAACTGGGGCAATTTGAGAATGCACTGGGACACTATTAATAGTTCTTCCAGGACAGCAGACTAATTTGGGGTGTTCTGGGTCATTAGGATATGTGGTCACCCTGCCTAGGTACAGCTCTACGTCCTGTGACAGCTCCTTGCTCATCTTTTCTTGCTCTGTCCCCTGTGCTCACCTGCGCTTTCACCAGTCCAGGCTCAACAGCTTTCCAGATGATTCCAAACATGCCAGGCAAGCTCCTGCTCAGCTTCTCTGCACCCTGGAGTCCTCTGCCTAGGGCGCCTTTCCCCAGCTACACAGCTTGGCTTATTCCTTCACTTCATTCACACCTTCACTGTGTGTGTGTGTCTTTGTAAGGTGCTTCCTGACCACCCTGCTTGAAAGGGGCTTCCAAGGGCTAGCAAATGGAGTAGTCGTTACATCACTGGACTCCCACATGGCTGACAGCAGTTCAAGTCCCGGACCTAGTCACTTAAAACTCATGCTAGACATGTGTGCATATGTGCCCAAGATCCAGGGAGGAGAATGGATTACGGCATAGCCATCCTCTAGGGGGGTGATTTCTCATTTTCCCTTTCACTGTCTCTCTTTCTCTCTGTTTCTCTCTCTGGTGAGTGCACATGGCCTAAGGCAAGAACTTCTGCCAAAAAAAAAAAAAAAAAGGGTTCCAAATAGCCACCTCGCCTTTGTTTTGCTTATGGCACTGATGACCTTCTAAATGCTCCATAACTCAGTTTGTTGACATGTTTATTTCATTTTGCTAGAATGCAAGTTCTAGGAAGACAAGGATTTTTGACTGTTTTATTGGCTGCTACATCCCTAAATGTCCACAACAGTTCCTAACACATAGTAGGTGCTTGTGGTGATTAACTTTGGTTGCCTACTTGACTGCATTAAGGAATACCTAAAGATCTTTTGACCAGTAGTTAGCATAATAGCTATGTCGCTGAACTCCCACATAGTTGACCACGGTTCAAGTCCTGGACCCAGTGGCTTAAACTCACGCCGGGTGCATGTGAATGTGTGCCCAACATCCCGAGAGGAGAATGGAAGAGAAGGGATTGTGGTGTGGCCATCCCCCCTGGGGGGGGGGGGTGATTTCTCGCTTTCTGTCTCTCTGTCTTTCTCAGCCTCCATAGTCACGTGATCCAATTCCCCCAATAAATCCCCTCATCTTTCTCTCTATATACATATCCTATTGGTTCTGTCTCTCTGGAGAACTCTGACTAACACAGAGCTTAATAAATACCAGGTAAAGTAGTTGACTAGTCTCATTAATAAAATATAGTCTAATAACGAACAGTTCAAGCAGTTCAGTCTAAGAGCACTCAAGAACATTTTGCATGGGAGATTTTTTTTGTTAGTAGCTTTTGAAAACAGCCGAGAGCCACGTCTAAAACAAAATGTATGGCCTATGTTCAGCACGATTTTCTGTTATAAACTTTCCCTCCACATCTCTTAGTATCATAAATTATTATAGCTGGAAGAAATCAGCTCTAAAATTCTATGATTCTAAGTGACAAGCTCTATTATATCTTTAAAAAATTGAAATGATATATTTTCTGGATCGCAAAGAAAACTGGAGGTCAGAGTAATAAGGGGAAACTGAGGATTTGGGCAATTTATGAGTCAATTTCTTGGGTTGACAGACTATTGGGATTTCTCCCAATTGCTGATAGGGGGCTAGAGGTGGGGGGTATTTCAATCCTGACTCTAGCTGCTAGAATAATACTTCTTCCATTTCTTTAGCTCCCTACTAAAGTCTGCAGATTCTGGTAGATAAATTGTCAGCAGTCCTTCCCATTTCTGAGGCATTAAGCTTAAATCCTGTTAAGGTTCCTCATATATTAAAAATAAAACTTCTATTAACTTTTCCCCTGTCAGTGTGATCAGAGTTAAATTAATTTTTAACACTTGGTAGAGCAGCAGAAGAGAAATGTGCCCTGGGGCTGCCACATGTGAGCCACTGGTTGGTCAGGGAGGCCTGGACTACCTCACTCCCAGCAGAAATGGTCCTACAACAGTCTCATGTATTTGGAGGGGAGTTCAGTCCCATGGACTGCACTCCCAGCAATGTAAGAGATGTTAGTGGCATCCAGGTTGGGGCCTCCGGGCCATTTACAGGTGGATTACTAAGCATGGTGTTGAGTGGTGACCCAGTGAAACTGCACACCAGGCCAGCCTGCCTGGCCTTCTACCTGTGTGGTCATGTGGCATCCTTATTCTTGGAGATGCTCTGTTGCTTGGCAGCTGTGCCCAGGGAAATAGCTCATTCTGAGGCAGAATGTATGGTGTGTGAAAGCTGGGTTTTACTGTCAGGTCTGAAATTGAATCTGCTTTCATCACTTAGCTAGAAGACCATAAGCAGAAAAATAGAGAGAGAGAAAAAAAGAGCTGCTATTTACTGAACACATGCTTTGTCCTGGGTAGTGAGCACAGATAAGTATGGTAGCTAGTTTGACTGAACTAAGAAATACCTAGACACCTCATAAAGCATTATGCTAGGTGTGCTTATGGGGGTGTTTCCTGAAAGGAGTAACTTGTGAATCTAAGTAGATGAGGCAGGGAAAGTCTGCTTTCACTGTGGGTGGGCATGACCCAATCAATAAGGGGCCTGGAAAGAACAAATACAGAAGACAGATGAGTCTCTTGAGGAAGCAAGATAGACTTTTGCTACTGCATTGGACAGCAGAACTCAAGGCTCACCTGCCTTCAGATTCCAGGATCTATACCAGCAGCCCCCTGGGTTCTTGGGCTTTCATCCTTGAACTTCTAATTATATCTTTAGCTTCCCAGCCTCTGAAGTCTTCAGACCTCAGATTCCCATTAAAAAGCATCCCAGGGGGACCACCAGTTAGTGTAATGGCTATGTCGCTGGACTCCCACATAGTTGACCGCAGTTCGCGTCCCGGACGCGGTGTCTTAAACTCACGCCGGGCGCGAGTGCAGGCGTGCCCAAGATCCTGAGAGGAGAATGGAGGAGAAGGGACTGCGACGTGGCCATTTCCCCTGGGGGGTGATTTCTCGCTTTCTGTCTCTCTGTCTGTCTGGTGAGCTCACACACCCTATAGCAAAAACCTCTCTAAATAAATAAATAAATAAATAAATAAATAAATAAATAAATAAATAAAGCATCCCAGGATCTCTAGCTTACATATGACCTATTGTGGGTCTTCTTAGCTGCCATACTTACATGAGCCCATTCCCCAGTAAATTCCCTCTTATGTATCTGTAGACATCCCTATTGGTTCTGCCTCCCTAGAGAACCCTGGCTAAAATTTACAATAATATTATTTTACTTATGTATTTATAATTATTTTATTATTATTTATAAAGATAAAGTTGAGAGAGCTTCCTTGTTCAACCCACCCTTGTGCAATTCAGTGGTATTTCTTCATGCTTGGATAAGAAGCTGAGGTCCAGAAATGACTTAGTAAAAGCCATGCAGCTGGTAAATGGTAATTGTTGTTTGAACCCTTCTCTGTCTGAATCCAAAGTAGAACTTTGAACCTTGAGGCTTTAACGTAAATCATTTAAAAGCTCCGATCTTAGGTCATCCATCCATAGAATGTAGAAATGGTATATACTTCATAGGCTTGAAATGGAGGTTAAAGAAGATAGTGTGCTTGGCACAGGGCCTAGTGCAGAACTCAATAAGTGTTAGCCATTATTATGGTAGTAGTATTAATTAAATTCCTACTTTCTTGCAGGTCCTGAGAAGATCTCTATGCTCAACTTCTTGACTATTCTCTACACTGAATGCTTTGTGTTTTGGGGAGAAAACAATAACATCATTGATTCATTCATTTATTCACCCTTTCATTTGTTTAATATTTATTTAAAGGATATGGAACTTAAGAACAACAACACAGGATGTGACTTTTAGGAGAGGAGATAATCAGAATACGTAGTCCTAAAGTCAAGAAAGTACTTTGGGCACCAGCAGGCAGTCAGTCCCTGAGAAAGGGACCTGGCAGCCTGAAAACCATGCTGGGCATGTGTGCATGTGCCCAAAATCTTGAGAGAGAATGGAGAAAAAGGGATTGCTGTGTGATCATCCCTCCTGGAAGGTGATTTCTTCTTTGTTTTTTCATTTTTTATTTTTTTCTTTTTACATTTTTTTTTGGAAAGGTTTGCTATAGGGTGCGTGCGCTAGCCAGACAGACAGACAGAGACAGAGAGACAGAAAGTGAGAAATCACCCCCCGGGGGGATGGTCACGCCGCAATCCCTTCTCCTCCGTTCTCCTCTCAGGATCTTGGGCACGCACGCACACGCACCCAGCGTGAGTTTTAAGCCACCTGGTCCAGGACGCGAACGGCGGTCGACTACGTGGGAGTCCAGCGACATAGCCATTACGCTAACTGCTGGTCCCCTAGGTGATTTCTCACTTTCCCTCTCTCTCTGTCTCTCTGGCTAGTGCAAGAGCCCTATGGCAAACTCCTCCCTCCCCCCAAAAAAGTTTCTTATTCCTAAATAAAAATTGTCTTGAATATGAAGAGTATAATGTCACACTATACCATAATACATATCATTATCATCATTTCTACCATCACCATAATCACCATCCTCTTTCCCACCATCATCACCTGCACTGTCACTATCATCTTCACCATCACCATCCCCTCTTCCATCACCACTGTGACCACAACCATCACTTCCTCTGCTGACATTACTAACACCACCACCTTTACTCTCATCAGTCCACCACCATCTTCATTACCTCCAACATCACTACTGCTGCTATTACCACCACCTTTCCTGCCAGGCAAACTCGTAACTTTAAGCCAATATGATTTAACTATGAAGATGAGTGGTACTGATTTTAAGACACAGACCAGTACAAACTGACTGAAAAATGTCTTTCATTCTCAGGACCATTAGTTAGTGTAATGGCTATGTCGCTGGACTCCCATGTAGTCGACCGTGGTTTGAGTCCTGGATCCAGTGGCTTAAACTCACACTGGGTGCATATGTGTGCGTGCCCAAGATCCCAAGAGGAGAATGGAGGAGAAGGGATTGTGGTGTGGCCATCCCCACTGTGGGGGTGATTTCTTGCTTTCTGTTTCTCTGTCTCTTTCTGTCCTTCTGGCGAGTGCACATGTCCTGTAGCAAAAACCTCTCTAAAACAAAACAAAAACATTTCTTTTGTTCTCTAATGTAGATCAAATGGAAGCTCCCACTTGACCCCAAACAGGCTTATTGGAAACACTTTTCTCACCTTGTGATAATTTGTTAAAGCTGATGTTACAAAGAAAATGTCCTGGAAAGTTACTGGCCGTACTCTGAGCCGTGGTTCCCACTGCTCAGTGTGGAGCGTGGAGAGCTGAAGAGAGAGCCAGTCACTCACAGCTGCCCTCAGTGGGCTGATAGAGGAGGTGACCATGGACAGGGCAGCCTGAAAAGGTCTGGCTGACAGGGGCAGCTTCTCCCCCACTCCCTTCAGGCAATAGACAGGTCCGACTTCAAACCCTAGCCAGGGATACTGCCGCATGAGTAATGCCCAGAAATATTCTATAAATGGTTTCTTTCATCTCCTATTGAAATGAAAGAACAAGAAAGAGAGACAGGGAGAGAGTAGAAATGAATTGTATTCCTACTGCAGAGAGTTCATTTGATAAATAATGTATATAGAGTTTGCAGTAATAACTGCTCTTTTCCGATTCAGCATGTGCGGGTGAGTTTTGACATATATTCTCTGTATTTCTAACAGACGGTGACTGACTGGTGCCTGAATTGGCATTATGAAAGGCAAGGCAGACTGTTAACATTTGCTGTAGCGTCAGAAAGGTTAATCTGACTTTTCCCTGAGCGGGTCCAGGCCGATTTCCTTTCAGTGGAGGTGTGGGAGGGTTGTCAGGAGATGGATGAAGTGTCTTGCCTTGAGCTCCCAGGAATGGGCAGCACGTGCCCAAGGTAGAGACCAGGACTCAGGTGAAACTGCACCTTCCGTCCTGCCTCTGCTGCCTTCTGCCTGCTTCTTTCCCCTTAGCATTGAAGCAAGTCCAAGACCCCCCTGGGATATGAAGAGTACAGAGCTGTTCACTGAAGTTTCCTGGTGGACTTCTCCACAGGCCATGGGAGGTCCCCTCTCTCCCACCAAGAAGGAAGAGGTGCCAGGCCACTGGAGACTTTCCTGGTGCTCTACAGTTCCCCCTCTGGCCAGCTCTGGGATTTCAAGGAGACCAACACTGAACTCATGTAGAAATATAGTAATTTGATCATGTGTTACTTTTCACTTTGCCCCCAAAATGGTGAGAACCTCATATATTTCTACCATGTATTTTGGCTTACAAAGTATCTTCACATATTACCTCATTTAATCTTCACAATAATGGTGCAGGAATTGTTACCCATTCTATAGAAGAGAAAACTGAGGTTCAGAGTGGCTTAGTAATTTGTCTTTGGTGGCAAAGAAAGTAAGAGGAAGAATTTACTCAACATACGCTCCAGTTAGATTTTCTGTCCCTACAGTCGAGGTTACTGCTTTAGAGACTTCTACAGAGACTTTGTTGCTATGTATGTGTGGGTGGGGGGTGTAGGGTGGGGTGGGGGCTGTACACACATGCACATCCACACATATGCACAACCTCAGGGATGTGTACATACATGCATCCATGCTCACATGCACACGCACACGGGTGTGTACTATATGTCCACACACATATACACACACATACACACACGCACACACAAATGTACATTTGCTTGGCTAAAGCCAGAGGGGCATTCCCTGAAGGGTAGGGTTTTTGTCATTTAGTTTGTTTTTCTTCCCTTCAGTGAAAAATCATTCAGAGCCTCAAGAATCACTCTCTCCCAAGTCCCAGATGGAGAGGTGGAGCAACCCAGGAACCCCAGGAGATGCTTTCCACCCCGTGGGGGTCTGTCATTCTGGTGAAGCATGATCCATGGCCTCTTTTACCACTGACCGACCTCCAGTTGGGGTTCATAGCAGTCGGTGGCTACAATTTGCCGGGACTAAGATTTATAGCATTCAGCATCCAGGAAGATGTAATTTACCTCACAGGAGGAACAACTTTTGCTCCCAAGAAAATGTTTTACCTCTCCTGGTTCACCTTTAGATTTAAGGAAGCACTCTGAGGCCTGAGAAGGTGTCTACAGTTTTAAATATTAGATTGGCTTTGCCCAAGATGAAATACCATTAATGTCAGAGCGGAGTTGTGGTTTCATCAGAGATTCTTTTCTTGATTCTCCACTCAAATAACCTATAAGGCATTTTCTAGAATAACCGAAAATGAATTTTCTACATCTAATATTTTTTCCCTCTTCCTCAGTATTCTCATTTTTTACTTTGATTCCTTTCTGCAACATCTCTTGGGAAATCTTACTTTTTAATATTTGGGGGTGTTTACTGCTTCTACTCATAATTTGTTTTCTGGTCGATTTTTAGTTTTCATTTCAATGAGACCTTTTCATTCTACACGTATGAATTCTAAATAGTTTCTCTTCTGATAGTCTTTTACTTCTGCCAATAACTTTACTCATTCTTTCCTCATGTCCTGGGCCTTTGCTTTGTCCTTGCCTTTTGCTTTTCCTCCTCTAACCTTTCCAGGGAGGTGTTCTAGGTAGTATGAGGACTTGGGATTGAGGTGATCAAGGATTCGAGTCCCAACTGTCACTTTATAGCAGCATGACCTTGGAATCTGCTTTCATTGCTCTGGGAGCTTCGGTTTCTAGATCTGAAATATGCAGGAAATATACTGACAACACTGAGTTGTTCTGAGAATTAAGTGAGAGCCTATCTAAAAGCACCTACCCCAGGGCAAGACACATAACAGGGACACATAACAGGGACCCACAGAATGTCCGCTTACTCTTGTCACTTCCTCCTTCCACTGTAACACCTGTCCACTCCCAACCCTTTTCTGATTCATTAACTCACATGAATTAGGTTGCATGGGTTATTCAAGCCACATAAAGCTGAAAACATTCCTAACTTGGTGTATGTGGAACATCTCAAAAGAGATGGGCTGGATTAGATGCCCCCTCTAATAAAAAACACAGAAGCAACTTAAGCAATGAAGGAAACGATGAGGCTGGAATGAGTCAAAGAACCAGTCTTCTGATGCTCTGTGTGTGTGCTGAAAACATTTTAATAAATGGGAAGGAGAAAACTCAAGATGTGCTCCTTGGTTCAAATAAGCTGTCATAGCCTATGAGATAAAGATGCACTTGTCCACAGAAGCCAGTTTCTAGACACACACCATCATTATGCACAATTTAATAATATACACAGGCGTTCTCCCTGGCTCTTATTTGGCAGTGGCTGACACTCTGAGAGCTGATCTTGCTAATTTTGTGTATTTGGATTCTGCAGTAAAACAAGCAGTCTCAATATTTGGGTTCACGGGAAACCAGTTCTGGAATTCTAATGATGAATAACTGTGGAAATGTCAACAATGCCTTAAATCTTAGTTAATTCATGCTGATGGGGTGAGTTTGATGATTAGCAAATACCACCACCTTCACCAACGACAACACCCCCCCACCCCCAAAACGAACAAGAAGAAGACAAGGACAGCTGGTCTGAGAACATGAGCAAGAGTTGAAAAGGCCCTCAGGGAGGGGCAAAAGTTTGCCCCTGATGTGGTGGGCTTTTTTTGTGGGGGGAGGTTAGTAATCTGCTTTGCCAACAAAAGCATATTTGTTATCCTTTTGTCGTAGTGACAGACCATGGTTTAGAAGTTCTATCTGGCGTTGATCCCTTAGCTTAGTGGGAACTGGAGCCCACATGGTTGACTACACCCCAGTGGCTTTAATCCCAGCCCTGGTAGCTTGAAAGATGTGCCAGGTACATGTGTGTGTGTGCCCCAAATCTCAACAAGAGAGATATGGAGGAAGAGGGATTGTGGTGTGACCACACTCTATTGGGGCATGATTTGTCCCTTTCTTTCTCTATCTCTGTCCCTTACTTGGGAGAGCACATGCCCTCTGTCAATTAAACAAAAAAGTTATTCTGTAAAATGTAGAATACTGTTGTTATACTTTTATTAGAAGAGCAAACAGGCCAACAGTAACTCTCTAGAAGTCAGAGGCCAGAGCACAAGGTGGTTTTCTCTGCATCACACTGCAGAAGTTCTGCCTTAGGAGATTCTATGTCTACTTTCTCCTGTAGGAAACCTAGAGTCCAAAGCAAGAGGAAGCAAGTGAGCTTTAGGTAGGGCCTCATTCAGTTCACTTACACCACCTACTTGAAGGTTTCAACAGGAGCTCCTGACTCCTCTTTGGTTTTCCAGAAATGTCAGCTGCTTTCTGGCATTACTTCATAAATATCATCAAGTATGATTTACCAGCACCCTCAATACTTCTTCTTTTCCCATTCTTTCAAGATATGCACTTGTCAAATCCAAAGTATGGGTAAAGCTAGTTTATTTAGCAGTTCAGTGCATCATCAAGGAATGATAATTTCTGGCTTCCTGCACTGACACATTCTCATAATGTTGGCTTCTGTCCTCAGGCTAAACCCCTCTTGATCTCAAAATAGTTTCCACAGGTCCAGTTATCCCATCTTTACTTAGCGAAGGCCAAAGTTTGAAAGTGGGGTAAGATAGACTTTCTTTCCTCCCTTTTTAAAAATAAGAATGTTTCTTAAAGCTGCCTCAAAGCTCATTGACCAGAATTGTGCCATGTGTCTGCTTCTATGACAACTACTTGCAAGAGAGACTGGAGTTCCTTTTACTGGTTTAGACTGATCAAGATTATCCCCTCTCGATTAGGGGCTGAGTGGAACCCAGTCTCTTCCTAAACTGATTGCCATCTGGTATTTGAACCAAATCTGAATTCTGCTGCTACAAGAAAGGAGGGAAGATTGTTAGGTAGACAACCACAGAATATATGATTTCCAAAGCTGGTGACATAACCCGGAGTCTACAAAGCAGAGGGCTGCCAAGCAGTGATGAGTTATGCTTTTTTTCTTCTTCTCTGGTGGGATCTATCTCAGGGTTATTTTTTATTTTTATTTTTAATTACCAGAGGGTGTGTGCACTTGCCAGAGTGAGAGAGAGGAGAGAGGGAGAAAGCGATCCCCAATGGGACTTGGTCATGCCTCGTTTTCCCTTAATTTCTCCATCTTATCAGGATTTGAGACATGTATGCATATTTGTCTTGTGCATTTTTCAAGCTGGTAGGGCTAGAATTTGAACTGTAGTCAACCATGTGGAATCTGGCTCCCAATGCATAGCCTTTAAATGCTGCGCTGTAGGACCAACCCTACTTCAGGGTTCTTGAATTGTAACCACTTAAGTGCTGTCAAAAAGAATGTATAGTTTTTATGTAGGCTGGTTATTCTGAATAGTTAGTCCCTGATCATCACTCAACTAATCAATTCCCTCATAAGATCTACACGAGGGATCTCTCCTCCCCAACACTTAATAGACACTATTGAACTCAAAGAGGAAATAATCAAGGAGAAACCATTATTTGATAACAAGGGACAACTTCATTTTGCTTACTAGGTTAAATACACATATTAACCTTTGAGGTGCTCCGGGGCTTCAGAAATCTGATGTCTAGAATTAAAGTATTGTAATATGTAAACAATCATGAAGAAGATCAAGAAGCCCATTGATAGACTGTAGATGATACAAAGCTGGGAGATACTGCTGTTCTGAGGAAGATGGGAAATCGGCCAGTGGGTCTAGGAGAAGTGGAGCAGCAGGAATTAGCAACAAGAACATTAGGAGTTTCTGAGAAAGCCATGTCCCTCAGGCGTGGCTGAGGGGTAGGACACAGGCATCCAACTCCTAGGCACTTGCTAGATCGTGCTACGGACCATTCCTAAGTGATGTCATGAACAGAAAATGTGTACATGAATAGCAGTTCATGGGAACTGAGGTAATTTTCTAGAGTGCAAAAGCAGCCCTTTTGCAGCGTTCCACTGTCACATTGCATTACCAGGAGCCAGAGAATGCTTATTATAATAGATAACATTTGTTTTTTCTTGTCTTCTACCCTATTAATTGACTTTATTTAATTTCCCCCTGGTCTTAGTACCATAGAGAGGGCACTGGAAATGAAGACGATTATTCAAATGCAGGGCCTGAGAAATCTAGCCACCAGTTTGCTGCTGGAGAAGGGAGAGGAGAGAGAGCTGTTAGACTCATAGGCACCCACCCTGCCCTGCCTGTACCTAAGTGGGCTCTGAGTCTGGGTAGGCCTTGAAAGCCAGTATGCAGATTCTGCTATTTGTATTGATGTTTTCACAGACTGGTAGGAGAAACTTAGTATTTTCCATCCCATGCGCCAGGTGGCAGCCAACCATTGTGGAAGAATGAGCAGGAGCACCCTGGGCCCAGGTACAAGTCCCCTAACATGTAGTTCCTCTGGTTGATTGAAATCCCAGCTCTACTGCTCATTTATTATAAGATCTTGGGCAAAGTCCTGTACTTTTCTTAGCCTCAGTTTTTCTGATCTATAAAATGGGAATAATAAGACTACTAAAGTTCCTAGGTTGAGAGGGTTAAAATAAACAACCCATGTAAGCATTTTAGTTTGGTGCCTGGTGTATTATAAGTGCTCAAGAAATGCTTATTATGTGTTGGTCAGTAGCACAAAATGAGACTTGGTAATGAATGCTTATGTAGATTTTAAGCAAATTGATCATAAAGAAGCTAAATGAACCTATGTTTTTTTTTTCTTAATTAAGTCTTTCAAAAGTATAAGAAGATACTTGTTTCTCCCTTGGGATTGGGGAAACCTGCTTCCCAGTCTCAGCTTCCCTGTAGGTACAGTCCTGTTCAGGTTCCTATGGTGAAGCCTCTAATCTTTGTTACATAGTAGGAAGTCTGTAAAGATGTATGGAAAGAGAGCAGGAAAGGAAGAGGAAGGAAAGGAGGGGGTGAAGTATTGGGCTGTCAGAAAAGTCATGACATTATTCTTCTATGGTTTTCTATGCAAAAATACATCATGACTTTTTCTGTCAACCCAACAGTATCCTTGCTCTGATGCCATGGCCCCAGACTAACCTCTGCAGCACTGCCCCCTGAACTGAATGCCCAGTCTGGCAATCTCCCATACCCACCCTACCTCTGGTCCCTGAAGCACCCTCCCCATGCTCCCACACCATAAGCAGACCCACTGGTTGGTATAACTAGTCGAGAGACCTCAAGATTGTGTGGGATAGCTTGAGATAACTTTTGCTTGAGCCTCATATTTTCAAACACTGTTTTGCCAATTTGGACCTCAATTCTGCCTCTGGTCTCATGAACTTGCTGGGCAAAAGTGGCCTGTCCGCAGCTGCATGAAGATAGAGCTTTCAATCATTAAGCATCTACTTCTCACATGTAGGCATTGCATTGGATGCTATTTTATATGACTCTCCTTTAATCCTTGAAACAATCCTGTGAATCAGAAATGATGAACATCAATTTGTAGAGGGGGAAACAGAGGTTCAGAGAAGCAAAGTGACTGGTTCGGAGCCACAGAGCTACGAATCGAATACCTGACTTTAGCTTCAGATCTCATGCTCTAGTCATTCTTCAGCCTCAGCTTTTTTGATGGACACTAATTCGGTTCTTAGCGTCCCCTGAGGCCTATACCCCAGTTCTAGGTATATAGAACTCAGTTTCTCACATGATCCCTTGGCTGCTGTCTCAGCTGACCAACTTGATCCGCCCACTCCCAGGAGGTCTATAGGTACTGATTCAGTCTTTCCTGGCTGAGCCTGGAACCCCTCAGGAGATCCAAGTCCTGACTGCAGTTTTTGGGCGTTGGCATTGAAGCCACATCTTGCCTGGGCTGGCCAGGGTGTACAGGGAACCCCACATCATGGATCTTCTTATGTCAGGGATCCTACTTCTTCTCCTGATCCCTGGTTACTGCTGCTTATCAGAAAGACCACCAAGCACTGTCTGATCCTGAGGAGAACTTGTTCAACCTGCCAGGCTGTATTTCTGGTTCCTGCAACTATACCTACCCATAGCCACACACATCTGGCGCTCTCCATACTCTGCAGACAAAGTGGTCTGTTGAAAAATCAGCCTCTCCAGTAGGATCCAGGATGCTGAGCTCCACATTCAAGACATGGCACAGTCCCAAATCTCCCTGGCCCTGCTCTCCAGGGTCTGATTAGATTGTGGCAGAAGTGGGAGAAAGGGCACTTAACTCCTAAATTCTCAGAAGATAGAGGCTGGGATTCTGGGGTCTGGTAAATGATTAATAGGCTTGGCATATTAGATTTGACCCATCAGGGCAACATTAAATGTGATTTATGACTTGGTTTTAATTGAGATTTTACTGAATTATTATTTGATGGAGAGAGCAGACCTGGACTCTTATTTCTAAGTGTCCTAGGATCCTGAACCCAAGAGGGACATCCTCTTTTTCCTTCTATGGAACCAGAGGAATCCCTGTATGGTTCTCCATCCTCCCTAGCCCGACCAGCAGGAGAAACCTCAGAACAGTGGCTAAGACAGAACAACTTTCCTTCTGCACTCTTTTTTTCTTGATCCCTCCAAACCCAAGTTCAAACTACAAGTTGATCAGGTTTGCAAAATAGAACAAAGAACTCAATGAAATGAAGGCATAAGTGACTTCATGGAGAATTCCATTCTAAAAAAAGGCAGAAGATTTAGGCAATGTTTAACTCAGAGGAAAGATTTTCTTCTTCTTCTTTTTTTTTTTTTTTTTAGAGAGAGATTTTTGCTATAGGGCATGTGTGTTCCCTGGAGAGACAGAGAGACAGAAAGTGAGAAATCATTCCTGCAGGGGGGATGACTATGCTGCAATCCCTTCTCTATTCACCTCTTAGAATTTAGGGCATGCACGCACACATGCCCAGTGTGAGTTTTAAGACACCAAGTCCAGGACTTAAAGATCTTTCTAACAGAGAGGTTTCAGCTTTCTGGGGGGATGGTTGACAGGTTTGTGCACAGAGAGACATCAAGAGAGCCTTGAGCTTTAGGAGGTGTAAGATGATAGTGAGTCTTGAGGCTACCTTGACTCACGAGGTTTGGGATTGTAGCTGCCATGTGACAATTAGGGATAATTGTACTGAGCACACTGATATCTGAGGGGACACTGGGTGTGAGGTGGGGAGAAGGAGAAGGAAATACTTGGGGATTTTTTTCTTCATCCCCATGAGGCTGCTCTCTGACCTACAAGTGGAAGAATTGGGCTTAAATGACATTTATTGAATTTTGAACTGCATTCGGCAAAGAAAATTACTCGTTAATATAGAAAGCATGGCATTTCCTATAATGTGAATGCCAGCGAAAAAATGGATCCTTGCTGCTTCATAGAGAGAAGCTTGCCTTTAAACTACTAACGCAAATGTGTCCTTAGGGAGAGAGGGAATGGTAAATTAGATAGAAGTTTGCAATGTGATATGGCAGCAGAGAAAGCTGGTGCTCAGTCCCATGCTCGCAGACCTGCAGAGCGGTGGGAGGAGGTTTGCAGGGCAGCAGGAGTGACTGGAGCAGGAGAGGGCATTTCAATCTTGGGGAAGTTGGGATGCCCTTCTTCCGAGAGATCTTCCAAGGGTGGATGGCAGCTCTGGTAGAGGAGTGAGTGAAGGGGAAGGGCATGGGACTGGAGGTGTAGATGTGAGTTGAAATTCCTATTTCATCTCTGAGAAATTACCTTCCTTGAGCTTTAATGTCCTCACTTGTGCATGAATGGGGACAATGATACTTGTCTTGTGGGATTCCTGTGAGACTTGAGATAATGTATATAAAACATGTGGCATCAGATGCCAGATGATCACACTAGTTCATTTCCTAACCTTTAGTCACTTCTTTAACAAAATATATTGATTTATTAAAATATGTATTGAATACCTATTATGTTCTGAATACCCACTGAATACCTGTTATGTATTCCCTTAAAGTCCTACCTTAACCAATGTGAAATATGATGTGAGTGCAATAACGCAAGTTGAGGAGATTATGGAAACACAGAAGATACGGGATTAATCCAATTCATCCAATTTTAGGAAGTGGGGAGAAATCAGACTAAGTGGCCAGGAGGAGGGAATACCCATGTATAGTCTTAAGTAGAAGCAGGAGGAACTAAGGGAAGGGACATTCTAGGTAGAAGTATGTGTAGAAGCAAAGAGATGGTGGAGAGAGTCAGCATGACATGTTTGAGACCTGCATGTGCTTTGACATGGCTGGAGCATGAGGTGGAATCAGAAAGCATAAAATGAGGCCAACCAGTCAGATCATGGAGGGTCTATCTTAAGGAGAGTGAACTTTTCAACCTTTTTTTTTCCCTCAGTAGTAAAAGGGAACTTCTCAAGGGTTCTAATTAGAGCAGGTGTCCATGAAACTGGCAGTATGTGGTGGCTGACCTTGGTGAGGTGGTGAGGTAAGGGGCAGAGCAACTGGTTGAGAGGCTGCTCAGGTCCAGGTGATAGTCAATGAAAGTCAGAAGGAGGACATTAGTTATGGGGATAGAGGGTGCAGAGGATCAAGAGATACTGAGAAGTGAAATGGACAGAAAACAGGCTTCAGGAAGGAGTCAAAATGAGCTTCATTTTGGAGATTGCCGCCAACTGAAATGGAGACTTGAAGAAGAGGAGCATTTGGTGAGGGACATAGAGCTCGCCTTTAGGCTGGTGGAGTCTGATGTATCTGATTCTCTGAAGATGTTCTGTGGGCTCCCACAAACTGTCTTTCCAGTAGATAGACACCCAAATGGAAAATTATACTAGAGGCCTCATCACCATGGAAAATGACTCAAAGGGTCATTAATGAAGTATGGTTGGGTCAGAGAGGGTTCAGAGACTAAGAGAATTTTGACTTGGACTCTGAAGAACATGCAGAAATTTATCAGCTGAGGGATGAAGTTGGCATGTGGGCAGGGCTTCTAAGTGAGTGGGGAAATACATATAAGGCCATGGAGGAACTAAAATTTGGGGTATAGGGAGGGTTGTGTGGCTGAGCTAGGGGCTTCTTGTAAACTGGGAAAGGAGATGAGAGAGTAAATGTGGTCTTGAATCAGTCTGCGAGGGTCTTTGGAAGTCACTGGAAGGAGTTCTGATATGATTGTAGAGGAAGTGGGCTCTACCTAATGATCCTAAGCATGGGATACCTAGGTTTAAGACATGGGGAAAATTTCTTTGACATCAGGAGTGGATGGTATACATGGACTGGTGAAGCAGTACTGAGTTTTAAAGCACAGAGGCCAACCTGGAGACTACTGCAGAGGTCCAGCCATGAGATGTTGGTGGCATCAGTCTCTATGGGCTGCATGAGCAGGGCTGAAATGGTGAGTGCCCAGGACCCTTCAGAGAAAAATCATGCAGTGACAGTTGCTATCAGAGGGCAAGGAAGAGGCTATATGATTGGGGAGAGAGAAATTTCTGGGATGGTGGTTGATCCTTGTGAAAGAAATTGTGAGAAGAAAACTGGATAGGTGGGGGTATGGAGAATGAGTTCAGTGTCAGATATGCTGCATTCGAGGAGCATACAGAGAAACCTGCTAAGAAGCTGGTATGTGGATCTGGAGCTCAGGAGAGAGCTTTGGACTTGAGAGTCACAGTGTAAATGTGATAGTGGAATCCGTGGGAAAGGATTAGATCATTCAAAGAAAAGAAGGGAGGAAGTGGAAGCAGGGGATCATCCACTCACAAAGGGCCAGCAAAGGAAGACAACTTACAGATATACCAGAGAGAATGATTGAGGGGTCGAAAGAGAACTGCTCAAAAGAATGCCATAGAACCCAGGGGAAGAAACGTGCCTCCTCTAGACCCCCTTTGTATTGCCAGGCTTCCCTTTGTGCTCCGTAGCTGTTTATTCACTTGTTTCCCCATGAGCCTCTGGACTCCTGGCATCTAGCAGCTATGTCCTAAATTGAAATTGGCTGAAGATTTGGCACAGGGCTAGGCACAAGGTGGGAACTCAACGCACGTGTACCAATAATAGAACAAGAGGTTCATGCTGCTAAATGTTTCAGAGAATCAGTAAAATGAAGAGAGAGAGGTAATTGGGTGCATAGGACGTTTGGCAATTTCACTTATGACGCTAGGAGGGTGGGACCACTGTGGGTGGAAGGAAGGAGTCAGTCTGTGCTGTCAAGAACAGGAGGTTCCTGGCTCGTTTGACACCTCTGAATTAGACAGCGAGAGAGAAGAGTAATAAATACACCACAATTAGCAGAGCAGCAGAACTGTCTTATGAATCATGACAAGACTGAAGTCAATCCATCCGCCCGAGTAGTGAGCTCATTCATGTCCTTCCTGCACTTCTCTGTACTGTTGCATCATAGCTTGTAAAGCTCTGGTCAGAGTCGTTGACAGAACCAGTGATCATGTCAGTATGAACATTCTACAATATTAATAATTTGTGCTGTTGGGTGACTTGCAGTAATAAGAGGACTTGTTAAGTCAGGAAGGGGAGATATCTTAGAGGAAAGGGGTATGTAGTTGTCTGGGTTTTGTCTGGGTGCTTGCCAGATTCTAACATTCGTCACCACTGGCTCAGCTGATGAGGAGTCCATTTCACTGCCTCTCTTTGTTCTCCAGGTAGCAGGGCCATCTACTCCCCTGGAGAGGGTGGTTATACTGAGGCAGAACTTAAGATGACATGTAAGGATGGGAGTCTTTGAAGCACAGATAGAGAGTATAGTAGTGATGGGGGAGGTGACTGTATTAAAATAAGCAGTGGTCCTGGAAGACATTGTTTTGACAGTATTAGCCCTTAGTGCCTAAGCCTCACTCATGCCTCTTGAATCGTTACATTTCAGTTGACAGGAATCCTAGTGAGGATTGTCCAACTGACTGACACAAGTCACGACTCTATCTCAGGCTGTAGTAAGCCCCAGGCACACAATTTTTTCATACAGCCTCTTTCTCCAGCTGCCAAATGCATTTTTCCCTTGTTTCCATTAAGCTTCTGGTTTCTATTCTTATCAATATGGTAACAAACATGCATGTACACACACACACACACACACACACACACACACATGTTAGTCACCCTCAGGCCCCCAAAGATGCTCTAGCCCTTATCTTGAATTGATATTCCTCTTCTTGATGGAGAAAACACAGGGGGAAAATGTTGTTCAGGACACACTTCAGGCTGAATCATTGTTCCTAAGAAATGGAATGACTCAGCTCCTCTTCCTGAGAATGGAAGCTCCAGGCTGGAAAAAGCAACATTTGACCTCCCAGTCATGGATCAGGCAGAGTGTGGGGGCAGAGAAGATAGCCAAGTCCCAAATGTCTAAAAGCCTTGGGAAGGAAATTTGGATGGCTCCAATCTCTTGCCTGACTCTGCCCACTGGAGCCTGCTGGGTAGCCTCAATGATTTTGGAAGGGGAAGGCTGAAGCACTTTGGCTTTGATTCTGGCTTCACTTTTATATGTGAGCAGCTAACAGAGCGAGAAAGGGCACTTTTTAATGTACAATCTACCTGAAAAGATCAATGGCAGTTTAACATGCATTTCTGTCTAATATTCACTTTGGCAGTCTTTGTAATAAAAATGCTGGTTTTAATGAAGTGCATGAAAATGAAGAGATTCATGGCTAGACTGTAGGCCTTTATCACTATTGCCTCCCCTTGAGCTGTCAGAGTAGAAGCTGTTCAGTAGAAGCAAGGTATGAGGGTGTCATTTTAGGAATCATACACACACACACACACACACACACACACACTCCCTATTTTTGGAAAGAGCCAGACAACTGGTGGATATATTTCAATTTAAATCACAATTTAATTCCACAATATGAGGTCTTTCCAGAGATGCATGTTTGGCAGTATGTTGCATTGTGAGTCAGGTAGAAACAAGGGCGGAGAAGAGACCTGTTGGAGGCTGACTTCTGTCTCCCCCAAACACATATGTTAAAGTCCTAATCCCCGAGTACCTCAGAATGTGACCATATTTGGAAACAAGGTCTTTAAAAATATGATTAAGTTAAAATGAAGCTGTTTGGGTGGGTTGTAATCCAATCTGACTATTCTTATAAGAGATTAGCACACAGGCGCTAGGAATGCAGGTGCAGAAGGATACCTATGTGAAGAGGCAGCAGGAGGCAGCCATCTGCAAGCCAAAGAGAGAGACTACAGAGGAAAGTAACTCTGCCAGCACCTTGATCTTGGACTTTCAGCCCTAGAACTGTGAGAAAAGAAATTTCTGTTGTTTAAGCCTCCAGTCTATGGTCATTTGTGAGGGCAGTCTACACACATTATAATAACTCAAGATCCCAAACCTGAGTTTGGAGCAGAGGGCTCTGCACTCACTCCTTGGTAAAGAAAGTGTCCAAGGACATGAGAGGGCAGTCTATAGCCTTGAATGCCTGGAGTGAGGTTGGTGGGGACAGCTGTTAACTTCTGACAATGGTGAATGAGGTCAGTGTCAGTGGTGGTGAGCGCTCTTTCGAATGCCTGAAAATTATATCCTGGTAAGAAAGAATGGCCCCAAGACATGTTGCTTGAGGGTGTTGTGCTGGTAGCTGGGGTGAAGTGTTTGCACAGGAAGACAGGTGCTCAGTTGATACTTGCTCAAAGGTACTGACCTGAGACATAGCATAGCTGATAAAAGCACAGACCCTGGAGCCCTGACTCATGCTTCCATTTTCTCATCTGTGGAGTAGGAATAATAGTAGTACTGGAACCAGCAGTTAGCGTAATGGCTATGTCGCTGGACTCCCATGTAGTCGACCGTGGTTTGAATCCCGGACCCGGTGGCTTAAACTCACTCCGGGCGCGTGTGTGTGCATGCCCAAGGTCCCGAGAGGAGAATGGAGGAGAAGGGATTGTGGCATGGCCATCCCCCCTGGGGGGTGATTTCTCACTTTTTGTCTCTCTGTCTCTCTCTGTCTTTCTGGCGAATGCACGTGCCCTATAGCAAAAAAAAAAAAAAAAAAAAACAAAAAGCAAAACAAAAAACAAAACAAAAAAAACAAAAAAACAAAAAACAAAACAAAAAAAACCTCTAAAAAAAGAAAAAAAAAAACAACCATAGGAATAATAGTAGTACCTACTTCATGGGCTATTGAGAGGATTCAATTATATATATTTTAGGTGCTTAAAATGGTGCCACCCACAGACAGGTGTGGTAAGTGTTTGTTAAATAGTGAATGGCTTGAACTCAGACAAGGAAGTCTACTGTGTAGCTTCTCACACACACTTGCAGAACAGGATGACCTCATGGCCTCCAAGATGCCCAGTGAGCTCCGTGTCCAGACTACCGGCCAGGCCACCAAGCCCAGACTGCTACCTTAGCACTTCTCCCTCCCTCCTTTTGCAGCTACTGCTTCCTTTGGCTCTTATGGGCTCATTTGACCTTCCCAGCATCTTCCTTGATTGCCTTGTCTCCGGCATCATCTCCCCTGATTTCTCTTCCAGCCTTTTGCCAAAGTAAAATGTTAAGGTTCACAGATGTCTCTGCTTATGTCTCTGTCACTATGGACTTGTGGAGGAATGACGCGGAGGTGTGGTGAGTTGGTTAAAGCATTTCATAAAATGATATGCTAAGTGTGGTGGATGTGCTAGTTTTTCTAGGGTGAGCAGGATATATCAAGCTCTTCGGCATCTAAGCGTCTTTGATAATCTGTTCCTATTCTTGCCTGGCTTTGTTTCCTATTAGTTCCTATTATTTGGAGTTTCTGCTGTACAACTGCTATGGGCCTTTGCACATGCTACACCCTGTGCATACTCTCTGCTCAGGAATACTCTTTCCCTTCTTCTTTTAATCTGTTGAATTTATATTCCTTTTTCAAATTCCAGACTGCCTCCTCCAGGGAGGTACCCCTGTTACTCTTCAAAGAGAATTCAGAAGCCTCCAATGTCCCTCTACCTATTTTGGATCAGAAAAGAAAACTTGTTCCTCCCTAACTTGCTTATATATATAAATAAATAGATAACTTTAAAAAAGGAGAATTCAGAAATAATGAGGAATTCGAAATCATCTAAGAGTAAAACTGGCATTTTTTCCAGAGTTTCTGTCTGCCCCTCTAAACTTCAATAGTTCTATAATAAAATGGTATTTTAAGGAGCAAACTATCTCTGCAATAAAAGGGGAACATTAAAGTCAACAGCATGAAGACCTTTGTGTCAGTGAAAGATCACTTCACAGGAAGACCAAATACAGCCCAAATGGAGGGTTGAGGGAACGGCACGCTGGTTGTCAGACCAAAGTCACGAGTTCAACACCCCTGTGCTTGGAAACTTGCTTCCTTATTCTCGTCCTATTCTGTCTTTGGGCATTGGGGACAACAGGAAGAGTCCTCAGTGACCATAGAACTGCCTCCCAGAGCCAGAAGCAACCTAGTGTGAACCATGGCACAAGGTGATTTCAGGAAAACCACGGTCTTTCTGAGCATCAATTTACACATCTATCAAATGGACTTTCTAAAGACTAATTTACAAGACTGCCAGAGGACTCGGTAGATAATACATGGCAAACATTCTTTTTAACTTGCAACACTGTCTAAGCCCCCCTTTTGCTTTTGGAGGAACTGCTTTGCAGGAAACTCCAGTGCTCCTTGCTCTATTCCACCATTCCCATCTTGACGTCTCATTCTTTCAAGCACCGGATCCATAGTCCCCAGAGCCCTTTTGCTGCTTAGGGACCTCCCAAGGTCTGGAGCAGTGCCCTCTGGGCCTCCCCTCAGTGGGGCTGAGACAATTCACATTCTACGCCTCTTCTCCATTCTCCTAAAGCCACACCTCCCAATCCAAAGACCAGTAGTCTACTCAGCACCCCTTCAGGTGAATTAAGTGGGTTAATTTATTTGTTAACTGATTTTTGCAATAGCATTGGCAGGTAATAATAGCTTTGATTGCCAACCCTCCTCTGTAAAGTAATAAAGATATATTAGCTGACATATTACCTGACCCTGAATGGTGATCCTTTGGGAATCTGAACTCTGGAAGCTCTAAATGGGGATGGGGCAGCAAATGCGTAACCATTGATTTTTTTAGAGACCCCTAACAACACCAGGGAGGCATCTGCTATCAATGTCTATGAATAAATTGTGCGTTCCTATAATAAGATTCAGTTCCTTTCCCTAACTACATTTTAAAGAGTATATAATGAAAAGGTAGAATTGCATGGGAAAGAAGAGCCAAAAGAATGACTCTTAAATGCTTCTATATTTTGGTAATACACTAGCAAAATATAAGTGAAAAAATCTGCAAGGATAAATGAGATAATAACCATGGATCATTTTTTAGTTCCTGGGAAGAAAAGCACCATATAGATTTGAGGTGTTATTATTATGCATATAATATATATAGACATTGTATATTTATTCACAGTGAAGCTCACATATGTCATTCCCACTAATAACATTTTCTTTTCTAGCTCCCGCTTACGAGGAGATATGCCATTTTCATATGTTCCACACATACTCGGAGGAACCTGCTTAGAATATTTTTTGCTGATGAAATTTTCTGGGCTGTAACATTTATCTTTTTGAAGAGCTCATTTCCTATAACCCTGCATGGCGAGTTGTGCTTTTACCTCTCATTGTGATGCCATCAACATGCGGATTTTTGTGTCAACTGCTTATCTCAGGCATTAGCCAATTTCTTGTCTGTTTGTATTGTTTATAAAGTGTTGGACATACATAGTGCTTTGCTAATGCATGGGGACCCAGCTCCCTGCCCTGTGGAGTGCACTGTCTAATGAAAATAGACAAGCCTAGCACACTGGAAATCATACCAATACAAGATCCAGAATAATGCTGCTGGGTTGGGAATTGGGGCAGGCCAGTCAGGACTTAATGAAGGATATGAAGAAAAGAAAGAATTTGGAAGATAATTAGGTAAAAGATATCCTAACAGAGGTACATGCTCACAGGCACCCCCCCCCCCATACACACACACACACACACACACACACACACACACACAACACAGAATCAGTTTTTATACAAACACAGGGTTGGAGGAACCTTTAGAAGTTCCTGGTTCTCTCTTTCTTGAGTGTTTTGCTTCCTCCTTCAAAATCTTTCAGCCTCTGTTTGATCATCCCCAGTGGTGGGGAGAGGCTGTTTTAAAGTGTGGGTCTTTGCAGAGCAAGTGTTTAACCTCCAGCTGCTTTGCTCTGCCACCCAGCATGCTTCTGGGGGACTGGCTGCCTACGCTGTCACTTGCTGGGTGCTCAAAGAATGCAAATTCACTTGAGTATTGGTGATAGCAGAGTACAATGGAGAAATTAAATCTGCAGCAAATAGAGGGGCACATAATTCATTCTCAAACTAAAAATAAACCATTTGGGGTTATGCGTAATTGCTCTCTTGGATTTTTCACATCATTGGCATTTCTCTTTAGAGTGGATAATTGGAAACTCCCAGTTTAATTTATATATATAGTCCTACACAGTTTTCGGGTGAGAAAACTTGCACCAACTTTCAATATGTGTGCATACATTTTCTACATGGAGCTACATTAGTGTGAGAGGAAGAGAAGACAAGAAATGGAAGAGAATGGAGCAGGACTCGGTGGAATTTAGAAGGAAAGGAGAGTACGGGACCGGCAGTTAGTGTAATGGCTATGTTGCTGGACTCCCACGTAGTCGACCGCAGTTTGTGTCCCGGACCCGGTGGCTTAAAATTCACGCCGGGCACGTGTGCATGCGTGCCCAAGATCCCGAAAGGAGAATGGAGGAGAATGGAGGAGAAGGGATTGCGGCGTGGCCATCCCCCCTGGGGGGTGATTTCTTGCTTTCTGTCTCTCTGTCTCTGTCTGTGTCTGGCGAGCGCACAAGCTCTAAAGCAAAATAAAAACAAAAAAAACAAAAAACCTCTCCAGAAGGAAAGGAGAGTACAATAGGCAGTAGAAATGGGGTTCAATCCAAACCTCAGTTTGTGTCTGACTTTGGACAAATCCCATAGGTTCTGTACTTCTGTTCTCCCATCTGCTTCTGAATTTGTTTTTTTTTTTTTTTTTTTTGAGAGAGATTTTTGCTATAGGGTGCATGTGCTTGCCAGTGAGACAGAGACAGAGAGATAGAAAGCAAGAAATCACCCCTCAAGGTGGATATCCATGCTGCAGTCCCTTTTCCTCTAGTCTCCTCTCAGGATTTTGGGCATGTACACACCTATGTCCACCGTGAGTTTTAAGTTGCCTGCTCCAGGACTCGAACCATGGTGGATTACGTGGGAGTCCAGCAACGTAACCATTATACCATCTGCTGGTCCCCCTAATTATGTACCTTTTAAACACTGAATCGCCTTTCAGTTGTGGTTCAAGAGTTAAGGCAGGTCCAACCCTGGGCTTATCTGCACATCTGCAAATAATTTTTATCAAGTTCAGGTCCTTTGAGATTGTAGACAGGGGGATTTAGAGAGGTTAAGAAGCTCATCTAGTATCAAATGCTACTAAGTGAGAGAGGTCAGGTTTGAACTCAGAACATATTCCCCAAAGCCACTAGCTATGCTGCCTTTTCTCTGATCTCTCTCTGTTCTCTTGATGCCTAATGTCTTAAATTCTCTTTTTCTTGCTCTTTGAGTCTTATCGCACTACTCCATGATAGAAGCATATCTTAGATCACTCCTTATCCTTTTGTTAATCCAAACTTATGTGGTTCTTTATTTATTCACTTTAAGGATACTTCATCTGATAGAATAAACTAATTCCTTCCCTAGGTTAATGACTGCTAAGGAGTAATCTGTTATCTTAAATTGAAAACCTTCTGCGTTGTCACAGTGGACTATCACACCTTAACATCAAGGAGAGAGAAATTTACGAATATTAGGCATTGTGTCTGGACCAGTAAGTGAGAAAATTTGGATTAGAGAAGAGAGAATGGGCCATTCATCTTGCACACTTTAAATCACATATTTTATTAACCTTATATACAGTAAATGCTAGCTGCTGAAAAATTATTGACTGAATGAAAGAACAAACATGAAAATATCTAGAGATTAAAGTATGTAGTAATACTATGTCTGGACAGTAGAGGCCACTGTTAACATTTTCCAACACCTGTGCTAGTGCTATTCATGGAGAGAGAGCCTGGGGCATGGAAAATTCTGTGACCCTAAAGGTTGATTGTAGGGATGAGTCCAAGATGAATTTCAATATCTTCCCTCCTCTTACTAAATCTCTATTTAGAGGAGTATTTAGCAACTGTCAAGGGATTGCTCTTTTTGAAGAAAAGGCAGGACACTTGGGTCACCAGTGCTGTTGGGACATCCACAACACTCTTGAATGAGACAGCCACCGTAGATAATCAGAGCAAACCCTTATCAGACCCTGTACTTATGGATGGCTCTGGAAAAGAGGATGGTGGGTGGGTGTGCGAGGGAAACTGTCCACTGGTTAAGTGTTGCTTTCTCTGTTTTGGTGTATGTTTCTGATTGAAGCACTACTGGACAATTTTTCAGCTAATACCCCAGTTCCAACCTTTACTCCTGGACATGAATCTGGGAGTCTAGATTGATGCAGAACTTTTCTTTGGGAACAGGCGTTATATACCGGTACTGAGGGATCCATTTATTATCATTTTCTGGATATATAAGCTGTGAGCTCTTCAAAGGCAGAGATAATTTTTCTTTTCTTTCACCTTTAAGTTCTAGCGCCTGGCACAAAAACAGGTTTAGGTGGCTCGATAATTGCTTGTTGATTGAAAGAATAGTGAATAAAATCCACTAGGCTGCACTGTGGTGACCTATAGCTTCTAAAGCCTAGGTTTTAATTATTGCATGACTTGTGTCACATGGATGCAGGAAGGTAGAGGAAATGGAAACGTCCAGACTTCGCCTTTGTGGCTCTTGCTACAATGACTAGAAGGTATTAAACTTTTCTTGCTGAACATAATGAACCAGAGTTAATTTTATCCATGTTTGTTTTCAGCTCTTGCACGCACAACAGGAGACCCTTAATGGCCATTCAACTTGTGTCTTATTAAATTTAAAAAGATAAAATGAATTGCATGAACCATAAGCGTATATGCTACCATAGGGTAATGAGGAAAATGCTGATTAAAGTTTACTCAGTGAAGAACAGCAACACTCTGTACCCTAAGCATATGAAAATAAATGCACACTGAGAAGATACAATATGAAGGTGAACATGTATGGTGATGCTTTGTAATTGTCAGTTGAATAGATGACTGAACTAACCAGCAAGGAATAATGCAATTGATAAAGGAGTTAAAGTTCATCTGTGGGACCAGCAGTTAGCGTAATGGCTATATCATTGGACTCCCATGTAGTCGACCGTGGTTCGTGTCTTGGACCTGGTGGCTTAAAACTCATGCTGGGCACGTGTGTGTGCGTACCCAAGATCCCGAGAGGAGAACGGAGCAGAAGGGATTGCGGCGTGGCCATCCCCCCTGGGGGGTGATTTCTACTTTCTGTCTCTCTGTCTCTCTCTGTCTGGCGAGCGCACATGCCCTATAGTAAAAATAAATATATAAATAAATAATAAAATAAAGTTCATCTGCTTCCTTTGTGACTGACTATAGGAACCAAATTCACCAAAACTTTTCTGAGATCCTATAAATTGTGGGGTTAGCACCACGAGAGCTGAAATTCAAGACTGCTACTCTTCCTGGATCACATTTGTACACTATCATGGCCGGGAGAGGCACCAAGACCTTGTGGAGTGGAAACTTGCCTAAAGTACTGTCTCAGTGGAGACTGCCATCCGTTTTATGGATCAAAACTTTTCTTGCCTCCATGGGAAGAGAGGTTGACCAGTCACTCCAAACTGAATTAGAAATTGCCTGCAATTCAGTTCATTGGGGATTCATTTCAAGTCAGCTCCCTAAGCATTTATTAAGCACCTTATCTAAGCCAGGCGCTATGCCAGGTGCTGGTGATATGCAGATTAGAAACAGGCTACAGTTCCTGCCTTCAAAGGTCTTGGCACCTCCTGGGGGAGGCAGTCATGTTAAGAAATGGTAAAACATTTGGTGTGGCAAGTGCTGTGAGAGAGAGGCATGGGAGCTTGGAGGAAGGGACTCCTAATTTGTGTGGGCTCAGAGTGGGAGAACAGTGAAAGAGAACTTCTTGTTATTTTTTAACTTATTTAATTCTCCCAAGAGAGAAAACACCCCTGATAGGATCTTTGTGCCACAGTCTACCTGCAGCCTCAGCTAGCCAGGATCATGGGCCCGATGTGCTCAGGGAGGTCCCTGGGTGTGAACCCAGGAACTTCTCCATGTGCGTCCATTTGTTTATGACTATACCACCATCTGGCTTAGGAGAGCTTTTCAAAGAGAGGAGTAGGGTGGAAACTGCGCTGAATTGTGGAGTAAGATCAAGGTGTGTGTCAAGGGCTTTCTAAGAAGGAGGTGGAACAGGTGTAAGGGATCTGTCCTGTAAGAGAATGGAGATCCTTAGAACATAATGGGGAGATGGGTAAGAAAAATCAGCAGAGGGTCAAGACAGGCCGGAAGGAGAGGGCCTGGATGCTAGGAGTTTGGATTTTGTCCTGGAGAGGACAGTACCTAGCTGAAGGATTCCATGACAGATGAGACAGGGGACTGCTATTTGATTTGATTCTCCATAAAGATGAGATTAGAGAGGTATTGTCAGGATGCTGTTTTTAGAAGACAAAAACCAAACCCCAGGACAGCAAGATGTAGGGAGCTGGGGACCAGAACGTAGTTTTCTGTCACTGAACTTCTCTGAAAAGGGTGGACTCTTGGCAGCCAGCATTTGGGCTATCTGGCAGACTTTTGTCTCTCCACCTCATTGCCTGTCCTCACACACAGCTATTGGGGCCTCTTCCCATGGCGTCTGCGCCAGCCTAACCCTCGTCCCCTGAGTTGTACTTGCCACTTTACATGTCAGCGTGCCCCACTGGTCTGTGAGCTCTTGAGGGCAAGGACCTTGTTCAAGTGCATGTAGAAGGTGCTCAACAGAAAGTGGTCCACTGAAGGAATAAATGGACAGCGGGAGGAAAAGATCACCAAGACGCTGAGTCTTTATTTGCTTTACCAGTAAAATGAAAAACATTTCTGTGCTCTTTTCTAACTATAAAACTCTCCATTCCAACCATCTGCAATCCCTGCATGCTACTTTTCCTCTGTCCCACTCCATATGTCCTTTTTGTCTTCTTCCTCTTCTCCCCACACTCAGCTCTTTCGTCTTTCCCTTTCTCTGGTTCCTACTGTGTATCTCCTGCTTACGTGCTGTGTTCCAGTTCTTCGCTTTACTTCAGCTTTCCTATGGATTGCGGTAAGTTTCCTTTCCTCACCTCTCCACGCTCTCCGTTTGTAATCTGCCCTCCCTTGCCTGTATCTCTCCTGGTTTTCTCTCTCTCTGACTCTTCCGGGTTTCTTTCCATCAAGTCCTTCCCTTCTTCAGTTGTTTTGGCCCTCATGAAATTTCTACTAACCTAATTTCCCGCTTGCCTTTTTGCTCCTGGCACTTGGTTCTAACTGACCTCCACCCTCCTTTCTCTATTTATTCTGAACAGAACAAATTGGTGATGATAATGGCACTGATGCTATTTCAGCAAAGAAAGGCATAAAGATGGAGAGTGTGTCTTTGAAAGGGCCGCAGGTCAGCCGTGGAAGGAAGAAGGCTCACTTAGCTTAGCATTGAGAATACTCTGTCCTTTGATGGACCTTTGGAGAGCTTGTGAGCATATGACGAGCATCTGGAACTGTTCCTTCCAGAAAATAATATATCAGAAGACAGGAAAATAATTATGTTTCCCTCAATGATCCAGCAAAGATGTTTGCTCTCCTTCAGGACCTCAAGGCACTCATAAAACTAGGAAAACTGAGTTAAGTGCTTTTTATTAAACCATTAAGAGATTTTATTCAGCTAAGACAAATGTCTTCACTGAAGGATACAGAGTTTGATAGTATAGAAAATACCCAAATGGAAACTTGTCTGAATAAATTAGACTGATGTATTTGGCATTCAGTGCTCCAAGAGTCTAATTCTCTCCTTCAGCTCCACAACCTGCCAATCCCAAAATATTCTGTAATGGTGAGCTCAGTGAGCCAAAAGGGGGGTGGGGACTAGGCAAGGGAGGTCTGGAAGCACTGGAAGTTTCCCTAACTGTAAACATCTCTGAGGACAAAGATGGAAGGAGCAAAGAATCCATTTGCTTTCCTTGATACCCCAGGGGCTCCAGACCTCCCTGGCCTTGTCTGAGTCAGAGAGAGGGCAATAGGCCAAAGAGGACACAGGACATTGGTAAGGGGGAAGGGCTTGGGGTCTGCGCAGTCAGAAAGGGGCAGTACAGTCAGAAAGGGGAGAACTCACATCCATTTTCCAGACCCTCAAACTTCTGGTCTGCCACTGAACACAGGAAGCGTGGACTCAGAAAGGACACCTTTAAAGACACTTGCAGCTCTTCCTGCCTCACCTGCTGGTTCCATTATAATCCTAGTGTAATTGTTCTGGGGACATCACAGCTCCTCTCTCACTCTTTCAAGATGGGAAAAGAGCTGGCTATGATAATATTGTGCATCAAGGGATTTAGTATAATAGCATTTATTTATAAGGAATAAAATTGAGCCAGGCGCTGTGAGCTTGCAACGATTCAGACTTAATAATAGTGATAGCTAACATTTATTGGGTATTTACCATGTGTCAGGCACTGTGCCAAGAATTTTACATATGATTTTTTATTTTGTCCTCATAACAGTTCAGGTGGAAACTATTACCATCACCATCTTTCTGATGAGGAACGGGATTTTGCAAAGTGATTTTACTGGCCAAGGTCCTGGTAAGCACACTCAATTGGTGATCTTTCCAGTGTTCTTTTGTTTGGGACTTTGCCTACTTTCTTCTGGGGGCTGCTCTTTCCCTTTCTCTCCACTCTACCCATGTAGCTACACGGTTTTCTGTGACTCTCTTCCTGGATAATCAATCTCTCCCAAAGGCATTTTTGAAATGAGGAAGAGCGCACAAGATCAGTCTGAAGTTCTAACACAGAATACAAGTTCTAACATGGCAGCCACTCTTTCCAGCATGTGGCCTGAGGACTGAGGTTCCCAGCTTACTAGGAGAGAGCTGAGAATGATTCACACGTCCAGGACCAGCAGTTAGCGTAATGGCTATGTCGCTGGACTCCCATGTAGTCAACCGCGGATCACGTCCCGGACCCGGTGGCTTAAACTCACACCGGGCATGTGTGCGTGTGTGCCCAAGATCCCGAGAGGAGAATGGAGGAGAAGGGATTGTGGTGTGGCCATCCCCCCGGGGGGTGATTTCTCGCTTTCTGTCTCTCTGTCTCTCTCTGTTTGTCTGGCAAGCACATGTGCCCTATAGCAAAAACCTCTAAAAAAAATAAAGAAAAGAATGATTCACATGTCCAGAGAACCCTTACAACCTTCAATCCCTGGCTCCAGTTGCTCTAGAGATCATTTCCTGTTCCTTTTTTTTTTTTTTAAGAGGTTTTTGCTATAGGGCGCGTGCGCTCGCCAGACAGACAGAGAGAGACAGAGAGATAGAAAGCGAGAAATCACCGCCGCAATCCCTTCTCCTCCATTCTCCTCTCGGGATCTTGGGCACACACGCACACACGCCCGGCGTGAGTTTAAGCCACTGGGTCCGGGACTTGAACCGCGGTCGACTACATGGGAGTCCAGCAACATAGCCATTACGCTAACTGCTGGTCCCTCCTGTTTTTTGTTTTTTATTTTTTGAAAGAATTTTGTTATGGGGCACGTGCACTCACCAGAGAGAGACAGAGAGAGACAGAGAGACAGAAAGCAAGAAATCAGCCCCCTGGGGGAATGACCAAGTTGCAATCCCTTCTCCTTCATTCTCCTCTTGGAATTTTGGGCATGCACATTCATGCACTCAGCATGATTTTTAAGCCACTGGGTCTAGAACTTGAACTGCAATCAACTACACAGGAGTCCAGTGACACAACCATTACACCATCTGCTGGTTCACTTCCTATTCTTGTGTTCCATGGGACACCCTAGGTGGTTATCATGAGACTCCCTTTGCTTTAGCTACTTCAAATTGATCTTTTAGGAAAGCGATGTACTATAGTGGACATGTGCACAGGCTTTGGAATCAGATAACCTAAAGTTTTAATCAAAACTCCATTAATTCCTCTTGTTTGACCTTGAGCAAGTTGCTCACTCCCTCCTTCCTTGACTTAATCTGAAAAATGGTGAATCTTTGGTACCCATTACCAAAGATTTTGTGGGGATTATTGTCCAGGTAAGGCATCGTAGCATTGTGTGTGGTACATGATAAGAATCCAAATTTTCTTTTAAAATATAGTGCTCCTGGGGGACTGGCAGGTGGTGTGTGTTTGTTAAGGTGCTGGACTCCCACATGACTGACTGCAGTTCAAGTCCTGGACCTGACAGCTTGCTTTTTAACTTTCCCTCTCTCTCTCTGTCTCTTGCTGGTCAAATTAAAATAAATAAATTAATTTAATTAAATAAACAATTTTTTAAAAAAATAGTGCTCCTCATTTGAATGGTTGTTTAAATTATTATTGATATTTATTTCTCTTGATCACTTATAAAAATTATACAATTTTAGTTATGGTTCTCTGATGGTACCTGAGATTTTTGAGCTTACCACTCAAGTCTCCAGAAATGCTCCCCCTGAATAGGGTAGGAGGTGTGTGCAGGATAGTGTGTGGATGCTTGAGTGTGCCCCTGTGGGCATTTGTGAGGGCACTGAGCTGTTTTCTGGCAGGACTGGGGGGTGGTTCCAAAAATAAGAGCTAATAATATCTTCAGGAGAATTCAGTGCACAGACTGCCATTGTGTACAAACTGTGAGGTGAGGTGCAGGAGAGCAGAGAGTCAGATTGATTTTTAAAAGGCTGAACTTTCAGGCTGTTGTAAGAAGCAGCCAGTAAACGAGAGATCTATAAACCCCCAGAACATGCGGTGCATCGCTGGGAATGGTGCTGGGAGATGGATTAGGCATGGAGAATGAGAACTTTGCAGAACAAAGAAGTTTTTATATGGTGTCAGAATTTGGAAATTCCCAGGGCTGTTTTATGGGCGAAGTTGGGTGGGGAGGGGAGAGTGGAGGATGAAATTAAATTTCTTAAAAGGATAGCCACTGAGGATGAAATACTGGTTGGAAGAGAGGCTAGAAGCCAGATGTGATTTGGAAATGCAGTGAGGGGCAATGGAGGGGAATAGATTCAATACAACCCTGCCCAGTTTCTCTGCTGGGCTGGCAAATTGATTTACAGGGAGCTGGGCAGGGGGTCCTGAGAGGCTTACAGAGTCCTTGGTGGTAAGTTGGGAAGACTTGCTATTGGGCCCAGCTTCAAATGCTTCTAAGCATCTCTCTCCTAGAAAGTCACTTGGGTCAAGGAACTGAATATTGATCCCCATATGCCATTGAAATGCTGGCATGGGCCAGTGCACTTGTCACTCAAGGAAAAGCAAAAAGATAAAATTCCCAGAATCCCTTGTAACCATGAAAAGCTGGCATACCAAGGGAGGAACAGGGAATGAGGAGGGAATGTTTTTACTGGTCCCCAGGGTAGATGGTGCAAGAGTTGTGGGGTGAGGAAGGAGTGGTGCCTGCACTTTAACAAAAGCCTCAAAAGGATGGAGAGCTTGGTGTTAAAAACAGAAACCCCAAGGACAAAGGAATGGCTCAGAGTTTGTAAGATTAGAGCCTACGAGTGAATATAAGGTCTTCTCCAGGATGACTAGTGGCGAATGTGTCATAGTGTCACAGCTTCAATTCACTAAGGACCTTAGGCAAATAAGCCTTCTCAAATTTAACAATCCAAGGTTACCCAGAACAAGGCAAGAATAGAACTCAGAACCTCTTGAGTTCCAGCTCAATGCCCCTTCTCCTTTGCTCACAAAGGGCAGGTTCACTTCTAAGTGAATAATTCTTGTGGTCCCGGGTACTCTGCCATTTCATACAAAGGATGACTAATCTACCCCACAGATGGAGATCAGATGATGTCTAATTGCAGTCATTGTGAGGAAACATTAGAGGTTTCTATAATCACCTCCAAGATCTATGCAAAGAATGTGGTCATCTCAAACTCCATGTAAATCATGGTTGCTGAACCAAGCTGGACTGTGTGTAGGCATTTACTTAGGAAGAGCTTAGATGGGAGTGGGAGATGGCACCTTCCTGGGGAGAGTAACCTCATTCCCTGCCCTGTGGTCTCATTACCCTGGGAGGCCTGATTACACTGAGGCTCAGGTGGTAATAGTTATTATTTGATGTTGTGAACATTGAAGAAGGAATGGTGATGATGGGCTGAATAATCTTCATGTCAATATCTTTAGTTTTTAATAGCACTTGCCATTCAGAGTCTGACATTTATATAAGAATTTTGTATATATCATTGCTTGTATTTTTCAAAAAGTTGAAATGCCATATATGTGTGTGTGTGTGTATATATATATATATATATATATATATATATATACATACACACCCTGACACACATACATACATACACACAGACACACACACACATCTTTTTCAACTTCAACCAAAAGACATATTTTCTATCTATGATATATGGATATATTTAAAATATAATAAATTCAAGTATTAATTTGTTTCTTTTTTTCACAGTATCCTTCTAGCATTTCACCTCCTGACTTCTCTACCTACTTACAAGTGAGAGAGACTAAACTATGATGACTTACTCATTTTCGCAGCTGAGAAAACAGACCCTAGAGCATTGAAGTAATTATCTCAAGATCACACAAGTTAGTGGGAGTATCCAGACCTTCTTAGTTCAAATCATGGACTTTCTATCATAATATAAGCATCTGTGAAATTATATTTAAATTTCCAGGCCCAGAATTTTAAACTACAAGTATTTTGATAGTTGATAGCTTGAATTATTTGAAAGTCATGTAAGGGAAGGCCATTCCCAATGGGCTAAGGACCAGTAATGGTAAGTGGATGAGGGGCCCACAATCAGATTACCTAGTTTCCAGTTACATTACCAACTTTGTTTTCTTGCTCAATGAAAGGATTTCATCAAATTTCTGGAGGGAAAAAAAAAAAACCGAGCATTTCTTTTTCAGGTTTTCCCTCTGGAGAAAGTCCAAGTTTGTGTTGTCTGTTATTTTTTAATATCACATGTTGCCGCTAACATTTACAAGAGTCATTTGATGATCAGATTGCATGCCTCCCTTGTTTAGGCAGTTCTGCAGATGGATCGGCAGTTGCTCGTGTGCAGCTGTGCACATCTGGCACGCAGGTGTATTTTCTGATAGGCTGGCTTGCTTACAAAATGATTTCTTCAGAAAACAAAGACAAGAACTTGCCCAAGGCTTGAGATGACGCTGTCCATGGTCTGGGGTGCTGATTTGTTTCTAATAATGGTTATCTGAGAAGGGCAGATGATGAGATGCATGTGTCAAAAAGATGAGGGGTCACAGAGTTGCCATCCGCAAAGGCAGATATACACCGTGGCCCAAGTTGGCTTTGGGGAGAGTTTGGAGGGATACTGCTCTAGTAAAAACTGCACACATGAATATTTATGGGTGAAATGGCATGAAAAGTTAGAACTGATTCAAAAAAATCCTATGTGGGCGTGTGGGGGTACGCAGGGAGTGGGGGTTTTGGATGGAACAGGGTTGATGATTTTTATAGCTGAGTGATTGGTACATGGAGTTCATTGACAACTCTATTTTTGAACTTTTCTATAATAAAAAGTTAAAAACAAAATCTGTTCCTACATATGGGCCCTGAGAAGTATAATTAATACTATTAGGACTCTTGTTAATTCCAGGTAGTGGGTGGCTGTTAGGGTACGGAAATGGACACAGGCAGTGGGAGGAACAAGAGATGGGCAGATGGTCACTCCCAGAACAGGGATGAGAGAAGAAAGAAAGAGAGAGAGTGAGACACACACACACATGCACACGGACACACACACATGCACAAAATGGACTTGGTGTGTTCCTCTTAGTGACATAATATTTTCTGCTGTACCCATTTGAAGGCAGGTGACTTTTCCTCATACACCACAGCTGTCTCCCTCTCTCCTTCCCCAAATAATCAGCAATCTTTTTAAGGAGTTTAGAGTTCTGTGAAACTTAGAAATATCACCAGAGAAGGGGCTGGTAGAAATCAAATGAGTCCTGAAACTACATTCTGTCAGAGATCCAAACCTAACAAAAAATGTAATCCAAGAAAAGGAGAAAAACCAAGGCAGTTTTAGAAGAGTTTGTCTTGTAGGGAGAGACTCACCTTGCCATCTGATACCTGCTAATAGAGCAGGCAGGTACAGAAGAGGTGAAGCTTTCAGAGGAGACCTGACTGTTCTCTGGCTGGTGCTCTGCTGGGAGAAGCTGGCTCTGCCCCACACTCACCAAGAGAAGGCCACCCACTGGCTTATTAGTGACTTTTGTGGAAGAAGTAATGACTACCTTTCTAGCTAGGACAGCTTATGCCAGGTCCCCTCCCACACCCTCGCCATGACTAAAGTACTCTGAGCTAAGGTTGTGAATGACCCTTTCTATTCCCAATGTCCAGTCAGTTTCTAGAGGTAGCCTCCCTCCTTTCCTGCTGGAGAAGCTAAGGTTGGGTGTGTAGAGGCCTGTGAACTAGTGCCTGGGCAGCCTGGTGAGAACATTGGTGACTTTGAGACGGCTGTGTGTGTGGCCATGTGGCTGCAAATGGCCACACCAACTTGAACAGGGTGCTCTGCACACCTGAGCCAGGCAGTTTCTGTTCTCACTGTCCATTCTGATCTGGGTCAAATGGAATTCACTCTCAGCCCAGGGATCCTGCTTCCTTTCCCTCTTGACTATCTCCCTCCCACCCCCAACTTTTCTTTGTTATCAGCTGCTCTCCTGGGTCTCCCTCTTGCCTTCATATTCTGTCTTGAGTCTCCTCCCACCTCTGTGGTCTGTGTCCCCTGGCCCCCATCCCTTTGCCAGCCTCTGTCACTGAGCTGGCTCTTTCTCCCTCCCCTCTTCTGTCCTGCCCTGCCCAGCTGCCCGCCCCCTCTCTCCTCAGCACAGCTGGGCTCTCTGGGGATGTGGCTGTTTGGGCTACAGTTCTGTGGGCACAGGTGGCAGTGGCAGATGCAAGTTCTTTCCATTCATGTGGGTAAACAGTAAACATTATATTAAAATATTCATCACCAGGGCCTCTGTCTGAATGTTAATTTGGGGCAGGAGCTGATTCATAGTCCCCAGCACCGTGACAATGTGCCTCTGCAGCAGCAGACTGGTCAGGAAAGGTCGGCCTGAGAGGAGAAGCATTGATCTTGCATTTGCTTTGGGGGTGATTTGCAGTGCAGCTCTCTGGCCAGAGAACCGCCTGTCTGCATGGGGAGGACAAGTGTCTGTAGGGCAGTCACCGCACTGAGCACTGGCTGGCAGGTGGGCGCGAGCAGACCTGTGGAGCAGGCAGGTGTCTGACACTGGGCTCCGGGTCGCCTGCTTATTTATCACTTTTGCATTTACATCTAGCTATGTGCAGAATGCTAAAAAGTCCTATGGCTCCTCAAACGCCCGCTGGTGATCCATTTGCTCTGTTGTTGCGGGTGACATGTCATGTATCTGTTCTATTTTTGCCATTAAATCCTAAGAATCTTAATGGAGTCTGGACAATGTCTCAGATAATGATATCAGACTCTACTGGAGAGATTGTTGGAGGAGGGGAGAGCACGGGGTCTAAAACATTTCAGTGTCAGGAGATTCTTTCCTCTAATGAATCTAAGTCCCTTATACTTCACAGGAGGTGAAGACAGGTAAGGCATGGGACCTAGGTGAGTCCTGTCCATGGGTTTTTGTTTGGTTTTGATTTTTTTGAGAGATTTTTTGCTATAGGCCATGTGTGTTTGCCAGAGAGACAGAGAGACAGAAAGCAAGAAATCACCTCCCAACAGGGATGGCCATGCTGCAATCCCTTCTACTTTCTTCTCTTAGGATCTTGGGCATGAACACACACGTGCCCAGTGTGAGTTTTAAGTCACCAAGTCTGGACTCAAACTGCAATCTAGTAACTACTACCCCATCTGTAGGCCCCGAGGCCTGTCCATGTGTTTAAGGCCACTCAAAGTGCCTCAGCATTCATTTCTGCAGGTATGATGGTCACTCGTACTCCTTCTCTCCTTTCTCACCCTTGTGCATGTTCATTCATTTATTCAACAACTATTTATGGATTGCCTTTTTGGTAACATGCGGTAAGCCAGAGAAAGTTGAAGAGATTAATTATCTTCCCTGACTGCCTTCAAGAATTCACAGTCTTCTTCAGAAGAGGGACAGACACATTGCATACAAGGGGACTTTAAAATGTTCATGGATAGGGACCAGCAGATGGTCACATTGCTGGACTCCCATGTAGTTGACTGTGGTTTGAGTCCTGTACCGGGAGGCTTAAAATTCACATCAGGTGTGTATGCGTGTGTGCCCAAAATCTTGAGAGGAGATTGGAGGAGAAGGGATTGTGGTATGACCATACCTCCTGGGGGTAATTTCTTGCTTTCTGTCTCTCTGTCTCTCTGTCTCTCTGGAGAGTGCATCCTATAGGAAAAATCTCCCTCAAAAGAAAAAAAACCTCCAGGGTAAATGGAATTAAAGTATGAGTTTATTTTGGTGCCATTTTTTAAAAGTGCATGCATAGCTTTTTTTTTTTTTTTTTTTTTTGAGAGGTTTTTGCTATAGGATATGTGCGCTCACCAGAAAGACAGACAGAGAGACAGAAAGCAAGAAATCACCCCCCGGGGGAATGGCCACACTGCGATCCCTTCTCCTCCATTCTCCTCTCGGGATCTTGGGCACGTACACACATGCACCCAGCATGAGTTTCAAGCCACTGGGTCCGGGACTTGAACCACGACCAACTACATGGAGTCCAGTGACGTAGTCATTATGCCATCTGCTGGCCCCTATAGCTTTTTTATAATATACATTTTCTGTGAACTTCTTGACGACCCCTCATACAGTGTTCATTAATCAGTGCAAAGCACTATGGGAATTCAGAGGAGGAAGCAGCACCTCACTTTAGTAGATGATATTTGAAGTGATTTTTGAGGTCCTCAGAGCAAAAAATCCTATTGTAGCCTAACTCTAATGATTGCACAGTACTTTGTTAATAGTGAGTACTTATTGAATGCTGCATGAATGAAATAAAGGTATTCTTAAGACACAAAGATATAGAAGATGATCCCTGCTATCCAGGAGCTTAGACTTACTAGGGCAGCAAAATACTATTCAGAGCACATTTTCTGAACTTCCTTTGTGTAATATTCCCACTTTGGTCCACAGGGGGATATCTAAATAACCAGGAAACTTTACTAAATGTTCGTTGTTCTTCTCCCTAGCTGGACTATATAGGTTCAGGGACTGTGGACACCCTGCAGCTGCCCACTCTTGACACATAACCTGGCCCTTATACACTGGCTAAGTGGACTCCTGTGTTGAGACAGTGTTATAAGCATAATGTCACAGAAGCTGTGTATATCTGTGTTGAGCAGGGACCTGCAGCAGGCATTTATATAGGCAGTCACATAAATCCTCACACTCCCAAACTATCTCTTCGAACTCATTCAGGAAGAGAAGCAGAATACAGAAGCTTGCTACAGTCCCTGAATATTACATCCTGTCACTTCCCCACATCCTGTCACCACGCCACAGCAAGACACTGGATTATACTTCGGGGGAGACATCCTGCTGGTTGATGTTTAACATCCTACTCTCTTCGAGGCATTCTGGAATTGATGTTAGGAAGTCTTTGCATTGTTTTTCTACATAAAGAAGTTCATGTTCTTGGGGAACCAGCAGTTAGCGTAATGGCTATGTCGCTGGACTCCCACGTAGTCGACCGCGGTTCGTGTCCCGGACCCGGTGGCTTAAAACTCACGCTGGGCGCGTGTGCGTGCGTGCCCAAGATCCCGAGAGGAGAATGGAGGAGAAGGGATTGTGGCATGACCATCCCCCCTGGGGGGTGATTTCTCGCTTTCTGTCTCTATGTCTATCTCTGTCTGTCTGGCGAGCGCACGCGCCCTATAGCGAAAACTTTTCCAAAAAAAAAAAAAAAAAAAAAAAAAAGAAGTTCATGTTCTTATGCATTTCCCTGCTATTAAAATAGAAAGACTCATCACTCTTATTTTTGAGAGCCCGATTCACACAGATTCTCAAAAATGGTAGCTGCATCTCTGTGCTATTTCAATATTCCAGGATATACACCACTGAGGTCTGTTGAAGCCAAATTCATCTCACTTATTTAAATACCTTTCACCAGGTATTCCCAAACTTCTCCTTGTTTTCCCACCCTGCCAATCTGTGTTGATGCGCTACATATGTCTTCCTAATAACCTGGGTGGGAGCTTAGCACACACATGGCTCCTTATTCTGCAAAATAAGTAAAAATTAAAGTGCTGGCTGGCACACATGCTTCTCAGTGACTCGGGGCTGCCATATGCAGGAGCTTCCCTGGCACTATTAACTGAAGTCTCTCATTTTCTGTCTTGCTGGGATCTGGGAATACTTTAAACATTCAGCTCGAGGTAGCACTTAGCATTTATTAACTATCAATTCTTTGCCAGGCATAGAGCAAGGCATGTGCACGTTCACAGTTTCAGATCATCTCACCGACTGGGAGATTATTGTGTGAGGCCATAAAATGATCCACATTTTAAAAACAAGAAACTGAGGCTCAGGGGTTAAATGAACTGGCTCAAGGTCTCCTAGCTATTAATAGGGGGTGTAGTGGCTTTAATCCAGCTCTTTTTTTCTTTTTTTATTCATAGACATCTCTGTGTGGTTTATGGGGTCCTGGAGGCCACTCCACACACTTTACAAATGTGAACACTCTTAACCCTATAGTGACCCTGCAAGGTGGGTACTCTGACATTTACAGATGAAGAAACTGAGGGCACAAAGGGGCCACATTTACCCAGCTGTTTAAGGGTGGAGCCACAGCACTCTGCTGCCTCTCAGTTCTGGACTTCATACGGAGCTTGCCTAGATCAAGGGTTTAGAGGGGAGAGCCAGCAAAACAAAGCTCCCCAATACCTGTCTCTGAATTTCTTCATTGTGATACTAATTGCACAGCGGTCCCCAACATCCTTCTTGTCCTCCTTGGTTCCCTTTAGGAGTCCTTCAGGGGAAAAATTGTACTTAAAATCTGATTTTCCAGAATGCATACTTTATGGCCAGCCATGTGAGAGCAGAGCCACTGACTCCCGGGGATCGAGTGCTCTCTGTCTGCCCAGCTCCCTTTCTCTTGCCGTCAATTTCAGCAAATGTCATTAATTTGAAAGGCAAGGGACCAAGGAGAATGGATTTTGAATTAACTAGTTCAGATAATCTGATATTTTTACTGGAGCATGACAGGGTATCCAGTTAGCTGGGAAACAACAATTGCTTTCAATTGTGCATTCTCTTGGATAAACCAATATCTACTTAACAAGGTTTTGCTGTAAAGGGCGATGAAATTGGCATTTGTGTTTCATGGAGGTTCTGAGCCTGGATGGTGGTGCCTGGAGCTGCTGCTGTTGTGCTGTTGTGTTGTACTGTCTGGTAGGAGTAATCGGTTTCTACCTGATGTTAGAAAACAGGCTTCTGGGGCTCCCTGGGGCTTAGACACATTCTCTGCCCTAGGCACTCATCAGCAATATTAGCTGGTTCCTTGGATTCTCCAGTGCTTGTATTAGGTATTAATCACTAGAGCTTACACCAAGCAGGTCTGGTGTGGGTCTTGTCAAATGCCTTGTAACACAAGTGACTGACTATGCACCAAAAACGTGTCCAATCTCTGGCAGAGTATGACATTGTTGCTAGAAGCAGCTGCCTCTCCATGGGCTACACTTTCCAGTCTTGGCACCCATGGAAATTCTTGCTGATAGGATAAGAGCTTGCAGGAGGATGTGTGTCCCTCCCACGCCAAGGGGGGCACATTGGTGTGTCTTTCTTCTCATCTGTCAGATGGATGTGGAGGATTCCTCAGGCCAAGAGGTGGTAGAGCTATCAGACAGAGGAAGACGTTTTGGACTCTCATTCACCATGAGGAAGAAAACTGGCCACTGACAAAGAAGAGCCATAGTGGAATGTTCTGAGTGCTGAATAGGCTTCTACGATGCAATATCTATTTGTTTTTGCAGCTCATGTTGTATAATTATGGTACTCTCTTCAATCCTTGTACCATTCTTGTGTTTGTCTCCCTAGAATGGGCAGGGACACTTCAAGCCTGGTTAGAAGCAGAGCAGAGAGGGGATATGGAATCAGAGAAAACGCCATGAAAGGTGTGCATAGGTGCTGGAGAGCTAACAGTGAGTGCAAGTAGGAAGGGATTCAAAACCGAACTACGGACAGTAACACTGAGTAGTAACTCGGGGGAACTGCTGATCTGGCGTGGCCGATTACCAGGCAGCACGTTAGCTACTAGTATCATCATCTATCAATAATATGTGCCATATAACGTGATCGTAGGCTGCATTTAACGATGGCACTAAACTCTGTTTGCTCAGCCTTCTGTTGCTCATATTTAGGGAACCACACTTTATGTAACAAGGTCACTTGATCATAATTAAAAAGAAAAACAACAGCAGAGGCAACATTAACTGGAAGCAAAGCCTGTGAGAGTCGCCATACTGCAGGCAAATGCCTCAGGCTCTGGCCTCTTCAAGGCTGATCTCATGTGGGATCTCCAATCACAACTTCGGTGTCTAGCTTTTTGTTGTTGTTTTTATCATTGGCTTTTCCTTTCCAAATGTGTACAAAAGAGGCAGACGAATATTTCTTCAGAGTAGAAATTGGAAGTGGCACTGTCCTCCCCTTTAATTAAAAATAACAAAGGAAAGCATGCCTCATGAGCAATAATAATAATTATGATAACAATAATGGACATTTTTGAGTGTTTAATATGGGCCTGGCATAGCTCTAATAGCCACCTTCATCAGACGTAGAATGGTGAAGCTGGGCTCCCCATGTGGAGGTGACTAGAGCTGACCCATCTTCTCCCTTCTCCTGGGCCTGTCACTTTGCTTTCTCTGAGCCACTGGCTGAAATTTAAAATCTAGGTGTGTGTTGTATTCATTGTCTCTGATCAACTTCTTTCACATCCTCTGTTCTGGGACTCCTCAGACTCTGGGCCCCCAGTTTTAGCAGTCATGGCATGCTTCCTATGTCTCTGTGTCCCGTGCCCTAAAGATCCTCCTCTCTGCTAGGGTCTCCTGGGGGAAATGACTGACACACAAATTGCTTTCCATAACTGGATAATCAGTGATACCTCTCATAGCCATCAGATGCCTTCAATGTCCTGCTTAATGTGCCCTCCAAGTTCTTTCAGAGTGGGGTAATAGAGCTGTTGTCTTGGGGTGAAGGAAGAATCTGAGCTTTTATTTTTGTGGTTTCTCTTAGCAGGAAGTATTCTTGTCTTCTCTACCTACCTCCTTTCATCCCCATCCCGCCCCCGACCCCGCCATCCCTACTTCTTGTCAGTCTACTACATAGAGACTATGACCAGTTTTTAGACTAAGATTGAACTGACTAGACAAGCACAAATTATGATGCAACATAGTAAAATGTCTGGAAGTGAAAATGCCCCAGAAAATACAACACCTAAGATTACGGCCATTGTCTAGCCCTTCTTTTTTTTTGGGGGGGGGAGTTTTTTTGCTATAGGGTGTGTGCACTTGCCAGAAAGAGAGAGACAGAGAGACAGAAAGCGAGAAATCATCCCCCAGGATGGCCATGCCGCAATCCCTTCTCTTGCATTCTTCTATCGGGATCTTGGGTACGCACACATACGTTCCTCATGTGAGTTTAAGCCACTGGGTCCAGGACTCCAACCGCAGTTGACTACATGGGAGTCCAGCAACATAGCCATTGCGCCAACTGCTGGTCCCCAACCCTTCTCATCAGCTGAGGTGAGTTTTGACTTTACTTCCTGCCCCCTCTATAAGATGCTGATTCTTGTTCCACAAAAGTATCAATCTTCCTGACATTCAAATAAAAATTGGAAGAACAACCAAGGTAATCAACAGCCTTGGGGGAGCTCTAGGACTGCCTTCTCACCAAGGCGGGGGTGGGGAAGGGTAGGGATGGGTCATAAAGGAGTCACTTTTTCCAGTAGAATTTTTTTAGGACAGTTTAGCTTTTACTATGACATGGTCACTTGAGTTCCTAGATATGAATGTTGAGCCCAGGAAGTTGTAGGCAGACCCTTCGCTTGCCAGAAAGAGAAAGCTAAAAGGTGAAGTTTAGGACTTACAAGTCACACTCTCCTCAGATTTTGTCCTTGTATGGATGCAGAATTTAAATGTGGATTTGGGGCTTAGAGGGACCTCCAAAGTTCAGTGGCTCTGACTTAGCTAGAGACCCCATGACTCCAGGACCCTGTAATTGGCCCAGGTGGATAGAAGTTGTGAGGTGACAATGAAGGAAGCTGATAGGAGGCTGTGTGGGCAGGAAAGAACCAAGGCTGGGCTGTTGCTAGGTGACCTTGTGGACAAGTGTATATTTGACATCTGTGCTTCTCTATTTGACTCAGCTAGAACTTCGTTTTAAAAGCAGAACCAGATGCTGCCTCTGAGCTCTGCTTCAGGGCTGAAAATAAATTAGGAAAAGAAGGCTCCTTGCAGGGTGGCAGCAGAGCCAGGAATGCACATGCCCTAGAAAAGCCTGATTAAGACCATGTCACAGAAGGGGAGTCGTCCTGTTCAAAGGGGCTGGACAGAAGAGGTATGGAGTAGAAGGATGTCTAGTCCTTTGCCTGGCTTTCTCCTTTTAGCAATTGCACAGCTTGTTAAATGTGATCTTGGCGAAGACATAGTTGCCTACCCCTAATGGGCAAAAAAGAAAAACAAAGCAAGGCAGAATGACAATGAGTTTGTGCTGGTCTTAGGCAGGATTCCCAGATGGCCTCAGCATCTCACCTGCTGGTAGATACACCCTGTTTAATACCTTTCCTTTAGTGCAGTGAGAAGCCTGTAGATATGGTGGAAAATCATGCCCATGACTTCGTTGCATTGAATGGCAAAAGGAATTTGGCAGATGTATTTAAGGTTCCAAATCAGTTGACTTTGAGTTACTCAAAAGGAAGATTATTCTAAATGGGCCTGACCTAAAAACATGAGCCTTTAAAAAATGGTGAAGCATGAGGCCAACAGGTGGCATGGTAGTTCAAGTGGTGGACTCCCACATGACTGATCATGGTTTGAGTCCCAGATCTGGCAGACTGAATATTGCACTGGGGCATATATGTATGTGCATGCCCAAATCTCAAGAGGACAATTGAGGAGAAAGGATGATAGTGTGGCCCTCCCCACCCGGAGGGGGTGGTTTCTCACTTTTCCTCTATCTCTGTCTCTCTACTATCTGATGAGCACACATGCTCTATGAAAAAAAAATCCTTAAAAAAATGAAGTGGTGTCAAGCACTCTCTTATTGATCTAGAAGAAAACAAACAGCCAAAATGTATAGCATTAAAAATATAAACAGCTATGTTGTGAGTGGAATATGGATGTGACCATAGTGAAGACCTAGGGGTGCACTTCAAGAGATGAGATTGGTCCCTTGCCCAGTACCCAGCAAGAAAACAGGGTCTTTAGTCCTTTAGCCTTTAGAAATTAAATTCTGCCAACAACCTGAATGAGCTCGGATAAGGATCTTGAGCTCCAGATGAGAGCTCAACCCAGCTGACACATTAATTAAGCCTGTAAGACCCTGAAAAGAGGACTCCATTCTGCTATGTCCAGAAACTAACCTTAGAAACTGTGAGATAATAAATGGGTGTTGTGTCAAGCAACTGCTTGTGATTATTTGTTCCACAGCAGTAGAAAACAAATACATCCAGCTAAGGACTGCAAATTGGTGGAAGTCCCTGGCTTCTTTTTTCCCTTCTCCTTAACATCCTCCTTTACATCCTTCTTTCCTTTTATTTATTTCTTTTTTTGCATCCTTGTTTCTCTTTCTTTTTGTCATATATTCATGCCTGAATTCATTAATATATTGCCTATTCATTTGTATATTCATAATTCCCATCATACATTCAGCACCGTGAAGTACTGTGCTAAAGTATGGACCATGATAGGAGCTAGGGCTCGATCCTTGACTTCAGGGTGGTCAGCCTGGTGGGGGTATAGACAATGCCCAATTATAATTCAGTGTGGTAGGTACGCAGGAGGGGGAATACGACACAGTTCTGTGGTCAGGAAGAGTTTAACATTGCAAGAAATTTCTCCGTTGATTTCTGAAGCACAGAGGTATGAGCCCAAACCCTATTTTGCTGTACATTAAAATTACCTGGGAAGATTTAAAAATTTCCCATACCAGGCTGCATGTTAGGCTACTTCAGTCAGAATGTCCAGAGTGGGAGTCTAATGTAAATGACATAAGGTGTGACCCACGCATTAAGATTTTGAAAAGCTCTTCAGGTAACCCTATTATGGAGCAAAATTTGGAAACTGCTTAGTATAATGCTATTGGGATGCTCTGTTCAGAAGCCCTCTTCAGGCGAGACTCTTTGTACCCTGTTCTGAGACTATTGGCTCCTAAAGGCTTGCAGCTGTGCCCTGCTTTCAAAAATGCCCTGAGCAAGGCCAGCAAATGGTGTAATGGTTACATTGCTAGACTCCCATGTAGTTGACTGTGGTTCGAGTCCTGGATCCAGCGGCTTAAAACTCACACCAAGGTGTGTATGTGTGTGTGTGCCCAAAATTCCAAGAGGAGACTAGAAGAGAAGGGATTGGGGTGTGGCCATCACCCCTAGGGGGTGATTTCTTGCTTATTGTCTCTCTGTCTTTCTTAAGACTGTCCAGTGAGTGCACATTCCCTATAGCAAAAATCTCTTTAAAAAAAATTGCCTTGAGTCACAAGAAACTTCCCATACAAAATGTCCCTTCCTGGATCTTGCAAGGATACAAAAGACCCTTGCTTGGACCCTTGCCTTAATTTAAGACAATTCCGATAGGTCATCCCAGCCTTAAAACTCCCTGTGGGGGTCAACCAAGTCCTCAGTTAAAGCCATATTATGAGTCGGCACCTCCTTCCTCTCAATCCCATATCCTCCACCTCCTCAAGGCCAATCCCTTCAGAGTTCTCCCAACCAACTGTCTACACCCTACTTCTTGCCCAGAGTGTATTTCCAGGAAATCTAGTCTATAGCAGTGAATAAGAGCATGACAAAAGATGAGGCAGGAGGGCTACAGACAGAGAGACTAGTTCTGTAGAAACCCAGAGATGAGATTGTTGTTTCATGTGTGGGGTGGAGTGGAGTAAATTAGTGTGGTTGGGGTGCAGAGCTGGAGGGCAGAAAAGAGCAAAAGGTATAGAGAGCATGATCCAATATGCCCTTGGTAAGGATTACCAAGGATACCTGATGGATTGGACCTACTGAATAAACCGATGGTATCCTTCCATTTTAATCGAGTTCTATAATCATCCTCTAAATATAGAGCAGGACTTGGGTCCCAGACAGTGTCATGGACTGCACCCAGTATGTGCTCCTCCCACCCCAGATCCCAGGCTGCTCACTTGTGGGAGTCAGAGAAGCAGGATGCCCTGCTGCAGCTGCTCCTTCATGGACAGAGCCTTGTGCAGGCTCTGTGGCAGGCATGCTGTGCATGCTGGGAAACCAAAGCCCTGGATAGAGCCACTAGGTCCATGGCTGAAGGAAGGGAAGCCTTCTAATATGAGAAGGTCCAGCTGAAGGAACATCTGCAAGACTGCATTCTGACAGCAGCAGGCCCTAAGGATAAAATCCCAACCAAGGAGAAGGCCTATGCCTTGGCACTCAGAGTGTAAGGAACCGGCAGGCTCATGTCCGCTTTCAGTAATGGATTGTAATAGCACTATTCATATGGAAGGAATCAATGTATTTTTAGAGTATTACATTATCATATATTATCTATGAATTAGGTAATATATATGAAAGTACTTGGTAAAAGGAAAAAGGGCTGTGCAGATGAAAGGTATTATGTCTTTTTCAGTGGTATTTATGTAAATGAGCTGATAGTGATGATTGTGCTCTAGAAACTGTAAATGCCTGTACAAATGAGAAGCTGCATGATTAGGTATTTTACAAGGTGCCTTGGGCCTGGGGCAGATAGGTCTTGGCTTCCATTCTGTAAGGGCAGTTCTCTCTCAGCAGAATGAGCACTGCGTGTAGAGCGAGTGGGCTGAAATCTCATGACACTCCATTCATGGAGTCGTGAAATAACAGTATTCAAGCTGAGCAATTTGCACAGAGTAAATTAAGGGGAAAAAACCTCCTGTAACAGATCCTGGGAGGAAGGAGGAGATGAAGAGGAAGAAAAGAGAGGCAGGCAGAAAGTTTTTAGCAATGCCTGCCTTTTTTAGTAATCTGTTGCAGGGTAAAAAGCCTTAATGTAATCAGAACTAGGCAAAGTAGTGTCTGCATGGGACGTACTTTTGGATAGGATGTCAAGTTGACAGGTTCAGCAAGGGCTCTAGTCTTCAAAAGCCTTATGCAAGGTACGGCCTTAATTGTGGAGGCTGTGATGGGCTCAGCTGACAGTGAGGTGTACTAGGAGGGCTGATACCCAAGAACTCTGAACATTCATGCTAGCTTTGCTCATAAGTGGACTGGTCCTAGAGGTAATGGCCTTTGAATAGAGTTTCATTTTCTAGGGTGAAAAATCTCTCTTGACTTGGATGGCTCAACTAGCATCTTTAATATTTCATGTTACTGTGATTCCTTTTTTATTCCTTTTTTATTCGACCAGTGTTCAAGGCCTAGCACTATCTCTTTATTCCTGATAGTACTACAAGGTAGGTCCTTGAAGTACTCATATCTGTTTCTTAGATGGAAACACCAATGATTCAAGAGGAGGGATAATCCCTCCAGCAAGCAGAGGGGGGCAGGTCAGCAGTGAAACCAGCTCACTAGTGTCTACACTCTTTGCAGCTGCCACTGTCTCTCCTCTCCATTCCCTCCCACCCTCTCCCCTCAGCAGCCCCTTCCTCTGCCACACATGCTGCCTGCTGACCTGCTTCCACAGGGGATCAGGCGCTTGCTCCACCCCACATCTGGTACACCACTGATCCCCAGGACTGCTCAGTGTGGAGTGTGCAGCCTGCCCTGTTGGTTGACACCTCTGCCTTTCTCTGCCCTGCCCAGACTTAGGGCCAGTCCCACCTCAGGACATAGGAGTTGAGCTGCTTCTGTACTGGGCATGGCCCTGCATCTTATAAGGAGGAGGTTTTGTTAGGAAAGTTTTCAAGGCCTCTGGGAAGCCAGTCAGTGTCATTGGGACTGAGTTGTGTCTAGGAGTACTTATGTTGAAATCCTAACCTCCAGTACCTTGGAATGTGGCCTTTAAAGGGTGATTCAATTAAAATGAGGTCATTAGGGTGGGCCCTAATCCAATATGAGTGATGTACTTAGACAAAGAGGAAATTTGAACACAGGTATAAATAGAGGGAAAGTGATGTGAAGATACAGGGAAGAGAGCAGCCTGAAACAGATTCTCTCTCCTGGCCTTCAGAAGGAACCAACCTTGCTGACACCTTGAGTTGGACCTCTGGTTTCCAGGACTGGAGAGAACAAATTTCTATTTAAGTCATCCAGCCTGTGGTCCTTTGTTAGGGCAACCCCAGGGAGTGAACACAAGGTCATGTGCAATCTGCCTTGTGTCTGGGCCTTCTTTCTTCCATCCCCATAGCCCACCCTGCCTCAGGCCCACACAACGTCTACCACTGGGAAGACCCTCTACACTTGCCCAAGACCTTCTCTTCCTTCAAGGTCTTCTAGAGCCTTGCCACTCAGAGTGTGGTCCTTGGACCAGCGGCATCAGCATCACCTGGGAGTTTGTTAGAAATACAGAATTTCAGGTCCAACCCAGATGTACTGAATCAGAACCCACATTTTAACACAATCTCTAGGAATTCATATGCACACATATTTTGAAGAGAGAACTATACTAGAGCAAGTCCAGCAAAAGTTTTCCTGGAAAGGTTCAGATAGCAAATATGATTACACACCCGTGTAGTCTCTGTCAAAACTACTCAACCTTTGTTGCACATGAGCGACCATAGGTAATAGTACAAGTACTGTGACCGTGGTCCGGTAAAGTTCTATATATAAAAGCAGGTTGCAGGCCATCTGACTGTCATTTGCTGACCTCTCACTAGGTACACCACCTTTGGTTACTGTGGTGGGCAACCTTTAGGACGATCTCCAGTGGGTCAGCAGGTGGCGTGATGGTTAAGGTACTGGATTACTACATGGCCAACTGTGGTTCAAGTCTCAGACCCAGCAGCTTGAAAATCACAACAAATAGATAAATAAATAAATGTTAAAAAAAAAAAAAGAAATGATCCCCAGTGACTTCGCTGCTTGTATTCACATCCCTGTAATAGTCTCTCCTGGAGTGTGGGCTGGATTTATTGACTAACTTCTAACCAATAGAACATGGCAGAAATGGTGAAGCGTTACTTCCAATATTGGGTTATAGAAAGACTGTGGTTTCTGGGACCAGCAGTTAGCGTAATGGCTATGTCGCTGGACTCCCACGTAGTCGACCGTGGTTCGAGTCCCGGACCCGGTGGCTTAAAACTCACACTGGGCACGTGTGCATGTGTGCCCAAGATCCTGAGAGGAGAACGGAGGAGAAGGGATTGTGATGTGACCATCCCCCCTGGGGGGTGATTTCTCACTTTCTATCTCTCTGTCTCTCTCTGTCTGTCTGGCGAGCGCACGCGCCCTATGGTAAAAACTTCTCCCAAAAGAAAAAAAAAAAAGACTGTGGTTTCTGTCTTGGGGCTCTCTCTCTCGCTAGGTCTAGCAGAAGCATATTGTAAGCAGTCCTGTAGAGAACCCACGTGACAAGGAACTGAGGCCTTCCTCCAACCTCGTGGGTGTGGATGGAAGCGCATCCTCTTCCCCTGCTGCTCCTTGAGATGACTGCAGCCCCAGCTAACAGCTTGATTGCGACTTCACATGAGACCTTGAACCTGAACCAACCCACTAAACTGCTTCCAGATTCCTGGCCCTCAGACACTGGAAGGTGTTACAAAGGGGGAGGGGGGGTCCTCCAAAAAGTTCAGGGAAAATTAGTATTATAGAAAAATTGTGCATGGATTTCAATATTTTTTTCACCAAAAACACACACTTTCACATTACTCCAATTTTTCCATAAATATTTTGGTGTTTCCTCTTAGATGGTTATTGTTTTATGTCACTTAGTTTGAGGTAATTTGTTGCTCAGCAGTAGCTAATTAATACAGTCATGTGCTCCAAATGACTCCCTGGCATTGCTCCCCTCTAACTCCTTCAGCACCAAGTGAGTGAGCATGTGATCAGAAACTATCTCTTGTTATTTTCTGAGGATGTGAGTCAGTCCTATTCTCAGAAGTAGATTACAGATTCTTCGAAAGAAGGGACTGTATCTTAAAATTAAATAGATATTATTTAAAGAGTATTTATTGAATGAACTCAGAAACGTTTTTCATTTCCTATTAGAAAATCAGGAGTCATTACTTTGTTGGAGCAACTTTTTCTGTTCTCCAATGCCTAGACTTGCCTAGGAAGGGTGTTCACTCCTTCCATCAGGGGTGGTTTTACTTGATATCAGTAAAAGAAAAAAAAAAGTTTTAACCAAATACTTGAAAGCTTTTTTCAATTATTTGGTAAGGTTGCTTAAGCTGAACTTTGCTGTACAACTGATCCTTCCCTCTCTTCTTTTTGAATTCCTAGATGGGAGAGAAAATAGTCTTTGGATGATAAAGCCTGTTCCCAGATTATTGCTGATAAAAATGTAATCCTCTGTATTCTTCTGCTTCTAGTTTTTCTCCTGCCTCCTGATTTTGTTGGTTCTTATCTCCTTTATGTTATTTCACAGTTGCCTGGGCACCTAAAGAACTCCCTCACCCTCATTTTCAATAGTTTGTTCATGGCCCTTCCAAACTGCCTCATCTCTGATGATTGACTCTGGGGTGAGAAAAAAAACAGGCATAGAGGACAGGCTTCAAAAAGGCATCCTTTATAGTAGACTCAAGGACTTAGCCCAACAGTGAAGAGCTAAGAATTCACACTGATGATGGTCTGAAAGAAATGTAGCTAAACTCTTTCTGACCAAGGAAGATTGTATACAGGCTTAAATGTAGAGATCTCTGGGTCAGAGGTCATTGTAGACTGTATTTTCTCATTTATTTATTTTTTATATGAATGGAATTAAAATTTTTCTAATGGTGAAGACAGGTTATACGTTATCTGTGTATGTGTGTGAGATTCCTTTTAAAAATGTATTTATTGGGACCAGCAGTTAGCGTAATGACTATGTCGCTGGACTCCCACGTAGTCGACCGTGGTTTGCATCCCGGACCCAGTGGCTTAAAACTCACGCCGGGCACATATGCATGCGTGCCCAAGATCCCGAGAGGAGAACAGAGGAGAAGGGATTGTGGCGTGGCCATCCCCCCTGGGGGGTGATTTCTCACTTTCTGTCTCTTTGCCTCTCTCTGTCTGTCTGGCGAGCGCATGCGCCCTAAAGCAAAAACCTCTCAAAAAAAAAATGTATTTATCTCCCCTAAATCCAGATCTTTAGTTTGTCTGTAAATTACATCCTCATCTTTAAAGTACACTTGATCCTAAAAGCTGTGAAGTCCTTTATCCAAAAGGGGAAAAAAAAGAAGACATCACAAGTTACCATCTATATGTGCAAACGTTACGTATTATTTTTGATTGTGACTCATAATCAACTATCTCTATCCTGTGGTGATCATAATCTTTCCACAGTGGTCAGCTGTACTATCATGATTGTTCTGGGTCCCTTTTTCTGGACAGAGATCACTGTGCCTGGCTAGTGGTCATGTTAAGCAAACCGTAACTAGTCAAATATCACTTCTATAACTACAAACCTTAGGAAACTCTAAACTATTGGATCTACAAGTTACTGATTCAGAAAACTGCAAAACAAACAAATTGATTACTATTTAGAATGTTACATCAAAACAGTATGATTTGCTCATTGCAAATCATGTGTAGTCTATAAATTCAGGAGTTGGCATGTTTTTCCTTAAAAAGTCCTGTTAAGACATTAAGGAACATCTCTGAGCCTTAGTTTCCCATGCATTGACAGTATTAGCATCCAAGAATTGGCAGATTGTCTTTCTAGAAAGTATAAAAGGTTGTTTTTTTTTTTTTTTTTTTTTTTTACAATGTAATGAACAGTTGTTCAGTTTAGAATTTATATAGAATGCACATTGGGAATGGTTTAGGATTTCTAAAAGAAACTAACGGTTTATACATAAGGCAAAAATGCCTCCAGCAAGGAGAGTATCCCACTTTAGTCTTGTGAAGTGGCTGCAGTAGTTTTGTAAAGCAACTGCCTGTCCAAATTCAGCCAACTTTTACTGCCAATGAAACTAGAGTGTCGGCCTGTGGGACTCTCTAAATCAGGCCTCCCTTGATCCCTCAGCTTCTAGTTCTTCCCCAACAAGTCTTAGAGCCCAGTGTGGTAAACATATGATAAAACAAAGCTCACCTGCTATCAAAACAGCAGAACATTGAACAGCAAATTAATTTAAATGGTGCATGTCAAATATTTGCTTCCATTTAAATTCATAAAGTGCCATTTCATTACATTGTGTTTTCATTTGTCAGGTGACTGTCATGCCAAAGCTATTTTAAGAATTATTTTAGAAGTTAGGAAGTATAGGAAAATACATTTTTAGCATGAAACACTGTCATGATAAAGATATTTGAACCCTGTAATATTGATTTCACAGTAGAATGATGGATTGTGAAGTCTAAGGTCTTGTTTCACTAGAATTAAAAGAAACATTCATAAAGGAACTCTATACCCCGCCTTCCTATGCAGACACTATGACAGCTGCCAGTTGACAACTCTGAGAAGTAACACTCCTGCCTCCCATGACTCAAGCACATCTTATAGTGAGAAAGAGGGATCTGAGCAGCTGAGGTAAACACAGGGATGCCAAGGGACAGAGGGACACCTGAGGCAGAATCAGTTTGTGGGTGATGAGGCCTCTAAGCCTTCACTCTTGGGCCTGCTTTTCACACAGCCAAGTCTCTGAGAGTTCTCTTTCCTTCCCCTGAACCCAGCAAGGTAATTAGGGACTCTCATCCCAGAAAGCACAGAAATCCTGCATTTTGGGGCTCTCTCCTGGCATCATTTCCTACCACATGTCAACTTCTCACTAAGTGTTATATTATTTCACTATTATTTCCTAAAGTCAGCAAACACATATTGGGGAGTCACTCTGAGCCAGGAACTGTAGCAGGTGTAAAAGTGATAGGATGAATGAGATTTAATCTCAACTGAGAAGATCTTGTGGTCTGGGAGGTAGATACATTAAAAAAAAAAAAAATCCAACATGGGTAGATTTGACATTCACTTCCAGAAAAGGTCTTCTTGGAAGAGACCCTCTTCACCCTAGAAGAAAGCATGTAGAAGCCCTCTTGAATATTTGAGGAGTAGATGCATCTTCTCCAAAGGAGTTGAGATTTCTAACCATTCCAAGTAAACAGTAGAGGCCTAATCTTAAGGATTTCATTTAGACAGTATGTTAATGAAATGGATTCTAAATATTGATTAGAAAATTAAAGAAAATCTTTATCAGACACCTAAATTCACAAGGTTTCCTTTTTTTATTTTCTGGTTATGAGGAAAAGCAATTTCAAAAATATGGACATGGAATATCATCTTCTAGTAGACTTTAGGTATTCACTAAGCATGAGATGGAACTCTTTTCTCTGAGAATTGTTCTCTCTCTCTGACATATTCTCACAAAGATGGAGTTTTGGGGAAACAGCAGTTAGCGTAATGGCTATGTCGCTGGACTCCCACGTAGTCGACCGCGGTTCAAGTCCTGGACCCGATGGCTTAAACTCACGCTGGGCGCGTGTGTGTGCGTGCCCAAGATCCCAAGAGGAGAATGGAGGAGAAGGGATTGCAGCGTGGCCATCCCCCTGGGAGGTGATTTCTCGCTTTCTATCTCTCTGTCTCTCTCTGTCTGTCTGGCGAGCGCATGCGCCCTCTAGCGAAAACCTCTCAAAAAAAAAAAAAAAAAAAAAAAAAGATGGAGTTTTGGGTCCTGAGTCCCCCAGCCTTGCACCTAGTGGCCACTGCTGACCTGACTTGGCCTGATCAGATTCTCTGTCTTGGAAATTTAGAATGGAGACTGAGAGAGTGTTAATGAGTTTTCAGTGTCTGGAGACCAGGTCCTTTCATTTTTATATTTATTTATTTATTTTAGAGAGAGATTTTTGCTGTAGGGTGTGTGTGCTCGCCAGAGCCTGAGCCAGAGAGAGAAAGTGAGAAATCACCCCGCCCCTAAGTGGGGTAGCCATGCCACAATCCTTTCTCCTCCATTCTTCTCTCAGGATCTTGGGCACACACGCACACACACCCAGTGTGAGTTTTAAGCCACGGGATCCAAAACTCGAACCATGGTTGGCTACATGGGAGTCCAGAGACATAACCATTACGTCATCTGGTCCCAGACCAGATCCCTTTGTGCCTGGTGCAGAATTCATCTGCTTTTTACCATGTGCATGAAACACAGACAAAAGATGGCACTGGGCATTGAGAATGCAGAAAGGACAGTGAAGAGGGCATACTGCTGGCTCCTGGGACCAGTTCCTCTCCAGCATGTGCCCCTCGCCTCTGTTCAACGGTACATGTCCCCCTGTAGTAAGTAGTCCACGTTAGTTTCTGTAACTGGCGACCAAAAGAGATTTGCCTGATATCCTGTCTCTCTAGCTTAAATAATCTAAGGGACCAAGACATCAGCTGCTTCCTCCCTTGGATGCTGTAGAATTTCAGGTCTTTTTGGTTCCCAGGCCCTGCCTGAATGACACCCCTAGGGTAGGGATCCAGGAAAATATGTTTTGTAATAAGTTCTTATAATGTTCTAATGGGTGACCAGGTTTCAAAACTGCTGAATTACATCATAATCCTTGTGACTGACTCTTATGTATCAAGCACTACCACTTATACTGCATCACAATCCTCCCTCCAACCCTGAGACAGAAGTGCTATTTATTAGGGGGACATATTGATAGCTCCTCCTGATGTTTCCTTGCATGGGGAAACACCCCTGTCTTATCTCCACTCCTTCACTTGCTAGTGACTGGTGACTAGTGGTTACTGGCTTGGAAAGAGATAGGGCACATGCAGCCCATCCTTATCCTCTTCCTTCCTTGGGAGCTGGCCTACCTGCAGATAGCATGCCCTCTTAGGTGCCTTAGTTCTTTCTAGAACTTCTATACAGGGTCTGTCACTGCCTTCAGGGGCTGCAGCGGGGAAGACACTTCCCCAGCTAGTGTAGCCATGACTGGTGAGAAGAAATCCACTTCTTCCTGAGGTTTGACATTACAGCTGCAGGAAAAAAGTTACCATTATCAAGTACCAGATGATGAGATCTTGGCTCCACCTGGTCCACTTCTTTGTATATATTTCTGTTTGTTCAGAGCTCTAATAAAGGAAGAGGTGAGCTATTTTCTGAGTTTCTTGATTTTTTCCATTGTTACATACATGTTTCCAGATAAGATCATTGTTCCACATGAAGCTGCATTCTTCTGTGCCTCAGGGAACCTCTGGAGCAGGGCTTCTTAGTCTCACTGTGCATATACCTCATCCCCTGGAATTTCTGATTCCCATAGTCTGAGGATGTGTACTTCTAACAGGCTTCCAGATGACGCTGATGGGAGTTCCTCACTGACTCACCAGATTATATAAAGGACCCTTCCAGACATTCAGTCATACTCATTGTGGTAGGGAAAATAAAGTCCCTTTCCCACAAAGATGTCCATGTCCTTATTCCTGGCATCTGTGAATATGCGACCGTCTATGGCAAAATTGAATTAAAGTCGCTAATCAGCTGACCTTAAGAAATAGATTACCTTGGATTATTTGGGTAGTCCCAATCTGATCACAAGGGTCCTTTTTGCTTAAAGTGCAACAGGGAGGCAAAAGAAGTCATAGTACTGCTATGTAAGAAGGACTCCATCAGCCATTTCAGGCCTTGGATATGGAGGAAGAATGTAATGAATGTGGGCAGCCTATGGAAGTTGGAAGAGGTGAAGAATCTGACTGTACCCTGGAGCCTCCAGAAGACATGCAACTCTGCCAACTCCTGGATTTGAACCCACTGAGACTGAGACCAGACTCGTGACCTACAGAACTAAAGATAATACATTAGTGTTGTTTACAGTTACTAAGTCTGTGACCATTTGTTATGGCAACAGTAAGGAACTAATACACGCTTTAAGCAGCATAATCTCTAAGGCTGGAATATTGCAACCAGGGTTTCAACCTGAGGAGTTTACATGTAAGGAGATGCTTGGTAAGGTGTAGTGTTCCTTGATGAAAAATTCTGGAGTTGTAAATGCCAAAACTACCAGACCGAGGGAATAGGACCAACTAATGCCTGAACAGGCTTGATTTTAAGTTAAGTGAGCATGACGAGCACGTTGTTAAAAACTCAGACCTGATTAAATCTCTGATGAAGCACAGCATGATAAATGCCAGGCACCCACACTCTGTGAAAACCAGATGTAGTGTACAGAATGGGGGAGATTTCCTTGGAGCCAAAAGCCTGGGACCAAGGAAGGTGACATAGGTCACCCCGTAGCTTTCACTAATAGTGACTTCCTGCTGCAGGGAAGCATTCCACCCATGCTACAGGGTCAGCCTTTCCACATACATTCACCAGAGAGTATCTGTGTGTGTAGGGGGGTAGTGGGTGGGGGGGATAGAGAAGGTGCAATGGTATTAGCTGTAGGGAGACCTACTTGTTCAGGACCAGGTCTTCACCAACTGATTTTCAGGTTGTGAAAATAAACTTCTCAGTTGGGTCTGACCAGCGATGGAGATTGGAAATGTGGCTGTGGAATTAGCGTAAATCATGTCATAGGGTTCATTCATTTATTTCATCATTGGCTAGTTCCTTCATCTTATATTAATAATGCATCTACCATACACCCAGCATTGAAAGGTGAGATGAAACACTATGTGGTCTTACTCTCAAGGAGATGTCAGTCCAGTTGAGGAGAAAGACTTGTGTTCCAACCATTATAGTGTTGAGTACTCTGCTCAATGTCCAAGCTCTGTCCCCAGGTGCTGAGGAAGCATGAAGAAAGGGTGCTAAACTCAGTCTAGGAAGGGAGTAAAGAGGGATTGAGGATTTGGAGAGAAGCCAATGTTAAAATGAACTTTAAAAGATGAGAATTAGACAGGTTGGAGCAGGCACCCTCACCCCCAACCCCGTGGCAAGAACATCACAGTACTATGAAAGAGCATAGAACATGCAGGACTTGGGTAGGGCTGGAATTAGGGTGGACTCCTCTACAGTACTGATTAAAAAAAAAAAGAAACAAAAAAAGAGACCTGAGCCCTGAGTGCTGTGTATAACTTGCTTAGAAAGTGAGGATGTGAAAACGTTTGCAGTGTTAAGCTGGGAGGTGACGTGGTCAGATTTGGGTTTTGGAAAGATCACCTTGGTGGCTGAGGACAAGTGTCCTGGAGGGGAATGAGGCTGGATGCAGGTAAACCAGATAGAAGTGGAGAGGATTTTAGTCTGATGGAGCTATAGACATATATGCGCTCTCTCTCTCTCTCTCTCTCTCTCTCTCTCTCTCTCTCTCTCTCTCTTTTACTTATTTCTTCAAAGAGGGAGAAAGAGAATCACCTCCAACAGGGTCCTCATGCTGTGAGTCAACCCCCCCATCCTTGGCCAACCAAGGCTTCAAAATTTATTCAGCTCACCTGGAAAAACATTAAGGAAACGGTAGAAAAATGGCAAATGTGGAAGGCTATTGATGGTGACCAAAGTTCTTTTGGCTTTAAAAGAGTTTGTAAGCTATGAATTGATGGATGTTAGGACTGTGCTTAATGTGTAATTTTATATTATTGTCATCTGCTGTGATTATAGGCTTAGCTCTGGGTCCTTTTTTTATTCAGAACCATTTATTTAGAGAATCTCTTACTCAGAATTGGAGTTCATTCCTCATTAATTCAGTGGCTGCTTTTTGTAGCCTAGTGATTGAATTACCTAATAGCACCTGCCTGAAATGATTAACATAAGAGGAAGCCATGGGGTTGTATTTGATATAAATGATTTGTTTCCTGAAGTTGTAATTTTATTAAAGGGGAAACCCAATGAACCACCTTCGCAAATGAAGGCAAGGTCCTGGCTTCCACGAGGTACCTGGGAGGTTAATGAGCGATTAGCAGCTAACGAATGACAACATGGCTCAGGAAGAAGGCGGCATTTCTCAAGTGGTGGGTCAGTATCCATGGAAAAATGAGGACTTGCTTCAAAAGGGTGATATGGGTGGTGACTAGGGAGCAAAGGAGAAGTGGCTGGCTGAGGAGAGGGCCCACCTGTGTGCATGAGATCACTCTCCAAAACACCCTCAATCTGATGGCTTGAGTTCTTCCCAAGGGGATCAAAGAGGGGGTTGAACTTTCCTACACACCTATGGGGAGATGAGCTAATGCTCTGGGTTTCTGTCTTTCTAAGGCAGATCCAAGAAAACTGGCGCCAAATAGGTCTTGAGCTTCTTTTCTGAAGCAATTGTGACAGTGTGAAGATAGTACAGATGGTCCCGGACTTACAATGTTTCAATTTTTTAATGATGTGGGCTGCTATTTGTTTTGTTTTAAAATTTTTTTTTAAAAAAAGACAATTACTTTGGCTTAAAATAATGATTGCATTCTGTTTTTCAGAGATATTCAGCACTTTATTATAAAGTAGATTTTGTGCTAGATGATTTTGCCCAACTGTAGGCTAATTTAAATGTTCTGGGCACCTTTAAGGTAGACTAGGCTAAGCTGTGATGTTTGATAGGTTAGGTGTATTAAATGCATTTTCGACTTACACTATTTTCAATTTACAATGGGTTTACTGGGACATGACCCCATCATATGTTGAGAAGCCTCTGTACTAGAATCTTTCAGTAAGCTGCTCATCTCTTTAAGGATTTAAGTTGGAGGGGACAGGAGAAATTAGGACACAGGCTGTGGATAAATATTCTATCATTTTGTTCAGCAATTTAAAAAATACATGTATTTGTAGTGTGCTATTTCATAATTGTACCCATTTTCTAATTTTGTTAATTTAATAGTAGACACAGAGACATATGCACAAATGTCATTAAGTGCAAAAAATAATTTGTAGCTCCCAATACACAGATTAAATAGTCACATGATTTTGACAGTTTTGAAGCCTCGAGAATCCTAAAGAATGAATGGTCCATCCGAAGGCTGGAGGGAGAGACCTTCAAATACGGCATGATAGTACTGATTCCTCATCTCTGCGACCAGATCCATTCCCATTAATAGAAGTATCTGAAATATTCTTTCTGGCATTTTTCCTTCTACCTCTGCTGCTCTGTTGCCTCCTCTACTCCTCTCACATGTGCTGTGTTTCAGCTCCTGTATTGCTTGGTTCTTCTATTCTAGAAATATCTGGGCCCAGTGACCCAGTTCTGCCATTGCCACACTGGCATTCTATGAGACCACCACTGGGAGGCTGCTTACATTGACTGTGTGGTTTTTTCATTGAGAATAAAGTACACCCTTTGTGCAGGTGTAGGGGTAGGAAGATGGAGGATAGTTTTTTACTGAAAGGGAGAGGCAGGGACCAGCAGTTGGCATGGTGGTTAAGACGCGGGACTCCTACATAGTTGACCATGGTTCAAGCCCTGGACCAGGCAGCTTAAAAATCATGCCAGGTGCATGTGTGCCCAAAATCCCAAGAGGAGAATGGAGGAAGATTGTGGTGTGCCCATCCTCCCCTGGGGTGGGGGTGGTTTCTCTCTTTCCATCTCTCTGTCTCTCTCTCTCTCTGGTAAGTACACATACCCTATGGCAAAAACCTTAAAAAAGAGAGAGAGAGAGAAAAAAAGGGAGAGACTTTAGGTACTGCTCAAATCCTATTGTTTTGAGAGACACCAATTGACACATAGACAGTGGAAAAATGTAAAATTTTCATGGGGAGTATTTTTAAAAATTCATTTATTTGTTGAGAGAGAAAGAGAAACACCCTCAATAGGGTCTCACACCAAGATCTTCCCTCTAGCCTTCTCAGCCAGCTAGGACCACAGGCACAAGCGTACATGCCTGGTGAACTTGGTTGATTGGGAACCAAACCCTTATCTTCCATGTGGCTTCCAGTATTGCAAAATGTTGTCAACACTGCACTACTGTGACTGTGCCCATGGGAAGTTTATGAAGTACAGATTCTCAGGCCCAGCCTCTAACCAACAGGATTCTATTCTCCATGAGATGAAACCTAGGAATCTGTACACTTGTAAAAATTTTTCCAGTAGTTGGGATGTGATTTGTCTGAGAGGTTGCATTCAGATCCTAGAGGCAGAGAATACCTGTGTTTGGAGCACATCTCCTTGTACAAATAATCAATCCATTTGACAGTCTCTGTCCTCCTTATAAGCTCTGTGTTTCGCTTATATCTCCAGAAGCCTGATGTGAGCTTGGGACCACCTGTCTGTTTGCAGATGGCCTCCCCTCTGTGCATATTTTCAGGTTGCTCAATGCAGAAACAAGCAGCACTGGGGGTCCTTAGCCAGTTCCCTAGCTTTCTTCCCAGACCAGCACACCAGACCAACACAAGCTGCCATGGATATACTTTTCTTTTTAAAAAAATAATTAATTATTTATTTAATTCCATTTGTTATTATTATTTTTTTAATTTGACCAGACAGAAAGAGAGAGAGAAAGAGAGAGAGAAAGGGAAAGTGAGAAAGCAAGCCACCAAGTCTGGGACTCAAACAATGGTCACCCATGTGAGAATCCAGTGCCTTTATCCACCACACCACTTGCCTTTTCATCTAAAGAACTCAGGAGCTAAATGGTGAGCCCTGGAGAAATAAGCTCTCACTTTTCTACTTGGAAGGAGTATTAATGGTTTAAATAAATAAATAAATATCCCCTCCATTGATTTGCTTTTTCTGGAAACTCATAAAGTTCCCAGATATTCTCTTTACACATCTGTTCACAGAAGTCCTATATCAGAGCTAACATATCGTCATGTCTAATTTACAAACAAAATTTAAGAACAAAATTCAGATTGTAGTCTTAAATTGTTGCTTCAGCCAGATCTGTTCACCCTGGACTGGTTTCATGCATGATAAATGCCCAGTACAAGCCAAAAGCACTGCTTTAAGTTGAATAACCCTTGGAGCCATAATCTAGTGAACACCTCTCAGTCCCCTTGGTCCTGGGACATACAAATATGCCCACATGAGTCTATCCTCAATCCCACCCCCATTCCTGCTCTCATCTCTCCCTCCATAGTTCTAAATACCATCACAAGGCGTCTGATTTTCATAGCGGTCATCATCCCTCCCATTTACATCATTATCTTATTCCAGGGTCCATTAGAACTCCTGCTGTAATGAGAACGTTGGGCACAGCAGTTCATTATTCTCCTGGTCACCCACCGCTCCAGCTGTCGTGATGAATGCTCCGCATACAATTCTCACCTGTATCACACAGTCCCTCTAGCTTCCATTAAGATGATCATCTTTTTTCCCCCAGTCTGCAGTCATCACCTCATTATAACTCCATTACCTTTTAGCATCATCTACATTATAACTCCATTACCTTTCACATAGCCACCATTACCTCCCTTATCACCCCCTCTACATTTCAGTTGCCCTCACCTTCTCCTTTACAGCCACCAGCTTTTCAATTACAGGTCCATTATCCATATTATTACCTCAGTTACCATCATAATTGCTCCCATAACAATTTCGATGCCTTTATCCACCCCTCTACAATGCAAGACCCTGGCCACCTTTGATAAAGCTGCAGGCATCCCCATTATACAGTAGACATGTACTCCAACATCTCCATTAGTGTGTAAAGTCCCTTCTTTTCCTTCATCGAGTCACCTATGATAGTGTTAACCACAGAAGATCTGCCACTTTCTATGGCAATTTCACTATTGCCATTGTCGCTGTTATTTGCAGCTTGCTCCTCCATCCTTTTTCTCTTTCGTAACAGATAAACAGTAATAAACCTCATCTTAAAGACATCTCCATGCACAGCTCTTTGTTACAATTGCCTTTCTAACTCCGAGAATTCTAAATACCGTTAACTTCTTCAAAGCAGGTCAAGTCCATGCTAACATAGCTGATGATGCATGCCTATATTTCTGATATTCCAGTGTGCGTACTTGGGGGAAAGGGAGTTGTTTATGATTGCCCTGTTATACCCACGTCATGGTCAGCCTGTAGTGAACTAGACCTCATTTCCTTCCAAGAGCACAAAGCATCTGGACAAAGTTAGCATTCAGCAAGCATGGTTGATTGAATGACTGAGTACATCACCACTCTTCTTTTATCCTTATACTCACAGTCTATTGCTGTTGTATTGATCACTATCAAAACCTCATCAATAGACCCTTTACCATTTTATTATCTCAAGCTCCTCCTCTTCAAGGTGAGGGACTGCTACTCTTCTATTTCTGGGCCGTTATCTCAATCATGATCTTTACTTCCATTGCGGGGCTCCATTAGAACTCCATTATCTCCCCGTGATTAAGAAGGGATAGGCTACTTTACTATGGTGTCCTGCTTTCTTTCAGAAGGCCCTGACTCCCATAAGACATCAGAGTGTCTTTGCCACCAAATCTGTTATAAGCTCTCCCCTAAAAGACACATTCTTCATTGTGTACATGATATTTATATTCTAAGCTGAATGTGACTGGAGTTTAATTACAAAAGCCCGCCTAATTTCCTTATTGGTGCTTGGTTGTGTGATCTTGGGCAAATCATTTAGCATAGTGTGTATGTGGTAGAACCTTGGACTCACACTACCTGAGTTCAAGTCCCAATTCTGTCACTTATTAAGCATTTGACCTTGGGCAAATTATTTAGCTTTTCTATACCTCAATTTCCTTTTCTGTAAAATGGAGATAATAACAGTACTTACTATTATTGTTTGGGGAGGCATAAGTGAGGTAATCTATATAAAGAAATCAAAACCATGCTTAGCATATAAAAAGCACTCAATAAATCTTAACTTCTCTCAGGACCTTGTTTTTCCCTAACTGGTTAGGCTAGAATGATCCCTGAAGTCCTAGACTGAACATCAGGGTCTTTGATTTTGGTATCAGATTATCAAAGTTTTTGTGAGTTCTCATCATTACAGTTCTTAAATCATTTCCCAGCTTCATTGCTCTCTGCTGATGCGGCAGGGAACCGCGCCATTCTCTTGGCCCGTGGCCATGGTTGTTCTGCATTGGGCATTTCCTTTCCTGCTCCTAATGAAAAACTTTCTGTGGTTTTGCTGCAGCTGAGCTGGACTTAACGGCATGCACATATATTCTGTTTGTTACCTGGAAAAGCCTCACAAACAGCTCTCCCTTGCCTGACTTGTCCTCATTCTTCCTCCTCTTTTGTTATTTTGTAATGCTGAGGCTTCCCGGGTGGCTCCTGAGCATCCCAGCTTTCACACAGGGGTTCCCCAGTGTGTCAGGCTATGAAGGACACAAGATTCGATTCGAGTATTGTTGCATCAAGATTTTCTGCTTCTCTCTCTTCTTCTCTCTTTTTTCTGACTCCTTTCTACCACACCTTCTCCTCATTAGCTTTTCAGCCCATTGCACGGGCTAACCTCAGTTCTGCCTTTCCTAGCTGGGCCCTATAGTCTAAAATTATTTTTCCCTCTTCTCCCATTATTATTTCACCTCTGCATTTTCCTCCTCCAGTGGCCCTTGGACAGAAAATTATTAAAATAATCAGCATTCCAATATGGGTGAACAGAGCTCTCAGAGGACACCTGCCTTTCAGGAGGGAAGTCAGAGAGAGGGAATGCTTTGATTGGAAGATACCTTGAATGGTAGATCTTCAGACAATAGGGCAGAACCAGTGTTAATCATTTGCTTCTGTTCCCTTTTCTTAAAATTTGGGTGAGAGTGAGGATGAAATGAGGAAGTGGTTTTGGGGGCAGGGAGACTTCACAGTGCTCTCTCAATACCTTAATTATAGAACCCTCTTAGAATGTGTCTAATATATTGTCCTTAATTTCCCAGTCTCTTCATTTCTCACAGAAGCCCCTAGAACTGTCAGATAATGAAGCAATCTCATTTGTTGCAGAGCTTCTGTGGGTTCTTTACACCCAGTTGTTAGTAATATGAGAATTCAGTTGTCAAAGATCAGTCTGAAGGGTGTGAGGCTTTCAGCATAAACAGCAATCCTCTCCAGCAAACATGAGGAGAAGGATGCTTCACTTTGTGATTACAGAGACAACAAAAACTGACTGGCTCTCTTCCAATTCTACAGAGACGGCTGGGACCACAGACATATTTTCTGCTCTAAATTGTTGGTCTTTGGCCAAGGCAATCCAAGGGTTGGCACAGGTGCCCGGGAAGAAGGGAGGCAGCTGTGGTAGCAGGTCTACCATTTCCATCAACTGCAACATTTCCCTTTTTCTGTTCTCTGCTCCTTTTTCCCCTTTTGGTCTTACTAGTCACCTAGTCGGAGGTATCAAGCTCACTTGGTTTTCCTGGGTCTGTTTCACCTTTATTTTCAGGATTCAGCTCAATGCCCATGACCTTTGCCAGGAGGCCTACTTTGGTCATCTCTACTTTCCTGAACCCTGTGACATTTGCTCTGTGTTGTTTTTCTGTACCATGTAGTGTTTAGTGCTTGACTATATGATCACACATTGCTATTTTGTTAGTTTTGGGGGATTAGAATTCTGTTCTTGATAAATCCTAAACTCTCTGAGAGTAGAAAGCATTTCTTTAAGCGAGAGATTGTTGCTATAGGGCACATGCACCCGCTAAAGAGACAGTGAGAGAGAAAGTGAGAAATCATCCTCCAGGGGGATGGCCACGATCCAATCCCTTCTCCTCCATTCTTGGGATTTGGGGCACGCACAAACATGTGCTATTCCTGAGTTTCAAGCCACTGGGTCTAAACCTTTGTCAGTTATGTAGGAGTCCAGTGCCTTAACCAGTGTACCACCTGCTGGCCCCAGTATACAGTATTTTAAATGTTTGTTTTGTGTGGCTCATGTTATAACCTTTACATTAGACACAAAAATACCCAGCCAAGACTTCTACTGTTTTAATTTTTCCCTTATCTGCCTTGCAGATCTTTCATCCACCCACTCCATTTCCCCTTTTCTTCTGCCTACATGCCACAGGCTAGTGGCACTCACCAACACTGGGTTAGCCTGCGGGACACAGCCTAGGTTTAGGAATTTCTGACTCCTGGTTTCCTAAGAAGTAGGGACTGTGTTGTGACAAGTTGGGTACCACATGAGATATGGCTGACTCACAGTCAGAGAAAGTCTAACCTCAGGCTTATAAAAAGATGCCAAAATAAAAGCTGTTACAGGGCCAATTGGTCCACATATAAAGAAAACTCAATCACAAAATTGTAAGCACCATTTTAGCTATTTACAACACATTCATTAACTATATTGTAGATATTTCCATTTGGGGAAAAACAATTTGAATTTGCTTTGATGACATACCAAAGAGCAGTCCTACATAAGCTTTTTCACTATCAATATGGGTCTTGCTTATGATCAATTCTCATCTGTATGTTGGAAGCAATTTCAGTAAGTACTTAGCTTAATCAATTTGTATCTGCACATTGACCTTCGGGACTCTGCGCGTGGGTCCCATCATGCAATGTGCTCCATAATTCTGTCTCTTCAGACAGCATATTTCTCAATATTTGTACATGGCTTTCATATTCAATCAATGCAATCATCTGTTCCCTCCTTTCAAAGGCTTCTCTTGCCTGGGGAGGTGGGAACCACACAGTGCTTCTACCAATTGTGTATATTAGAGAATACTTGTTTACTATTTTCCTGAAACCTGGAGAACAACCAAGATAGCAGGGCATTCTGGGATAATAAAAATAATGGGAAAAATAAAATTTTTTTATCAGCTTGTTTACACAATTATGTAAATGATGAGCACTTATACATGGCTGATTCCTCAATTATTCATGGTTTGAAGCTCTTGAAAATTCAATCAACTAAATAACCTTTTCTCCAGCTCTTATTATGAGCAAGGTACTGTAATTTGAGGAGGGGGAGTCAAAGACACAATCTGATAAGGAACATTAAAGAAATACGCAAATGATTGTAATACAAGTTGAGGAAACACAATGAGAAAAGCAGAACACATGCTCTGAGGGTTGAGAACAGCAGAGATAACATCTGTTGCAGTGAATTTGGGAGGATGGAGGAGGCTATGGTAGGATCCCCTTTTTCCTCTCTCCTCCACCTAGCCCCTAAAGCCTCTTATCTGGAGAGCAGCTTTCTATCTGATCTTGCCCCTGCTAATTGCTGCTTCTTTGGGGAATCTTTGCAAAGACAATCTGATTATGTCAGTCCCAGGTTTAAATGCCCCAATGTTCCCATTGTCTGCAAGAAAGAGTTAAATGACTAGGTTCCTACACTTAAAGTCTAAATGCCTGCCATCCTCTGCAGCCTCAACCCACCTTGTCTTGCTGCCATATCCAGAGTTCCATCTCCATGGCCTGGTGCTTGGGCCCCAGTGACTTCCATGATCTTGCCATACTGTTCCTCCTACTTGCACCAACTTTCTCTTCTCTCTCTTTTTTCCCTTTGTGTTTTCCCATCTATCCGAACAACTCCTCTGACATTTTCCTTGTTATCTTCTGTCAGAGCAGGTGCTTCTTGTCCTGTTTCTCGAGTACAGTGCTCTGCCACCCTGCTTTCCACACTGCTTTGTGGGCAGGAGAGGTATGCTCACTTTCCTCAGAATAGTGTCCTCCTTAAGGACAAAGTCCTGACTGGCCATTGCAGATCATACTGGCCACGTTGGTATGTGCTCAACACGTGGTTGCTGAATTACGTTGAATTTGTTGCATGGGTGGGTTGGATGCACTGTTTTCCAGAGAATTAAGGGCCGAAAAGATGGTGAGCAATGATTGTAGAATGTTCTTTCACAGAGTTCAGGATAAGAGGAGGCAATAAAGGGCCATTGGTGGCATGGTGATTAAATTGGTTGGATCCCACATGGCTGAGTGAGTGGGATTAGTTCCAGAGCTGGTGTTTTGAAAAACATGCCACACATGTGTATATGTGCACCCAAAATCTCAAGAGCAGAGAAGAAGGGATTGCAGCATGGCCATTCCCTTGGGAGGTGATTTCTCACTTCCCCTCTCTTTCTCTGTCTCTCTCCAGGGAGCACATGCACCTTATACAAAGAGAAAGAGAGAGAAGGTCATAGAGTCAGGAAATCAAGGAAAAGCTGTTTGTGTTTGTTTCAGTGGAGACCACGTCTTGTTTATAAACAGAAGAAAAGGAACTTGTAGAAAGTGGAAGAAATATGGATGATGGAAGGGACAACGGATGGCTCAGACTCTAGAGGAGATGGATAAGGAAAGGACCGAGGACTCCATGGAAGAAGAGTACTTGGGAAGAAGAGAGGCACAGAGAGACAGGATAAGAGCAAGTTAGGGAGGACGGATGTGCACTGGCATTCCGAGAGGGAAGCAGTGAAAATGAGCAAAACTCTTTCTGTATGGCCCCAGGGTTAGCAAAGGAAGAGGCGAGTGTGCTTGTGAACTGCCAGTGAATACATCCAATATATTAGTTTTCACATGTGAACCACAAGACGTGGGGAGAAAACATAAATACCAGGAAAGTACTCTAATGAACAATGACCTCTTAGATAATACCCTCTTTGTGAAAGCGGTTCATGGAAGCTTAATCTCCAGAGGACACAAGGCAAAGCACGGAGTCTGCCAAGACCTCTCCTGAGATTCCTCTTTTCCCTTCCATATGGAACAGCCGTTTGAGGCCTGACTGACAGGAGGTTTGGGACAGAGTAGAAGACTGTAATTCTGCAGCTGTACTTTGCTAAGCCTCCTCAACAACACTGATTTTATCAGTCAGCCAGAGCAACCATTCACTTTCTTTTTCTTTTTCTTTTTTTTTTTTTGGGCTGGGAAGTTTATTTTATTTTTTTAAATTTTTTCATTTCATTTTCTTTTATACATTCAATCACATTATTATTTGGCTTACAAAATGGCTATTTCAACAGGTGAACATTTCTCCCTAGTACAGTTGGTAAAACTACAAAATATCTTCAACAGATAATACCACATTTCTTTGTGCCATTAATGCTTTGCCTCCCTATTTTTCTTCTAAATGTCCTTCCTCAGACCCTCCTTTTCCACACACACTCTATCTGGTATTTACATCTATATACTGTGTTTCTATCCTTTAGTCAATTAGTTTCAGTCATAGAGTGCGTACACACGGTATATATTAAGTGGGAACATACAATGCCTCTCTCCTTCATAGCCTGGCTTGCTTCACTCAGCAGTAAATCTTTCATATTTATCCACTTCCTGTCAAAAGCCAGGGTTTTGCTGTTTTTTTTTTTTTTAATGGCTGAATAGTATTCCATAGCAATTGTGAATAGTGCCGCAATAAACATTGATGTGCAAGCACTTTTCCGATGAAATTTTCTTCTGTCCTTAGGGTAGATACCAAAGAGTGGGATTGCTGGATCATAGAGTAGTTCTATTTGTAGATTTTTGAGGAATCTTCAAATTGTTCTCCACAGTGGCTGGACCAATTTACATTCCCACCAGCAGTGTAAGAGAGTTCCCCTTTCACCACACCCCCGCCAGCACTTATCATTTTTGGGTTTTTTTAATCTTATTCTAACTGGGGTTAGGTGGTATCTCATTGTTGTTTTGATCTGCATTTCCCTTACAATGAGGGATGTTGAGCATTTTTTCATATGCCTTTTAGCTATTTGTATGTCATCTTTAGAGAGTGTTTTTTTCAACTATTAGAGGATACTATGAACATCTGTATGCCGAGAAACAAGACAATCTGGACAAGATGGACAAATTCCTGGGCACATATAATCTACCAAGATTGAGCCAGGAGGATATAGAAAGTCTGAATAGGCCCATAACAAGCCAGGAGATTGAATCAGTAATAAATAATCTCCCAACAAAGAAAAGCCCTGGCCCTGATGGATTCACCTCTGAATTCTACAAAACTTTCAAAGAAGAGTTAACCCCCATTCTGCTCAAGTTATTTCTAAGGATCCAGAAAGGTGAATCTTCCTAATTCATTCTATGAAGCCTCTATCACCCTTATCCTTAAAACAGATAAGACCAGGACAAGGAAGGAAAACTATAGACCAATATCCCTGATGAATATAGATGCAAAGATTCTCAGCAAGATACTAACAGATCGTATCCAACAGCTAATAAAAAAGATTATACTTCATGATCAGGTAGGCTTTATTCCAGGAATGCAAGGTTGGTTCAACATATGCAAAACCATAAATGTAATACACCATATTAACAGGAAGAAAGATAAAAACCATATGGTCATATCAATTGATGCAGAAAAAGCATTTGATAAGATACAACATCCCTTCATGATCAAGAGTCTCAGCAAAATCGGCATAAAAGGGTCATTTCTCAACACAATAAAAGCTATCTATGAAAAACCCATAGTGAACATCATCCTCAGTGGAGAAAAGCTAAAAGCTTTTCCACTAAAAAACGGGTACAAGACAAGGATGCCCACTTTCTCCACTCCTTTTCAATATAGTACTGGAAGTCCTCGCTGACACAATCAGAAAAGAGGAAAAAAGAAAAGGCATTCAAATAGGAAAAGAAGAGGTGAAGCTCTCTATTCGCAGATGACATGATTGTATACGTAGAAGACCCAATGGTTTCCATGAAAAAAATTTTTGGAAGTAATACATGAATACAGTAAAGTTGCAGGATACAAAATTAATATCCAGAAATCTATAGCATTTCTATATACAAACAACAAGCAGACTGAGATAGAACTGAAAAAATTATTCCATTTACCATAGCCACAAAAAGTATAAGATACTTAGGGATAAACCTAACCAAAGAAGTTAAAGACCTCCACAAGGAAAATTACAAGAAGATAAAAAAAGAAATTGAAAATGACACAAATTGTGGAAGGATATCTTATGTTCCTGGATTGGAAGAATTAATACAATCAAAATGGCAATTCTACCCAAATTAATCTACATATTTAATGCAATGCCAATCAAAGTACCAGACACATTCTTCACAGTTGAATCCATCAGGGCCAGGGCTTTTCTTTGTTGGGAGGTTATTTATTACTGATTCAATCTCCTGGCTTGTTATGGTCCTATTCAGATTTTCTATATCCTCCTGGCTCAATCTAGGAAAGACAATCATAAAGTTTGTCTGGAATCATAAAAGACCCGTATTGCCAAAGCAATTCTGCACAAGAAGAGTGGAGTGGGTGGCATCTCACTCCCTGGCCCAAAAATATACTACAAAGCTGTGGTAATCAAAACAGCATGGTACTGGCACAGAAACAGACACATGGACTAATGGAACAGAATCGAGTACCCAGAAATAAATTCCCAAACATACAGTCAACTGATTTTTTTAATTTTTGAGAGTTTTTTGCCATAGGGTACGTGTGCTCACCAGACAGACAGAGACAGAGAGACAGAAAGCGAGAAATCACCCCCCAAGGGGATGGCCATGCCACAATCCCTTCTCCTCCATTCTCCTCTTGGGATCTTGGGCACACATGCACATGCACCAGGCGTGAGTTTTAAGCCACCGGGGTCCAGGATGTGAACTGCAGTTAACTACATGGGAGTCCAGCGACATAGCCATTATGCTAACTGCTGGTCCCAGTCAACTGATTTTTGACAAGGGGTACCAGTCAATCCAGTGGGAAAAGGAAAACCTCTTCAGCAAATGGTGCTGGAAAAACTGGATTTCCATTTGCAGAAAGATCGATTTAAACCCCTACTTCTCACCTCTGACAAAAATCAAGTCAAGGTGGATCAAAGAGCTAAATCTAAGACCTCAAACTATAAAACTGCTCCTGGAAAACACTGGGGAAACTCTGGGAGACATTGGGGTAGAGAAAGACTTCTTAAATAAAACCCCTAAACACAGTCATTAATCCCCAAAATAGACAAGTGGGATTACATCAGACTAAGAAATTTATGCATGGCAAAAGACACAGTAATTTGTGTTAATAGACAGCCCTCAGGATGGGAAAATATTTTTGTAAACTATGCATCAGATAAGAGATTGATAACCAGAATTCACAAGGAACTCAAGTAGCTGTTCTGAAAATAAGACAATCAATCCTACTAAAACATGGGAGAATGAATTGAAAAAACCATTCACTTTCAAATTGTAGTTTCTGATTCAAGCCACAGCGTATTTATTTATTTTTAAAATATTAAAGCATTTTTTTCATTTGTGAGTGGTCTTAGTGCCTGGTTTGGATTTCTTACCTTTCTAAGGTGTAAAACCAAACCAGATAAGAAATCAGGGATTTTGTTTTGTTTTGTTTTGTTCTGTTTTCAAGAAAATGAAAGGAAGTTAAAATTTCACAAAATACCCAAGCTGCAGTTTAAATAGATAAGAAATATTTTTCTCTTGAAATCTGTCATGGGTCCCTGAAGAGCCTTGGTGTAAATTTTGGACCCATAGGGCCAGAGCATAAGGAATGTGTTTGAACATAGCCATGCTGTGGCTCCAGGTCCCCCTCCTTCTTGCTGGCTCCTGTGAGTCCTCAGCTTCCCTTTGGGAAAATGTGGCAGACAGTCTTTTCCCACCTGAGTGCAAATGCAAAGTTAAAGCTCAAGGTTTAGCATCTTCCAAAAGATTGTAAGAGCAGCCACATCTGTAGAACATTCCAAAAGGAAGTTAAAATTCAGGGATGCTCGTTTAATGATCACCCACAGTCAGAAGGACAAACCTTATTTTTAGAAGTATCAAGATTTAATTCTGAGGATACCCAGGCATTATGGTTTTGTTGAAGAACGAAAAGAAGAGAAGGTATCACACTTTTTTTGTTGTTGTGAATTTGTTTGTAAGAATATATTTGCCTCAACATTGAACCATCAGTTTATGTTCACCTTTAGTTGTTCTTTTTTTCTTTTTCCTCTCTTATTCTGTTTTTTGCTTTTTCTAAAATGTATAGAAAGGTATAAATTGAAAGGCTATACTTATTTGGCTTGACAAATGTATTTTTTCTTTCTAGGAATAAACTTACTCATAAGTGTTACAAAGGGTACTGAGCATATTCACGACATGAAGAATTTATGTTTCTGACCATTTTTACTTTCCTTAAATAAAAAAAAAAACTAATTCCTTGAGGGAATGTGTGCTTGCAAGAGAGAGAGAGAGAGAGAGAGAGAGATAGAGAGAGAGAGAGAAAGCACCCCTAATGGGGCATGGCCAAGCTGCAATCCTTCCTCCTCTACCCTCTACCGCTCCATCCCATCAAGGTCTTGGGCACACACACATACCTGGCTTGTCTTTCTTTCTTTTAGAATTATTTATTTTAATTTTATTTATTCATTTATTCATTTATTTTGAATTTGACAGAGAGAGACAGGGAGAGAGAGCGAGAGAAGGAGGGGAAGTGAGAAAGCAAGTCACCAGGTCCGGGACTCAAACTGTGGTTAGCCATATGATAGTGTTCAGCGCCTTAACCACCACGCCACCTGCTGGTCCCCTGGTTTGTCTTTCAGTCTTTCAAACCACAGGGTTTAGGGTTCAAAATCCCATGTGGCAGTCGGCCATGTGGGATGCCATTCCTAATGTACTGCATTTAATTACTGTGCTATGGGGCTGGCCCTCTGACATTTTTAAATATTATTCTTGGCCCAAGTCAGGAATTAACAACATTAATAAGAATCAAATGACTAAATAATAGTTGCTCAGGAAAGATTCTTGCCTGAAACTGAGTTATCAGAAGGCAATCACAGGGTACAGAGAGAAATTTTTCCATAGATTATCATAATGAAAGAATTATGACCCAGGCCCTTTGTCCACAACTTATCTTTCCTTGAAAATGCATGAAAATGGAGACACAGCTACAGGCAAAATCTAGACTACTAGAGATGACAGAGACCTTATAGACATACACACAAGCCAGTTTAAAGCTGATAAAAAAAAAAAAAAAAAAAAAAACCCAAGGGAGAAGGTGGTACTTCAAAACCTGTCTGCAGTCCAGAATAACCATGAAGCTGGGAGCTCGGCTCCCAAATATCACATTTATCTCAATTTGGCAAGAAGCTGAAAACCTATCTGGGGCCATTTAAATTCTAATGTTATTAAGGGCTCATCTAATCAGCTTTTAAAATAAGCTGCTTGCAAATGCATGGGGAATGAAGGTAAGATGGAGAAGGCAGAGAGCAAAGCAGTTCAGATCAGCCTGGGGAGCACTACTTTTAGGAGTTTCAAGACTTGAATTGCCAAAGAGCCAGGAGGCCACCTGGCCACCTTCCTATCTGGTAACTTCTAAAAGCAAGCTGTGTTAGTGAAGGCAATTTGTTAAGTGTATGTGAGAGAGGGCTAATCTGGACAAACCGCATTCTCATTTGAGGTCAGCAACACATGTGACAGGGCTTAACATGGGGATATGGACCTACTTCCTTGCTGGGAGGGGAGTTAGACATCTAATCAACAGAGCAAATGGTGCTTATGAGCACTACCTCTAATGACTGCATCCCGTGGATGTCTGAGAAGTTCCACCCTCAGGAGAACCAGCTTGACTCACCCCTTCTGCCTGGAGCCTACAGTGGTAGGTAGTTGCCTTCAAGATAGGCCCCTCCCATAGCCCCTTTGGGCTCTTGGTCAGCCCTAGACGAAAGTAGAGTTTTGTTGTGTTTTTTAGAGAGATTTTTGCTGTAGGGCATGTGTGCTCGCTGGAGAGATAGAGAGACAGAAAGCAAGAAGTCACCCCTCAGTGGGGATGGCTATATTGCAATCCCTCCATTATCCTCTTGGGATTTTGGGCTCACGTGTACATGCACCTGGTGTGAGTTTCGGGCCTCCGGGTTTGAGAATCGAACTATGTTCGACCATGTGGGAGTTCAGTGATGTGACCATTATGCCATCTGCTGGCCCCCTGAAGTAGAGTTTGATCCTGGTGTGTAAATGGCTCAGCTGTGATCTGGGATCATGTCCAGGCCTACCTGAAGCATCAGGTTCATCTTGTTCACAAGTATTTGATTTTTAAAGCCCGGACTGGGGCCAGAGTGCACATTTCTCTGTTGCAAGGGTGATGCTGGTCTCCTACAGCCTTCTCTCTCCCACTGGCCCTCTTTTATACCTCTTCACAGCATCCCCTCTTCCCTACCCAGAGTCTCATTCAGGTTGGCAGGTCCTGGGCTTCCTGTTTTACCCTTCTAACCCTCCATCCAAAACCACAATTATTAACTGGATGAAAATATGTGGATGCCCTTGACATGCTAATAGTTTGTTTCACATTTAAAGAAATATTCTTCAATTATTTACTCAATATCTATTTCGAGAGAATGACAGCACCCCAAATCTCATACTCCCATTGAACCCTTATTCAGAAGTCACTTTATAGACCGTGCATTTTTATTTGAGCAGGTTTTTTGAGCAAGAAGGGTTTAATCCACTCTTACAAGTGGTTTGTCCAATATTCTTTGATCTATACAAGTGCTTCCTCTGAGCAGTGCCTCCGTCTTCATATATTCCCAGTGATATTTTTGTGACAGCTGTCACCCAGCTAGTTCACCTGTTCCAGCTCTACTTGGTTGCACAGAACTTGATCTCAACCAGCTAGTAATCTAGAAGTACCAAATTAACCATTTTCTCCTTAAGTGTGAATAGCCAGCCCAATCAGATATTTTTTGTGATTGTGAATGTTCAAAATATTTTAAATGCCTTGGGGTACTTTGTGGTCAAGTGTCCTCAAGTAAGGTGGTGGAGGGTATTATGGACTGATTCAAAGTGGTACTTCCACCTGTCTCTTGTCTGTAGAATACTGAATACTGAGTACATTGTAAGTTTTTCCTAGACAGACTTCAGCAATCATAAACAAATGGAGAGGGAGAGCTGATGGGTATATTATTATTGTTTTATACAATAAAAAAAAAGGCTGTACCTATTGGAAAAGTTCCCAGTTCAAATCAAGTATGAGTGCCATGGAAAGTTATTAAGAGAGCAAAACATTCACTGTGCCTGTCAGCTCTATGAATCCTGAGTCTTCTCCCATGGACCATTTTTTAGAGGTTATTATTTCAACTTGAAAATTCTTTAGACATATATATGTGGTATGAAAAAGGAATTAGGAAAGCTTTTAAATTAAAAGAAATAAAACGACAGGTTTTTCCTCCAGCCATATAAATAGTTATGGATAGAGATAAAGAGATGGACATTTTTTCATAATACTTTATTAGGGGTTTCGGAACTCTAGAAATTTTAGAGTCAGCCTGGTGAATAATTTACTACTGATTCATGCAGGCCCAGTGCAGGCGTGGGTGGGCTGGGAATCAAGTCTAGCCTCTTGGAGGGACTGAGCACAGAAACACACTTTTATTACCAACTACATTGTAAAATGCATTGCAGAAATATTTTATGAGAAGCCAAAACCTTGGTACTCAGTTTCTCTAGCTTTTTCAGAAACTGCAGGACGCCTGGAGGAACTTATGCGGTTGACCACCTCATTTCAGGGAGACCGTACCCCAGGCTGTTGTTTCAGTGACAACAGGTCTCAGATCCCTGGGAATATACAGTTACTAGTGAAAGCCTCAACCTGGCTATTGGAATGATGAATGATAAAAGGTTCACAGGAAATGGTACCTCTCTTGATGGTGTCCTCAATGTTTTTTCTTTACGGCACGCTCTTTAATCCCGAGAGATCTTCCCTCTATGCAGTTAAGAGGAGAAGGCCACCTGAAACAGGAATAAGGGAGAAAAGAGATACACTTATGGTTTCAAAATAAGGAACCTCAGTGGCCCTTTACATTCCAAAAGACACATGTCCTTTTAAAGTAAATTTGGAGTTGCACCATATGGATTTCTGTTTTTGTCGTTGTTAATTTTTAATAATATGTTTTAATTAAGCTAATATATAAAAAATTTATCATTTCAACCTGCAGCAATGTTAAAACTATGAGATATTTTACATTTTTTTATACTAAATCTTTGAAATCTGGTTTATGTTTTAAATTCAAAGCACCGATTTCTAAAGCAAACATGGTTATTGCTTATTATTTTCTTCTCTCCAAAGAGTGGTATTTATTTCATTAATTTTCTTTTATTCATCCTCATAGCTTTGCAATAAAATTATCAATATTTAAGGCAAAAATTCTATGCAATGATTATATATCAAGGAACATGTTTTGTATAACAAATTGATGTTTGGAAGTAACTGGAATAACTTGCTTAGATGATCACAGCACAATAAATACTTGACACTTCCTCCAGGAAGCCTCCCTTCCAACCTCCTCCTCCTCAGCTCATATTATGTCCTTAATACCCTGAGCATTCTGAGAATTGCACATCATCCAAGTCATCATTAATTATAAACTTTTTATTTGTGTCTATCTCACTCTGGACTCCATACTTCAAGGTCAGAATCTTTGTCCAAGTCACAGCTTTAGCTCTTGTCCCAAGAGCAGTGTCAGCACAGAAAGTCCAGTCAATAATGGCCAAGTGAATAGATGTGGAACAAAGTAGAATTCTCTCGGTTAGAACCACCACCAACAGGAGCAGTATCATCTATTTCAAGTGGGAAGTTTCTGCATAAACACATTTATCAGCCTCTTTCAACAGGGGTCCTGTGCAGAACTTGGACCAGACCCCTTCTGCACAATTCTCAAAGATCTGTCAACCCAGTTGGTGGCTTGATAATTATGCCTTCAAGGGCCTGCTTCTCACAAACCTTGCTAAGCCTTCTCTGAAGAGAACACTGAGCCTCAGGGATCTCATTTATAAGTGCCCAAGGAGGATATATTAGCACAAATCAGGTGGTATCTGAGGGAGGAAGGAGCAAGCATTTGGTAAGGCTTGCTCATCTCGGTTGTTCCTGAACAAATTAACCTTCCTTAGAGGACCTCATGGAACTTCAGAATTGAAGAAATTATAGAGATCATTTAGTCTTGGAAGGGAAAATAGGTTCTATCCCTGGTGAATATCCCACTTCATCAGCAAGTGGCTGTGTGGAACCTGGTGAGGGGGTTGGGTGTTAAGAAGAATTCTGAGGCTGCAACATTGAGAAGGAAGAGGTGGTTAATGGGTTTGCCCATTCCTAGGATGGGAGGTTTTCAGGTGATAGAAATGCCAGTTACTTTCCTCTTCTAATTCAAATCTGGCTATTCCCCAAATGGAAAAATTATAGGTCCTTTGGACTGTGTAATTCAGATGATAGTTGCCCAAAATTTTTAGCCTATTTGGGGAGCAGATAATTCTGATATTGGAAAATCACTCATGGAATTAATACTCCTACTCCTACTTGCTTTCATCCATTAACACTTTTCTTTTCATCCTATCTGCAAGGTAGTGACCACACACTCAGAGAACTGGTCCAAACTTTTTTGAACCAACTAAGTCAAACTCATCAAATGTGTTGGCTGGTCCAGCCTTGGTGACACAAGTGGGAGGGTGCTGCTGTGTGTTGGTTGAGGCCACAGGGGAGGCTCTGACCCAACCTAAACAGGCTGGGTACAGTGACATACATCTGTAGTCCTAGCTAACGAGGGGGCTGGGGCAGACAGGATTGTGACGTGGTAAGACCCTGTCAAAAATATCTGTTGGCTCACCTCACGGCTCAGGAGGTACTGTGCCATTCTGCAATGCTGAAACCACATGGTCAATCAGGATTTGGATCCTCGGCTGACCTTAAACCATGTCACATGCACATAAATGTGTCTGTGATCCTGATCTTGACTGACTGGAAGCCTAGGCAAGAGGATCAAGTGTGATGGAATTTTGTTGTGGGAGCCAGTCTCTCTCGTAAAAAAATAAAATAAATACATTAAAAAAAATAAAACTCTCTCTCCATCCCTCTCATGCTCTGTCTTTCTCTCTCACTCCTTAAAAAAAAAAGTTAGCAAAATTCCCAAATTCTTTTAGTTGAGTTTCTTAAACACTGAGTACCTCCACCATGCAATTTTATTGTTCTCTACTTCTCCAACTGAATATAAGTGCATTCATTCATTCATTCAACTAACATACGTTTCTTTATTACATGGTAAATTTCATTTGATATTCTTGAAATTATGAGTGTTACATGCTCATTGTAATGTGGGAATCGCTATAAAGATGTATGCAGGTAAAGCTAACATTTCCCGTGGTCTCAGTCCCCTAGGTAACATTTTAACAGACTGGTATGCAACCTTCCACACTGTCATAATGTCCCAGAAAACAGACGGAGGCACGACGTGCACACAGAAGGTTTCCTGGGACTAGGCCACCTGTGGAGTACAGGAACAGGTGATACAGGAAGAAGAGCTGGCCAGAGGGAGCTCTGGAACTATCCTGCATTAAAAAGGATCCAGGCCTTTGGAATCCACCTGGACCACTCTGTGGCTGTGACTTGACCCCTGAGAGAGAGAGAGCAGGCATAACTTTGGGCAAAGAAACTCTTTTTGCCTGAGGGGAATTCCTGGGAAAGGATTCAGTGGTGGTAAGCCATCAGCAGCCAACACTCCCAGTTGCTGTGAACTGAATCCCTCAGTTGGGTGGCACCCACAATAAACACCCTCTCTTTTGCTCATTTAAATCTAATTATGTATATATAACAGATATATGGACTGTTTGTGTTGACAATTTTTAACTGAAATCTTCTGTAACTTGCTTTGCTTTAACATATGAACATCATCATTTTCCCCCTAATTTATTTATGTGTACTTAGACATACTTTTACAAGAAGATCGTATTATACATCTAGGTTTTCTCAGTGCAGTCTTACTATGTTTTTCTCCCCTTTTTTGCCTCTCTCCGCTTCCTCTCCTTCCTTGCACTGTCCATATTACCTTCAAGCCCTGGCTAGACTTCATGAAATATAGCCGCTATACTTCCTTTCATACTCATCTCATCACATACACATGTAAATATGGATATATGCATTAAATTACCTTTTAGGTCATTGGCAGAAATGATTTATTAAAAGCCTTGCAGGGAAAAAATTTCAAAAAATAAAAGCCTTGCAGGGGATTGGGAACCAGCAGTTAGCATAATGGCTATGTCGCTGGACTCCCATGTAGTCGACCATGGTTCAAGTCCCAGACCCGGTGGCTTAAATTCAAGCTGAGCAAGATTGTCCCATACCCAAGATTTTGAGAGAATGGAGGAGAAGGGATTGCGGCTTGGTCATCCCCTCTGGAAGGTGATTTCTCACTTTCTATCTCTCTCTCTCTTCCTTGCAGGTACCCAGGCCCATACCAGATACTGGGAAAATGAAGAAAACCTAGTTTCTGCCCACAGGGAGCTTCCACAGATGAGGGAGGAGGACACAGCACTGGCAGCTCTAACACAGGAGGGCGGCTCCCCTATGGAGCAGACACCAAGCATACAGAATGACTTAGGGGTTTAGAACCAGAACACGGGGCCATTGTACTCTAGCCCCGTGCTCTTGTCCATTTAGCCAGTTGTTTTTGCTTTTTGTTTTGTTTTGTTTTTATGCCAGAGGAAGCACGTATGTACATGAGAGGGAGAGAGGAAAAGAGTGAGAAAAAGAAAGAGAGAAAGCATCCCCCGCCCCATGAGGTGTGATCATGCCACCATCTATTTTCCTCTGATTCTACATCCCATTAGGACTCTGGACATGTACTTCCCTGATATTTTTTCAAGCTGCTGGGGCTGAGACTAAAACTCTGGTTGGTCATGTGGGATCCAATTTTTTCTCCACAGAGCTTAACTGCTGTGCTACAGGGCCAACCCTTGTTCCGTTTTTTAAATCAGGCTTCAAACTGTGGGCTGAATGATGGCCAAATTGAATTTGAGCAAGCGTGTGCTGATCTTCCTAAAGTTAGGACTGCACTTGCTCTGTTAGACTGAAGCTCATTGTAAACCCAATATATTAGCCTTGTGATACCACATGTATTACCTCGCTAACAGATCTACTTGGTTGGATTAACAAGCCATTTAACCCTGTTGCCATCACACAAAGGCCTTATCTTAGAGTACAATTTCATATAACTGGTGACAAGGCAAAGGCTTGTTATTATGTATTATTTATTTATTTATTTAGAAGATGAACCACATGTATTTGTTCCTGAAAAATGTCAGAATATGGCACTCCAGTCAAACGCGGAACAGAAGTTATTCTCTAACACTACATACTGTGGCAACTTTATTTCCACTGCCATGTTTTCCTAAACAGTTTTTCCCATTACAATTTCTAAATCAAAAACTACTAAATCTTCCATTAAGAGTGTTCTCACACATTACTGAGTTACGGGAATCTAAACAATCATAAGGAATTTAAGAATCACACCTTGGGAACCAGCAGTTAGCGTAATGGCTATGTCGCTGGACTCCCACGTAGTCGACCGCGGTTCGCGTCTCGGACCCGGTGGCTTACAACTCACGCCGGGCGCGTGTGCGTGCGTGCCCAAGATCCCGAGAGGAGAATGGAGGAGAAGGGATTGCGGCGTGACCATCCCCCCTGGGGGGTGATTTCTCTCTTTCTGTCTCTAATGTCTCTCTCTGTCTGTCTGGCGAGCGCATGCGCCCTATAGCAAAAATCTCTCCAAAAAAAAAAAAAAAAAAAGAATCACACCTTTAAAAACGTAACTGATTTTGTTAAATTAATTTTACACCATGAGAAAAACAGTAATTAAGTGTTAATGTTTGAACTGATCTTTTATTTTGCTCTTCAATACTTCAAGGAGGTTTTGTTGAACTCCACAATAAATTCCAGCCCTAGGCAATTAGAACACAGGGATTAACTTGCACAGTATACAATCGACAAGAACAGGGACCAGGACTGGCCCTGTTTATCAATGTACCCTTCGGCCTAACACAGTCACACTCAACTACGTGTCGAAAAAATATGGACCGCTTCATGAATTTGCGTGTCATCCTTGCGCAGGGGCCATGCTAATCTTCTCTGTATCGTTCCAATTTTAGTATATGTGCTGCAGAAGCGAGCACTGTATTTATTATTTTTGAAGCGATTTTTGCTATTGGGTGCATGTGCTCACCAGAGAGACAGAAAGACAGAAAATGAGAAATCACCCCATGGGGATTGACCGCCCCACCATCCTTTCTCCTCCATTCTCCTCTCAGGATTTTGGGCCTGCAGGCACACTCGCCTGGCGTGAGTTTTAAGCTGCCAGGTCCAAGGCTGAAACCGCCGTTGACTATGTGGGAGCCTAGTGAGGTAACCATTATGCTATCTTCTGGTCCCAAGGCAAAGCCTTATTAAGACAAAAGTTGAAGCCAATGTGCCTCACATAGGCTAGGATTTCCATGCTCGCAAGTTCCAGAGGCAAAGCCGTCAGCTGAGATAAGTACCAGGTCCAGGGCCATACTCCCAACTCCTTTTAGCTACCACATTCCAGAGGAACCCGGGGAGGGGGACAGCAGTGCCACAAGGCACAGGTAGAGAGAGAAGAGCATGCTGACCTGACCTCTAGCAGCTGCAGCAGATTGTTGGGTGATTTTTAGTTTTTTAATCCACCCATTGGCCTGCACTTCTCATTTTTGGTGCCCAGCATTTTCTGAGATCAACTAACCACTTATCTCTGAAAATAAAAAGTTTTCCTATGACACGTGACCAGAAAATGTGCATTATATATTCTTTCCTCATCTAATGCTGACCCCTCTTGGACTGAGGGTGAATTCAGCAACCTGAGGGGCTTGTCTTAGGCTTTGTAGTCTGAGCTCTCTGTCCCTGACTGCCTGGGCTGGGTAGAGGATCTGGACAGTCCAGAGAGTGTAGCCCACAAGGCCTCATTAACCTCTAGCACAGATTTTCTCCAAAGCTCTGTGTTTTTTCCCTTTTGCTTAGGTGACTCAAGAGCAGAAAAAAGGAACCTGTCAGGCCAGGTGAGACCCAGCAATTAAAAACTGCAGAGGTTTCAGACTTCACAGTAATAGTTCATGTGGATATTCAGAATAAACTTTGGTACTTGAGTGGTGTGGGCTGGTGCACTGTGAATTGCTGTAGATGTTCTGGTAATAGTTATTTGATCCCAAGGATGCAGATAAATCCTAGACAAAATCACCCCATACTCAAAGATGTGTGGCCAATTAATATTTCTCTCAATTCTCACAGAAGTTTGTTGATGAACAATGGATCAGATTTTAAGTGACAAAGTTTACTTGGTTATCTTAATGAGAAGATGAGAAATTTAAGTGACTGTCAGTGATCTGACCCATGTTCTCTTCCTAAACTCACAAGGTCTCCGACTAGGAGGGACCTTGAGTGACTCTTATTTCCACCTCCTACTTTGTATGTTATTCCAACATATAAATTTGAGTGTTTCTTATAAAGGTTTCTCTGACCTACTGGTAGTTAATTCCCAATTAAGATGGAAATGAAAAGTTTATGAATTCTCAGTATGTAATCTACTGATGCATAATAGCATAGTGTGAATATGTCTTCCCAAAATCCATGTGTTGAGCCATTGTAATAGGATTAAGAGGATTAAAACTAGATTCAATTGTTGTGTTGAAGGGTGAGGACTTTGAAAGGACATTAGTGATTGGGTGGTTGGGGCAGAGTCTCCATGAGTCTCCACTATTGAGGTCTGGTGAGTTTATAAGTACAGAGAATGAGTCTAGGAAACCTGTGGAGAACACAAATCATGTTCTCTCTGACACACATACTGCCTTTTCTACTTCTATTGGTCACGCTGTGATATAGCTGTACTGAGGCCGGTCTCATGCCTTTGGACTTTTCAGCCATTAGGATTATAAGTCAAATAAACCTCTATTTTCTAAATAAATTACCCAGTCTTGGATATTTCTCCTAGCAATGCAGTAGTGGACTAAGACACATAAGAAATTACCAAAAACTCTATGGCTTAAAACAACATACATTTACTATCTCATATCTTCTGTGGATCAGAAATTCAGAAATGGTTTATGTGAATGACTCTGGCTCAGGGTCTTCTTGACGTTTCAGTTAAGATGTTGATTAAAGCTATGGTCTCTGAATATCTGCTAGAATGAAGATTCTGCTTCCACAATGGCTCATTTATATGATGTTGGTCATCGTGGTCTCAGTATTTCCCCTCATGAGCCTCTGCAAGATTGCTTGAGTGCTCTCACTATATGGTGGCTGGCATGAGCAATGTAAGAAAGAATAACATGGAAACCACAATGTCTTTTTGACTAGCTCTGCCATTATTTCTGCAATATTCTATTGGTTGTGTGGGCTAGCCCCAGTTAATGAAGTAGAGGTCTATAAAAATGCAAGAAAGCAAGGATCAGTTGGGGGTCATCTTGAAAAAAGCTACCACAAATACATTTTTGCTCTATCAATAATGGTAAAGACAATGCAGAAGATATTTCTTTATTTCTTTTTTTTTAATTGCAAGAAGGCACATTTGTTCACCAGAGACAGAGACAGAGATAAAGGGAGAGGGAATAAACATCCCTCAATGGGGAGTGGTCATGCTACAATCCCTTCTCTTCCATTTCTCCATCCTTTTAAAATTTTGGGCATATATGCACACATGCCCAACATGTTTTTCAAGCCACCAGGAGTGAGATTCAAATAGTATTCAGGTATGTGAGCTCTGACTTCCTTAACCATTAGACTATGGAACCAGTCCAAGAAGATACTTCTGTTTCCTGTACCTTCAAGGAGCAACAAATGGAAAGCATGGATTTGGGCTCAAATCGTAGTCTTTACTAGCTACATACTTTTGGAAGAGATATTGACTAAATTACCCTAAGCTTTGTTTCCTAATCTGTAAAGTGGGGACAATAGCATTGCTATGAAGATTTACTTAGTTAATATGCGTAAAAAGCTAAAGATAGGAATTGACAGAAGATAGGAATCAACAACTTTGTTCCTTTCTTTTCTTGCTCATTTTTTCCTCTCAGGGACATCATGTGACAACTGAATGATACAACTGAGTGACCCTTACTCAGAGATGGCCTTCTCCCCTCCCCACCTACCTATACCCTGGTTTGTACACCAAGGGAGGGGCTCAGCCTTGGCTGGTTAGGTCTCTTTTCCCCGAGGAAGATTTGCTGAGGCTTAATAAAGTTGGGATATATGAGACACTGCAGTTCTTTCATGTCTTAATTAGCAATTAATTAAGTGGAGGTGCTAGTGTCTGGATATCTGACAGACAGGCTTAGTAATTATCTTTTATTATTATTATTAACAAAAAATATGGTTGGGGGCGTTCAAGTTTTGCCAAAATCTCATTTAATTGAATGACCCAGCAGAGAATCAAAATGAACAGGCTGTGCTTTCCACATTGTTTTATTAAAAATATTTTGAAACGTGGTACTTTGCATTCAAGAGCTTTGCTGGCCTGTTATCTTGGGCTGTGATTACCTAGGCTAGAGGAAGTAGGGTCAGCTTCCACAGGGTTACAGAATCCCTTTGGGAAAACACACAATCACATTTTGATGAGTATGCAGATGGCTTTGCATTAACAGTCCTCTGCTCTCCCTAGGAAAACTCGTAGTTTGTAGGTCAGAAGAGGACATTGCTTTAAGATCTGAGCTGGAGAAGACAAGAAAATACTTTTCTATCATGGCTATAGTGATGTTGGCAGAAGTCTCTTGGAAGTTCTATCAGGAGGTGAACAGATGCCTAACTTGATGATGGCGCCTCAAGAACCTCACGTTCACACAGGAAGAATGAACTGTAAGTGGCCTAGACGCTGGTCTATGCTTAAAGGGCCCCCAGGGTTGAATCCTCTGGGCAAGGTTGCAAATGTAAGCTGGAGTCTGGCCTCCTTTGTCTTCTGAACTCAGACTTAGTGGATTCTCTACAGCTGTGTTTAACAGTGATGAGACATGCCATTGCAGGCCATCAGTCCTGTGGCACTAACCTAGGATGGCTGAACAATTGTCGAGGGACCCCAGGGAGAGCTGTGAGATATGGTGCAGGGGGTTGTTTTGGGCAGAAAGAGGGTCTGTCTCCATCCACACGTGAGTGTGTTTGTGTAGGTTGTCATACCTCCTAGACTTAGTGCTACCTTATTGTCATTATTCCTAAGCGGATAATTTGGATGAGTCCTCATACTACCTCCTGCATCAGGGATCTGATCTGAATATTTGGCAGGTTTTGTGTAGAGTCCAATGGTATCCCTTGTTAAGTGGGCAATTTCTATTATTTGTAACTCATGATTCACACTTGAGGTAATTTATCAGGTCTAACAACAGATTTGAGCTCAAAGGGACAGCTTGTATCAGTGGGACTGGAAAATTCTGTCTTGTCCTGGTTGCCCAGGAACAGAAAGGCAAGGATCTTTTCCCACAAAAGGCTTCATGTCATTTCTAGCCTCTATTCTCAGAGTTGAGAGTTGGCTCTTTGCAGGGACTACTGATCAGCCTTCCCTGAACCTCAACATCCCTCCGAGGAAAACTACAACCTAATAATCCTTTGTGAAACCAATGCTGCATATGAAAGATGCATTTGTGATGAGCTCTATGTCTTAACAGTCAAACTACCACATCAAATAGCACTTGGTAGCACTTTCAAGATGATTTTTTAAAATTTCCTTTGTCTTTTTCTGCTTAATCATATTTTAAAACTGTTCTGTAATGTTTATATTTTTCTGTAGTAATGATAAAATAAATGTTATTTAAAAAATTTAGGAAGCATGGTTATAACTTATTTTATCAAGCCTTATGTCAATGGTTCTTGGCTTAAGAACCACAGTGAGTCCATGAACATAGATGGAAGAAAAAGTACACATTTATTTTCACCAGCCTCTAACAAAAATTTAGCAGTGATCTCATATGGAATGCAGGCCACTAGTCACAGTTGTATTAGCAGTAGCTATAATTTTGTCACCAATAGAAATCACAGATATTTTTATATCTCATTACAGTTGTTGCAGATACATTGAAATATTGTCTAAACTTATCACTACTGCAAAATTACAGTAGTTATCAGACCTGCCAGCAGATCTTGTTATTTACTGTGTTAATAAAGAAGCACATACATTACTATACCACAAATTTGGTTTTTTAGTATTTTGATAATGATTTCAATAAAAATGCAGTTTCCTCTATAATCCTGTATATTTTATTTTATACATTTAAGCCATAATTCTGAGAAGAGATTCATTGCTTTACCAGGTGCCAAAGGGGTCCATTATAAGGAAAAAAAGTTAACAACCTCCACACCAGAGAAAGGAGGGAGGAAACAGGTACCCAACTACACTGCCCTGGGCAGGCCCTGGGCTTTCTGCACAATGTCCAGCTGAACCCTCACTAAAAGCCACTGAGCAAAGTACCATGATCATCCCCATTTTACAATCAGGTTAAGTAACCTGCCGAAGATATTACTGCTTCTAAGAAGAAGAGCTGGGAGGAGAGCTCAGGTGGGTGGAATCCAGATGGCCTCCTTTGTCCTTCCCTGAGCTCCAAGGATGAGTCAAGATTTCACGTACGACTGCATGTGTTTGTGTGTGGCTGTGTCATCCACTGTTGCCTGGAAGTGTGATGGAGTTTGACCTTCCCAGATAGAGTACAAATGCCTCAAGGGCAGAGTCTGGGCTATTTTCTCTGTTTTCCCCTCCAAAACCCTTGAAGTGGTAGAATTAAGGAATTGTATTCCAACCCTGAGGCTGATTAATAAATACTTAAAATTTCAGCCATTGGAGGCACCCTGACCCCAACTCATATTCTGTTTTCATTTTGGGAGTCGTGTTATCAGGTATCCTTGGCCAACCAGGCCACTCTTGTAGAGAGTCCCCCTCCCTGGCCAGGAATCCTCAGCACTCACTCTGCCTCTGCTCCATTCCAGCTTCTGTTCCCATCTCTTTGCCTATAGCCTCTCTGCACCTGAAGTTCCATAGCCAAAGCCTGACAGAGACAAATGCTTCATTATCAGGAGGCCTCAGATGCACAGTCATTAACTTATCGCCAGACGTGGACAGCCACACTGAAAGGGCGCCCCTTAGAGAGCACTTAGTTGGGGCCTAATTGCATTTCGTGGCCATCAATCACCAGGGTAATTTCCTGTCTCAAGACATTTGCTCTCCTCAATGTAAGAAGGCAAAAATGAGACCAAAAAAGGAAAGAGAAAACTTCAGATCTAAGGTGAACTCTGGCACTTTCTTCATCTGATATAAGGCTCAGGTGTGGACAGAGGAGAATATTTCTTCTCTCCTTTAAATGGCTCTTGTGAGGCAGGTAATTGGCTTCCCTAGTGCTTGGCTGGCAAAGGTGTGACCTTCATGGCCAGAGGCTGAATATAGGCCAAGTATATTTTTTTCTGATGGCTGCTATCAGGTTCTCCCCAAAGATAGTAAATTTCCTCTCTAAGGATCTGACCCAAGGGCACAACTTTATGACTGGTCCAGGAATCCCCATCTTCTTGGAACAAGTTCAACTCATATTTGCTCAATATCATCACCTCCCCTGGATCTGCAATTAAGGTGAGGATCAGTGGTTGGAATGATAAAAGATCACCTTCCCTAGGTTTGGTTAAACTGTGAGCAAAAACCTTGCTGCGTCCCCCCAACTTGAGCTGGAAGACACAACACAAGCCTTAGTCTCTGAGATCAGAATAAATAAATAAATAAATAAATAAATAAATAAAGTACAGAGGTCATAGAGAGCTCCCTGGTCCAGCATACTTGGGGTCCTGCAATGGAACCTGTGGACTTGTAGGGAGTAACCTAGTGAAACAGAAAGGGAATCCAATCTAGGGTCAATGCAGATCCAGTGGGCTCATGTTTGCCATTTTTAATGGGATCATTTGGGGTAGGGGTGTGTGTGTGGGGGGGGGGGTGGTGATTAGAATCTCGAAGGCTAAAGGCTGGAGATGAAAACTATTTAACACATCTTAGCTAGGGCAAAAATACATGAGACAAGGCCAGATGTCAAGAGCTTGGTACACACAGGAGCATCCCAGGAAGTTAAGTACAAGCCAGAATAATGCAAAGGAGACCCACTCAGCCATGACTAGGGTTGAAGTGTCCAAAGTTACCTATTCTAATGCTGGTCTTGTGGGAAGGGAGAAGGGGAGGTGCAAGATTTGAGCAGAGAGTGTGGTCTTCTATGGTGTGATGACCAGGTCATTGTCCTTTGGGCCAGAATGACTTGAGTAGAGTCTCAACCTTAGCAAGACCTGTGTTCAGATCAGAAAGACCCCTATGGAAAACAAAATTAAAGATGTTCCCTTTCCAGTCTACTCCACACGTGGAGGTAGAGGAGTTTAATCAGTGTAGAGGAGTGTTGATTGCGAGTTAGCGTGAAGGGAGCCCTGGACAATGGAATTGCATTTTCTCTAATTGACATCTGGGTATTTAAAAACTATAACTTTATCAAAAATCTTGCGTTTGTGTGGTTTTGGTTTAACTCAATGTCACCATCTAGCCCTGTATTGTTGCCATTTGGGTGAGTTGACTCTTCTTGGGTAAAACTGCCCGGGGTATTTCAGGCTGACTCTGAATCTGGCCCCAGCCACCCTATGCTGGTAGGCCTTCAGCCAAGCTTTTTGACAACCAAAGACAACTTCCCCCCAAAACACACATTTCCATGTTCTACAGAGTGAGAGAGAGGAGGGCAGGTAGGACTATCTCTGATTAATCCAGCCTCTCTCAGCCTGGAGAGAAGTTTTTGATCTCCTAGGTACTTGGTTTTTGCTTAAGAACCTGAGGCAGAGGCTTGAGATTTCAACCTGTCAGAACTGTCCAGTGCCCATGAGATGGCTTTTCAAAATAAGACCATTTCATGGGACAAGAGTAATTTATACTTTCCATAGTTCCATCCTCTTACATTTATGTTTGAACTAATATTGTGAGGTCCCTAAAAGCATAGATAGAGGCTTCTTCATCCTACTCTCCTGGGTCAGTGAGCACCTGTTAAATATACAGTACAGCTTTGAGAAAGATCAGAGGAACATTCCCAAACAAAACCCCACTCACCTTTCCTCATTTCAGTAATCTTTAGCACTTCTCCCCAAGAAAAGAAGAAAAAATACAAAAGAGAAAAATCCTACTGATCATGTATTATCTGTGAGAACTGAAAAATTCTGGAGAGGAAAAGATGATTAAGACATAGTTCCTGACCTCTATAGGTTTTTATACAACAATAATGTACAGACTGAGACAGAATTGAAGAAAGCAATCCTATTTACATATCAACAAAACAAATAAAATACCTTGGAATAAATCTAACCAAAGAACTAAAAGACCTTTACAAGGAAAACTATGAAAAACTGAAAAAAGAAATTGAGTATAATATTAAAAAATGGAAGGATGGCCCATGTTCTTGGATTGGAAGAATCAATATTAATCGAAATATCATTCCTACCCAAGTTAATTTACATATTTAATGCAATTAAGATCAAATTACCTGAAACATTCTTTTTTTTTGGGGGGGAGAGGTTTTTGCTACAGGGTGTATGCGCTCGCCAGAGAGACAGAGAGTGACTGAGAGACAGAAAGCAAGAAATCACCCCCCAAGGGAGATGGCCATGCCGCAGTCCCTTCTCCTCCATTCTCCTCTTGGGATCTTGGGCACGCACGCACACGCGCCCGGCTTGAGTTTAAGCCACCGGTTCCAGGACTTGAACGGTGGTTGCCTACATGGGAGTCCAGCAACATAACCATTATGCTAAATGCTGATCCCACCTGCGACATTCTTCACAGAAATAGAAAAAACACAATTACAAAATTTGTCTGGGGACCAGCAGTTAGCATAATGGCTATGTTGCTGGACTCCCATGTTGTTGACTGTGGTTCGAGTCCCGGACCCAGTGGCTTAAACTCTCACTGGGCACATGTGCATGCGTGCCCAAGATCCCGAGAGGAGAATGAAGGAGAAGACTGTGGCATGGCCATCCCCCCCGGGGGGTGATTTCTCGCTTTCTGTCTCTCTTTCTCTCTCTTTCTGGCGAGTGCACACGCCCTATAGCAAAAACCTCTCCAAAAAAAAAAGAAAAAAATTTGTCTGGAAGTTAAAAGGCCTCACATTGCCAAGGCAATACTGTATCAAAATAATAAAAGGAGAGGCATCTCACTACCTGACTTTAAAATATATTGTAAAAAAGTGATAATCAAAAGAGCATGGTACTGGCACAAAAATAGGTACATAGACCAATGAAACAATAGAGAATCCAGAAATAAACTCCAAATCACACAGTCAATTTATCTTTGATAAAGAAGATAAGACAATGTAATAGAATAAAGGAAGTGTCTTTGGCAAAATGGTGTTGGAAGAATTGAGTGTCTGCACTTTATGGCAGAGGTTGAAAGATCTGAAGATGTGATGGTGGAGAGGATGGGTGTGGATGCTAGTGACAGTAAGGGTGGAAGTTCTTGGTAAAGAGTGGGTGGTAGATGGTGGGTGTGAGAAAAAAAGAAACAAAGTAGGAAAGTTATGAAAGTTCAAGTGAAAACAATTTTTGAAGACTATAAATGATACTTACATTTACACAAGGAAAACAAACCAAAACCCTCTTTTTGTATTGTCTGAAATAGTTCATAACAATGTGTATCTGTTAATTTATCTGTCATCAAAAGAGTACTTTGCCTAAAAGAAAAAGCTGACTAGTGTGCAAAATGTTTACAATCTTTTGTGAAATTGAGGTTTATTATTAATTTGTATCTGTAAACTATTGTTATAAATATCACTTGTAGTTTTGGTCCATGTGAAATTACAACTGAAATTTATTTTGCCAATGTTTTCTGAATGAACTAAATAAAGTTTTTGTAACAAAAATAAATTAAAAAGGAAATATTTTAAAAGGTGGTATGAATAGAAATTTAAAAAAAAAAGTTCCAGCACTCAAGACAGAAGCTCACAATTCATGGAGAAAACACGGTCGTGTACATACAAAGATTTCCATATGGCTTCTGTTGTACGGTTTAACAGAGGTGCAGATGAAGCTCCCTGGAATCCTGAGCATGGAGTCTGAGAGGGGTCCCAAAAGAGAGAAATCAGATAAAGATGGAAGTGCCAAGGTTCAGAAATTAGGAAGAGTATCTCAGGAAGGGACAGATGTGCTGAGAAGCCTGTTTGCTTCTGAAATTTTACTTGCAATCCACTTCCTCAAAGTGAGGTTGAACGGAAACACGGACCTTTTAGGATTTGTATCATTGAAGTTCTAAAGAAACCTCACGGTTCTTTCTGGGATTGTGCCAGAACCAAGAAGGCATATCCTTAGGCCAGGCAATTACCTGTGTGGTGTGCTTGGAAGATCTTCGCAAAACTCTCCAAGTCCTTGCTTCTGGCACTCACATTTCCACCGTTAGAGTCTTACCTTTATGTGACCATTTGCCCTTCTCAGGCATATTTGCATTTTAAAACAAATTGTAAGTCACTCACACTACAGCATGAATTAGTCTCATCAGTTATTGATATGGAACATCAAGAGAGAAGAAGGACTTCAGGGCTATTATGGAAGACATCAGAAGGATAGAGGGCGTATGGTAAGGGCACCAAAAACAGAGATGAAAACAACAAACCAAATCTCCCTCCCACTTTCTGTGCTTTGCCAGAAAGGAAAGCAGAAGAAGTACCAGCTGGCAAGTTGTCTTGGATGTAGAGTGGGAAGGGAGCTGGCATGGGGTTCAGTTTTGTTTTTTGTTTCTGTAGACAGACTGCATCATTGCCATGGCAATCCCCCCATCGGCTAGTTCTTCCTCGAATCACACTGACAAGCACCATAGATAAAAGACTCCAAGTGACCTCCCTGCATTCAGAAGCTGTGGGGCCCGTCCACGGATGGGCTGCGGAAGGAATCTCAGGCAGGCTGCACCTGTCCCTGCAGGTACGCAAGGGCGTTGCCTTCCTCAAGTATCATTGATCACATCCCTGGACAGAATGAATCTGAAAGATAAACTTCTAGAATCATTAGGCTCCAGGATTTGACTCAAATCTTTGATGGTGGTGCCAGACTCCTAGGAGAGCCAGATTTATCAGAACCTGGGATGATGAGAGGAAAGGAAAGGTTTTTAATTTCCTTTCATTGGTCAAGATCACTGGAAGAATTACATATCAGCTGACTCAAGAGAGCTGACAGCTAAAAAGAGGTCCTCGCTCTTGCTCCTATCTGCTGCGGCCACCTTGTCCCATCTCTGGATGATTCTGGCCTAGAATAGCCAGTCTAGTCTCTTTAGGAGCAAATGACTACCTTACCAGCCCTGAAAGAGTACAGCCAGGCACTTGTCTCCTGCCCCTTTCTTCCTTTATCTTGACTTCTGCCCTGCTCAGCTTCCCTCCAAATCCACCCACTGCTCACCACCCCCAGAGCCCCTCTCTTAACTTAGAACCTATCATCTCCACCATGTTAAAGCACCTTTACCTCCTTCTTCTGGGCTTCCTATTTTCATGCCCAGACCACTTCCAATCCATTCTCCACACTGCTCCCAGAAAAAGCAAATCTACTCCAGTTATTTCCCTTCTTAAACCTCTCAAAGCCTGTTCAGATCCAGTCCTGCTTTCCTTCCCATCCTCCTCTCTAGGTGCCCACTCTCTTCTTCCTCCTCTCTGTACTCTACCTGTACTTGATTATTTGCATAGTCCCTGTTCCCAGGTGCTCTCTCTGGGTCGTTGCACCTGTTGTCCCACCTTCCAGAAATGTATACCTGGTGAATATTCATTCCCCAGGACTCATCCTCCAGGAAGTCTTCCTAAAATTCCAGGGAAGGGCTAGGTGCTATCCTGTCTTCCGTCCCTGCACCATGTGGTCTCAAAATGACCTTTCCTGAGTTGTGTTGCAGTTGCTGTCTGTAAGTCAGTGTGTTCTCAGCACTGACAGTGTCAAGTTTGCCTGAAGAAGGTCAATAAGTGTCAAACAGAAGCATGAATGCTCAGGGTTGTCTGCGGCAGCTCCCTGCCCCTACGGCCTAGAGAACTCAATGCACTCTGTAAAGGGAAAATGCCCACATTAAATACTGCTGTATGCTGCTAAAAACTGTGTGCAGAGGGAAAACAAACAAGTGATTAAGTAATGGCAGGCAAGTATTTCACTAAGAGTCCTATCCAAATAAAATAACAGGAAAAGTGCCTTTCAGTACTGATTAACCACAGCTGAGAATTAAAGATCATTTGTAACAAATCATTACAGTCAACTGATTAAAAATGAATGAGTTTGTACAGAGAACCATTACTGAATCTGGGGCTGAAAAAAAAGACAGTTAAAGCACATTAACACGGATTCCCAACCTGTGTATTTGTTGCTGTGTAAGGTTGATTTTTGTCTATACCAGGGAGATGCCAAATGTGAAAAAAAAGCATAAATTTGAGTTCGAATTCTACTTGGTGTCCAAGTCCCATATCTGGGGCTTGTGATATTGGCGAAGTCTTTCTCCTCTCCTACATCCACCAACTGAGAAAATGGAGATAATATTACCAATATTGGATTGAACCATGTGAGAGGGCCAAAATTAACCACAATTGACCTATAGAAATGGTAAGTTTATAAGGTCCAACCTTAAGTTTACAACCAAGGCTATTGTGGGAATCAAAATGAGATTATGGTTGTAAACTGAAAGGTGCTCTACAAATGCAAGGCATGCTGGGAGTGCCTAGAGTGAGAGAGTGATGACTGACGGCAGTGTGGAACTCAACCCAGTGTGCCACGATTTGGAGCAAATCTAAGAAATCAAGAACCTTCTTCATTTGCATTAATTGTCAGTTTGAAGTAAGGAGAAAGAGAAAGACCAAAAGAAGTGAAAGAATTCCTCTAACCCTTACCCAGGCCTTCCCTCTCCCAGCCCTCCTCTCCCCGGGGATGTTATGCCCTACCCCGGCTAGCATTGTATTTGTACCCTAATTTCACCGTGGGCTTGGAAGGGGGTGATGCCTAGCAGGACGCTCTTAACCTATCTGCAGCTCCCATGGTTAGCCCTCATATCAGATCTCTCCCCTTCCCCTGCTAGTAGAAAGGCTCTTAATCCAAGTGGCTAGCATGAAATGAGTCCTCAATAACTATGTATGTGAATAAATGGATGAACAAACAAATGAGCTTCAAGTCCTGCTTGTCCTGTTAGTTGTCCTTTAGTCATCTGACAGAGCCCTGAGAGAGGATGTAGTCATTCCACACCCACAAGTCCAAGCCATAGAATGGACATAATCACTCTACATCTCCAGATTAGTTGCAAACATTGACAAGCAATTTCTTTATCATTACAAAATGCTCCTGATGAGACAGCATGTTTTTACTAACACAACTTCTACACAGCATTGGTCCAAACCCTTTACTCATCAAGTAATCATGTATATTAATTACACACACACACACGATACAATTTTATACTCTCTTTCTCCAACCACATTGATTAAAGGCTGTATTCGGAATGAACTTATTGTTACCAAATTTGTATGTATATATGAAGAAGATTATGTATTATTAATCCAGCTCTTCATATGTACCACTACCTGGAATTGGCAGCCAGAGCTCAGGGCTGGCTTATGTGTTAGAGCCATGCAGTCACCTGTGCTCAGAAGAGCCTTGTGTTTGGTTTATTGCTTTGCTGTCTTGAAATTTTTAATAATTTTTGAACAAGGAGTTCCACATTTTTGTCTTGCACTGGGCCTTGCAAAATTATTAGCTGGTCCTGGTAGAGATGTAGAGAAAAGAAAACTGGTGTAATCAGGTTTGGGGACTTCTAGGGGATAGTTGAAAGGTATGCATGAGCGTCCACTGGGGAGTCTCTTAGGGAGCTGAAGCCCAGAGACTACAGCTGCAGAGAATTGTTTCCATTGAGCAGACAGGTCTGGGACAGTGAGCTTTGCTAAAGAACCCTATGAGACTAGAACTGTCAGATGCAGGCTGTCGGGACAGCTAGGAGAGTATTTTTTTACATGAAACTAAAATGATAGCCCTTAGCTTAGAAATGGGACCATGTTTAATAGAGCTACCAATCAGCCAGGGAGTAAAATTGATAACTAGAAAAATATAACATTGACATAATGTGACACAGACTGGACTGTGTCATTCATTTGTTTACTCCTTCCTCCCACAAGCATTTACAGGCTATCTAATGTATATGTACTGTGTTAGTTCCCATGCAATTTCAAAGATGATAATGATTTGGTTCCTGCTCTGGGGAACTCAAAATCTATATATAAAGAGAGAGAGACATGTGAATGATAGTGTAAACGCGGTTAATGCTGTAACAGATGTTGATGTTAGCCTTGTGGAGCAGCGGCAAGGGGAATGGGCAAAGTCAGGAAAGATTTTATAAAAGTTGTCAAGGCTAGAGCCTGAGGATCCATGTGAGTTCACCATATAAGGAAAATAGGAAGTGTTTGGGCAGAGGGAATTGTATGAGCAAATACCCTAGAAAGAGAGAAATCATGTCCAAAGTTTAACTAACTTTCTCACTTTTCTATCTCCTGATTTCCCTTCATGGTTAATGACAATGATGGACTGTCTAAATCAGAAATACGAATAAGATGCTAATGAGAAGTCCCATACAGCCAGAGCAGAGGGTGCAAGACAGTGAACAGCAGGGAAAGAAAGGTACAAAGATACCAGTATCCTGGTTATGAAGAGCCTTGATTGCTGCACCATGGAGCCTGAATTTTACTTCCAGGTAAATGTAAAAGACTTCCAAGTTTCTTAAGTAGGAAAGAGGCAAGATCAAATTTGGGGAAGGGGGAAAATATTTTTTGCTGCAATGCAGAGATGGATTCTAGTGAAGAGTGACTGAAGCATGCAGGTCCGTTAGAGGACTACCTACTACTGACATTCAAGCAAGGAATCCTAAGTTTGGATCCCAAACTTAGGAAATAGCAAACATAGTGGCAAAGAGATTAGAGATTTGTTTCAAAGGTAGAATGAATTGTAACTGACCCATTGGATGGGATGTGGAGAGAGGAACAATGAAATCTTCCCATGTTTCTGATTTAGACAGCCCATCACTGTCATTAACCATGAAGGGGGATAAGGAGCTAGAAAGGTGGGAAAATTAGTTGAATTTTGGACATATTAAGCTCAAAGGACCTGCTAAACATATTCAGAGGTAGTCTGTGCTAGAGATGTGGAAGTCATAAGAATATAGGCAGTTATTGAAGATCGAGAGGTGGATAGGATTACCTAGCGAACATATGCAAAGCAAGACGCTCTGAAGAGCACTGATATTTAGGAAGTGGGTGGAGCATGATGATCCAGTGAATAGAAGTCACTGTAGGTTCTGTCTTAGCCCTTTCTCCCGGCCTTTGTTCCTTCATTCTGGGTCCTCAAATGAAGAAGATACAAAGGGCAGAGCTAAATCTAACCTTCAACTGTTGTGGAATTTGAGCATAAAAGAAAACCCTTATTGTTGTAAGCCACTGAGATTTGGGGATTATTACTTTAGCGTAACATAACAAAAGCTGCCTGTTACAACCAGAAAAGAGCAGTGTTTCAGAAATGAAGAAAACATTTCAAGGAAAAGTGAGTTTCAATAGGGTCAAAAGTGAGAAGGAGGTAATTAGATGTAGCAAAAGGGAGGTTATCGGGGATCTTAGTGAGAACCGTTCCAATGGCGTGGTAAAAGCTGAAACCAGATTGATGTGGATTGAGGCATGAATGGGAGGTGAGGAGGTGGTGATTGTAAGTGTAGATTATTCATTTAATGATGCTGACTGTGAAGAAAAGAACTGGAGAACAGTTTAAGAGAACAGTGAGATTCAGTAGGAGGGATGTTTTTATTCAGGATAGGAGAGACCTCAAACAGCAGACTGAGGCAGAAGATTTGGCAGAAATGGAGAGAGAGAGAAGTTGTATGGATTGAAGCTAAATACATGAAAATATTTGTACCTGGGATCCTGCTATGAAGCTCTATTAAGAATAGTAATAACAGCCCCAACTGGTGGTGTAGCTTGTAGGGTAGTACACAGAACGGCAGCAATAGAAGCTTCATGGCTGACCACATGTTTGGGCCTTGGATTGGCCTTAGAACATGCCAGGCATATACGCATGTGCCCAGGGTCTAGAGAAGCTGGAGGGCAGAGGAAAAGGAGACATGGTGGGAGCCTGTCAAGGGTGCTTCTCTCCCTTGCTCTTTTTTATTCTCTCTCATGTATGTGCATATGCTCTTTATCATAAATAAAAGAAATAACTAAAACCTTAAGAAAAAAACGTACAAGCTTATGGCATGGCGGTTAGGGCAGCTGTATCCCATGTGACTGACCACCCAGTTCAAGTCCTGGACCTGGCAGCTAGAAAAACTTAGCAGCTACATGTGCATGTGTGCCCAAAATCCCCAAAAGGGGGGAAAACAAATGAGAAGGGATTGCAGTATGACTATGCCCTATGAGGGGTTGCTTTCTCTCCCCCTCTTTCTCTTTTTCTCCTCGCTGTTTCTCTCTGGCAAGCACATACACCCTCTGTCATAGTAAATAACAAAAATGAAATAAACTCTAAAAAAAAAAAAAAATAGCAAACACTTACATAATGCTCCCTCAGTGGCTGGCATCACTTTGATTACCTTGTATGTGTTCATTATTTACTCAAAGCAACTCTATGAAGTAGGTCACTCCCATTATATAGATAACTAAACTGAGACATAGAGAATGTTATGAACTCATCAATGTTCACATTATCTATCTATCTATCTATCTATCTATCTACATATATATAAAATCATTTATTTATTTGTTCATTTATTTAGAGATTTTTGCTATAGGTCATGTGTGCTCACCAGAGAGACAGAAAGAGACAGACAGACAGAAAGTGAGAAATCACCACTCCCCGGGGGGGATGGCCATGCTACAATCCTTTCTTTTCCATTCTCCTCTCGGGATTTTGGGCATGCACGCACATGCGCCCAGTGTGAGTTTAAGCCACTTGGACTGGGACTCCAACCATGGTCAACTACGTGAGAGTCCAGCAACATAGCCAATATGCCATCTGCTGGTTCCCAAGCCAAGATTTCAATGACCACTCAGCTTCAGGGAGCAGATCTTTAATTATAGTGCTATATTGCCTCTCACAGAAAAGCAGGATGATTCTGAGCTATAAGCACTACCTGGGAAGTCAATATGCCAGAGGCAGGTGGCAAGCATCATAAACAAGGGATGCCTAGAGAAGCATAAAGGGCATGTCCAGGAGGAGGAAGTTATGGTTTCTCAGAGAATGGAACTGAAAAGTTAGGAGTACTGAGCCTTCCGTTTGGAGTACCAGAGGTTTTGCTCATAGTATCCCTTTAGCCTCTGTCAGTCTACCTGGGATTGGGAGGTAAGAAATGATGGGAAGATTGCACCAGCAGTTGGCATAATGTCTATGTCACTGGGCTCCCATGTAGTCAACTGCAATTCTAGACCTGGACCCAGTGGCTTAAACTCATGCTGGGCATATGTGCATGCGTGCCCAAGATCCTGAGAAGAGAATGGAGGAGAAGGGTTTGCAGCATGGCCATTCCCCCTGGGGGGGTAATTTCTTACTTTCTGTCTCTGTCTTTATGGTGAGCGCACCTGCCCTATAGCAAAAACCTCTCAAAAAATAAAAATTGGGACCAGCAGTTAGTGTAATGGCTATGTCACTGGACTCCCATGTAGTCGACCGTGGTTCGAGTTCCAGACTCGGTGGCTTAAACTCACGCCAGGCGCGTGTGCGTGTGTGTCCAAGATCCCGAGAGGAGAATGGAGGAGAAGGGATTGCGGCATGGCCATCCCCTCTGGGGAGTGATTTCTCGCTTTCTATCTCTCTGTCTCCCTCTGTCTGTCTGGTGAGCGCACGCGCCCTATAGCAAAACAAAACAAAACAAAACAAAACCTCTCCAAAAACAAAAACTAAATAAAAATTAAAAAAAGGAAAAAGAAATGATGGGAAGGAGCAGAGGGAAAAGATTAGATGAAAAGAGGGCAGAAGAATCAAGGCTTGGGGAGAAAAGGAAACCAGGCATTCTTACGTGATAAGTTAATTTATATGCCAAGCTCCATACCAGGGCTGAGGACACAGGAAGACTCAGCCCTTTCCCAAGGAGGCTCCCAGGATAATTGGGAGATGGATATAAAGAGGCTACTTTGCACTGGAGTGAGGTTAAGTGCGGCATGTGAAAAGCTAAGGAAAAGCAGGCCACAGAGGGAAGGCATTTGCCAGTGTCGATTACATCTGGTGAGGAGCATCGCCAGTACCTTCTCATCTTAAAGATGCTCTCTTTTCACTGTTGCTTTGTGATGATGAGGACACAGATAATATGATGTGGAACTTCCCTCTCACCTGGACTAAAGGCAGAAAGGTCACAGGAGCAGTGTTGCTCTTCAGAGTTCAAAGTTGGAGAAATTGAAAACGATATCACACTATCAAGTACCCAAGCTTGGTGTGCTTTTTAGAAAGCATTTCAAAGCGTGACTGGCCTTTCATCACTATTGTGTCTGTGAGACATGTGAGTTTTCAGATCACTCCATGTCACCTCAAAGTGCACAGGACGCTCTAAGCTGAGACACTTCCTCTGGCCTCTGCAGAAGTCTGAAGACTTCCCTCCATTCATGTAAAAGTATGTGGGCATGAAGACACAGGCAAATTCCCAAGATGGCAGCAAGCCGAGAAGGTGGGGTTGTGGAAACCCACAAGGCACAGAGGTGCAGTTAAGTTAGCCAGTGTCTATTCTGTTCCCCAATGAGGCTGGTTGCTGAGCTGGAGCAGAATGAACAATTGGCATTGCTCCGCACAGTTTCTGGTACTCTCCCCTTCTTTTCCTTGTACTTTATACATTGTCTTCCCAGCTCATCCAACTCTCTGTGTAAGAGCTACCACTGTCCAGACAGACACACCACAGATATTCACTGTCTTCAGTATGGCGGGGGTTGGTTTTGTCTCCCAGGCCACTGCCCTGCCTCTTGAAACTTGCTTAACAGAGCACTGACCCAGGCGCACAAGACATGGCCCCCACAGAGGCTCTTGCTCTAGTGCCTCCACATAAGACTGATCCTTCCTGAAGCATGTTTAAGGCACATGTCCCTGAATCTGTTTTGTGGGGGACTGTGCCCCCCCTCCTAAAACTTGACAGTCTCTAATCCACAAGCTTGAGTCTATATGATCTTCACTTCTTAATTAATTGTTACCCCACTTTGCATGCCTTGAGGAAGAGGAGACAACATAAGAATCAGTAGGAAGTTTCTCCAGAGAATGCATGACTGGGGCTGGTATTTGAGAGGAAAGTAGGATGCTTCCTGACACTGAAATGAAGAAAGAGTACACTTGCAGAAGGGACAGCATGTGCAAAGGCACCAAAGTTGACGGGGTATGGTGAATTCAGTGAGAGGCACAGGTCACAGTACTGGAGCACAAATGAATGGAGCACAGGAGCTGGAAATGACAGCATGAAAGCACTTCGTACAGAGCATTGAATGTCATGCTCAGAAATGTGGCTTTTTGGCTTGGCTCTGTAGACAATTGAGATCCTCTAGTGTTTAAAGTAGGTATCAACATTATATTTGGGTTTTAGAAAGCTAAAGGTGGCTGCACGAAAGGTGCATTGGGATGGGCAAGGACCCATGGCAGAGAACCTGGTGAGGAGCTATTAAAATCCCATCCAGGGGTTGGCCCTATGCCCTGGTGGTTAGGGGAGCCACATATCTTATAACCAGCCATGTGGTTCAAATCTTGGTTTTGGAGATTTGAAAAACATGCCAAATGCATGTGTATGCATGCATACCCCAAATCCTGACAGGATTGAGAAATGGAGGAAAAGGGATTGCAGCATGACCCTGCCTAACTGGGGAGTGGGGTGCCTTCTCCCTCTCTCTTTGCTGTCTCTCTCTCTCTCTGGTGAGTACACACACTCTCTGGCAAAACCTGGTAATAATCATTTTTAAACCCCATCCAGGCAAGATCTAGGCAAGATTTCAGCCTCAGAGAGACAGGCAGGCCACATAGAAGTCAGGAATGAGGCAGGCTCTTACGCAGGGGCTCAAGCACTTCTACAAGGAAGATATCATATCCTCCCTAACTCGGTTTCAGAACCTTGTCTCTTCACTACTCCTTTTCACAGGAGAATGAATAAGGTAGATTTTCTGAAGAGGAAGCCCAGAGCCCCTTGCTAGGAATAAGGGGTGAATGGTGTGTAGAGCAAGGTATGTCCTGCTGCCAGGCTATCTTAGCAGCAAGTGGAATTGCTCTATGAATTTTTCCCAAATATTGCACACATTTTATTAGTTACTGATGTCTCATTGGCTATAATGAGAAACGTATCAACATCAGAAAGATACTGAAACCAGACTATTTCCAAATGTCAATCTTTCTCCCTGTTTCTGCCTCCACTCCTTCTCTCTCCTCTCTCTTTCCATCTAAGATCAAATTGTGAGTGACCTTTCACTCCCCTAAGGGTCCCTCCTTGTTCTGCTTACCTTCCAGTGGCTCTTCCATTGGTTTTAGTCTAAGATAAAATGAAATATTAAAAAGAAAGTGGGATGGACAGGGAGCTTCTCTGAGAGGGAGTGCCTGACAGTAAAGGTTAGGAGAAACGAGGCTAATGAAGTACGGAATATTGGTTACATCGCACTTGATTACACCCAGAAAATGTAAAACCATTTTTTAGTCATGACTGGCCATTTATCTGCTGCAATGCTCACAGCAACACCTCCACTCACATTTATCTCCTGCCTTCAGGTTCCAGTCAAGGTTTCTAGAAATTAGTGATTCATCACTGCATACAACAACTACCATTGGGATCTGCCAAGACAGGAAAAATCACCACCTCCCTGTGCCAAGGTGCTGTCTCTCATTGGTAATATCTTCATGCCGCCGGCAAGTGCTAGCACACCACATCTGGCTCACACCAGGAGCAGCAGATTCACCTGACACTGTGTGTTGGGATTACTGAGAACTGAACAGAACCACATTGGTCTAGACTGGTACTTTATAGGTTCATTGCTTTGGATGGGAACTTGTAAGCCCTCTCAGGATTTGTGTTCTTAGGCATTTAAAGCTTACTTATTTGGGTGAGAAAGGAGGAAATCTTGTTCTTTCTGAGCCATAACTAAAAGGAGTGCAACTCTCATGTGAAAAGTTGGGAGTTGAGTTTGTTGTAATGTCTGGAACACTGATATTAACAACTGAAATGCAATAACAATAGCAAGGCTTTAATGAAGGCATGAGAGACTTCTAATTAAGCATGCTGCATTAAACATACATAGTTGTTTCTGTTTCCTCCTAAAAATCTCACCACTGAGGTAGGCAAGAATTCTAAGATGATTTTCAAGACTCATCCACTCCTGGCATACATGTTCTGTGTAGTCTCTGGGATTGTGAGTGTGAGATTTTATTCCTGTATGAGATTATGTTGTATGACACAACTGATAATAGAATAGAGGGATGATCAAGGTGGACCTGAGCTAATCACATGAACCCTTTTAAAGCAGAGGTTTCTTTGGCTAGTTGCAGAGATGAAGGTTTGAGAGATTTGAAGCATGAGAAGAATTTGGTACAAGAGTAGCTCTCTGTTGTTGAGTGGAGGTGACCACATGGCAAAGACCTGAAACTAATCAACAGCCAGCAGGACAATAGGGACCTCAGTCCCCAAACTGCAAGGACGTGAATTCTGTGAAAACTCTGAAGTAGCATGAAAGCAAATTTTTCCCTAGTCAAGCTTCTAGATGAGGATGCAGCTGGCTAACAGCATGGCTTCAGCTGACAGGATTCTGAGCTAAGGGCACAGTAAAGACACGCTGGGCTCCTGACCTACAAAAACAGTGAGATAATAAATTTGTGTGTTTTAAGCTGATATATTTGTGTTAATTTTTATGCAGCAATAGAAAACTAATATATTCTTTAAAACAAATAAAGATTTAAATCAGCACAAGAGGCAATTACTGTGGAGGAGAAATGACCACAATATTTTGTAAGATGCAAAGTAGGTAGACATAAATCACCAACTTAGAAGAGCAGAGAAAGTACATATGGAAGGGGATCTGATGTGGAACTCAAGAAAGACTTAGGAAACAGAGAGACAGAAAGGGGTGCAGATAACACCACCAACAAGAAGAGTAGGTAAACTTCTGCATAAGGAGCTCCTCTTTTCTCTTACTCAAATACCATTTCTACCGTTACCCGCACAGGAGGCAAAGGATTACTCTTTGGAGACACTGAATCAGACTTAGGACTTGAGGATACCCACTACAGTTGACAGCTGAGAGGGGAAGTACTGAAAACAGGAGTATTACATGAAATTCTGATACCAAGCCATTAGATACTGAACCAGACCTCTCCATTACACATATACTACCCTCATCCCCTGGAGAGGAGGTTGAAAATATTTCTCTGGATAAATGAAGTTGTCAATGCCTTCTCCATTCCACCTCCACTGTATATGTATATGTGTGCATGTGTGTATGGAAATACATTCAGCATCTGGTAGCATTTTGATGCCTTGTTCATATTTAATATAGGAACAGAAAAGACTTAACAAATACTTGAAGTCTTATATAGAAAAGGTAAAAACAAAGAGAAAAATGAGAGCCAAATGGAAATGAAAATGCTAAGAACAGAAAAATAATGAAGGGAAAACAATATTTCATCTATGAAACAACAAAATAGGATCCTATTTACAAAGGGATATTCAGAAGACAATAAAAAGGGTATTAAAGATTAAGATAACAGGAAAAATGTTAAAAATCAACAGAATATGTGAAAGATAAAAATGAGGCAATCTCCTAGAAGTAGTACACAAAGATAGAAAATAGTAAAGAAAAGATAAGAAAATTAGGTGATCCATCCCTAGAGGTTCAGCTTCAACTAATAGGAGTCATAGAAACAGAGAACAAAGAAAATGATGGAGTGAAATTATTAAAGAAATTTATTTTTAAAACTCTCTTCTATTGAAAGACGTGACTTTCCATATTGAAAAGGCTTAGTTAATGCCCAGGAAAATAACAAAAATAAGGAGCATACATCAAGTCATGTCATCATGGAATTTCAGAAGACCAGATCTTAAGATCCCTGCAGAATTTTCCAGAAACAAATGGCAGGTAACACAAAGTATCAGAAATTAGAGTGGTATCAGACTTCCAAGAGCAGCAATGGATTCTAAAAGACAATTGAGCATTTCTTTTAAAATTCTGAGTGGAAATAATTTTCAGTGTAAAGTTTTATACCCAGTCAAACTATAAATCAAGTGTGAGGGAGGAATAATTACAGTTTTAGATATCTAAGCTGCCTCAAAGAATCAATCTCATACGTATTATTTATCAGGAAGCTAGCAGAGGATGTCTGGCACAAAACAAGAGAGTAATTTGACAAAAGAAGAAGTCATTGGATCCAAAAAGGATCAGGAGTTGCAGACCTAGAAAGCAACAACCAGTCAACAGGAACAGGAAGACTGAAGCTCTGGGAGGAACATTCCCCAGGAAAACACAGGAATAAAGCATTGCTTGAGGTGCTCAGTTGTTTTTATGTTTTATGGGTCTGTCAGAGTCTGCTAATAATTGTAATTAGGCAAAAATAAAAATAAGTAGATGAAAAATTGAACTCTAGGAACAACCAAATAGTTATATAAGGGGAGAAATGTGATAATTTCACCCTACACAGCTTCACTATGAATAATATTTACAAAGGAAAAGAATGTAAATACTAAATGTTAAATTAAACAATGATTGTGATAAACCACATGGAAGGATTGGAGGAAAAATGCATGGGTAAACATATGAGCATGTGTGGTAGATGGAATGAAGCAAAGATCATAAAGAAACTTAATTCTCACTTTCCCCAGGTGCAACTCAACATTCAATTTCTAAATTTGAAAAATAAAATTAAGAAAAGAAGTATAAATATGTTATCTAGATGGCTAAAGTAGTTGCCTTTGAAGAACAGCCCTCAGGGCTAGGGAAAGATGAGCTAGGAAATTTTTGATGAACCTCGCAGTATGGATTTTAAAATTTTTACTATTTCATTAAAGTTTGTTTATTTATGTTTTCCATGAGAGAGATATAGAGGGAGAAAGAGAGAGATAGGCATTCCCAACAGGTTCTTCATACTGTGATCTACCTCAGTCCCAGTTGGCTTGGATCATGGGCACACATGGACATCAGGTGTGCTCACAAGGTTCCAGGACCCAAATCTGGGACCTTTCCCATGTGGATCCAGTTGTGTGACTTAAAACTCTGTGCCAGCAATTAGGAGGTCATAAAAGACTAATTATTCCTTGGCTAGGTGGGAGGTGGAAAATAAACATCTTTAACCAGACTTGAGAGCTAAATTCTTACATTTGAGTATATAAACCTGGCTCTTTCTACTGACCTTCTGAGCATTTTGCATGACACGACCCATCCGTATAATGCTAATGTACAACTGTAGCCTTACCTTCCATACATATAATGCTTTTTAGTTGATATAATTCTTGCACACCCATTACCCTGATTTTTGTTTTTAATTTACTATAGAGCACATATACTCACAAAAAAGAGAAAGAGAGTGAGAGATAAGATGAGAAATCATCCTCTGGGGGGAATGGCCATGCTAAACTCCATTCTTTATTCTCCTCTTGGGGTCTTGGGTGTGTACACACATGTGTGTTTTTCAAACCTCTAGTTCCAGGACTTGAACCACATAGTTGACCATGTGGGATCTACCTGCCTCAACCACTACACCACTAGCTGGCCCCACATTATCTTGTTTAATCTTCATAGCCACCATGTGAGATAATCAGGGCAGGGAATAGCATACAGATAAGGAAACTAAAATATAGACAGGTGACTTATCTATGGTCTGCACTCCAAACTACCTGCTGCCTTATGAACTAAAGCTATCTATCTAAGGCAAGGGGAGATATAACACAATTATAGACTAAGTCTTTGATCCATCTCTGGTCCATTGCCTATGTTGGAAATCTCAGCTAGTTAATCATAGTATGTTTTACCTTCCCCATCTTTCCACCACATTAGCTCCTGCCTTTCCCCCACCCTATTTCTGAATTATTCCCACTCCCACTGTTGGGATTTCATCTCCTCCTCCCCTTTCCTCATACCTCCAGATTTAGTTCTTGGCTTCAGAAATTGAAACATTAAAACTGATCAGATAAATCATGATCATGATACTGGTTTTGTGGTTGGAGGTTGCAAACATTGTCTTTCTGCAGCCTTAGAATTTGATTGGGATCTGGGAGACCCCCTTGACCAAAACCATCAGATACTGGCCCATCACATGTTACCTACTTAGATCTCTGCTCATCATTAAATTCACTTTTCTGCAAATACAGGGTCCTTGGTACATGGAAGAGACTCCAAAAGATAGATTTCTCATAGTCTTTTATCTTTTGATTTATTTCTCAAGCCCACACTTAGTTTGAGGTTAAAGAAAAAAGGCGGAAAAAGGGGGGCGGGATGAGGAGGGGTAGTGGCAGGGATAGAAGGAAGATCTATATTCAAAATTTCAGGATTCAGAGGCCAGCATGTGGTATGGTGATTAAGGGTGCTGAACTCCCAGATGACCGACTGAAGTTTGAGTCCTAGACCTGGTGGCTTGTGTTCTCACTTTCCCTCTCTCTCTTCCTTTTACTCTGTCCCTTTCTGGTCAAATGAAAATTAAAATAAATAGAATAAGTCACATCAAATAATTCTTTAACAAAAAAAATGGGGGATTTGGTGTCCACCTCAATGCCTGTGGAGTGATGAGGTAGTTAGAGAGGCCCATGTGTAACCCAACATTCTTTCCACCCTCAGGTTCCTTGGAGATCTCTTGATCTCACTTTATGTTTGAGGTAGACAGGATCACAGCATCCAGTGTTATGGCTCCAGGCATAATTCCAACATCTGAGAACATTTTCCTCCCAGATATTTAATTTCCCCTTCTAGCTGTTTTACCACTGGGGCCCTAAACACACTTCACAACTCTATCTACCACATCATCTTAGCCTCTTTTGCAAGTCTTTTAATATCCATTGGAAAATAATACTGTCTTTGATTCTGAGGCAAATCCCTCACACTTCTTCCCTTGTTTCTAATTAGCAGTATTTCTGCGGTAATTAAGATGAGAGCAGCTCCTCCGTTCTGCAGCATTTTCAATTCAGAGAGAAAGAAAAATACAATAACACTAAGTGTGTCTAAGAATGACTCTGTTCACTGACTTGACTGTATTTGAATAATCTTAATGCATCTTAAATCACACATATGCTCATATGTGCATAAATGCACACATGTTTATATATACATATATACAACATGCTCATGCACATATATACCTGTGCATGCTTATGCATATACACACACAGAACAGTTACCCATTTCTGACTAAAACAGGATTCAGAATGCCCTAATGGAAATACTGTCATTCTGTGGGCAGAACAAATGCATCATCTTAAACTCTAGGCATCCTACAAAATGAACACTCTCAGCAGGCTGAGTGCCTGTGAAAAATAGTCTCAGAGGATGCCTCCTTCCTCTCACTGGATGGCTAGAAATGGGCACATTTTCTCTCTGGTCAAACACCCAGGGACATGGCATTTTCAAGACTCTTTAAACACCGCTGAATATGTCCACCCGGCATTAGATTTCGCTCTTACTTAGTAGGGAGGGGAGTCAAGCTCTGTATTGCCAAACAAAATCGAATGCTGCAGGCTGAGCCAAGTGCCGATGGTGCTATAGTTTTCATCGTAGAGATGGCACTCCTATGTTTAAGTTCTGGGTGTGTGTATGAGGGTACACATACATGCTCACATGTACTCCTAAGAGATTAACAAAAAGATGTTTTGTATGTCAAGAGAGAGACTCCATGGATTTGTGATTTCTTAAAATCTAAGTATATTTTGACGCCAGTGCTCATTACAGTTCAAGAAAAGAGCTCTTGCTTGTGGTTTTATGTGAGTGTGTTTATTTTTCAAGGATTTGACAGATAGCATAGGGCTTTATTTGCTTGGAAATTGTAATTATTTCAGGCAATTTGGTAATTATTTCTCCTGTAGCTAGTTACTTTCTGCCTCCTCAAGCAGCATTGTGTTTGCCAGGGGCTGGGACTGTATATAATTTGGTAATAAGGCTACAGGCATGGCCTTTGGGGGCTGCTGATCCTGCTGAGAATAGGCTCCTGGAGGCATAATTCCTCTGGCCCCCAGACCTGAGCATGTTCACTTCTGGGATGACTGAGCTGCTGAGTAGAATGTTTCTCTTTGTATTGGTTCTTTCTTTCACTGTGAAATCCAGAATTCTTCCATTCCCATGCCTGTCCAATCATAAAACCTATCAGGAATTAGAGCTAAATGATCCTTAAACAGTATCTTATTCAACCTTTCATTTTATAGATGAAGAATTTGAGACTCAGAGTGGATGGTTCCAAGACCACCCAGCAGTTGAGAAGGTCTGAACTGACCTGGAACACAAATCTCTACTCTCAAGCCAGTGCTCCTTTCTGCTCCATATCTGACCTCATTCTCTAGTTAAGTTACTGCTGCTGAATTCCTAAGGACTGAGAATACACTTGGTGACAAGCTCAAGGGAGCCACCAAGGAGAGGGAATGGTTAGAAACCAAATGAGGCAATATATGGAGAGAACTTTGCACAGTGCCTGACCCAGGGGAGGGGGTTCATGAGTTCCTTCTTCCTTTCCCCTTTCTCTACCTTTCCTTATGGATATGCATAGAAAGAAAAATCTCAGATACGTCCATTAGTCAATCTCTTGCAGGTGTCAGGAGGAGCGCTAATGAACAATGCCCCTTACTCCTTTAACAGCACAATTTCTAGTTCCATGAAAACCTCCAAGGCCAGGTCCACACCTGGAAGAACCTCCCTGGAATTCTATGAAGGCGTCATTGCCCTGTGCTGCCCTCTGTTCCAGAGCATTTGGTGAATTTGTGGCTTACCCATGTGTCTGACTTATAAGGACTTTAGTGCTGACTCACCATCTGAAGAACAGAAAAAGCCACTTTCCCAGGTTTGGGCCAGAGATAGAGACACTTACAAAATGCAAAACTCAGCTGCAGTGAGGGAAGGATCACCAAAATTCACTGTGAACTGCTCATGTGGGGAAAACATGATCAAAGCTATTTGGTCTTAAACCCATTTTCTGAACTTACACAGGAACTTTATTTTCCAAAGAAAATGAAGTTAAAGTCCCCTGCTTTACTCTTAACCAAAATTCAGAGGCATAAAACCATGAGGAATCTAAAATAACTGACTTTAGTCATGCCTGAATTCATCCTTAAATCAGAGGATTTACCTAGAAGGTTCCTACTAACCTGACTTGTGTGACACCAAGTCCATCCCATCGATCATGCTGCCAGCTTTGTGCAAATCTGTTATGCATTGACTTGGAGTTTCTCTAGTCCCGATTCAAAGTAAGATGTATAGGCTGAGACACCCTGACCCTTTCCTGGGCACTTATAATAGAATAATGATATAAAAAGATTTGAAAATATGTTTTTCTAATTGGGAGCAGGCCAGGGCTACAATTAGAGTTGTTTCTGTGCCCCTTTGCAAATATATTTCCAAATAAGAAGTCTCACATTCTTTCTTGTATGTAATGGAATACAAGGCCATTCTGAAGTTAGGCTCTCTGGCTACTAGGGCTGTCATCCTTTGGCTTTAGCCTAAGCTCCTTGCCTTTTGATGCTTTCTGTCCTCCTCAAGAGAAGGCAAAGAACCTACAGCACCAATTGAATATACCCAGTTGGCTGGTAGGCAGCCTTACCCACATATAGCATAAAAATAAATGATTCCCATGGAGAATAAAATGCACTCAAATGGACAAAGGACTGGTATAGAACCAAGCCTGATATTAGCATACATTTTTTCTCCTTTTCTAAATTCACCTTGTATCTAACTACCTTCCAACAAATACTCTCTCTTTAAGTTCTGTGAAAACAGAACTTTTTCTGGCAAACATTCCAGCATAGCTTGTCCCCATACCACACAGGACCCTGTTATCCACAATGGCTGCTCAGTTAGCCTGGGTACCCCAGGAATACTCATCTTTGCAGAACACTGTTGTGCTATTTTTTGTCTGTTTTTTTTTTCTCCTTCTTAGTCTCAGCTGTGCTTGTGCTTACACACGTGGATCTGACTCCTCTGTAACTCTCTCCCACAGTACATAGGGAAGATATTTGCTCTCCTGTGTCAGCACAGTACCCTTCCTGGGGAAGACAATCAAAACTGGACTCCAGTGATTCTTCCTTGCTAGTGGTCATGCCCTTGTGCAATCTCTACACCTTGAATGTGGGAAGGACCTGTGATGTCCTTCTAACCAACAGCATATATCAGAAGTGATGGGATGTCACTTTTTAGTTAGGTTACACAGACTGTGAGATCTTCCTATTGGTCTTTTTCCTCCCTTGCTGTTTCTGATGAAGAAAGCAGCCACATTGGGAAGGCTCAAGACACACAGAACTAAAGATGGCCACTACTGACAATTACAGGCAGTCTCCAGCAGACAGCCACCTAGCAAGAAACTGGGGCCCTCAGCTCAACAGGCCAGCAAAAACTGAATTCTGCTAACAGCCACATGAGACTGGAAGTGCAACTCCCCTCAGCTGAGTCTTGAGAAGAGACCACACCCCTAGCTAACACCTTGACTGCAGCTTCAGATGTGACCCTACACTAGAGGAACCTACTAAGCCATGTCTGGGCTACACACCCACAGAACTATGAGTTAATAAATGTGTGTTGTTTCGAGCTGCTAAGTTTGTGATACTATTACTTATAAGAGTAGATAACTAGTACAATTCATGCCTAACATCCATTAATATGACTGGTCAGTGTTTCTAACAAAGCCTTTTATATTCAACAAAGTGTGAGAACAATCCACATCTGCTGCAACCTTCCTTTCTTTCAAAAGTTCCTCTCTTCAGCACCTTGGACAGTACATCCACCCCGTACTTCACTCTGACAGTATTGAGAAGTCTGGTGTCATAGAAGATAGTCATTATAGAAGACAGTTCTTCCTTTATTGTTTTATACATATGTGACACTTATTATGTGCTATTTACTATCCTATAATTCGTGTGATTCATTAAAATTATTCCTTACAGTAATACTATTAGGTCAGTACTATTATTATCTGCTTTTAAATAGGAGAAAGCTGAAGCTCAGAAGTTAAACAACTTTCCAAGAACAAGTAAGCATCAGACAGACTTTAACTCCATCTAACTCAAAGTCATATCTAGAACCACCATGAGGTATTGCTTCAATCTTGTTAGAAAGCTCTTCTTTATGTTAAACCAAACTCTTCTTTCTTCTAATACCTACTCATTAATCCCTTGGGATCTTTTACAAAGTGAAAATTCAATTTCTCTTCCACAGAAAAAATTCTGAAATGTTTAAAGTTGTTACCATGTATCCCCTTTTTCTTCTATCTCATGACCTTTTTTTAAAGGCACATCCTTTAAAATGCATTATGGATAGGAATGAATAGGTAGAACACAGAGGAATTTTAAGCCAATGAAACTATCCTGTATGATACTATAATGGACAAATGTCATTTTACATTTGGCCAGACCTGTAAAATATACAACACCAAGAGCCAGCCAACCATGATGTGAACTGTTGACTCTGGGTCATAATGATACATCAATGTAGGTTCATCAGTTATAACAAATGCACCACTGAGGTGGGAATGTTGAAAATGGGGAATTATTTGCATGTGTGGGGTCTGAGAATATATGGGAAATCTCTGTAACTTACAGAAATTGAGGGCAGCCTCTGGCAGACAGTTTGACAAGATCTTGACATCAATCTAAAACTACCCTAAGAAAGAGTCTATTTTTGAAAAAAAGTTCTAAAAGGACAAACAAACAAACAAAAACAAAAACAAAAAACAAAGAAAGTCATCTATGGAGAATGGGAGAAACTGTTTACTGGTGTGTGGCTTTTTCTGGAATGTTAGAAATGTTGGGTGTAGATAAAGTTAGAGGTTACAGAACATTGTGAATCTATTGGGTTGTCAGAAAAGTCATGACATATTTTTTCATGTTTTTCTATGCAAAAATGCATCACCACTTTTCTGATGATCCAATTGACCCAATATTAAATGCGACTGAATTACCCATTTTAAAGTGGTTGATTTTATGTTATGTGAATTTTACCTTGACACTTTTTAAAAATTGGCCAGAGGTACATGTGCTAGTTGGAAAGAGACAGAGAGAGAGAGAGACAGAAAGAGAGAGAGAGAAAGTTAGGAAGCATTCCCCTCATGGGGGATAATCATGCCACAATCCCTTCTCCTCCTTTTTTCTCTCCTTTTGGGATTTTGGACACACATAAACAGGCACTCTGCATGTTTCTAAAGCCACTGGCCAGGACTTAAACCCTGCAGTCAGTCATGTGAGATCCAACTACCTTATTACCATGCCATGGGCTAGTGCCTATACATTTTTAAAACCCTCCTCAAAGTGTATTATGGATGGTTTAAAAATAGAAAATAGTATACAGATTGAAATAACATGGCCTCATATGCCCAACTCCCAGCTTAAGAAATGAAATGTTGTGTTGGGACCAGCAGTTCGCGTAATGGCTATGTCGCTGGACTCCCATGTAGTCAATCGTGGATCGAGTCCCAGACCCACTGGCTTAAACTCACACCAAGTGAGTGTGCGTGCGTGCCCAAGAGGCCAAAAGGAGAATGGAGAAGAAGGGATTGCAGCATGGCCATCTCCCCTGGGGGGTGATTTCTCACTTTCTGTCTCTCTGCCTCTCTGTCTTTCTGGCGAGCACATGCGCCCTGTAGCAAAAATCTCTCAAAAAAAAAAAAAAAAAAGAAATAAAATATTGTGAACAGAAAAAAAGACCCTATTTTTTCATTAGATACTGCCGGGCTATTCCTTTGCACCAAGAATTAATCATGACCTAGGACTTGGCAGTTCTCACTTAAATGAATGTCCTTATTACTTGACGTGTTACATACATATCACTGAATAATAAAGGGCATTGCTATGCATATTTTTAGATGTAAATAAATGCTCTCAGACTGTTGGTATTCCAATTGAACTTTCTTATTCCTTTTTTTTTTTAAAGCTTTTTTTGCCATAGGGCTTGTGTGCTTGTCAGACAGAGACAGAGAGAGAGAGAAAGTGAGAAATCACCCCCAAGGGGAGGTAGCCATGCCACAATCCCTTCTCCTCTATTCTCCTCTAGAAATTTCAGGTTCACTATGCACACATGCCTGGTGTGATTTTCAAGTCATTGGATCTAGGCTCAGACCACAGTAGGCCATGTGGTGTCCAATGCGTTAACCACCATGCCACTTGCTGGCCTCCTTGTTCCATTTTAATTTTGTTTGTGAGATTCATAAATATGCTACATTTTCTCTAGTCATTCTCCAGTTTATGAACATTCAGGTGACTTTGTTCACAACCATCACTGTGTTTTCTCGTGCACAGGTGCACAAAGTTTTTTAGGTTCTGTATCTAGGAATAATTTTAGATTCATCAGGTGTTGACTGGTTACTCTCACAACAAAGTCACTGTTGTGTTTACCTATCCTGGAGAAACTCTGGCTTGTTATGGACACTTCTCCAAGAAAACAAAATGGTTTCTTCCTTTGTTCTGGGCAGAACGCCTCTGCCAGTGCTTTGAGAGTGTAGGAAATGTTTTAACAACCTTATAGGCTGTAATCTGCATTGATGTTTTACTCAGACAGTAATCCCTAAGTACTTTTCATATGAATTACTCTTAAACCAGGGACCCAAAAATCTGTACTTGCTCAGATGATCTTTTGTAACTCAAAGTACAAACTTTAATTCTACTATTGAATTTCACCTTGTTAGTTCTCACCATTCCTGCGATCCATAGAAATATTTTGGATCCTGGCTCTGGTATTCCATCTACAAATTTGATAAGCATGCTCTTTGTATCTTCATCTAGACCCTTGATAAAATAGGACAGAGGGAAAGGATGAAGCCCACCAATGTACTATGACTGTTCCCACAATGTTGATGGAACCTACTGCTGGTCCAGCTGATCAACTAATCATGGTGCTAGCTCACTTTATTTCCCATTCAGTCCACAAGAATATCAAAGCAAACTCCATCAAGAGCCTTGCCATTTCTACAGTATTCAGCTTATTTACATATCATCAATCCGGTAAAAAAAAAATGGAAATGGGATTCCACTTAATATGCCTGTCCTCAGTGAATTCATATTAGCTTTGAATGATCGCTACTGCCTTTCCTAGATCCTATAGACCATTTGAACAGTAATTCATCTTAGAATTGTTATGATGATTAATATCAAATTCACCAGGCTATACAATCAGGAATTCCTTTTCTATGAGAATCTAAATTTCTATCATCTCTAGTCTTTTAGTCTCTTTCTCTTAACCATTACTAAATTATGATTTTATGAGGATGTACATGAGTTTGTGTTTTTTTAATATGGCATGAAACTTGTGCTTGGAGAAAACTTTTACATTTTTTTAATTGCCAAAGGACATATGCTTGCCACAGAGACAGAGAGAGAAAGAGAGAAAGAAAGAAAACAGCCCCCACCCTGTAAGGCATGGTCACTCCACAATCCCTTCTCCTCCATTTCCTCATCCTGTGGGGGTGTTGGGCACACATGCACATGCATTTAGAATGTTTTCAACCTCTGGGGCAGGATTAGCATCACAGTCAGCAATGTGGGAACCAGCTTCTTTAACCTTTAGGCTATAGGGAAGCCCTGGGAACTTTTAAAGCCTCTAGGTGAACACTAACGGTTGTTTATCCAGCTGGAGTTTCAAGATCATTTTAACAATATTGATTCTACTCTTTTCTGTTGAAAGGTCTTGCCTTTTGGTAAAGAAACAAAGTACTTGAGTGGTTCTCCTTTCTCTTCTCATCTTTAACCTTGCACCATGTTCCCCAAGCAGTGAGCCTGCCTCTTCTTGTTCTTCTAGTTCTGAACATAGCTACTATAAGCTTTTTGTTGTCTCTGGCATTTTTTTCTAAAGCTTCTGCTCATTCTGAGCTTCAGCCTTCCTGGCACTGTTCTTACAGCTTACGATACTCTTCCGTTTGTCCTTGATTATGTGTTTCTCTTTCCATATTTTGTACATGGCCTCTTAATATGTACATTCATCAGGAGAGGTCTGGGTAGCTTTCCTGATACTTCAGAGTACTACCTCATTTTCCCCATCTCTTTTCAAAAACAGTACTATTGCTTATCTAACTCAAAAGAGGATAAAAGGGATGCAACAGTGAAACAATGGGAAAGCAGCATAGATATTTCCTGACATTCATCTCCTTCCATGCCAGCCCCACTTCCTCTGGCGGGTTGTTTCCTCCATTTTTCTACCCCCCCCCCTTTTTATTTTTTCTGGAGAGGTTTTTGCTATAGGGCACGTGCACTCGCTGGAAAGATAGAGAGAGACAGAGAGATAGAAAGCAAGAAATCACCGCCCCCCCCAGGGGGGATGGCCACACCGCAATCCCTTCTCCTCCATTCTCCTCTTGGGATTTTGGGCACGCATGCACATGCGCCTGGCGTGAGTTTAAGCCACCATGTCCAGGACTCAAACTATAGTCCACTACATGGGAGACCAGCGACATAGCCATTATGCTAACTGCTGGTCCCTCTATCCCTTTTTCTCATGGAGGAGAATGATGTCAGTTTCCTTCTGATTAGAAGGAAACCATGGATTTACGCTTGCAAAGGACTTTTAGATCTCCCTGAGGTTTTCGGTCCCTTGATACATAGGGTTTTATGTACAACAGTTGCTCATGGAATTTCATATTATTCAGCTTAAGCCTAAATCAGCACCTGTTTTCCGAGGACAAAACCACAGAAGTCATCAAACTCTATTGCATTCAGACCTTAAAGAGTTGATAAAATCTGTAATGTGAAATATCGGGGATACATCTACGAAAAGAAGCTGCTTGAAACTACCTGCTGTTCATTTCTTCCCAGATTAGAACCAGGTCTTTTCTATATGGCTTAGCATGTGTAATGTTGCAATATAGAATCTTTTACATTGGAGACCTGAGAGACCTTGGCCCCTAGTCTGTTTTCTCTAGTTTTCAGTGGCCATGATCCCTTGGCAAGAATATTAGAATAGACCAGCTAAGCTGAGGACCACTCCTAGCATATCGCAAACTCTTTCTCTGTCCCGCACCACATGTCCAGCCCTGACATATGAGAACAATGATGTGACTTTCTGTCATCCTCAGTGGAAGAGCAATGACAGTTAATGATTTAATCTATTGCAAGTCTGCTTGACAAAACAAGAAGCGATACATAATATTTTGAGGTATGTGATTCTGCACGTATCTAGTAGCTGCTCCTTTTATACAAGCTAATATAAACATTTATATTAATATAAAATACATGCTATATTTCTTTTCTCACTGTCTAAATTTTTCTGGTCCATTTCCCCCTACTGGTGACGAAGCTTGATTAAGATTTTATAAATTTAGAGGCTGCCATGTTCTCTACCCACATCTGCTGCCTTCATCGTTAAGAAATGCCCAATTCAGATACATTTATATGTCCAACCCCCTCATACAGTTAGTGATCCCTAAGTGCTAAACAGATTTGTCCTGGACTTGGAGTCTGAGCCGGTGGAGCGAGGCTTAGATAATTTAAGTGCCTCTTATAACAGAAGGCAACTGGAATTCAATAGAGATAAATGTAAAATATTGAACTGGGGAACTGAACCATCAGCAGGGCAGCATTCTAAATGGGAAGGTTATGGCCGAATGACTAAGCAGGGGAGAACACACAACACACCTAAGGAATTCCTGCAGAAATACAAGTGCCTGGTGGGCTCTGCATAGTAAAAGAGCCAGGATGTTGCAGAACTGCATGGCCAGAGGAGAGCCGTTGGGGTTCAGTGGAAGCTGCTGCTGGGAAGTCTCCCTCTTGGTGCAGACTGGCTGGCAAGGGATGGGATTTGGCTGGGAGGTAAAGCTGCCAGCGTTCAGCTGTTGTCATGAGGAGTCAATTTTGCTTTTCTCTGCCAGGCCTCAAATGCCGGAAGTAAAACATCTAATGATAACCTGAGGCGTTGGCTGTGTCTACAAGAAAAAACAACCCAGTAACCAGAAAACAACAACTACAACAACAAGAGCCACTCAGTTGGTTAATTCAATCAAATGACTGGCCCAATTCCATGAAGTAATCAATAGAATCAGTTGTTTGGCCAAATAAGCAGGCCAAATCAAGGAGCCTGATCTATCCCTTTGCCCCACAGAGAGTCAGCCAAACGAGGCAGTGCATCAGAGCACAAAAGGCTGTCTTGGGTGTCTGCAAATCTTCGCAGGGTCCATGACGTGGCATGGGCCTCAGCTATGTCTGACAGGGGTCTCTCGTTTCATCTTTTAAAATATGTTTTCATAGAATTAATGAAAGGACAATAACTTGCTCCTTAGCCTGACCACACCAGGAAAAGAAAAGGGGAATGAAAAAAAGCCAGAAAAAGGCAAATAGATGGGGCCAGTCCATGGTCCGGTAGTTAAGCAGCTGGATCCCAATGGCTGATTGTATGGTTATAGCCTGAAAAACACACTGGGTACATGTACATGCATGTTCAATATCCCAAAAGAAAAGAAGGGAGAGATGGAGTAGAAGGATTGTTGTGTGATCATGCCTATGGGGAATGAGGTGCATTCTCTCTCTCTCTCTCTCTCTCTCTCTCTTTCTCTCTCTCTCTCTCTTTCTGTGAGTGCATGTACGCTCTGGCAAAATTTAAAAAGAAAGCCACAAAAGGCAAATGGATGAACATAGGCTATGATTACACAAATTTTCTAAATGCTCAAAAATTTCTTGGTACACAAACATCACTTGCGCTGTTTTCTGGACAAGTTTCACCAACATTTAGCAACCTAGTCATCCTCACCTAAGCACTCAGTCCCTACATGATGGTTTGTCTATTTGCCCCTCCGTTACCCAGCATTAAAAGACACACCAGCTGCTAGCCTTGAGGACAAAAGAGACAAGGCAAACATGATTTCTCCCTTTCTAGCCTACTTAAAGCCCCTTGAAAGTTCCCAGCCCCTAATGAAGAGAGCATCCATCAATTAAATGAGGACAGTTTTACAAAGCTCTATACAGTGTTGACATATATACTAAGTGCTTTTGGCCCGAGTTCCAAATCCACTGCTCTGTTTTGGCAGGGAACAACATGGAGGCTTCTGCTGGGAAACGCATTGCTGTTTGAATGCAGGAGCTGCAAGAGCTGTGAGTGTTGTATTGTCTACAGGAGTACCCTCCTGCCTGTTATTTTCTAATCAGTTACAAGCAAGTGGGCCCTTCCTGACATTTTGGCAAGGTGATAAAAGTTTCCTCTTACATCCCTGTGTTTCAGCCAAGTGCTTTCTCTAAGACTCATGTCACCCTTTTCCAAAGTTCACAAAACCCTCTTAAAGAACTGGGTTTGTTTGCTCTGCCTTGTCACTTCAGAGATTGGTAAGCACTGAATCCTTATTTTTTATTTTAACTTATGTAATTTCTTCACGGACAAGAGAGACAGATAAAGAGAAGAGACAGCACTCCTACAGGGTCTTAATACCATGATACCCGCCCCCGCCCCCAGCTCCAGTCATCCCTGGATCATGAGCATGTGTGTTCCCTATATATTCAGGGAGGTCTTTGGACTTGAACTGGGAACCTTTCCATATGGGATTGCCTCACGGAACATCATGTTTTACTACTGTGTTACCATCTGGCTCCTCAGTCATTCTTAAGGCCAGAGTCACAATAAGCTTCTCACCAGAGAATCAGTTGTTGATTTAGACAAAGATTAGTAAAAAGCACAATTATTACCATTAAAGGTGCTCTCAAGGAGACTTGTATATATCAGTAAGCCAAGTAGGAAAAAGCCCGTCTCTGTTCTCCAAGTCCCCAACATATTCAAGGCTCTTGGAAGCTCATGAAATATGAAATGCTCCTGCCTTTTCCCTCTCAGAGCCCCTGCCTCCTCCCTCCTGCCACCTGCCCTGTCCCTTGTCCACAGGCTGCCTTACCACTGGGAGGTAGGTGCTGCAGTTGCGAGGTGGTCCCTTGGGCTTCCTCTTTCCTTAGTGCTCAGCTGTCATGCTTTTCAGGCCTTTCGTGGTTTACAGGATGGTAGAGAAAGCTCTCATCAAGAGCTTTAGGAAATCTCGTAAGTAGTGGTTCTTTATTAATCCACTTAATCAGTAAATTACATAATTAATATATCAAATGGTACCTAGAGGCCCAGCATCTTTAAAAAGAGTTTTGTATTGGTTGCCTGTTTTGATGCTGATTTCACTCATTCCTCCTCAGATTTCCATATTGCAGGGGCTTAATGGTGCAATTTGGTTTAAAGGAGGGGCTTAGGGAACACCCTAAGAGATTAAATGTTTATTTGGAGCGGCTTTTTTTCCTTTTTTTTTTTTTTTTTTTTTTTTTGAGAGGTTTTTGTTATAGGGCTCATGTGCTCACCAGAAAGACAGAGAGAGACAGAGAGAAAGAAAGCACGAAATCATCCCCCAGGGGGGATGGCTATGCCACAATCCCTTCTCCTCCATTTTCCTCTTGGGATCTTGGGCACGCACGCACTCACACCCGGCATGAGCTTAATCCACCAGGTCTGAGACTTGAACCACGGTTAACTACATGGGAGTCTAGTGACAGAGCCATTACGCTAACTGCTGGTCCCTGGAGCAGCTTTTTGAGAGGAGAGGTTGGATGGATATTGGGCTGCTCTGGAATACTCCTGTGCATGGATTTCTGAATGCTCCTGCTTTTTTGCTGTTGTATATCAGACTCTAGGAAACCAGACAGCTTTGAGAAAGTGTCTCTCTCTCATTTTCTCTTCCTCTGCCCACTTCTTGTTCTACCCTTGCTTTTTGCTTCCATGTACACCCTTGCCCTTTCCCCCATTACTAACTTGTTTCAAAATCTGTTCTCTTATTCTCAACAGCATGACGACTTGCTGGAAGGCCTGCCCCAGGGACTGCCATAAAACCAGAATTATGATGCCACATCTAAGGCTAACTGCTGAGATCACTTTTCTAGTTGGAGAGCAACTTTTTTTTAGATGGTTCAACCCATAAAGAACTCTGGATATTAACAGAATCACAAAAGCGTTGCTTTGTTTTCCTTTTCATAATTCAGAACAAACAGGATGAGCCTCCCAAGTAAGACATTTTGTTTCTGGGGGTGCTGTCTTTCTAAGAATAGGTGAGAAATTATCACTTCTTTTTGGAGTTGTACTCTCTTTTTTCCTCTACCCCCAACCCCACTGGAAGTGATGTTGCTGAGTGAAAATGGTGAGTCTGTGAACAAGGTCAGACAAACCAGTGAAGGACGAAAAACGATGGATTGACCTTTATAAATATACAGTATTAGATTTGAAAGGGCTTGAACTTGGAAGCCATAGCAGAGAGTAAAGGCATTGAATAATAATACTACCCACTGGAGCAACTCCATATAGGCAAGCTATTTCTCATTGATATCTGACCTTGGAAAATGTCCTCCCAGGAGCCACTGAGTGAGGGGGCAGGGAAAAGGAACTCTCATACACTGATGGCATTAATATTTTGGAGCGCAATTGGGCAATATCTATCAAAATCTTCAAAAACACACATCCACTTTGACCCAGTGTTTGCTTCTAGGACTTTGTCCTCAGAAAGCACAAAGGAAGTGCCCAGGTATGTAGGTAAGGGGTTTACTCAGAACCCTGTTCGAGATACTGAAGAACAAAAAAACAATCTAAGTGTCCAATAATAGGAGTTTGGTTAAATAAACACAGTATATCATACAATGGAACACCATGAAACTCTTAAAGAAGGAATTATATTTGGTGATATATTCATAGGATATTGCTGAGTGAAGGGTGGGAGTCAGGAGTGATGTGAATGTAAATTGGACCCACATCTTGCCCTCAGAAGGTTTATAGTCTCAAAGGGGATGGAAAACAAAGAATCTTGAAAAACTTTTGAAAGTAAAGAGAATTAGACCATGATTGGTTATTTTGTTTGGCTTCCACAGCACTCCTTGTTGTTTTATACAAGTTTCAAATTACTCAGCCTCAAGCAGAGCAGGAAGAAAATAAAGAAGACTACATTTGGTTGGGAACATATCGCTGAATAATCGAGAGTTCATTACGACTCTTAGTACATCAAAATCCAATTAATTCATTAACTCTGCACTTGCGTTTTCATTCTTTTCCCCCTGGCTGCCAGCCTTTTACCCTATGATGTGGTTTATTAGCAACCCCCAAACAGGGTGAGTAGGGGAAATAAAAAGGAGATAAAATCCAAATGAATCAATTTCGCTACTTGTTAACCGCGATGGCCTAGTACGTGGTGAAGGCAGGGAGGAAGGCTAACAACACAGTGTTTGGGTGGCTCCAATCAGGCCCTGGCTGACAGCACAGTGTGCTAGCACTCATTTCACCCTTGCGATGGCTGTTGCATGGGTACTAAACAAGGGAATCTGCTTCTAGTCCTTGGAGTTGAAGGCCTGAGACCAAATGCTCCAGATTTCCCAGACTTCCATTAACAATGAGAAGTCAGCCAGAAGGGGAGCTTCCTCTTCTGGGTCTCCACGACCAAGTTCTCTTCCAAAATGTGACTCCTGGCTACTATAGTGGCACAGCAATAACACAACACTCCTCCATGCTGAAGCCTCATGGAAAGGTTCCAGGTGTGTGTCCTGAGGTCTGCCTGTACACACCGGGTGCACATGTGAATTTATGATTCTGGCTGGCTGCGGTTTCAGGTGGATTGCAGCATGAAGACCCTGTTAGGGGTGCCCCTCGGTCTCTGAAGAAATAACTAAATAAAAGACAAAGTGACTTCTACTGTCCCAATGAGGTCTTTGAGTGCTATCAGTTAAGAAGCCATGTACATGGCAGATGTAAGACAACAGTGAGTGAGGCATGCTCAAGTTCCAATCTCCCAGATTCAATCAACATCATAGCTATTGTCTACCCCATCCTGCCACCATCCTTTACTCACTTGAATAATAAAGATCTACATTTCTTCCACCACAAGAAGAAAACGAATCTGATAACTTAGGCCCTGAAACAGCTATTTTTCAAAGTGTTCTTTACAGAATAGAAATAGAAATAGAATGCATGAAATCATGTTCACAGCTACTGCCCCTATTGAAACGGGGCATCTTTTCTGTCACCAGCCCCCAGGGTCTTCTATTCTTCACAAAACCATTACTTAATTTTCTGTCCTGTTTCTCTCAGCCAAAGTTGCATTCTTTTATGCTCCCACAAGGTTTGTAAGATGCCTACAGACATTGGCCTCTTATTATTCTTCCTATCAAGCAATAGCATGAAAATTTTAACCTCAGATCTCCCCTAAATGACTTGCATAGGTAATTACGTTTATTTATATTTAGAACAATATTTAAGTATAAATTCCCTGAGAGGAAGAACCTGGAGTGTGTGCCTTGGAGAAGGAGTTGTGTCCTAGGCTGACATTTTCAGGGCACCAGGTGCCAAGTGGGCAGCTGAGAGCTTCACTGCTGGCTGATGGGCTCAGATGTGTACAATGATGTTCCAACCTAGCCTGAAACACCTGAGCACTTGCCTCTCCACCCAGGAGCTCTTCCAATAATTTACTTACAGGGAACATCCATGTGCCATCTCTCTGAGTGGTCTAGTCATGTACCTATTTAAAAATACCTCAAAGCCACAGCAAGGAGGAAACAATGGTTGCACCACCCATGGTACTGATACAGGTGTGGGAAACACATCTCTGTTGTGATGTCCATATCATATGGGAGGAGGAAGAAGGGCTAGGACCACAGGGGCCTAGGACCTAAGCTCATTTGCTTCTGCTATAAAATAGCAATGGGAGATGGCTCTTGGTGCAGTAGTAATACACTGCTCAAGCGAGAGACGCTGGAGTCCATGTAATGGCTGAGATTTGAATTCTTGGCCTGGTTGGCCTGAAACATGTCTAGCATCCATGTGAGTGGCCAAGATTTGATGAGCTGGAGATCTGGAGAAAGGAATTGTGACATGATTAAACTTATGGAGGGTGCTCCTCTCTCTTCCATCTTTCTCACTCTCACATGCGTATGTATATATTTTATCATAAATAAAGGAGAAAAGGTTTTTTTTTTTTTTTTTTTTTTTTTTGAGAGGTTTTTCGCTATAGGGCGCGTGCGCTCGCCAGACAGACAGAGAGAGACATAGAGACAGAAAGCGAGAAATCACCCCCCAGGGGGGATGGTCACGCCGCAATCCCTTCTCCTCCATTCTCCTCTCGGGATCTTGGGCACGCACGCACACGCGCCCGGCGTGAGTTTTTTTAAGCCACCGGGTCCGGGACACGAACCGCGGTCGACTACGTGGGAGTCCAGCGACATAGCCATTACGCTAACTGCTGGTTCCCAAGGTTTTTTTTTTTTAAAGGCAATAAAACAAGGGGATTTCTAAGGTCCTTCTTAGCCAATGATTCTAGAAATCTTTGATACTTCTATGTAAATGAAGTATGGATTTTTATTAGGGGCTTCTTCCAGTCTCATAATTCCTATGGTATGGCTAAAAGTATTGCGAGGAGAAAACGTGACTGGAGAAATTAATGATTGAAATACAGTTTGGTGGGGGCAGTAGGTGGTGCGGTGGGCCCTGGATTCCCACATGGCTGACTGCAGTTAAAGTCTCGGATCTGTTGGCTTGCTCTCTTACTTTCACTCTCTGTTTCTCTCTGTCTCTCTCTGATGAATGTGTGTACCTTATGGAAAATTTAAAAAATAATAAGAATAATAAATAAAATTAAATAAATACTTCTTTCAAAAAATTTAGTTTGGGTATTCCTTTATTTCGATGTTCCTGTTGCCCTAGGCCCCCAAACCAGGGAAAATAACAAGTTAGCATGAATATATGCAATAACATGCCCAAAAATGTTCAAGTTTCTTGTGTGAACTTACTTTCATATACTACAAACTCTCACATCCGACAGCCCTCGTATCCTCTCAAGGCTAAGCCCACTGTGGTCCTGGAGCAGAGTCCCACCCAAGTCCATCTGTGGTCCCACTCGGCACCTTCTCCAGAATTACTTTGCCTTTTCACTTACTGTTGCCCTTATTTAGTGAATATTTATTTAGCCATCTGAAGTCTGATGATGAATCAGTGCTGTCCTCTTTTCAAACAAACAAGCCTGACCTCTGGGTTTTCTTTTCCTTGTTAATAGCTACTTTCTAGCTGTTCTCTATAATTGTTTAAAGAGCTTTGGGTTCATGGAACAAGCCTGGTGGTGGGCATTGCTCAGCAATCAATTTGTCCTCTTAATAGCTTCATCCTATCCCACAGAGATGATCCTTTGCACTGTAAAAAAGTGCTCAGGTTTGAAATGGTCTCTGTCTCTTCTCATCCCTCAGACTCCTTTATACCCTTTATGTCTGCCTGTTTGTGCTACTTGCCATGCTCTCCTTCCCATTGGCCCTTCTGCTTTGATTTCACTCTCTGAGTGTCTGGAGCCTGTTATCTGGTGTATCCAGTCCTCTGCTTCTCAGCCAGTTCTGGATCGTGGCTGAGTCCCTGTAAGTTAGTCCATTTCTGTTCACAGTCTCTACTGAGAGGCACAGTGTAGAGAAGAGCAATGAGCAGGGGCTGAAGTTCACAGGGACACTCTTCTTGGGAACTTAAGACTCTTAAAGGAAGCCAGAAAGGCTTCTGGTAGATGAAATGGAGGGAGAGCAATTTCAGGCCTTGTCAAGAAGAAAGTGCTTGCCTTCATTTTGATGCTGAGACTTAGTAAAAGTTCCTTAAAAGGGTTTCCTCTCTCTTACCCTGTTAACTTTGTTTTTTTTTTTTTTAAGTAAAAAGCTTTTTTCTTTGGTCTCAGTACTTTTCTTCTATTTCCTGGCCAGAGACTGCCCAGAAATGGTCCTGAGCTGGCCATGCAAGAATGGAAATACAGCATTAAAAGTGAGGATGACAGAAGGCAGAGCCAGCCAACTGGTTGACCCTCTTGGGAGATGGTGAAACATCGCTATCATGAAGAAATTTGCAGCTCAATTTCACCTGCTGTGAATATTCCATTTTTCTCTTATTTAATTGGAGGCAAAATGTGTTGAACATGAGTGATGATGGCGTCTGCAGACAATTAGCTGCCTTCCTCCCCCCTCTTTCAGTCCAACCAGCCCACCGTGGCTGTCCTGTGCATGTGCATGCTCACAGCCTTCCACATTCTGTTCATAAGAGATCCAGTATTTCAATCCCCAAACATTTACTAAGGTCAGCTATGGTACTGAGCTGATGACAGATAAGCTGTATGTGACCACATCTCTGTTTTCAAGCAGCTTACAATATAATTGTGGGGACAAGACAGAGACAAATGAAACAAAGAAAACCAAGATAAAGCTGTATATCAGTCAGTGATGAAATTTGTGGTTTTTGCAGTCTTGTTTTGACCAGTACTCATAGAATTGTCAGCGATCGATAAAATGCTTGCTAGTGATATCAATATGTCATCAAAATTAATAGCACACCATGACCGAGCTCCATTTGCTCATTCACTCAACAAGTACTTATTAAGCACTTACTCTAATGATATTTTGTATTTGTAAAGAACTTTACAGGTTGCAAACACTTTCACAATCATTTGATTCTTATTAGGGAGGCAGGCTTATAGAAGATGAACAATGAGGCTCAGAAAAGGTAGGTGGTTTTCCCAAGGTTACCGAGTTCTGAAGCTGAGATCCAAGCTGTAGCTTCCTTAAGCCATCTGTCTCCTTTGCCAGCTCACTCTTTAAACTTAGCCATAAACAGTGAGGATAAGTTCGAGTCAACATGGCTAGCCCATGGTACAGGTGCCACTTCTGACTCCATGCACTACCCACCCTCTGCCTCATATGCAGTTATGGATAGAAAGGTTCTCCCTCAAGTCTTAAAATCAGGGATCTTTGGAATTCCATTCATAAGTCTTATATGGATGTGCACACACATTTTTCTGGCCCTTAATTCTGCTTCTTTCAACTCTGACCTTTTGTGTGAAGAAGACCAAACTGCTGATTTGTGATCTTTGTGAATGTCTCCAGAGGCCCAGGATGAACTTTACAAACTCACCTCAATTTCAGACTGAGGTCAGGGTCATTTGCACAACTTTCCCTATCTTCTTTATCTCTCAACTCTGATTAAAATGATGATTGAGAACAGTTGGCTTGTAGAGAAGGAAGAGGCAGGGAGTTAGGTTTTGTATGATGCTAAAAGAGGGAACAGTTTTTATTACCATTTGGAGAAGGGGCATGTTTACGTATGTTTGTGTGTGTGTGTGTTCATGTGTAGGGTAGACATTGATATGAATGGATTTTATTACTTTATTCTATGTTATGGATGACTTACCAAAGGATTGTCATACCAATACACTCCTGCTACACACACAAGTTTACCAAAGGACAGGCATACCAAGACCACCCCCCCCCACACACACACACAAGCACACACAAGTCTTGGTGCCTTTCCAAGTGCCAAGGTTAAATTTCTCTTTTCTACTCTCCTATCTTCCTTCTTTCTTTTCCTCTTTCCCTTTCTTCCTTCCATTTCATCTATTTCTTCTTTTGTCTCTTTCTTCTTCTTTCCCTTTCTTTCATTTTTTTCCCTAAACTTTAATTTTTCCTTTGTCACAAATCTATTCTTCATAGCACAAATAACACCTTTGTAAAAGGTGTCATGAAAATTAATCTCTTCTAGACTCTTCTGTTAAAAAAACATTTAAAAAGCCATTCTCAATATATTAAGATACTTTAATTTTTTTAAAACTCTTTCCTAAACTGGAATATCTCTTTCCTCATGTGAAACCAGAATCTTTCCAGGTTTTCCAGTGAATACTCCTTATCTTACTTCTCTTACACAGTGAGGCTGAGTTGGTGTTGACATTTCTGGGGCACATGTGAATATCCCATTTTCATTGACATAAATTATTATTCATATTCATCTCCATTTAGAATTTTGGCACTGTCTCCTCTTAGATCTGACGTAGCTATAATCATGAATGGCTCTACTGACTGCATAGGTGACCCATCAAACACCTCAACCTCAAAAGGATTTACTTTCTCGCCTAAAAGCCTTTATTTCACAGTCCCTTCTGGAGATCCAGAACTTTGGCACCATTAAGGAAGCTATCATCACATGGGTCTGCTTCATCTTTAGAACTTTCACTGTGTCATATCACTATTGGATATGACAGCCTCCTCCCCTTCTTGCTCTTTCAGGTTCCACAAAATGGTATCAACCCAAATCTTCTTCCTCAATTGCCTTGTTTGGACTGATGAGTAATCATGATTATTTCATTTATTTAACAATTATTTCTTGCCAGCAGATGGCATAATGGTTATGTCCCTGGAATCCCATATAGTCAACTACAGTTCAAGTCCTGGACCCAGTGGCTTAAAACTCATGCCGGGTGTGTGTGTGTGTGTGTGTGTGTGTGTGTGTATGTGTGTGTGTCCAAAATCATGAGAGGAGAATGGAGGAGAAGGGATTGTGGTGTGGCCATCTTTCTGGAGGGTGATTTCTTGCTCTCTATCTCTCCAGCGAGCACATACACCTTATAGCAAGAATCTCTGGGAAAAAAAATATATTTCTTAAGGAACCTGAGTTAAGTACTGAGGATACTATGAAGAATATCATACCTGTTCTTGGAAATAGTTAGGTTTTTCAGTGACTGAGACTTCCTTCTTATATTTACTATCTAAAATCACATATAAAACTAGAAGAGATTCCAGTACATTAGTAGAGAATGGGCCCAAAGGAAAGAAATTGACAAATAATGTACCTCTTGAAATTCTCCTTGATATTATCCAAAGAGCACACAGAAGAGATATGACCTTGTTTGAGGTGAGTCACATTAGCCAATTGGTCAATTATAATGGGCATTATCATTAACCTGTGGTGTTTGTGCTGATTTCAAGTGCAAAAATGCAAGCATATTATAGGAAATTTAAAAAACAAAAATAATAAATTGAAGTATATATAATGTATATATAATATGTATATGTATATATTATATAATACCCATAATATATTATGTACAATACATATGTGTATTTTATAATATATTCCAACATCTGAAGTTATCTGTTTAACATTTTGATATATTCTCTTCCAATATGTTTGTTTCACTCCCAGCTTTCTCTAGAATTAAAAATCATCTATATACAGTCTTAGTGCCATATGATTACAGATCACATCTTTCCACTCTACTTGACCTCTGTCACCATGATTTTCAAGCTATTTTTTCTCTGGACCATGGATACATGCCTTAAGAAAAGGAGGCTTAATTTCAATAGTTTAAGTAAAGAAAGTTGACTATAAAATACCTTGTGATTCATCCTGGAGCCAAATGCATTTATATATCTTTTTGTTTCATTTGTTGGAAGTTTTTGGTGGTCCGAAGTGATCCTCTGATCTGCATGCCTGAGCAGGGGCAGACGACAGAGGTAATTCGTACTCCCTGTACTTGTGAAACAGTGTGTGTGAGTGTAGTTCAAAGAGCTCATGGAAAATAGAATGAAGGTATGGTTTGTTTAGGTGCAAAACAATTTTGAAATCCAAACATAGTTTCTTCATAATATGCATTTTCCATGAAGTTGTTGAAGTGCCAGTTTACATACATTCTTCAGTCCCTCTACTCCCTCCCTCTCTGACTTTGAATAGGGGGAATAAGTTTATGTCCCTGGAACCAGCTTTCTCTTTTGTATCACTGAAAGCTCTGTCCTTGCTGAGCTGTGAGCCCACCCTCCCTATAGTTTCCCTCTTCCCTGTCCAGGAAGCACAGAGGTTAGACATGGAGCTGTCACTGCAGCAGCCCAGAAGAGTAAGGTGGTATCTGAGTAATAAAGATCCTGCTGCTGTTTACTGAAGGGAGAAGGCCGGGCTCACCTAAGCAGAGTAAGATGGAAAGAAGTAACTGGAAAGTGGCTCGTCACACCTACCTAGCCTGACAGCCCGACAGGTGCGTTAGCAAATGCTACATTGTAAGGAATTGCAAGCTATTTTCTGCAAAGTGGGCAAAGACTCTGGGATTAACGACTGTACAACGTGATAGATATTGCTAAAGAAGGTCATAAATTATCAGCCATAAACCTGGCAAAGCTTATCCGATTGTATGATGCTATCTGGGGAGCTGGCAGCCTCCCAGCACAGGCTGAGAGAGGTGGGGCGAAGGCGGGGTTGGTGCAGAAGCTGGCGGTGCACACCACTGGCCATAGGGTACAGATGGTGGGCTTGGCAGGCACCCAGCATCGGAGGCTATAGAGGCAGCAGTGCACCAAACAGGCTCTGCCTTCTCTGAACTGCAGTCCTTGATCAGAAATGCTGGAAAAACCCAAATGGAAGACTTGGAAGACATGACTGGAAGAGGTCTCAGCCTTCTCCCTCCCTGGGTACAGGATGGATGGACATGAATCGTCAGATTAAATCCCAGTCATTTCTCGTTTTAGGCCTTGAAGAGGTGGTGGGAGGAAAGCCGGAAAGATTTCTTCCCAACTTCCTCTGCCAGGAATCTTAAGCCTTGTCAAGTATATCTAAACTGTGACTGCGACAAGAATTCTCAAGCCATGGCCATGGCTTTAGATGCTAACCATTCTCCAGGCAGTCTCCAGACCTGTCTTCACATTTCCCAAATCTTTTCTTTCCTCTCTATCTTGAGTCAAATCTTCTCCTTAACCTCTTCTTCTCTGTCACTGTGGTTTGGGGGAAAGGGATACAACAAAATAGGGGGAAAAGAAAGAAAAGGATAGAGGAAAAAGAGGGTCAAATGAAAGAAAAGGTGGGAGTAAGAATGGAACACAAGAAAGAAGCCGATGAAGCTGCCAAAAGAAGAATTGTACCCCCACCAAGGTTTTTTCCCCTGACTCCCACTACCAGGTATTGTATCAAACATGACACTGATTAACTACTAGTGGGAGATGTGCAGTGATGAAATATGGAACTACCTTCTGGCTTCTTCCCTTCCAGTATTACTTGTCACACAGACACACACACACACACTCACATACACACCAACCTTTTGTACACAGACTTTGTAGAAAGTGTCTACTCACCAGATAATGAACAGTCTCAAAAGATACTAGTACTCCTCCTTTCCTGTCTCTTTTAGGGTGCAGAAAACAATATGCTTGACCTTGTGTCTAAGGTCTGTGAAGCAGTGAAGGCATGGCCATGTTCTCCCAGGGGCCCGTCATCTACAGAGGCATAGAAGGCAAGACAAGGGCCAATAAAGCACACAAGCCCAACTCTGCCTCAAGGTCAAGGGCGGGAGCAAAGTTGGCCTTCAGCCTCGGCACACACTGAGTACCTAGTAAGTACCAAATGCTGTACCAGCTGTGACAGAGTCAGTGATAGACCTAGCACATCTTCAAGGAATTTGGTGGCAACGACACCCTTTGGAGAAGCCATTGGTGCCATTGACCAGATATTTCCAGCTCTCTTCCTTCTGAAGAGATGGCACTTTCTGGCCCTCTTACATTGAGCCATGTGGCTTGTGAGTGGAGGTGATCTATGTCATTTTCAGGACCAGCTCTATTTTATTGCCTGTGCAAGATCTTTCCATGCAAGATTCAAGTTGGTGGTAGTTCTATCAGCCTGAGTCCCTGAGTGGCTACAATAAGCAACGTGCAGGCTGACTTGCAAAAGACATATAGCATGAATGAAACATAAACCTTAATTGTTTTAATTCATTGAGAGCTCAGACACCTTTGTTACGATAGCTTAACCAAGCCTATCCTGACTGGTACACTCCTATCAGGAGTCACCACATGAATTGAAAATCTCCACTGTTCAAGGCCCTGTGCTAGGTGGTATGGGTAGAAATGAATATACACGAGTGCTAATTGCTACCTTCAGCCTGCCACAAGCTGGTTGAGAAGCTAAATTATGCACATGAGGAAGAACCAACCATAGCTTTAAGCACACAGTCTCTCAATACTGCAAGGGCTATGACAGGAGTGTTAGGACCGGCTAGTATGGGACAGAACTTGAATATGAACAAGACTCAAAGAAGGGAGAGAATGCCACAAGTTGGGAGGAAGACTTCAGGGACTTGAGTTGGGCCTTGAAGGATAGATTGGGTTTAGTGAGATAGACAGAGTGTATAGCATGTGGTTGAGAGAGAGGCTGAACCATGGGGACAGAGGAACTGTGCACCATATGCTTAGGGGCAGTAGGTACAATAGCTGTCCCCACACAGCACTAGGGAGACTTAATTCTAGGGACAGTGATGCTTGGTGGAACCAATTTGGTTCTGTGGGTACTTGTAGCACAGCCTTCCTTGTGCACCTGTGGGGGTGGAGGAAGAGTGGGGCCCAGTGGATAACCCAGGCTCACCCTGCCATCAGCTGCTAGTGGAGACCTTCTCATTTGAGGCTCTGTGTCTCCAGCCAGCAGCCATTCCCCCCACCCATTCCCTGCAGAAGGTAATAACCTGTCACCAGAGCAAATAAAGTCTGATTTACATGAAATTTAATGCTAAGCATTTTCCTTTATTCCCTGCCACTGCGGTTGCAGGATGGCAGCGCAGGCACAGCCGAGCCTGCTGCGTGCAGCAGCAGGATTTCACTGGGTAGGAGTTTAAAAAGAAATTACTTTTCTGAGACAGGACCTATTGCCCTGGGCAGAGGGGCTCAGCTCTTTCCTGAAGAAGATACAAAATCAGATGGGGGAAGTCTGAGGAGCAGGGAGAAGAGGAGAAAGTGTAGTTAGAAGTCCAGCCTGTATCCCTAAGCCCTGGTCTTTGATCTGTGCAGCCTCACCATGGCGGTGGCTTGAGTCTCATCAGGTTGCATCGGCATCACCCTCATGCACACCATGGCTATCAGCATGCATTGCCAATGACTAGAAATGTTCTCTGAGTACTAGCCATTCCTGTGCTAAGCACAGCAGCTACCAAACATGGCCCCTACCTCCACAAAATGTATAGTTAGTGATTTTTTTTTTTTTGAGAGGTTTTTGCTATAGGGCACATGCGCTCGCCAGACAAACAGAGAGAGACAGAGAGATAGAAAGCGAGAAATCACCCCCCAGGGGGCATGGCCATGCCGCAATCCCTTCTCCTCCTGGGATCTTGGGCATGCACACACACGCGCCTGGCGTGAGTTTTAAGCCACCGGGTCCGGGACTCGAACCGCGGTCGACTACATGGGAGTCCAGCGACATAGCCATTATGCTAACTGCTGATCCCTAGTTAGGGATTTTTAAAAGTAAGATTTTTCTCTGCCTCCATCACCAGTTCCACTTCATTACTCTAAGACTATAAATAACCTCCTGAACTTTCCTGTCCTTTGCTAATGATTACCTTTTTTTCACTTAGAATGTCTACATAAATCCTACCTACTTTTTGAGACCCTGCATAAATCCTACCTTATTTTTAAAGTTTATGTATTTCTTTCTTCCAGGAGAAGAGACAGAGAAAGAGAGAAAGAGGCATCATTAACAGGATCTCCATGCTGTGATCCACCCCCAGCCTTAGCCAGCCCTGATCATGGGCATACCCACGTATAGGGAAACCTCAGGACTCAAACATGGGACCTTCTCATGTGGCCCCAGCATTGTGGAGCATTGTGTTACTGCTACACCACTGCAGCTGATCATCTACCTTATTTTTGGAGACCTCATTTTTGGAGGTACTACCTCCACCATGAAGCCTTCTCCAACCCTCATACTGGGACCAGGCTTTCCTCCGGTGCTCCCAACTTATACTGATTACACCTTTATTTCAGTCCTCATCACTTCACTCTGTGTAAAGTAACTAAAGTATGGAGACGTGGTATTTTCCACCACTGGACTCTGTAAAGTCCTAAAAGGCCAGCATGAAAATTCTAGCAATCAGCAAACAAAGGCCATCCATTCTTATCCAACATGGTCCCTGGGGGGCTCTCTGTGTTCTCTCGTGCCATTTGAGGTATGATTAGGGACCTCTTGTTATTCTAATCTGTCAGGAAAAGGGAGTTTATGCAGGAGGCTAAGCATATAAAGAGGTAAGCTACAGAGAGCCTTGAATATCAGAATAGGGAGTCTGAATCTAATTCTAGAGGCAAAAGGGCCCAGGGAAGAACGTGGGGCAGTGCCTTCAATAATTCCCCCTACAGTTTTCTGGGCAGGCTGTGTTTTCAGTGATTGCTCTTCTCTGGCCTGGGGACCCCTGGCTCACCAGGTCTGGCAGTCAAGTCATTTTGTTTATTTATTTCACTTGTAAGCTTTTTGAAAATTCGCTTGTCTCCATCTTACCCCATGATATTTTGTTTCAGGGATCTCCTTGCCTAACACATAGGGGACACTCAATTACTTCCTGAGTGATTTATCCCAGGTCGTACTAGATGCCTGGGATGACTTTCCTTCAATCTCCATTAGGTATTTGACAACCTCACTACCCTTTGGTCAGCATGAGGTTAAGGGAGCAGGGGTACTGGGGATCATGGGGCTGGGAAGAAAGCTGGCAGCCATCACCCCAGCTGGACAGTGCAATGCACAGTGCTGTGTGCACAGTCTTTTCTATGGAGGGTCACATTAAGACTCTGTTTTCTGCATCTAGGTCATAGCCCTGTTCTATATATTGGCCTGTGCTGTACACTGTTCAGCTCTCAGTCTCATCAGAGCAGCTCCAGGAGGGAAATCTACTGCCCACATACTATATTCCAGGGCCTATAGAAAACCACTTCCATATTTTTCTGCAAGGGAAGATTATCCATACCATTGCCCATGCAGATAACTAGGGGCGGGTTGTCAATATTCCACATATTAACTGTGTGACCTTGAGCAGGTTATTTCACCTCCCTGAGCCTTGGCTTCCTCCTTTGTAATATAAGGGGGAAATTGCCTTGAAGAGCTGTGAGCAGGAAATGAAGACTCGCTCCCAGCTGGACGTGCTAGATGCACAATACAGGTTCACTTTTGCCATGGTCCACAGCAGAGGGTGTGTGGCTTAGACAGGCTTGCCCACAGTGGAGTCTAACAGGGGTCTCTTGTCAAATGTAGGAAGAGGGATGAAGGTGGGGTGGGCAGACCTTGCCAGGGGAGCCTGGAGAGGATGAAGTGAAAGCTAGAGCCAGAGAGGGAGGAGCAAAGGCAATTGAACTAGACAGATAACTAGATAATAGCAAGATGAAGGGGCTGATGGAGAAGGTAAACAAGATTGATAAAAGAGATTAAAAAGGAGGGGGAATCTAGGCACCACAGGCGAATATAAATAGACCAGAATATCAACGGGATAGATGCTGTGAATGGAAAGGGACTGTAAAACAGAACAGACAGAAAGTATAAACAGTGTAAATAGCCCAGTGGATAGAATATGAAAATGACACAGCAGCAGATAGACGGGAAGCAGAACTCAGATAGTCAGTCGCAAAACCACCAGCGGCAGGGAGAAGAGAAGAGTATTTCGCTGTGGGGATCTCAGATGAATGAGGAAAGGGAGAGTGGAGGGGGATCGGGGAACTGCAGCCCCACTTTGGTTTGCTGCTCTGGGCTCTGGTCCCTTATGGCTCAGATGATTTGGCTTAATGAGGAGATCCCTGGAGCTGAATTAGAATGAAAACAAATGGAAATCCTGTCAGGGTATTGTCACCTTTTCTGCACTTGCCATTTGAGAGGAATTTAAATGAGAGCCAGCCTGGCAATTACTGTGTCATCCTGTGGCTGTTGAGAGGAAGAAGCACTTCTGCAGGTTCTGACGTTCCAGCCAGGTGGAAGGGCTGTGGCCACCCCCAAGAGAGCTGGGACCTGTCTGAATCGAGGTCTCTCCTTTCCTGCAGGAACCTCCACTCGCATTTGTGGCCCTGCCTTAGCTTGCCAAGGCCAGGTGTTCTTTGCCTTGACCACAGTGGTACCCCCAGATGTCAAGAGGCAACCTCACCACCACCACCACCACCACAGCCACCACTGGGCATGTAACTCTCAAGTAACAAAATAGTGAATTCAGAATCCGTCATCACTTCCCATCATGAGCCCCATTTATTCAGGGCTTGAGAATGAGGGGAGTTACCCCTCCCTTCTACCTTTCCCCTTCCTTATTTCCTTCCTTCCTCTAAGATTTATTAAGCATATAACCGTCATTATATGCCACCAGAGACTTTATGTAAGGTCTATAGGAGTGCTGCCTACTGTGGGAATGATGAAGATTCAAAGGCAGGAAGAAAAGTTGGCTGTAGGTGGTGGCTGAGGAGTGGGGGAACAGAAAGAGCAGGCAGGTTCAACAGGAAAGATGGATGAGAAGAGCAATCTGAGCAGAGGGGAAGGCCTGGCAAGAAAAAATGGGGTGCATTTGGGCAACTGTAAGTAAACCAATGCAGAAACAAAGTGTTCTAGGAGAAGAGCATGGGCAAATGGAAATGTTTGGATTAATGAAATGTTAAGGTCAGGAATACAGGCTTTATCCAGTGATAACCCACTGAGGGTTTCAAGAGAATAGAAACAGAAAGGTTTGGGGGGTGATGGGTAAAATAACAGGGAAGACATGAGGCGAGAGATAGATGGCCAGGGTAGGGGTCCAGGTTCTTGAAAATAGCCCAGCAGTCCCCCAAGCTTTCTTCTTTCCTACAATTCTTCCTCCTTGAGATCCCCAACTTTTAAAAAAATATTTAATTTTATTCATTATTATTATTAATTTTTTTAAATTTTGCTATAGGGCACACATGCTCATGAGAGAGAGAGAGAGAGAGAAAACAAGCCACCAGTCAGCTATGTGGGAGTCCAGTGCCTTAACCACTACACTCCTTACTGGTCCCGGGATCCCCTACTTCTATTCTGATCCCTGGCAGGCTCTGCCTTTTCATTTATCCATTCATTTCTTTCTCTCCTCTTCCCTTTTTCTTCTCTTGGGCAGCTTCAGTTTTTAGGGATGCTATTGGTCCATATGGCACTCAGACATATGAGCAATCCCTTAAAAGATGCTGAGGTCCAAACAGTGTAAGGAAAGGTAGGGGAAAGAAAGGGAAGGGAAGGCAGGCGAGAGAAAAGGACCCCAGCATGAGGGCACTGCCCTGCAGGGTGGACCCCAGAACCCCACCACCTGACATCTGGATGTTGATTCAGGGAGCTGGAGGAAGAGATATCAGGGGTGGCTCTGGCAGCTGATGTGAGACAGCTTGACGCTCTCACCTGAGGTGTGGCCAATTGTTTTGACAATTCTGTCTTGCCATGTCAGTTAAATGTTTTGGGCTGTACAACCGAACTTCTCCCTCAAAGATAGCAGGGATGGTGGGAAGGGGCAGGTTGGAAGAAGAAGGTCTTCCCTTTCCAGATGCCCCATAGCACCTGACACAGAGCTGCACACTGGGCAAGAGCTTGGAAATACCATTTGAATAAATGAATGAAGTCCTGATGCTGTACCTGGGGGGTATCGATTTGCATATGAAATACGATTAACTTTTCACAGAAATCCAAGGGAGGGCTGTCATTCAAAGTAATGCCTTTGCTGGCTCTCCCACTGCTCAGAATATCCTTTGAACTTCTCTTAGAATTATCTTTAAGGCTAGTTAACGAGCCACACAAGAATAGCAGTCTTACTACATTATAATCACCCCATGCACATGGAATAAATCTTCCCTCCTGCAACTTTCAGTAGAGGGAAGCTGGTGGGATGATTTTTACTTCCGTTTGAAGAAGTTCTTTTATGATTTATTTCATTTTTTACTTTTAAGATTGTCTGTGGTGTTTTCACCTAATCTTATTTGCATAAGGGAATGGAGTGATGTGTGTGAGTGTATGGTGTGTATGGGTTGGGGGCAGTCAAAACAAGGACAGTTTGTACTATCCCAGCCCCCACCATTATGGTAGTGTGGATCTATTTACCCCAACTGCCTTTTAAATTCTCACTATTATCTCTTTATTATGAAGGTGGGGAGCACCTGTATATTCTCACTGAAAGAACAGAGGCTTTCAAGCCCTCAGGAGATCTCTGCTTTGAAAACAAAAACTGAGCGAAAAGGTACACAGTTATGATTGACGGTTCCAAGTCGGAACCCTGCCAGCCTAGTCATTAGGACCAAAGCTCGGCGGAGCAAGCTTGAACTGACAGCTGCTTTTAAAAATCCACAGAAATGTTTATGTGGTGTTATGACTGGCCCCGGCTTTGCAGAAATGGCTGCAGTGGTGTTGACTGGAATCAGTGGCAGGAACCCCTTATTTTGGCATTCTCCGTGTCTGCCCAGTGTCTCTTCCTCTGGAGCTATGCTGTTGGATGGTGTGCCGTCAATGCCTTAAGAAAAGCCCCCACCAAAATATCCACATCCTCAGACAAGCGTTCATCTAGTAGAAAACTGATCCTGCTTTGGCATGCGGGCTCAAGTCTCTTGGCAAGAAAGCTAAAGTTTCAGCTTCTCAGAAATTCTGTTTGGCACCCATGAGCAGATGAGTTGGGGTTTCTTAGGGTCAAGCATTTGCACTTGTCCATCTCCACCTCCAAACTGGATATTTATAGTAGAAAAACAATCTGTCAGTTGGGAAGAGCAAGGAATCCTCATGGCAGCATTGGAGGGTGGGTAGAAAATGTAGTGGAAGCTCTGATCACCAGGGAGCTCGACTGTGCTCAAGGTTCCTGGTCTAGGCTTCACTACAATGAAGGTTTGGAACCTTTCTCTTACTTGTCAAGGGTTTCATTTATACATTTGTAAAGTAACAGAGATCAGACAAGATGATAAGGTTCATAGTGTTTGTTATAGTCCTAAAGTGATATAACCATTAGACCATCTGCTGGTCCCACATTGTTGTTTTAATATGAAAACATAGCTTTGCTTGTCAAGAGAAAAGGCTGAAAGACTCAAGCTTGAAATTTATACCACAAATCAGAGAAAGGGGAAATGCAAAAAAATGTTTTTCCATCATAGAGAGAGAAGATCTTTTTTATGCTTGTGGGGAAAAGACTACAAAACGTTTCAGCATGGGCCATGCTCCACTTTCCATCTTGAGGCTGAAACACTGTAAGAGGGGCAGTGGGAACCTCCATACTGGGCAGAGGGGTCTTTACTGTGCTTTCTAACTGGGCCATTAGATTTAGAGGCCAATTCCAGTATGAGAGTGAGTTGTGTTGGAAGAGGTTGCAGGTGCTATGGTTTGAATATTTGTTTCCTTCAAAATTCATGTTGATATTTATTTGCCATTGTAACAATATTAAGATGTGTGACCTTTAAAAGGTAAATAGGCCATGAGGGCTCTGCCCTCATCAACAGATTAATGCCCTTTTGTCAGGAATTAGTTCTTTCAAAAGTGACAGTTTGGCCCTCTCTTCTTTCTTTCACCTTCTCCTTGCCCTTCCAAGTGTGATACCTTTTGTTATGTTATGACTCAGCAAGAAGACCCTTTCCAGATGACAGCTCTTTGTTCTTGGAATTCTTAGCATCCAGTACTGTAAGTAATAAATGTATGTTGTTTATAAGTTACTTAGTCTCAAATATTCTGTTGTAGCCACACAGAACAGACTAAGACAGCAGGATAGATGTGGATGGAAAGAGGGCCAGAGAAAATAACTCCTACCACTACCAACCCCCATTGAAACTGGGCTGGCTTCTAAAAGCTGGGGGAGACTGAGTAGAATGTAGAATGTGGCTAAAATTTGAGGACCAGGAGGCCTGCCAGAGCCCAGGTAGGGGCTTAGACAGTGCTGGAGCCTCGGAAAGCCACAATGCCTGTGAAAGCTCAGGTAGAAGTCCTGCTGGCTGGGGAAGCCTGCTGAACTGGCCTTGCACAATGATAAGCATGCCACAGGAATCATATGACGCTAGCAGAAAAGAGGCCCCAGAACAGAAGCTCCCCCCTTGATACCAAGGCCATGCAAAATCTCCACATACAGGACACTGGAGGATCCAGAGAGGGCTGAAAAAGAGATCTAAGGGCCTCATGGGACAGGAGAGGATGGCACAGGAAGATGGCTTGGTCTGGTCAGTGGAGGCCGTAGTGAAATGAATCAACTAGAAAGGTTCAGCAGAGATGAAAGCTGATGCTCAGTGATCAAGAGAAACCAGCAAACCTCAGTGCACGTGAGGAAGGACAACGAATGGCCCAGATACCAGCCACCCTTCCCACTCATCCTTACAGCATTTCAGGGTATCCTTTGACTGTACCTGAGCTGGCACAGTGAGGATCAGCCATGTTGGGGATGCAGAGAAAGGAAGGGACATCTCCAGTTGAGATAGTTCATGAGAGGATCACGTAACTGATTCATCAAAGTCAGACAGTATGTGCCGTAATAAAATGTAGGATCAAGCAGAGTAATGAGAATTACCAGCTCAGTCGACAACATGATGACATACCAAAAAAGTCAAGACCCAACCAGAGGCCAAGGGTATGGGGATCTAGTCTGGATCCAAAAGACACATGTTATTTCTTCAAATGCCACCTTTGTGACTTGAACACCTCTACTGACCTTTCAAGTCTCAAATACCTCATCTGTAATACAAAGCTTGAAGGGCACTGTTATTGGTTAAATTGTGTTCCCCCAAAAATATATGTTTAAGTCCTAACTGCCAGTACCTCAGAATATGCACTTATTTAAGAATAGGGTCTTTACAGAGGTAGCCAAATTAAAATGAGGTGATTACGGTGAGCTCTAATTTAATGTGTCTGGTGTCCTTATACAATGGGGAATTTTGGACACAGGAGCAGAATGCATGAAAGAAGATGACATGAAGATACCCAGAGAGAAGACAGTCTGACTGGAATGTCACATCTATCTATAAGAGCATTGCCAGGAATTGCAGGTGAACACCAAAAGCTGAAAAAGGCAAGGATGACTTCTCCCTTAGAAATATCACAAAGATGGGACCAGCAGTTGGCGCAATGGCTATGTCACTGGACTCCCATGTAGTTGACCATGGTTCGAGTCTCAGACCCGGTGGCTTAAACTCACGCCAGGCACCTGTGCATGCGTGCCCAAGATCCTGAGAAGAGAATGGAGGAGAAGGGATTGAGGCGTGGCCATCCCCCTTGAGGGGTGATTTCTCACTTTCTGTCTCTCTGTCTCTCTCTGTCTTTCTGGCGAGTGCACGCGCCATATAGCAAAAACCTCTCCAAAAAAGAAATATCACAAAGAGCGTGGACCTTCAACACCCTTATTTTGAACCTCTGGCCTCCAGATCAGAAGACAATAAATTCCTGTCATTTTAAACCATCTAGTATTTAGTTATGGCAAACAAGGCAGCTTGCAGATTTTGAACCTACAGTGGATGGAAAATGTCGATCACATGGCAGATTCTAAAACCATGAAAGTTACAATAATGAGTAGCTGTTTTGTGCTCACTCCTCTTTATGACTCTGAGCACAGGGGTCTAGGGTCTTCTGGTTTGCAGATGACCTTGGTTTGCAGCAACACGTACACTCTTAAAATAATTAGAACAATAATAAAAAAAGGAAGTTCTTACTAGCCTACAGCCTCATTTTTTAAAATTAAAAAATAAAAGACTGACTTAATTTATTTCAGGCTTTAGGGCTTGTACTAATTAGTATAGCCGAATATATATTAGCTGCAAATGAACTTTCCTACATCTCACACCCCACTGTCAACACACGGCCTCCACAATCACACAGAAGCAGCCTGGACATAAGTTTACTGGCTTCCTGTAGCTGTTCCTATTAGATAGTCATGATCACAGCAAACAAAATCGCTGGTGTGTAAGAGGTGCAGGTGTGTTCTGAGGGCTTTACCCACATCAACACATTTAACCCACTTAACAGAAACTATTAAAGAACATTCAGTTATCCACATTTAGCAGAAAACAAACAAACAACCACAACAACAAATAGGCAATGAGCTGGGAGAAAGTTAAATCATTTGCCTAAGTTCATACAACTAATAAATACATTGGATTGTTGGAAAAGTCATGATGTGATTTTCTATGCAAAAATGTATCATAACTTTTCTGACAACCCAAGAGAACCTAGATTTCAATTCAGTTAAGCACTGAGCTATGTTAACTGCCAATTACTGCAAAACAGGATCCTAAAGTGAAAAAAGAAACAAAACTATTATTATTTCCATATTATAGATGAGAAAGTTGAGGCATAGAAAGGTTAAATAACTTGAATAAGTTCTCATACATCATAAGTCTCAGAGCTGGGATTTAAATTTAGGTATTAGGACTAGCAGATGGTATAATGGTTACATCACTGGACTCCCACATAGCCGATGGCGGTTCGAGTCCCAGATCCAGTGGCTTAAAACTCACACCGGGTGTGTATGTGTGCATGCCCAAAATCCTGAGAGGAGAATGAGGAGAAGGGATTGTGGCATGGCTATCCCTCTGTGGCGGGTGTGTGGGGGGGACTGATTTCTCACTGTCTGTCTCTTGAGCAAGAGCATGTGCCCTATAGCAAAAATCTCTCTCAAATAAATAAATAAATAAATTCAGGTATTTCTGGTTCCAAAGTCAATGCTCTTTCTACCAATTTTTTTCTGGCTCAAAAGACAGGGAACTTAAATGCCATGTAGCATAATATCCTGTCTAGACAGAAACTGCTTGCAGAACAATGTGGTTCTCTAGTATCTTTAGTTGGTAAAAATCTATTCACACTTGAGTAGCCTGTGTCTATCCTTCCTCCTTCTTCCCCTACCTCCTTTCTTTATTCTCTCCTTCCCTCCCTCCCCCCTTTCCTTTCTTCTTTCCATCATTAATGAAGAATCTAGAGCAGTGTTCCCTGACCTTTCCTATGTCTTGGCTCATGTTTTGCTACATACTGCGATAAAGAATAGTTTGGCTACATACTGCGATGAACTGACTTAGGTCACTCAGGCTCTTGCCACCTGGATGCCCTAAGTGCTAAGGTGTGCAAAAGTCTGACACACTTGCAACTCACCTAGAGGGAACAAAGTTAAGAAGTTTTGATTTAAAAAAAAGTGATCAGTCAGTAATGAGACAATGTTAGTACCAAGGGTCTTCGAAAGTTCATTGAAAATGTGTAATACAAAAAAATTATTCATGATTTTAAAAGTTTGGGACACCAGAATAAACTCATACTTTCATTTCATTTTTCAGAAACTTTTTAAAGTCCCTTCATACAACATCGTGTTCCTTGGACTGGAGGGCACAGGACTGGAGAATATGGGAGGGATTGTGACCTTTCCTAGGGTTGAGGGAAGGCCCCAAGGAAGAGTGCTTCCTAGGATGGCACCTGAAGGACAGGTTGATTCAGCCTGAGAATAGATGGATGCTTCCAAGAGGGTCCTTAAGTACAGGGAACCCTATGTAGAGATGCTAGGTGCTCTACACATGCCTTTACTTGTCTTTTGATTTCCCTGTTCTCTATTTTATTTTTGCTGTTCCTATCCCACAAGTAGCCTTGCTTAGTCTATTTTAGATTTTTTTTAAAGGTGGCCATCTTTATTGAAATATGTCCCAGAGACTTTGATGAGAAGAGTCATAGAGCCACTGGATGCTGGTCACATCACTCAGATGCCTCCCCTGATTTAGATGGTCATTATTAGTAATATTAGTAGTAATAATAATAACCTCTGGCCACAAGTGCTGGCCAGAGAGAGAGACAGAGAAATGGAGGGAGTAGGGGAAGAGAGAAAAAGCATCCTTCAATGAAACATGGTCAGATCACAATCCCTTCTTGTTCATCTCTCCATCCCGTTGGAATTTTGGGCATGTATCCACATGTACCTGGTGTGTTTTTCAAGTCACCATAATTGGGATTCAAGCCACAGGGTGGGCATGTGGGATCTGGCTCCTTTAACCACTAGGCTATGGGGCCAGTCTGAAATGGTCTTCAAAGGCTGGGATAAACCTTGTAGCTGAAGCCACTCGGCAGTCATTCCTGGCAAGGAGACCATAGTTGTGGTGATCACTGGTATCTGAGAAAGGACAGCTCCTCCTTTAAGTTCCAAATTTGCTTTAAATAACGAAACACCAGCAACAATAGTCTATCAGTATTCTACAGCTCTGGGAGAAGTGATTTCATATACAGCTCTTTATTTTCTCAAACATTTTATTCTGACGTTTATTTTACAACCAAATACCAAAGACTTATTTCTCTACAAAGCCTGCATTACATCGACATGATTTTTCCTTCAAGAAAATGTACCCATAAACAAATCATTGAATGAAAAAAAGAAAAAGCTCTGTGCCCTAGCATAGCTTGGCAGATTACCACAAAAACTTTATCCCACAACAGTTGCTGGCCTAGAATATGTCTGACATATGGTAGGCCCTGATTCTTAATAAATACATGTTAAATTAATTGAGTTAAGGAAAGCAGAGTGGCATAAAGGAAGGTGCGTTTTGCACTCAAACAGGTCTGTATTTGAATATGTATTGGGCCACATGGCTGGCTGAGTGACCTGAAGTGTATTGCTTAATCTTTTTGAGCCTCAGTTTTCTCCTGTACAGAGCATGTGTTTTCTTTCTTTCTTTTCTTTTTTTTTTTAATTGTCAGTCGGTTTATGCATTCATCAAAGAGAAACAGAGAGAGAGAGAGTGCTACCCAATAGGGTGTGGTCACACTGCACTTCTCCTCCACTTCCCCATCCTGTCAGAATCTTGGGTACACACACACACACACACACACACACACACACACATGTGCCTGGCATGTTATCCAAGCTGCTGGGGCTGAAATTCAAACCCTGGTAGGCCATGGGGGATTTGGATCCCTGAACCACTAAGCTATAGCACTGGCCCAGTTTTCTCCTTTATAAAACTGAGGCAAAACTGCTTTACTCACACACGAGGATTGAATGGAATAGTGTTAGTGTCTAGCTCAGTGCTTAAGTAAGGTATATACTCAGAAACAATTGTTCCTTTTTCTTTCTTCAAACTGGCCTACCAACCAAGCTATGTAGCATACTCCAATAAATCATTGACCAATCAAAGTAAGAATCAAGGAACTAGCCTCAAAAACAGTGGTTCTTAATTCAGGACACACAAAAGAATGACTTGGGCATTTTTTCAAAAAATGGCAGAGCCTAGGCATCATCCCCAGAATTTCATAGATGAAGCCTAGTAAGCAATATATTTTCAAAAGCCACCCGGGGGATTTTAATGTGTAGAAGGCTTGAAAAGCATTGAACCAGAAAAAGAAAATTGGTCTACTCTGATCTGATTAGTCTCTGCAGAAAGTTGCATTCCATTCTGGTGCGACCATCAAGAGAGGAAAAGCAGGGACGAGGTGGTGGTGCAGTGGTAAGGCAACAGGATCCACATGGGTAGAGTCCTGAGTTCAGGTCCTGAGACCTTCCTGATCATCCTTGGTGCATCTGCATGCCCGTGATCTGGGCTGACTGAGACTGAGGATGGATGGAGATGTGAAGATTCCATTGAAGGGAAGGGGGGATTTCTCTCTCTCTCTCTCTTTCTCTCAGTCTCATACAAAAAATAACATGAACAGACTTTATCTAAAAGAGAGAAGTGGGATCAGCATGTAGCATGGAGGTTAAGGCAGCTGGATTTTTACAAGGCTAACTGTGCAGTTTGAGTCCCAGACCCTGTGGTTTGAAAAACACACTGAGTGTGTTTGTGAGTGTGCCCAAAATCCTGAGAGGAGACTGGAGAAGTGATTGTGGCATGACCATCCCTCCTAGGGGTTCATTATTACTTTCTCTCTGTATTTTCCTCCGTGTCTCTCTCCAGAGAGTGCACATACCCTATAGCAAACAAAAGAGAGAGAGGAATGAGAGAGAGGGGGCAAACAGTGAGGACTGCATGGGAAAAATCTATATTGGAAAGAGAACTCAGAATAGGGAGTGATTGGCTTGATCAGCTGACAATGGCCAGGTATATAATCACTCTTCCGTTATTTGAATGGATGGCATGTGAAAGGGACTGGGCTTTTTCCACATGTTCTGATGAGGTCAAGCTTTATGAATTAGCAGTTCAAGTTAGATTTGACTGAGGTGGGATGGGCTACCTTTATGAATGAATTAGCAGTTCAAGTTAGATTTGACTGAGGTGGGATGGGCTACCTTTGCAGGTAGTGAGTTTGGTTAGTGGAGGAATTCTAGAAGGTATAGCATGACCACAGGGTGGGGATGGAGAGACGGGTTCAAGCATTGAATAAGCAGTCAGTTGCTTCTTTAATGGACTCTCCCAACCCTTTGTGGTGAAAACAGTGTAATTAATTTTGAGTGATTTCTTGTAACAAAGATGTTGAACAAAGTGAAAGGAGGACAAATTCATGTCATCATTCTCTGTGTATCTCTATGCCTGGCTCCTCTCCCACCCCACCCCCCATCCATGAACTTGAGTGAACAGGTGCTGCAGATGCTGGGGAAGCGAACTTGGCAGTCAAAAGGTCGTCGACTCATCATACAGTATAACTGGTGGGACTATTGAAATCATCTAGACCAGTGTTTTGTCTTTTTTGTTTGTTTTCTTAAGTGGAACCCTCTCTTCTCCCCCTATTTTTCCACTTTAGTCTTCTTTAAAACCAAACAAATCCTACATGGGAATCTAACTAATAATAGTGAGGCTGTTCTGAAGGAAGTAGGTTACTATCTCTACCTCCCTCATAAGCCCATCGGCAACCTGAGATGCGAACTCACAACCTAGGATTTCATAGCCCAGGGTTTGAAAATGATAATTTGTAGATAACCCTTTCTTTTTACAGATTAGTAAACTAGAGCTCAGAATGGCCAAGTCACTCGGTTAGGGTTACACAGCTCATGAAAGCAGAGTAGGGCCCAAATCCACACTCCTCACTCCTAGGCCCAGTGCCACTCCCACTAGCCACACTAATCTAGGGACAAGAGTAGCTCCAGATATGGCTGCATGGCCAGTTCTTGGGCATTGATATATGACAACAGTGATGCATAAAAGTCTAAGAGTTCATTTCAGACAAACATTTCATTTTAGAAGAAAACCCTTTGCCTGGGGCTAAGGTTGGGGGATGCCATTCAATGTTTCTGCTGGTAGGAATGGATTTGCTGTAATGGCTAGTTTCATAGTCAGTGTTCTTGGTGAACAGATAGTCTGAGAAGGGGAAAGATGGCACTCTTTTTTTGGATTCAAACCAAGCAACTGGTTCACACAGATGGGATCTCAAATCTTGATCACATGGAAGAGTGCTCCAACTGACTGAACAAAAAAAATTTAACTATCTCAATTTGGGACATTTTTAAAGTATTCTTCCTTTTCTCTAAACTTGGGAAAGAGTTTAGAGAACTTGCACCAAAAGCCAGATAAGAAAACAAATAAAGAGTTGGTGAGGATACATGGGCAATTCTAAAAGTAAATAGCAAAACTTTTGATAATCAGAGGTTCAATTTGGAAAGTTGTTTCCACCATTCACTCATGCTCTTATTCATTTACCCACTTACTCCCTGACTCACTTGACAGACATTTATAGAGTACCTATCACATTCTAGGTAATTTTTAAAAAACGAATATTAGTAAAAAAATTATATACTTATAACTAATGCAAAAATTCAAGATATAAAATATTTCAAATTTTTAAATAAAGCACTTCAGATTTTTCCTTTTGCCTCAGCCTCCAACATGACTTGGCATGGCGCTATTACTAATCTCATCTTTATTTCAGATATTGAGGACTATTGTTAATAATGTGTTGTATCTTGAAATCTTGCTAAGTAAGGAGATCTCAGGTGCTCTTTTTACACACACACACAAAATGATAACTAGGACAGGTGGTGACATAGTGGTTATGTAACTGGACTCATGAAAGAAGGTCATGGATTCATATCTTGGGGCCTCCCTGAGGAAGCTGGCTGAGACTGGAGGTGGATTATAGCATGAAGACCCTGTTGAAGGTGACCCTCGCTCTTTTTCTATGTTTCTCACCCTCATGTAAATAAAAAAGAATAAATAATAAAAAAAGAGGTAACTATGGAAGTTGATGGAAATCTTCATTTGCCTAGCTATAGTAATCATTTCACTATATGTATCTATATCAAGACATCATACTATAAACCTTAATTTAAAAAAAAGACATAAAATTCTGACATTTTGTTTACTATCAATTTTTGCATTAATTTTTATTTAAAAATATTGCATTAATATTATTTATTTCAATTACTGAGGTTTCTTTTGCTTCCTCCTGACATTTTGTGCCCCCTCTAAGAGCTTCACTCACCTAACCCTAGACTCAATCCTGTGCAGACACTGAAAGGCAGAAGGGTACAAACAGTAAGTGAAACACGTCTCTATGCACGAGGGGTTAGTCTAGGGAGAAAGACAGGTAAACAATGAATTGAAATCTGATTATGTCTATAATAGAACTGTGTACAAGGGACAGTGTTGGCACAAGGAGGGTAAGACTCACTCTACTGAGATGAGTGGCTGGCATAGAAGAGGGAAGGGCATTCTGGACCTAAAGTGAGTATGAGCTCGGGTAAGGAGGACCACAGTGACAAGAAGAGCCATTCATTCCAACTGGTGGGACTACAGAGTGAAAGTAAAGGCGACAATGGCAGCAGATGTGCTCCCAGAGGCAGGCAGAGCCAGGGGCCACATGTACTGATTGAACAACTCGTGTGTGTGCAGGGATTTGAGAATTCCCGAAAAATATTAACTATAATTTGTGCAAAATCTGTGCTCAGAGGTACTCACGTTCATTATAGCAGTTCATTACAGGGCATGTTACACAGAAAAGGAAACAATCAATTCAGGTAACTAAGGAAGGGTCTGGGGACAAAGGATAAGAATAAAGCAGTTTCGAAGGAGGTGCAGTCTCTGGATTGAGAAGGGGATATCTCAGAGAGGTCGCTCTTGGACTCAGTCCTCAGGGAGTTAGCAAAGCCCCAAGACTCCACGTCCCCAGCTACCATCTCTGGATGTGTGTGCCTCCATCTGCATGACTAAACAACTGCCATTCACCTGCTTTATGAATGCAGCCTAGAGCTAGCTGGGAAGGCAGAGCCCTCTGCAGTGTAGCTTGGATGGCAGCCAGGGCTCTGTGTCCCTGGAACATAATCCCAGCTGACTCGCCTTGCTGGATGAACACAGGAAAAGTATAAATAACAGCAACAACGAACCCCTCCCAGCACTGCTGTGGGATTAATAAGCCCTCGAGACCCCAGCACTCCAAACCCTGCAGAAACTTGCACTTCAATTGCTATTATGAGCGGCCCCCAGCCATGACTCCTTCAACACATGCTGTTAGATAATCTCTCCCGACTAGAGCTGGGAGCCATCAGTCACCGGGCGCCTGTCTCCTAACACACAGCCTGGACAGCGGAGGGAATAGGCTGCAATGACAGTGTGAGGCAGTGCCTGGCGGGCAAGAGATTGTCAGTTGACTGGCTTTCTCTTGTGGAACAGCATGAGGAGAGAGTACAGGTTTTGGAGACAGCCAAGATAGTTTGAACTTGGCTTCCTCATCTATTCTGTGAAGTTGGGTGGCCAGTAACAGGGCTGTTGACAAACACTCTCATTCTCTACCTGGGCACAAAGCCAAATTGTACCTGTCTGGCACCTTTGGAGTTAGGTGTGAGCAGCACGTGACTTGCTTTAGCTAAGGCATAGGAGGAAAAGAGATGTGAAATGGAGAGCTTTAAGCTAATGCAAAATTTCCCTTATTGCCTCCCACTGATGGAGCAATCAAGGATGCATGTGCCAATTTTAACTTAGTCTGGGAATCTAAGTGACCAGGATAAGCAGAGACCCCAGCCAGCCTTTTTTCAGCCTGAATGAGAAATAAACTGTTGTTTTCAGCTACTGAGACTCAGCATCTTAATACTCCAACAGGACATTAGGTGACCCTGACTGGTTCAGGGCAAGTTCGGTTAAAATCTCAATGACTCAGTTTCTTCACTTTTAAGATGGGGATAATTATACCTATCTTGTTAGATTATAAGATTTATAGGAGATAATTCATATAAAACCATTAGTATTCAGACCATAATAAGTGCTCAGTAACTGTTAGCTTGGGTGGCTGTTATTATTGTCAGGTTATTACATTGTCCATCACACCTCTCCTCTTAAGCTGCACCTGGCTCCGGTACAGTTACTGTAGCTTTCCTCCGTCCCAGTTGGAGGCGTTTGTCCTCTGTATACAGACTGAGCTCTGCTCTCGTGTTTGAGATCAGGTTCAACTAGTGGGAGATTTGAAGCCACTTGAATCCAACAGTCAGGACCTGGACCAAGTTGTCCTTTCCCACAGAGGAGAACTGCTCTCCTCGTGCTTCAGGTGAACCCCACCAACCACCTTGTTGTACCCCAGTCACCATGTTATTTTCAATGCCTTCTGTCCTGGTGACCTTCTTAGAAGTTCAAGGTCAAATATCTTGCTGCCCTACATCCAGGGCTTAGGCCTCTGTACCTGGACCCTTCAGGGGGCCCTGCCACTTTCTGGCAGAAATCTTTGGTGCCCAGAGTCCTCGTGGCCATGCTCTGATCACTTCATGGCTGTTTCCTGACCCTGGGCTGCTGGTCTGGACACACACTATGCTGTGGCATCTTGGCTTGGTCTCCAACAGCAGCTTTCCTCCCAGCAGCTGTGTCTGCCTCTTACTCACTATGTTTTTCAGAATCATTGAAAAAAATCATGATTTGTTTATATTTGTAGTTCCAAAACTCAGCATGCAGTAAGTGCTCAGAAAACGTGTTGAATGATGAATGAATGGATGGCATCATGGAGCCATTAACCTTAGATATTAAAGAATTATATTAAAATTTGTCTAGTCTAAACCCTACTCTTCTTACAGATAGCTCCTTCCAGGCAAATTAGAGCTAGTAACTAGGATACTGACCCCTACCTGCCCAGCCCAGAGGAGACAAAGGAAACACATGCTTTGCCTCAGTGGCCAAAAGTCCTCAATGCTCTCTAAGATCAGGAGCAAACATTATCTTGTAAGACAAGAAGCTGCAAGAAGACTTCTCTTTTTAGGCAAAAACAAAATTATAAAAGAAGATAGGATGACAAAAGTGGAACCATTGTAGGGAAATACTTTCGTTTATTCTTTTTTGTTGATCCATTAAGGTAAACCCAGGGGAGATGTGTTTGAGGAAACATGGCAAACACTGAGTAGGGGAGAGGGAACTGCACTTGACTTTCTTCTTGCTGACCAGCCTGCAGCCCCCAAAGCTGGGGGCCTCTGCCTTTACTCTGCCTGGGGAACCCCGCCTTCCTGCTTAATCCATCACTCCAGCTCTCACACACATGTCATGCAGAAGCCTTGCCTTCTCTAGGGCACCCCCAAAATCCCTTCAGTGCTCATGGAGGGCTCCCTCTGCTGTCTACATGACAGCCTTTTGCAGACAATGTGGGTGTGCCCCGTGAATATACTGCATGTAGAATTGTTGCAAATTTTCTAGTAATTCACGTCCACAAGTCTCCCCAACACCAATCCTCCATTTTCAGAGCTTTTTACAACTTGGAAGCAGAGATTTTACTCTTAATTCCCTTCATACCCCTTAGTGACCAGGACAGTATAGCATCCATCATAAACCTAAGAGTTAGCTAAGAGAAAACTCAGAAGCCTAAGATCTCTGTCTCCTGGGAAAAGAGAAGATGAGCAAAAATGTGAGACAGGAGAAGGTTTGCATGGGCTGTTCTAGCTTCTGCTGGGACTATGAGCTCAGGAGCTGGCCAAGAACTGAGCCTGCTTCTCCCTGGGCTGCACAAGGTGTCTCACCGTCCCAGCCTGTAGAGATGTTCCTGGCCAGTTCTGTTGTGCATCTCAGTTCAGTGGGATTCTGCCCCACCCCCCTGAATGGATCAGGGTGTCTCCCGATATCTCGAGGCAGCCAGTACTCCCCTTCACCATTCTCAGTGATGGATAGCCAAGGAGCTCACATATCTCAGCTCGTCTGGGGCAGCAACAGTTCTCATCGGTTGCTGGTGCAATTATTAATGGTTCCCCTGTGGGTGATGCTCCATGTAGATAACCCATGACCCTGTCAGAGTCTGATTGAGGGATCCCTGCCTGGAGAAGTCTGTGGCTCTTTCTCACTTTTCCTGCTGATGCTGGGTGAGGTAGTCCTTGCTCCCACTCTCTCTCCAGATCACTCATCTGGACAGCACTTTCTGAGATCAATCGCTTTGACTCTTTACATCACTTTTTCACTTTGCTACTAAACGTCATTCAATGGAGAGCCATTTCTGAGGTACAGGGGAGGAAAATAAATTTCACAGAGGCTAAGTGATCCCCTCAAAGTCACGGCTCAGGATAGGAGCAGAGGAAAATCCAGCCCCTCTTTCCCTCAGTGCTTAGTCTCCTAGAGTGGAAAACTATTTTCCTGTTAGTTTCAGACTGGGCAGTGATTTTGAAAGCTCTACCCCTCCTTCTCCTACTTGCTTCTTATTAATGAACAAACAAGCAATTCCTTGAGGGTAGATGTTTCTTTTTCTGGGAGCTTCTGATTGCAGTGTAGACTTGTAGCTTACTGGGTATCTATCTACAATGTTGGAAGTGCTAGAAGATCTATCCATGTTGCCCTTTGGCTAGGGGGGAAAGGAGGAAGTCATTGTACTTCAACTAGAGGTTCTCCTTTGACATCACCTATTGAATATATTCTCCACCTAAAGAGATAGAGAGTGGCAGAGTTTCTCTATGGGAAAGGGTAAAGGTAGCTGCTAGTGAAGGAGGCACCAGGTCTTGGGGATACATCTGGAACCTGTACTTGCAGAAGTATTCCACTTTTATTTAATCATTTATTTGCAATGCTTGGGTGGAGGGTACTGATAGAGGTTTAGGAGACTCCGACCTAGGCCTTCACACTGTCCTCACTGTCCTTGTAAACCAAGCCTCACATTGAATCTGTCAGTGAAGACAGCGAAAAGTCAAATAAAGTAGAGCACAATCTGAACTGATCCAAGCCAACAGTTCACGCCTCCGAAAGGAGCAAGAAAATAGAGACTCCTCTTATGTGGAGTGGTTTTATGAGCAAAGAATTCCTACAAAAAATGGAATCTAATGAAAGAAACTCAGCACCCATATTAGCCCATTTTAAGAGTTGCAATTTTCAGGAACCAGCATTTTTCAATAGGATCTCAATTCTTTCATTATCATGAGCTTCCTTTACTGGCTGAGCAGAAGTCAGTAAAATTACATTTCAGTCGAGCTTGTTCCTTGCAGGTCCTGCTTGGCAAACCCAGAGTCCTCATCAGGCTCTGTCCTCTATTCTGTCTGCACATAGACGATGCAGGTGTCTTCAGCATGGCAAGTAGGGAACAGGCTTGTTCATTCTCTCTGTGAAGAGGAACATCCCAAAGTCCCCTCCACAGTGCCAAGTATCCTCCCAAATAGGTGAGGCAGAGGCAGAATATTTCACATTGACGACTCCAGCACTCGAGGCTGGCAGTGGTGCTGAATTTCTTTTATTAGACTTTATTTCTGTAGTAATTACTCACACATAAAGCCACATGGTAGAGCTTAGGCAGTCCAGTATAAGACAAGTCTCTTCACATACATCTCCCATTCCTGCTACTTTCGCATCTCCCAGGAGGATCCCATTTCCTGGTGTGAATTTTGTTATCTTGTTGGAGTTCCTTACACCTCATGGCACACTTGCTAAAGAAACAGGAGAAAGTTGAGTGTACCAATTAAATAATGTAATTTTCCAGTCTTCCTAGAAATGTTATCCTGGGATTTATAGGATGTTATGCCTTTTTTATCTTTTTTTTTCTTTCACTTTTCTATATTTATAGATAAGTCATTAGCAAGAAAAGCAAAGGGCTTTGTGAATTTTAAAAACAATCCCCACTTTTTAGCTTTTGCTCTAGTTGTTATCCGCCCAAATGCCCTTCCCTTCCCACTTTAATCCCTGGCTATCAGAAATATTTATACTACAGGGAACCAGCGGTTAGCGTAATGGCTATGTCGCTGGACTCCCACATAGTCGACCGTGGTTCGCGTCCCAGACCCGGTGGCTTAAAACTCACGCCGGACGCGTGTGCGTGCATGCCCAAGATCCCGAGAGGAGAATGGAGGAGAAGGGATTGCGGCGTGACCATGCCCCCCGGGGGATGATTTCTCGCTTTCTGTCTCTCTGTCTCTCTCTGTCTGTCTGGTGAGCGCACGTGCCCTATAGCGAAAACCTCTCAAAAAAAACAAAGAAATATTTATACTATATATACATATATCATATATATGTATATATATAATATATGGTATATTTTAATATTAATATTATATGTATATTTTAAAGATATATAAAATATATGTATTTTTTGCTAATCAGTCTTTCTCTTATCACTCTAGGTCTAATTTATGCTTCTCTTTCTACCTCTTAAAGTATTTCTTTGTCCCTTTTTTTTTGCATATGCTTTTCTTCTTTTTTTTATGATAGAGTACATAAATGTATGAAAAAGAGAGAGAAAAAGAGAGAGAAATAGAGAGACAAAGAAAGAGAGGGGAACACCCTCCACAGCCTGGTAACCTTCCTTCACTCCTCCAGCCCATTGGATCTTGGGCACTCACACTTGTGCCCAACTTGTTTCAGGCTGACCTAAGGGGGATTCAAACCCCAGGTCAACCTGTGGAATCTGGTTTCTCTTGAGCAGCACATCACCACCACATCACAGAGCTGGCCATTTTTTGTGTATTTGACCAAATATCACCTTATATTGTTATCTGTTCTAGGTATGTAATATTAAACTTCCAATGAGATAAAAGTCTCTTCTAAGATAGGAATCATTGCCACTACATATTTGGTGATTGATTGGTGTTGGGAGGGAAAAAGACACACAGACAAGACACTGAGTCATAGAAACTAAAGTTGGAAGGAGCTTAGAGGTGGTACAGGACAACACTTACATTTTACAATTGAGATGCAAAAGCGAAGACAAAAGGAGTCTTCCGCATGCCCAAGTGCTCATCTAAATTAAAACCCAGAAAAACTATTATTTCAGAGCTCTCTCTCTCTCACACATTCTATGTTTTCCCACTGCGGGAGTTTAGTGTCCAGATTACCTTCTGGAAATGGATAGAGAAGTAGAACAGGTTCGTTTTATAAGCTGCGAGGGTAAAACTAGGACATGTTTGCACTGACTCAGTTGGCTCACAATGATTTTCCACCCACTAACCTTCAGGAGAGCTGGATTTCAATGGTCTGTCCCATCTTCTGTGTGTTAATTCTCTAGTAGGCCCAGGATTATCGGACTGGTTTGGACTGAAGTGGATTAGGAAGTGGGGATAGTGTTATAAAAGAGAAAAGGCAATAGACTTGGCTCCTAGTCTGTGGTCTAGCTAGTTGAAAAATGAGATCCCACAATAATAATAAATAGGATTTACTGAGTGTTCATCCCATGCCAGTGTTCTAGCATTTTATATATATTCTCCAATTTATTACTCTCAATGTTCCTATGAGGTAGGTGTTCCTACTATGCTAATTTTACAAATGAGGAAGCTGAGGCACAGAGAAATTAGACAACTTGTGGTGGAAGAAGTAGTATGTAAATAATGGAGAAGAAGTCACTGTCAGAATTCTATGATTCTTCTATTACTGTAAGACTCTATCTTTCAGAGAAAATAATTTTTTTTCCTTCAGTCTAGTTTCACTGGAAAATTCATATTAGTTTGGGACCAAGTTGAAAATAATGTCCCATGGGCAGATACTTGGTTTGGCTACGTAGTGTTAAAAAAAAAAAAGAAAAAGGGACCAGCAGTTAGCATAATGGCTATGTCGCTGGACTCCCACGTAGTCGACCGCGGTTTGAGTCCCGGACCCGGTGGCTTAAACTCATGCCGGGCGCGTGTGCGTGCGTGCCCAAGATCCCGAGAGGAGAATGGAGGAGAAGGGATTGCAGCGTGGCCATCCTCCCAGGGGGTGATTTCTCACTTTCTATCTCTCTGTCTCTCTCTGTCTGTCTGGCGAGTGCATGCGCCCTATAGCAAAAACCTCTCCAAAAAAAGAAAAAGAATTTGTGAATAACATTTAAAATTGAGAGATGGCATACAGAATTATTGATTTTCAGCCTCTCTTGAAAAACGAAGAAATCCAGGTCTATATGTCTTCACAGTAAGAGCTTGCTGGAGCTGAGTGGCAGAAACTTCTAGCAGGTTCTCCAGATCAGCACAACCCCTTACTCCCCACCACTCTCCATTATGGAGGCCAGACTCCGGCGACATGGTGCCTGGCCTGCTTCCCTTCCTCATACTGCCTCTTTGACCCCCAGAGCCATTTCAGTTAGAGACATCTGCTATACAGTGATCTCTTCTGCTACTTGGGGACTTGTTCTATTAAAAAAAAAAAAATTCAAGTGTCTCCTGAAAATCAATGATCTTTCTAAATTGGAAGGATGGATTATTGTCAAAATAACAAACCTCATTTTCCAGTGAGGAGAAAATCAGTGGAATAATTTCTGTAGAAAGAAACAATTTTGCTACATGGAAAATCAGCCTCTGTTCAGCAACCCTTGAATGGCGGCTTCAAGCATTAGAACCTTGCCAAACCAATTTTCCCCTTTCAGATTTAACACTGCTCCATTTATCTCAGTGGGGACTAAAGACCAGCTAAATTTGAAGTCATAAAGCTCAGCCTTTTTGAATGATTTTGGTCAAAACAGCTCTTTTGTAAGCAGGCAAAGTGTGCTTATTTAATGTTCTTCCTTCTCAAAGAGACCAAAGAGAAATTTCTAAAATTTCCCCAAAACATTTCACCTCTGAGCCGATTATAAAGGTGGAGAATTTCAGTTGCAAAAAGGGGCACATATTTCAACATGTTATCAGCTCTCAGAAATAGGAGATTATACTGGAATCGGGGTTCCTCCCCCTTTGCCTTTAACCAGAGTGAATGCTTCTGTGATCACTATAATAATGATGTTTTGCATTTATATAGCACCATTCATTCTTCTGAGGAGCTCAAAATGCTTTACAAACATTATCTCATTAAATCCTCTCAACATCCCTGTGAGGCAGGTAATGACAAGAGAGATTATCCCTGAGGTACAAGGCTCCCTTGGGGCAGTGCTGGGGTGACATAAGCTGTCCATAATTCCAGGCCAAGACCCCACAGGGCTGGAAATAGAGCACTGGTCTGTAGGACACGGGATAGAGCCTGCCTCATGTGAAGAACAGTCTCCTAGGGGGTGTCAGAAGTGACTTTGTTCCCCCTTGTCCTTGCCCAGCTTCCAGAGGCCCATGCCATGGGGAGCCATGCCTGCTTCTCCCATCTGGAAACTGGTTTTGTGTACTGTGGATAGAGGGGGCATTCAGGGCCTCCTGCTGAATGCATGAATGCTAGTTTAGTCTCAAGATGTCCAGCTGCACTCACTGTGCTAAAAGTGCAAATTGTACCCAAGAGCTGAATTTTCAGTTTCCTTTACTTTTGAGACACTGGGGCCCATTCTCAAATGTCTATACCTGATGATGATTTTAAATAGAGAAGGGGCCTATTTGATTGAGATACTCAGGTAAAAACCTTGTGTAGGGGTTTCTTGAGAGAGAGAGAGAGAGAGAGAGAGAGAGAGAGAGCGAGAGCGAGTGAGCAGGGGAGTGTATTTAGCTGGACCAGCCACGTAAACTGGCATTGATACATTGACCTTCAGAACAATTGACTGGTCCAAAAAAGAAAATAGATGGCAGTAGTGAAAGAATAAATTTTAATAAAAATGGAAATTATTGTCTCCTGCAGGAACATTATTCCTCTAGGTTTCTTTGTTTGTTTGTTTGTTTAATTGCCAGAGAGTAAATGTGTTCATGAGAGAGAGAGAGAGAGAGAGAGAGAGAGAGAGAGAGAGAGAGAGAGAGAGAGAGAGGGATGGAGGGAGAGGGAGAAAGCACACCCCCTCCCCCATGTGACATGGTCATGTCACAATCCCTTCTTCTCTATTTCTCCATCCCTTTGAGATTCGGGGCACACATTCACTTGTGCCAGGTGTGCTTTTCAGGCTGCCAAGGTTGGATTCAAACTGCGGTTGGCATGTGAGCTCCAGCTTGTTTAACCATTGGGCTCTGGGGCCAGCCTACCTTGAAGTTTGTTTCTATTGTTCTCTGTCCTCACTAGAGAACAGAGAAGGGTTAGTTTTTACTAACCTTTTACTAACTCTTTTACTATTGAACTGACCTTTGGGGCAGCTAGGATATTTATTTATTTATGTGTTTATTTGCAAACATTCTTTCTTCCAAGACCAAGAGAGAGACAGAGAGAGGAAAGAGAGAGAGAGTCACCCCCAACAGGATTCTCACATCATGATTCTCCCCACTTCACACACACACACACACACACCAGCATCAGCTAGCTCCAGATCGTGAACACACCTGCACTCAGCTGGTTCAGGTGGATTTTTGGAAGTGAATCTGGAATGAATAAGCCTCACAGTTGTGTTACCATTGCACCACCATCCAGTCCCCTTGCTGGATGGGCTCTTTAAATCCAGCATCTCAAGAAACCAGAAAACCTTTGGTTATCTTTTCTGGATCTCAGCTTTATTGTCCACAAACAATTCTTGTGAGCTTACCACACACAAGGCCCAATCCTCAGACTACCGAGACTGACCTAAGGTAGTAAGACAAGGCATAGTTCTTGCTTTAGATGAACAAAATGTGCACTTTAGTAACAAGAGTATGAGTTTCCAGAGACCAAGTACATGGACAGCTCAAGGAATAGCCACCACTATGCAAATATAAGGTGTTTCCTGTCTGGTGATTTAACTGTGTACCTCATTTGGCCCGATTCTTTATTTCAGTTCGGCCTAACTACTATTTATACTACTTCTATCAATACTAAGGCCACACAGGTTAAGTGACTTGAGCAAGATCACTTTACTTGTTATATCACTCAAAACATAAAAACAAATCAACTCATCAGAATTAATGGTGCTATTTTTCACGGCGTAAAATAGAAGGCATATTAAGTGCAATATGAATTCATGCTGACACAATATCGTTATGGTTTTTAGCAAGCATGTTTTCTACATTTCAAAGCCTTGGACATGGACAGAGAATATATACTTCTGGAATGTACAGATGCTTTATAAATGGGAGACCTATGTGAAACTGGGTGTGATGACTATTAGAACCCCAAATTAAAACGACTGTGAGGGTCTAAAACTATAGTCCCCAATAAATACAGACACATTTTAAGAAAAGTATGAACTCAGTTTCTGGGATAGAATATGGGTCTCACATGACATTGATCCATTGATTTTATCAGTGTTGTATGTGGGATTCAAGTGAGGGTATTCAAATAGCCAAAGGCTAGGTAAAACACCATTAATTCAGGCAGCAGGCTGCTCAGTACCATGTGTGAACCACTGTCACTCTGACAAATCTCAAGAGTCACAAGACTTCAGACTCTGGGCATGCTCTAGTGAACCATGTGCTCTACCAGGGCAGACATCCAGAACACTCCAGACGCATTGTGTATCTTGTCGAGTGGAGAGTGTCCTTAAATCTAGTGTGCCCTTAGAGGGCTGAAGATCCTGGAGCTAAAGTCACAGGTCCAGCGACAGAAAGGCAGATGGAAAAGTTATCTGCAGACTTCCCTCGGAGCACCTTCCTTCACACAGAGGTTAATCCTGAAGGGTCACCAAGGCAGCCCCAGGAGAGATGTGGAAAGGCTGGCCAGCCCACAACTTGCCAAGCTGAGAAGAGGGTAGGAGGGGAAAGGAAGGAGAGCCAGAGAGACTGAGGGGGCATGCCGGTTAGTCAGTGGGTCACCACAGGATGAACCCTTCTCAATGTGGCCAGTGGAGGCCCGCCTGGGTCACTGCTCTTTCCTTTTAGCACTGTAGACTTGGCCGGCACCACGGACAGCAGCCAAGGCCATCAGGGCACACCTGTCCCTTTTGCTTTGCCTCAGGTACTGTGAGGGTTCAGCAGAGCTGTTTTTTTTTGTGTGTGTTGCCATGGCGACAGAGGCAGGACTCCAGAATATTGCCTGGAGCAGCAGGGCGGTGGAATGAATGAGGGCAACGGAGAACTGAAGCCTCTCACCTACGTGCCAGCGGGAGCAGGTGGGCAGGTGCGGCGGGCTCTGCAGACAGTCCAGGCTGCCCGTGAGTCCCTGTGAGCAGCTTCCCTGCCATCACATGCAGTCTTACAACTGTCATCTGTCCTACTTGAAACCAAAATGATACATTTCCTAGATAGCAAGGAGGGTTGGGATTCATAGCAAGATGGATGCTACAACTCAAGCCTGGGAAGGTCGATGCAAGTTGGAGGGCTGGGGCAGGTTCTCCGGGAGGGAGGAGAGGTAAACCAGATGATGAATTAAAAATCCCTTGGAGGATTTCAGTTTCACTACATATGTATCTACCTAGCATTCTTTATGGTTCTAGCATTTTACACGGGTATCATAGTGGTTAATTAGCACAACAGACCCTGTAGCCAAACTCTGGAGTTGGATTCTCAGCTTTCTTACTATCCGTGCCCTGAAGCAGGTTACTTAATTCATCTGAGTTTCAGAGAAGTTCTGGCTCACACAACGGGGATGATACTAGTAACTACTTTAAAGAAGTGTTACGAGGATTACACGGCATAATATATGTAGTATTTAGAATAGAGCCTGGAATATAGTAAACATTAAGTATGTGTTAGTTATTACTAGTTGTATCATTAGTATCATTTAGCATGGACCTGGACTTGCCTAGTGAGATGCCTTATAAAATAAGAGGGACAGAAGATTTCCTCTATAGAATATGGAATAGTTCTGCAAAGGGCTTTGTGTGTCGTTCTTGGCTATAAATACCTATTTGACTTAAAAGTGATTTGGCTGGGAACCAGCAGTTAGCGTAATGGCTATGTCGCTGGACTCCCACGTAGTTGACCGCGGTTCGCGTCCTGGACCCGGTGGCTTAAAACTCACGCCGGGCGCGTGTGTGTGCATGCCCAAGATCCCGAGAGGAGAATGGAGGAGAAGGGATTGCGGCGTGACCATCCCCCCTGGGGGGTGATTTCTCGCTTTCTGTCTCTATGTCTCTCTCTGTCTGTCTGGCGAGCGCACACCCCCTAGAACAAAAAAACCTCTCCAAAAAAAAAAAAAAAAAAGTGATTTGGCTTAGCAGAAGGAAGTCTTCTGTTTATGTTTAGATATGAGCTGCCCCACCAGATGCTGACCATATTGAACTGGATGCCCCCACAACTATAGCACACACAGGGTTTGCACATAAACATAGAGCGGCCATGTATAGTTGAGTTGTGGCCTACACAAAGATGCCTGGCTGAAGGGAGAAAAGGAACAGAAACTTAGCTCATGTTCCATTCCCCAAGCCATGTGCCCAGGCATGGGCTAAGTCTGCTTGGAAGAACGAGCACTTTTTCTTAATTTTCATAAAGACAGAAGAGAAAAGTCAATGGAAAAGAAGTTAAGAGGCCTGAGTTCTAGTGCTAGGTCTGTAATGTTATAAAATGTGCAACTTCAATAAACATTCAACCTCTCAAGCTTGAGTTTCTTGGTTTGAAAGTAGGGCTAACAATACTTACAGAATGTTTGTGGGGATAAGATAATAAAAGACGTGTAAGAATTATGAAACACGGCACTCAGTCAACAAACAGATTTAAGTAGGAAGCACTGAGAATCTCTTATGTGCCTGATGCTGAGCTAAGCAATACACAAAGGGAAGCTGTTCCTGATCTCAACTCACTTATGATCTGTAAAATGAGGAGGTCGGATTATATTATCTCTATAGTCTCTTTTAGCTTTAGGGCTTTTAAAAATATTATTATCCCATTCTTATCTAATGGAATAAGCATAGAATTTTAGAGTCATGAGAGACTGTGAGGAAGAATGAACAAATATACATGCAAAACACATAGGAACAATTTAAAAGAAGCCATGAAGAAATGCTCACATCATAAGAAAGGTATCCTCAGAGGAAACTCTTGGCTGACTGCTGACCTGCCCTGGAACCCTTCTGCTGATAGCCAGCAGGTCAGAGAAGCCTGGAGGGAGATTTAGCATGCAGAAGAGGGAGAATGTCAACCAGATGTTCCTCTGAATGAGTTCTGAAAGTGGATGGATCTGCATTAAATTGATAACATAAATATTTGTTGTCCAGGCTTTTGTCAAGAGAACATGTTGTTAAACTACCTACAGCTCAACTCTGATCAAAGGACCACATGGGAAAAACAATATTCTTGTAGTTGTCAGAAGGCCATGCAATCTACTCATTTCTCTCTGTATTACTGGTTCTCAAATTGCACCAGAGCTTGTTAAAACATAGATTCCTGGCTTCATCTCCAGATTTCTGATTCAGTAGACCTAGAAGCTCAAAAGTTTGCATTTCTGGGCCTGTCCTACAGCCTAGTAGTTAAGGGAGCTGGATCACATATGGCCAGCCATCATTTGAGTTCCAGCCCTGGCAGCCTCAAAAACATGCCAGGAAAATGTGAGTGCATGCCTAGTATCCTGACAGGAGAGAGAAATGGAGGAGAAGGAATTGCAAAATGACCACACCTCATTGAGGGTGCTTTCTCCCTCTCTCTCTCCCTCAGTTTCTCTGTCCTTTCTAGTGAGTGTCCATGCCCTCTAGCAACTAAAAGATTACTATTTCTAATAAGTTTCTAGATGATACAGATGTTGTGAGTTCATCCCTACACTATGAGACCACCTTCTGACGAATATCAAGTTTACCAACAGGTGTAGCTTAAAACAGAGATGCAGGGACCAGCAGTTGGCGTAATGGCTATGTCACTGGACTCCCATGTAGTTGACTGCAGTTCAAGTCCTGGCCCCGGTGGCTTAAAACTCATGCCGGGCACATGTGCATGCATGCCCAAGATCCCGAGAGGAGAATGGAGGAGAGGGGATTGCGTCATGGCCATCCCCCCTAGGGGGTGATTTCTCACTTTTTGTCTCTCTCTGTCTGTCTGGCGAGCGCATGCAACCTATGGCAAAAACCTCTCAAAAAAAAAAAAACAACCAAACAAACAAACAAAAAAACAGAGATGCATATTTATAGCACATTGTTTTGCTTCCTAGCCTAGAGTACCTTTTATTAAATTTGCCAACATTATGTCACTTTATTATTCATTGAAGAACAATACAAATAATAGCCTTAAGATATTACTGGCATCTTGATGCTTATGAAGTTGTGAGGATGTCAATTCCTACATCTTCCAATGCCCTTTTATTAATATCCAAGAAGGACAACTTTGTTGGTTCTCAGAAGCAGGAAAATTACCTTTTTTTCCACAGAATAATTGGGATGTTTTCTTCTTTCAGGTTATATGACTTCATTTGGCCACTAGAAAGCTCTGAGAACAACAGACAGCCTATTTGTTATAAGCAGGGAGATTCTTATGGCACATATTTTAGGGTACAGATTTTCCTTGTGCAATATTTTTATTCAACCTCTTTTTTCTTTGTCCTTTTTTTTCTTCTGTAAATTTCCTCAAATCCTTCCTAGGATAAAGGAGAAATAAACAAATATACAACTAGTGAAATAAATTGTGAAAATTATGTGCACTAGTTCTAAGGGGACAGGAAATAACTGGGAAATAGAAAGTGGTGTCAGTAAACCTGTGTTGTCTGTCCGTTTTAGTGCAGAAGGTAACAAAAGTGATTTACCCAAGATCCACCAGCTATGTGCTATAGACCTGGCACTAAAGTGTAAATCTTTTTGCTCCAGGAACAGAGACCTTTTTTCTGGTCTTTCCTGCTTCTGGTATATAAAGCAATGAGATAACTGGTCTTCTGCGTTGGTGTTTGGTCTCAAGCTATCCAACCTGAGAAATCAATAAATGAGCTTGCTTCAAGCCCAGTCACTTCTGTTCCCAAAGGAAATGGTGAGAGGTCAGCAAGAATTTATAAAAACTTGAAAAGGTGGCCTGAACCATTAATAAAGAATTTTTTTTTGAGTTGGGAGGGAATTACTAATTCCTCCCACTTCTCAGCAGTCACTGTAGCAATTATTAAATTGACACCAGCAGGGGCAAGAAGTGATGGGATTTTATATAATGCTAAAAATTATGCTTCAGTGAATTCAGACTAAAAGTCACAGGGGTGATGAAGAGTGATTCCCATGGTTGCATTCCCCCACATCTCAGGGCACTGTGCTGGGCAGTCTATGTGCAACACTCTGAGTATAGGACCTGCAACTGGTTAGGTGTGGGGAGCTCCCTAACCAGCCCACCTTTCTCCCTCCTCCCAGGAGTTTTGAAGGAGGTAGTGAACCCTTCCTCTGGCCTCTCACTATAGCCTATGTCCTACACTCACCACATAATAATGAAGCTTTTATTCATTTGTTTGTTTGGTTTTTTACAATATTTTATTTTATTATTACTATTTTTTAGTTTGACCAGAAAGACAAGAGAGAGAGAGAGAGAGAGAGAGAGAGAGAGAGAGAGATAGAAAGTGAGAAAGCACGCACAGAGAGAGAAAATGAGAAAGCACACACACACACACAGAGACACACACACACACACACACACAGAGAGAGAGAGAGAGAGACAGAGAGGGAGAGAGAGAGAGAAAGTGAGAAAGCAAATTGCCAGATCCAGAATTCGAACTAAAATCAACCATGTGGGAGTCTAGTATCTTAACCACCATACCACCTGCTGGCCCCTATAATGAAGTCTTATGTCACCTATCCATGTGGCTAGACTATGGCTCCTTCAGAGACAAGATTCCATGTTGGTCACCCAGTTGAGGGAGCCCCTTTTATTTTCTTTCTTTCTCTTTCTCTCTCTCTCTCTCTCTCTCTCTTTCTTTCCTTTCTTCCTTTCTTTCTTCTTTTTTTTCTTTCTTCTTTTTCTTTTTGGTGACAGAGGGCATGTGTGTTTGTCTGAGCAAGACAAAGAGATAGAGAGGGGAAGAGGAAGAAAGTACTCCCCACTAAGGCCTAGTCACACCACAATCTCTTCTACATTTTTTCATCCTGTTGGGATTTGGGGCATGCACACATGCATGTAGACACTGTATTGTTTAAACTGATTGGGCAGGGATTCAAGCCACAAGGTTGGCCATGTGGACTCCAGTTCCCTTAACTACTAGGCTGTGAGGCTAACCCCATTATTTTATTTTCAAATGAATGGATTCAAGCACTTTTTTTTTTTTTTTGAGAGGTTTTTGCTATAGGGCACGTGCGCTTGCCAGACAGACAGAGACAGAGAGACAGAAAGCGAGAAATCACCCCCCAGGGGGGATGGCCACACCACAATCCCTTCTCCTCCGTTCTCCTCTCGGGATCTTGGGCACGCACGCACACACGCCTGGCGTGAGTTTTAAGCCACTGGGTCCGGGACGCAAACCGCGGTCGACTACGTGGGAGTCCAGCAACATAGCCATTACACTAACTGCTGGTCCCTAGATTCAAGCACTTTTAATCCTCACTCTGTGGTTTCAGGAGAGGCCCACTGATGATGATTATCTCTTGTTCCCCCATAAGGACCCATCAGCCCCTGATCGACTTTGACACCTTGGTTGAAGAAGCAAAACTGGAGGGGGATAAGGATGGGGTGATCAGGACACCACTCTCTCCCTGCTGCCTTCTCCTAAGGAGCTCTCCAAACAGTACCCAGGGGAGGAGATGGGCCATGGTAGGCCCAGCCCATTACCCAGTGACCTTAATCATGCTCCATCCCTTCAGTTCAGCCAAGGCAGCTGGCCTTCAGGAGGCCAGTGTGCAGGTGTGATTCTAATATTAGGTTTCATTAAGCACTTCTTGACCCTCATAGTAGCTACTGCCTCTCTCAGCAGCCTGACTAGCTCAGCCAAATAACAATTACATCAAAGGGTCCAAAAGGCATGGGGCTCCAAGGAGATCTGGCTTGGAATAGTGGGCCTGGCCTCAGCCCTCCTGTTACAGTTAGGAGCAGTCAGGCCAAGGAAGGTCAGCCAGAGTCACCATGAAAAAGCTGGGAAGTAGAAAAAAAAATTAATTCTCTTGCCTGATGCTATCTGACTGCTCAAAGAGAAGGAAAGGGAGCTGGAGACAGACAGGCTGACTCCACAACGCCCTAGTTTTTCGAGAACATATGCCTCTACCATCCTTCTCTGCCTTTCCCTTTGCTTAAGTTCCATTTGTCCTTCAAGAACCAGTTTGGTTTGTGTAAAACTGATGGATTGATTCTGTTTTGGGGAGGGCTTTCAAAGGCAGCTCTTACATACCTCTCATTTATGTACCACTGCCCTTGGGTCTCCAGTGCCCTTGTCTGTTACCCTCTACTGTGCTACAACCCTGTGACATGACCACTTGTGACCTGAATCATTTACAAGTGCTTGGGGAAGGACTGACCAGTGAAGTACAATATGTAGCCCTTGCCCCCAAGGAGTTTACAGGCTAGATGGAAGGAGAAAACTTGCACAAAGGGGACATCTAGGGAGAAGAGACTGACAAGGTATATTTAGTGGATTGACTTGGATTTCATCTTTTTCTTTTCTCCAGTGTACCAAATAGAGTAAGTATAGGCAGAGGGTGGAATGGCAAAAGGCAGCAGTACAGGGAGGGATGATAACTCATCTCATATCAGGCTAGACCTCATGTCACAAACAATTATCTACAAGTAAGTAGTTAATCTAATAAAAACCATAGACTATGAAGTCAGATAGTCCTTGATTTGAATTCTAGCTCTTCCATTTATTCACTGTTTGACCTTGGGAAGTTATTTAACCTCTCTAAATTTCTATTTTCCTATCTTCAAAATGCTATAATAGTATTTCATTGAAAGGTTTGTAGGACTCAAAAATCTAGTACTGTGTCTGGGCCAAAGTTGGCACTTTAAAATATTTTTTTGTGGGACAAGCAGATGGCATAATGGTTACACTGCTGGACTCCCATGTAGTTGACTGCAGTTCATGTTCTGGACAGACACGGCGACTTAAAACTCATACCAGGTGCATGTGCCTGTGTGCCTGAAATCCCGAAAGGAGAATAGAGGAGAAGGTATTGCAGCATGGCCATCCCTCCTAGGGGGTGATTTCTTGCTTTCTGTTTCTCTGTCTCTCTGGTGAGTGCATGCACTCTATAGCAAAAATATGTCAAAAAAATTTTTGTTGTTGTTTATTCCATGAGTGAGAGGTAGAGAGAGACAAAGATATAGCACCCACAACAGGTTTTTGATGCTGTGATCTACCCCCACCTTCAAACAACCCCATATCATGAGCATGTGTGTATCCAGGAAGGACGTGAACCAGCAACCTTCCCATGTGTTTTGGCTTTACAGACTATCAGGTTTAGCTGCTATGCCATCATCTTGCCCTAGTATTGGCACTTTAAAACTACCAGTTCACTTATTTGTTTACTTAGTCTTTACCCTCTATTAGACATTTTGTTGGACCTGTTTATCAAAGGTGAATGAAAAAACAGAGTCCTTGTTATGAATGCAGCATTGTGGCCAGGGAAATAGATAAGCAAATCGACAATTATAACTTAAGTTTGTTAAATGTAAGGACAAAGGAGCACAGGTTGGGTCATAGAAGACCAGAGAAGACAGCTTTATTTCATTCTTAAAAATTGTTTCCCCATTCCCTTAGTTACTGACATTATTTTTTTCTCCTTCCTTCTCTTTTAAGATTATCTAGTCAATTGATTGTTTTCCCTTTTTGCTGATAAATCTTTCGTGCTCTAAGGAATTGCTGGTCATCTCATCTGCCCAACCAACAAGCATGACAGCTTTCTCATCTTTCAGAGTTTTTTTCCTCCCTGCCTGGTTGTTCTTACAATTCTTCAAAAGTGGGCTTAACCCCTTGATTGCTCTCTGCTGTTTAGCCCAACTCTCTTCCAGAGGAGTTAACAGAAAAGATTTAGTGTTGGGGAGGGTTAGACAAAGCTTTGGATTGAAAAATCTTCTATATTGAGCTGAGGAAAGGAAGAGGCAGAAGCAAATTGTGGGCTCTTAGCTTCATCCACTCTTTCATTCTTAAACAGACAATAATTTATTTGATGTGGGCTGAGATTTATTTCATGACTTACAGGACTGGAGATTTTGGGGCAATAAAAATTTGTCAGACTATTCAGACCTGTCATCTTCTGAGTGCCTTCTTCAGGCGCCAAGGTTTCCTTAACTACCCAGATAAGTCTTTCAGATGACTGCCAGGCCTCTGTCAAGGGAATATGTCTGTTTTCTACTAGGCTGCCAAGCAGGCTCAGTGGGCTGGTCAGGATCTGCAAGGACAGTGCTGGGCCTCAGAAAAGCCAGACTCTGGATAGAGAATGATGTAAATAAACTTTAAAATATGATCTACTGAGTTGGCACAGTATTTCTCCGAGCTCTAAGATGTGGTTATCTTAGGGAAGAGAGGAGGTAGAAGTGGTTGAGAAAAACACAGGCTTAAATTTAAGAGCCCAGAATTCTAATTCTATCACAATTTAATTTACAAGACTTTAGGCAAATACTTTCACCTTTGTGTCTGCTTTCTCACCTGTAAACTGAAAAAGACTTACCAGATTTCTAAGAATGGCTATAGGCTGGCAGAATTCCTGAACTTGACTTGTATGTGATACAGACCCTGATCCCAGGCTGCTCAGGTGATGTCCTGCCCAGACTCTACTCTCCCCCAACAACTGTGAGCCTTTATTTCTCTATGCCTGGTTCTCTTCTGAGAAGACCCTTGAACCATGTGAGCTGCCTGGAGTTTACATTCTGCTACCTAGTCTCCCTCTGGCCAGAGTCAATGCCTGATGGTGGAGTACAAAGCCCCAGCAACTTTATTTCAAATCTACACACATAATGAGATGCCCTGTGCTTGCTAGAGCTCCCGCAGGCTCAGGTTGAGACTAGGACTTCACTTGAAACACTCCCTTTGCTTTGCCTCTTCCCCCTTCCTGTCCTGCTTCCCTCCCTCCTCACTTCTCCTGAGCCCTTTCACATAAGTCCTGGTCCTAGGGTATACCTCTGAGAGTCCAACCTCTGATATTTCAAATTTTAAAAGGTAATAGAGCTAGTATAGTTTGCTCTGTTTCTTTCTTTTCCTTCCTTTTTCTATCTCCAGTGCTCATATATTCTGGCCCATCTGTTTTCTTTGCCAATGGTGGAGAATTTTTGAGACCAAGTGGCCTTGAGACTGTAGATCAGGTGCCAAACTTTCAAGTGGTTCAAGTCAGGACTTTTCATGCAGGACAGAGACTATCTTATTTAACTCCTAGAAGTCTAGAAGGAACCAGACACTACTACAGTCTTGCTAAGCATTTGTATGACCCCATGGTCAACATCTAAACTTGTGACTACAGTGTATATGGGACTTTATACACTGTAGAGTACTTTTTTCTCTTGGAAAAAAGTAGATTGAGGGACCAGCAGTTGGCATAATGGCTATGTCACTGAACTCCCATGTAGTTGACCATGGTTCAAGTCCCAGCCCCGGTGGCTTAAACTCACGCCAGGCATATGTGCATGCATGCTCAAGATCCCGAGAGAAGAATGAAAAAGAAGAGATTGTAGCGTGGCCATCCCCCCTGGGGTGTGTGTGTGTGTGTGTGTGTGATTTCTTGCTTTCTGTCTCTCTGTCTTTCTGGCGAGCGCACACACCCTATAGCAAAAACCTCTCCAAAAAAAAAGTACAGATTGGAAACATTTATGCTCATTCTGACCAACCACAGAATTCAATCCATTTTAAAGGCAATTCTATGTTCCTAACCTATATTATACATCAGCGGTCCCCAACGTTTTTGGTACCAGGGATTGGTTTAGTGGAAGACAATTTTTCTACAGATAGGGGTGAGAAGGGGTGATGGTTTCAGGAGGATACAAGTGCATTACATTTATTTTGTACTTTATTTTTATCATTATTACATTGTGGTATATAATAAAATAATTATGCAATCACCATAATGCAGAATCAGTGAAAGGTCTGAGTTTGTTTTCCTGCAACTAATGGTCCTATCTTGGGGCTCCTATGAGAATTTAATGCTGCCATTGATCTGACAGGAGGTGGAGGTCAGGTGATAATGTGAGTAAGTGAAAGATGGGAAGAGAGTATAAATACAGATGAAGCTTTGTTCGTTAGCCTGCTGCTCACCTTCTGCCGTGCAGCCCAGTTCCTAACCCAGAGGATCTGGGAGTCAGGGATCCCTGTTATATATCTTTGTAGATACATCTTTGAGACAAGACTATGTGTGCTGTCAAACAGACTCCTCATCTAATGAATCCTTTTTGTACCCAGCACAATGTCTGGCAGTAGTCAGAACTCCAAAACACTATGTCTGAAAGAATAAAAATTGACGTGAAGGACAGTATAGTAGAGGGAAGGGTCATTAGTGGTGGAGTTGTCACCTAGGTTCAAGCATAATTGTGTTATTTATCCCCTATGCATCTGAGTATTCTCCTCTGTAAGATGAAGATGGTACTAAGTACTTCATGAGGACCTTCATCATGTAGCGTACTTAAAGGAATTATGACTGTTCAACCACATTGCAGCCACTCACTGATATCCTGGTTGCTACTGAGTCTTGTCAGTTCTGTTGTCAGAGGTAAGACAGCAGAGATTCTAGGAACTGAAGTCACTGTGCATCACTGGGAAAGGCCAAGGAGCTGTGCTGTCTCCATAAGCTTTTCCTTAAGCTGTTTTTCCTATAGACTTCCTACCTCGGGAGTTCTACAGGGCTTTAGAGGTCTTTGTCATTCCTATTTTCAGGACATCTTTTTAAGTCTTATCATTCCTAATAAGTGAATTTAGTCAGCAAACTTCCTATTAATACCCATTTCTATGAAAATTTAATATATGAGAAGGTGACACCACAGATCAATGGGGGGGGGGATAGATTTGCTTAGAAGATAGTGTGGAGGAAACTAGCAGGGCTCATGAACTTACCTGACTTCTACATTTGCTGAAGATAACTTTCTGGTGAAAAATACAATTGGATTGCTTTTAATGAGCATGACATACAAAGGCAGAATTAAAGATAGATTAATTAAGGACAGATTAATGAAATAAATTAAATGGTTAATAGAAGGTTGATAGAAGAAAATGTATGATAACTTTGTGACCTTGGCATAGGGAAGGACTTCTTAAACAAAATGTCAAAAGCTTCAAATGTAAGGCACAAAATAGTTTGAATTTGACTAATTGAGAATTGAGGAATCAAGGACAATGTGGATAAAATTGACAGATGATGTTGGGGGGGAAATAGTATTAATGTCTAAAACTGACAAGGATCTGATACATAGAATGAATAAAGAGCTTCTGTAAATCAACAACAAAAGGTAGCAAGCCTAACAGACAAATAAGGGCAAAGGTTGAGAATACGAAATAAAGAGATTAAATTCCTAGGCCTTATAAGCACAAAGAGCTGTTCAAACTCATTAGTAATCAGAAATGTGCAAAGTAAAACAATAAGGCACCAATTTAAACCTGTTGGGATGGCAAACATTGGAAAGTTGAATGTCACCATGTGTTGGCAGGGATGTGGACTACAGGGGGAGTGTAGATAGGTGCAGTCCATCTAGAGAGCCTCCTCAGATAACTCAAATGTACACAACTTGGTACTCAGCAATTCTTCCCCTGGGCATATATCCCAAGAAACCCTACCATAGCTCCATGAGAGACACAAAGGGCCACTGTCTGCTGGGCAATGTGGTGGTGGCTCTCTGAGTGTTGGTCCCTGGGGAGTGGAGAGGCCAAACATGCACACCATGGAGCACATTGCTGCAGGAGGGAGCTACACGCTGGCTGTATAGTAACCTCGATGGAGCTTTCGAACGTGGTGAAAAGTGGAGAAAGAGAGATCTTGCATGATATCTGTGACCCAGTTTGCTTTCATAAATACAGAACACAAACCAAGAATGCACACAACTTGTTAGACCATATGTATGTATATCAAGTACATTAGAATCTTTGCCCATCAGGTAAGAGAATGGGAATGGGGACTGAGGCTAAATGTCAATATGAAGAAGAAAAACAATTAACATTGAGAATGGGCTTCATATTTTCTCTCATTTTTGAGCAGCTGCTGAGGTCTAAGTGATTTGGAGGCTAGGCCTTGTTTTGTTGAAGAGACTTGAGGATTTTATGAAATAGCAGCTCGACATGGTATAGCAGTGTCATCCCAGGTGTGACCCTCAGTGGGTACCTTGCAGATGCCTCTACATTCTGGGATTTGGTCTTTATTTTATAGGCCTAGAGACAAGCCTCATCACTAGCCAGGTGACATGGGGCTCTGGGGAGCCCCATGTGTTAACTGAGATACATGTGAGACAAAAGTAGGTGTCCAAAAGTTGACTGATTAAGTTACAGTAAGAGTACCTATCACCCAAGCAGATCATGAGAAACTGCCCAATTAGAGCATTATCTCCCTGTAGTCAAACTACATGGGAAACTGAATCCTAGTCAGAGGGTTCCTCTGATGGGGACAGAGATAAAGCAAAAAGAATTTAAATGATTTTATGAAAAGTCGCTTGAGTAAGAGAGCTTAAGGGACTGATAGTCTTAGTAATGGGAATATAACATCAGGATTGTGTACATGTGGGGACTTGGACACATATAAACACCTAACTAAATCCAGCTGAGTGAAAAAAAGAGAGGCTGAAGACTGAGACTTACACAGTTTTGAACATAAACACAAGCCTGATCTTAGACTTGCAGTATAATCAACCACCTCAGGAAAAATAGATCTCAGAACAAACCTGCCTTGGTCTCTGCAGACCGTAAGGAATACATAGATCAATGAAAAAAGGCTTTTCACATCTGATGATGTTAAATTTTACCTGAACGTTGATTCTGAAAAATGGTGAAGGTTAAGAAATCCCCACCCCCCATCCTTTCATATTGGGAAACAGCTTACTACACAGATTCACTGTTCCACATGATTTCGATATATATGAAGAAACACATGTATCCATGAGGAATCTCATGGATAAACAAGATGTCCCTTATTTATCTATGACAAGGCTGGACACAGACCCTCCAAATTCCCATTCACTGTCTTGCAGATGATTAGCTGAAGAGTTCTGAAACAAGATTCCACTAACCCAAATCTTCTTCCCCTGGAACCTGAACTTAGATGGGTGCATGGCTTCCCCCAAATAGTCCCTCCAGAGACTTAGCTGGCCCCAGGGTCAAACATGCTCAGATCCACTCTCCCAGCATGCAGGCTTGCATCCCAGGTGCTCACACTCAGTTCTTTCTGCCTTATTTAGTCTTCTTTTTAGAGAAAAACTCATTACCTAACTCTTGAGAGGCTTGCGGATCTCCATTACCACTGTCTTCCCATTGCAATAGCCCTCTCACTCCTGTCAATAATCCTTTCCGATAAAGTCTCTTCTTTGTAAATCTGGACTTTTTCTTTTTTTTAATGTACCTCATAAACCAGCCCCCCCACACACCAGCATTTGAAATCCCTGGAGGAAAGACCACCATCACAGCTCCCTCTGCATGTGACAGAAAAAATGAGTGAGAAAGTCACAATGCCAGAGCACCCACTGTATGCTGGGTGCTGCAGTGGAGTCATCCTTGATGTGGGGGCAATGCATAACTCCATGGCCATGCATAGAGCTCCCTGTCGACCTGGAGACCCAGCCTGTTCAGGTGCTCTTTATCACTTTCTGCTTTAAAGATCACTCTTTGATGTTTTAGTTTAAAATCCTTTCCTCCTCCTTGCCCTTTGGTTTTTTTACTTATATATTTGTGTGTGTGTGTGTGTGTGTGTGTGTGTGTGTGTGTAGTGTGTGTTTGTAGCTTAAAAAGTTGCAGACTAACTTAACCTGTTCCTTCACAGGGGAAGAAGTGAGCAATACACCTTTTGATCACCTGAGCCCTGTGGTCCTCTGGGTCTGGCTCTTTGTCATGTCAGCTCAGTGTGAAATGATGTCTGCTCAAGCCTTTCTCTATGGTGTATGTTTTTTCTCTTCCAGGCACCTACTTTGGCCTCTATTTCCTTTACTTCTGCTCTTTTTTGATCCCCTTCTCCTCCTTTCTCCCTATCCTGATGCACTAAGAAATTCATTAATTGGTTCACTAACTAAACAAGCATATGTGGAACACTGCCTATAGATTGGGGATTATGCTTGGCATTTCCAAGTGCTAGAAACCCATAGAAGCTAGTCCCAGCCACTGAGAAGTTTACAGAGAGCAGGGGAGACAGACATAGAAAGTAATACAGCGCAACATGAGTAATCCTGTAATAGAGAAAGGAAAAAAGAACAAAGCGCTGTAGATTGAATTTAAATCAATGAGGGGAAAAACACATGGCAGACAAGTAGCAATTGAAAACGTTTCATGTTTTATGTCAAATACTCAACCTCCTCAGGGACTGTTGAGATGATACTTTCCTTAAGGTCACAGACTGAATAATGTGGTTCTGAATCTTCCAGGCACCTGCTAGAGTCCTTTCTAGGAAGGCAAACTCAATCTTGATTGTGAAGAAGTGACCACAGTTTGGGGTCTATGGGCAGTGCAGGCCTCCCTGGATACCCTCGCCATCTGCCCTTGCCTTCCTTCTGCTGCTTCTCCACTATGCTCCAGGGAGACACTCCTCCCCGCCGACCCCTCCACCCCCCCACCCCCCACTCAGTTTCTAGGACATTGCCTTGGGCTGGAAGATGCTCCAGCCAAGGAGATCCTCAAGAACTCTGACTTCCGGGACCGGCAGTGAGCATAATGGCTATTTTGCTGGACTCCCATGTAGTCCTAGACCCGGTGGCTTAAACTTACGTCGGGCACGTGTGTGTGCATATCCAAGATCCAAGAGGAGAATGGAGGAGAAGGGATTACAGCGTGGCCATCCCCCCAGGGGGGGGGTGATTTCTCGCTTTCTGTCTCTCTATTTCTTTCTGTCAGTCTGGCAAGCACACGCACCCTATGGCAAAAACCTCAAAAAAAAAAAAAAAAAAAAAAAAAGAACTCTAACTTCTGTGGTTTTGTTCAGGAGATCTAAGTTTCTTTCTTTCATGGTTCTATGTCTTTGCATATCTGATAAATTTTATGGAAACTCTGCTGGCTGCAGAGCCAGTTCAGCTTGTGGGCACTGGCCTTCTCCTTCACAGACGCCCTGCAAGGAAGGCACCAGCCATGGAGCCAGACCCCTGCTCTGTCATTCAAAGGTTGGACCGACAGGCAGAGCTGAATACTGGGATTTTCTATTCCCCTGAGCACTCAGTAGATTTTTTTTTTTTCAATTAGAGAGAGTAAGAAAAAAAAGCCCACTTTTCTTAACATATAAAATAACACAGCAGTTTTACAAATGAAATAAGGACCTTCTAACCTTGACAAGTATACCCTTAATCTTTCTGTGATGTCTTTAAAATCCCAAACCACTTATGAGATGAGAGAAAGGCTGAAAAAGAGAAGAGAATCAGATGATGTGGGAATATAAACTCTTCCAACTTCCCTGTTATCTTTCTTTAAACATTTTTTTCCATTAATGAACTTGATCACCATCATTTACTCAACAAATATACAGCATTGCATGTGTCTGGCACTGTGCTGGTGCTGAGGCATGAACACAACCCTTGCCTTCAAGGCATCTACCATTGAAAGGGACTGGAGTTCTACGTCCAACACAGTGCATGGCACTTTAAATCCTTAAAAATGTTTGGTAAGGGCCAGCAGGTGACAGGGTGATTAAATTGCTAGATCCCATAAAGGTAACCTTGCAGTTTGAGTCCTGGACCTGGCAACTTAGAAAACACACCAGGTACATGATGTCCATGCCCAAAATCCTGAGAGGAGGTGGAGGAAAAGGAACTGTGGCATGGCCATCCCCCCAGGGGGTGATTTCTCACTTTCTCTTTCTCTCTCTGTCTCTCTCCAGTGGGCATATGCAACCTATGGCAAAGATCTTTTTAAAAAATTTTTGGTAGGGGAATAGATAAATCAGTACTTTGTGGCTGAGGTATTTGGTTCAGATACATAGAGCCTGCATGTTTATGAGAGCAGGAAACCAGTGACAGGTAACCAGAGAGGCTTTTTAGGGTCTCCTCTGGCTGTTGTTTAAGCATGGCTATTTTTCTAGAAGGATGCTCCAGTTCAAGGAGGTGATCTCTGTAATGACTACCTGCGATCCTCTGCAGACCTCTGAGTCCCTGTAGCTGGATTCTATTTTGCTGGCCAGGGTCTAAGTCTTCACTTTTGTATTTACTAGTTCCAATGGTGAAAGCAGATTTTCAAATTTTGGGGAACTTTGTGAGCCAGTGAGCATCACATTAGTAGCTTGAAATTAGCCATGGTAGGAGCATTGACACCATTGCAATCGGTAAATCTTATAAGTCAACACATATATCCTCTCTCCATACTCTGACCTGAAGTGAGTTTACCAGCACCAAATGCCTAGATCCTCTCTGCGGTGGGTCTCATTGCCACCACTGGATCCCACCCTCTGCAGCCTGTCTATTCCTCCTGTCTTCCAACTCTAGAGGCCTTATTTTTCCAACCAGTGGCTCACCTTGTTGCTGTGAGTGGGCCGTTACTATCAACTCCAGGTTAGTGGTTCTCTAGCCTTCTTTAACTTGGTCAGTGCACACTCATCTCAAGATACTACCCCCTCCCCTTTCCTGGGGAAAATATTGTCAATAAGGCCAAGGGAGACTAGATAAAAATCAGACCTCTCACATATTCAGTCTATATCAAATCTTACTTGTGTTTATTTTGTAATTTGTCCCACTAAAGAATTGAGTATAAATTGAAATTCTATTGTTCTTGGTCCAGCCTAAGTGGCACAGTTGTAGCAAACTGAACTGTCGTGCTGAAAGCCACAGGGCCACCATGGGTTTGGGTTCCAAGGTTTCCAGGGGTGTCACAGGTGCCCAACATCCTGATGACTTGGAGGGCCAAGGAAAGAGGCTCACAGTATGACTAGACCCTGACAAGGATACTTCTCTCTCTCTTTCTCTTTCTCTCTCGTGTGTGTACACATGCTATCATGAATACCTGAAATAAACTCCAAAAAATTTTATTGTTATAAAAGTGGAACCTGGTCGGGAAGAGTGGGGAGTGTAGAGAAATCAAGGGGATGTTCACATATGTGAGGAGCAAGGCCAGGAACATGGCGGAGCTGAGCTGATGTTGAAACATGGGCTCTGAGTGAGCTGGGTGCCCAGCAGAGAGGAGAGGGCTCTTTCCCTTTCTCTGCCATATGTGCCTTCTCTCTGACCATTCTTGTGGCAGAGATTTTGGTTTCTTACCAACTCTTAGGCATCTTCTTCATAGTTTTATTCTTTCTTTTTTTGTTTAAGATTTTGTTATAGGGCATGTACATTTGCCAGAGAGACAGAGAGACAGAAAGTGAGAAATCCTGCCCCCAGCTCCCAGGGGTGATGGCCACACCACAATCCCTTCTACTCCATTCTTTTCACAAGATTTTGGCCATGTACACACATGTGCTCAGTATGAGTTCCAAGCCACTCAGCCCAGGACTAGAACCACCATTGACCAAGTGGGAGTCCAATGCTTTAACCACTCTGCCACCTGCTGCCCCCATAATTTTATTCTTGATTATTTCTTTCTTCCTTTTCATCATTATGTCAAAGTAGTTAAACAATTTGGAGCACTGGAAGACATTCTTTCAAAGTTCCCTCTTTCAAAAAAAGCCCCAAATTTTTACTGCTTCTAGCACACACTGAGTTCTTATTTCAGTCAGGGAGCTAGACAGTTCCCTAGTTGACCTTGCTATCCCCCTGGACCCTTCCTGTCAAGTCCCAGTTCAAATAAATACTCCTCCTTGGTTTCTGCTGCCCCTTGGAACAGGGATCTTGTTGGGGCAGGGGAGGAGTTAACCTCCTCAGGCTAACTTAGGTCTCATCCCACTCCTGCCTGAGCACACGCCAAGCCCACTCTGCACTCAGATCTGCACAGGCGGTGAACCACTGCTATGTTGCAGGGAACCTGGGTAGTGTAAGGTAGCAATGAGGAAATGAGCGAAAACAGTGAGGAAGAAAAAGCCACAGGGCTCCCTTCCTCTAGCAGACAGCCTGGAGAGTTGCTGCTGTGCAGCCATCTGGACCCATCAGGGGAACCCACCACCTAACCAGGGGCTGGTGAGAAGCTGGAGAAAATAGCTTCCTGCCTGAGAGCAAGAGGAGGAGGAAAGAGGGAAATAAACAGCTTAATTAGGTTAGTGGAGATAAAATCAGTAGGGGCCAAGGAGAGATGAGTGTTGCTAATAGGACCTTTCATCTAGAATGTGGCTAGTGTGGCCAGAGCCTAAATATAAGAACACCAAATTCTAGTTTTAATTGGTGGGTGTCTCCCAGCTGAAGGAAAGAGGAGGTTCTGGGACCTTCTTTCTTCTTCACTTTTGCTCTGTGAACTTTCCCATATGAGAATGTTGGGCACTGAGCCTGGACTTCAAGTTTGGGAAGATGACTGGATAGTAACCACACCCTACTTAGAGAGCAGGTTTTAAACACTGAGCTGGTTTTTAACAGGGAGATCATTCTGAGTCTACAGACCTAGAGATACCTTGATGATGTTCAGGATACCAAATCTGGCCCTGTACACAGCCTGGATTCCATGCCTCGAGGAGTGAGGTTCTGGGATCCATACTGGGCCCCACTAAGCTTCCAGATCACAGAGACTTTCATCCTCTCTTCATGATGCAAACTCTGATGTGTGAGCTCCAAGCCCATGGAGTCACTCTGGACAGTCTCCTGACCTCAGGACTGCAGTGTTCTCTGGTGTGAGGAGGTGGGGTGCAGAAAGAAATGGTGAAATCACGAGTGGCCTTCCCAGTAATGGCAAGTTTAGTGATACTAAATGGAGACAGGAAACAAGGCTAGAACTTCAGACACTCTCACTTACCATCCATATCATGAACACAGACCGCACCCTTCAATTAGGCTTCTAGAATACCCCACGTTCGTGTGTATTTAGGGTTTACTCTACACAGTGGTGAAGAATTTCACTGAAGTTTTGCTAAAGAGTATTTAGTGACTCTCCAAGCTCAGCACTAGCAGTTTTGAAAGTGTTATAGTCTATTTAGTGAGAAATAAGAGGACATCCAGACATAGTCAAATTTATTGGAGTTGATTAAGCCGACGGCATACGGAAGGACTCATGTCTCTTAAAATCCTGCAGCCCCAAGTGAAAGGAAAAGGGTGTTTATAAAGGCAAAGATCACAAGCTTTTCCCCCCAGATGACATGATGATTACAAGGAAAGAGGTGTGTTGGGCTTAGAAGGGTAGGGGGTAGATTTTACAAAAGCAAAAGCATATTTCAGAAGTAGAACCAGCAGGCTAATCATTCTTAAGGGTATGTTCCATCCCTGCCTAAACACAACGGAATCTTAATGGACTCCAGGCAAGGTCCGGTGACTGGAGATTGTATCTTAGGGCAACTAGTGAGGTTTTGAATTATTTAATAAATACAGTAGAAATGTAATTATTCCGTTTACTCTAGGCAAAAGGAGAAAGTAAGTTTCCAATATAGAGAGTAGTTCAAAATGGAGGTGCTTCAAAAGGAGTGTTGTAATGTAGCTATATATTAAATTTGTTCACCTAAGGTACATAGCATAGCTCCTAGATTAAGGTAACTTTTAAAAATGACTTGGAGAACGGCATATGGATAGCTCTGATCTTCCTGCATGCAACACAGAGCCTGACACAGAGCCTTCCAGGAGGTGGGCTAGGGGCATTTCTCCCCACATGAGCCTGACATACTTTTCAATTCCAAGGGATCTCTGAGAGATGCATTTCTCTCAGATCTCTTTGCCCTTGTCTGCCTGTGCCCTGGGCTCACTGCCACGCAATCTTTCTCCAGGCTTCAGTCCTTGGCCTACCTGAGAAGTCCTGGCCTACCTGGCAGGCTTCATGGCCTGAGATGGGCTGTAACACTCAGGAGATGTCTCATGTCTTCTTGAGAAAGAGACACTGTTCCTCAGCCTTCCCTAGGAGTCTTCTCTTTTGGGTGCTGACAGGTGATGCTGGCGTGTGCTGTGTGGGACCAGGCATGCATAAGGGGCCTGAACCAGCACTTAGAGGGCTTGGGGCTCTGGTGGAGCCTGGTTTCTCCCTGGTAAAGGTTGGGGGAAGAAGAGATAGAATAACTCCTCTCAGAAATGACATAGGTGGTTTCATAGTAGGAGTCGAGAGGCTCAGCAGAGATCCTGGGGAGCGCCTCACTGGTGTTTCCAGCTGACTCCAGGGGCTGTGCCTCCTCTGTCTGGGCACTTGGCACATAAGGATGTTCTGTGATACAGGATTCATTTATTTTGGTTGAGGAGCAGGTGTAATATGAATTCAGAAAACTTGGAATTCCATATTCCCACCTTGTCCTTTTCTGACTGTAGAAAAGTCACTTAATCTCAGCTTTTTAAACCAAAATGAGATGTTGAAAAGATGGCTTCATAGATGCCTTCCAGCTTCAGTCATCTATGATTCTCATATTCTTCTCAGTGCCAACCATTAACAAACATATGGAGAAGACAATGTCTACTCTTTCATCCCCTCTCCCAAATTAATTCCTTTCCTCTTCCCCTTCCTCCTTCCTGCCTTCCATCTGTCCTTCTTTCTTCTCTCCTCTGCATTAAGTCCAGGGTCACTTCCTGTCTTATTCTGATATGGGAGCACCTTAACTATCATCAAACAAAAGCATGTTTTTCTCAGAATCTTCCTATGTCCTCTCCCGAGGGAGATTTACCCTTTTAGTTGCTGGGCCTGTAAGTTGAGGAGCTGACCCTCAGCTAGGTGAGAGCCCCTGGGTGGCCCTGTGTCCGTTCTCTCAGACAGCACTTGTTGTGTACACAGAAGGAGGAGCTATTGCAGGCACAGGTGGGTGGGCCAGTGTGATGACCATGTGACCCTTCTGCCTGGTGTCTGGTCATGCTCCACAGCTGGCTCCTGGGCTCAGGATGACCCCAAAGCCTTTGCTCACAGCGCCGTGTGAGGACCAACAGCACTAGCATCCCTGGGAGCTTGTCAGGAACACAGAAGCTCAAGCCCAACCAGACCTGCTGAATCAGAATCCTTGATCCAGTGATTCACATGCACATTAAAGTCTAAGAAGCACTGGCTGAAAACATTGAAATAAGGCCAGTTTTGCATCCTTTCACTAACCAAAGAGGTCCCTGACCCTGGGGGGTGATACAATAATCAATAACTGCACAACATTCTTTTACATCACAAAGCTTTTTCAAAAAAAAGATCCTTTTTTACCTTCATCTTTGCAAAGTAGTTTTTAGTTGTTTTATTTTAGATTAGAAACTGATTCCCAGTTTTAAACTTTAGAAAAAGTTTACTGGTTGGCCAAGCTCATAAGAGTCAGTAAATAAGAATTAAAACCTGAACTCAAGACCCGGGACTCCAAACCTTGATTTCCTACATCGTGCCTGAGTGGAGGGAAATAAGTACTTTGCATCTTTTTAAATTTTTTATTATAATAATTATGATTATTTATATATTCAGTCACTATACATCATTTAGCTTGTGTAGAGAATTTACTCAACATGAAATACACCTCAGACTGGTCCAGTTGAAAATACTTTACACGTCATCATCAACAGGTAATGAAACATTTCTGTGGCCCACAAATGTCTTACCTCTCTATTTTTTCTCCCTAATTACCTTCCCTGTATTCTTCCCCTCAAATCTCTTTCTTCGCTTAAGTGGGAGGGTCATTCAAGCTTTCCCAGCATTTCTTTGATAATTATCAGGGCAGGTTCCCTGCAGTCACCCAATTTGTATGTTTGCATTCCTTCTCTTAAGCTAAGTAAATTTTATAGAAACAAATCTCGGACCCTGTTTGCGAAGGTTTATTGCCCACTAATCAGAAGTGAGTTGCAATTAGACTGGAGTTAGAAAGTAATGGCATAGTAGTTACCATGTAATTAAGAAGTAATGGCATGTGATTATATCTCTGGCCTTGAGATTTAAAGTGATATCATTAGAGCCCACCTCCTACTCAGAGAAAACACGAATACAAACGCAGCATCACTGCAGACATTACAAATCACCCAGGCTCGGCTGGTAATTTTTCCCCTCTCCCTGGTCTTCACCACGGTTCCTGAACCCAACCAAATACCTATTGGCAGCCACTTAGCTGCTTTTGTTCCATGCCATTAAACTGCAGTTCTGCTACACATGGGGAGTCTTATCCCAACTGGCTAAGAGGAAACCATTAGTTCCCTTCTGCCCACCATGCTGGCAGACACCAGCCCCAGCCTGGGGAGCTGGGCACTGCTCTTCTCAGGAGAACCCTACAGAAAGCCATAGGCATGGCAATTAGCATTGCTTACAGCAGCAAGTGGAAAGTCCCAACCTGGTTTGCCCGAACACATCAGCATTGCCATCTACTGAGGAATCCAAACTTTGCTTGTCACCTCCTGGAGCACACCATCTGGCAAGAGGGCTGACCTAGTTGCAACTGTTGAGGTTCTACTTTGGGCAATGCCATTGACCAAACCCTCACCTTCTGCCCTGGAGCACCCGGCACACAGATTGTGAGTCCAGTCAGAAGACTGAAGGCTCGGTTGGCCAGTAACCTAATGTGCCTATTTGGTTTTCCATCTGGCTATTCATTAGTGCACTGCTGTGCACACCAGCCTCACTGCCCAGCTGGGTTAAAGGCTGGCAGAGCAAGTTCTGCAACTAGAAAGCAAGTGACCCACGAAGAGTGATCCTGCTGCCATAGATGCTGGGAGGGTCTCTGTTAGTGACTAAGAGCCCATTCTTTTCAGTCACCTCTTCTATCATGGTCTGTCTCTGCTCCACATCTCAAACTGTTCAGCTTCCTGGTGGGAGACAGATGCAACACTCCACCATAAGGGCATCATCCATTGCTGCCCAGAAGGCCAAAGGGAACATCTAGTATTTACAGAGCCCATTACCAGATTGCCACAAATAAAATTTTGTGCAGAATCCCAGCCTGGGAATGGCCTCCCAGGTCTTTGGCACACAGCAGAAATTATACTATTGAGCATTTCACTGCAGGACCATTTTAGTTTCAGGAGACTAGAACGGTCACACAGACAATAAGCTAGACCTGATGTACTGGGTAGAACAAAGACAGGCAGGTAAATTGGCCTATCCAGTGCCAGAAAACAAGTATCCTCAAGTTAGCTTTCAACTTGAGAAGACAGTGAATCAATGCCAGTCATGGAAGCATAGAATTTAGAACCTGAGTCTTGGGGAATTATCCAATCCAAACCTACCATTTTACAGATAAGCAAGTAGAGCCCCAGAGAGATATGACACTTTCTTCCAAGGCCCAACACTGGTCGGCATTGAGCTAGGAGATGTACTCAAGTTGTAATCCTTAGGGAAGTGGTAGTAATCAAACACATTCCCCTACTCTTTCCCTAGAGAAAAAAAAAATCATAACCAAAGCCAAACCATGTAGACATGGAGATTGTATGTTTGAGTGAAAATGACGATGCTTTCAACATAAGAAAGGATTCTCTCTCATTTCCACCTTAGTAGTCCAAATTCTTGTGTAAATTTACCCATCTATTAAATGGGACTAATAAAACCCACCTCACCAATTAGGTGGAAGGAGGATGTTACATAGATGATCAAGTGCCCTGTAATTGTTATATCATGCAATTTCACAGACATCTCTGTTGATAACTCTCCATTAGACTGTGTTGGGAAGGAAGTCCAATAAGTGGTATCAGGAACCCAGAGGTAAATTCTGGCATAGAGCACTTTCCACCTGGCTTATAGAGAGTAATATGTAATACCGACAAACAGCCCAGGGCACTCAGAGCAATGAGTGTGTCCTTTCAGCTAGACAGATTGCTCTCAGCTTTCTCACCAGTCCCACAATTACACATCCTCTGCTGGGATGAGCTGGACTCTGAGACCTAGATGAATTGGGATAGGCAGAGAGAACTGGGCAGAAGATATATGATAGGAAATGAAGTAATGATAGGAAAAATCTGACCCATAACCTCAACCTTTTTGCCCTAACCTGGCTTTTTATCAGAGCCAAATAAACTAGTCTGAGTTCTGGAGCCTTTCCTAGTCCCACTTTTCACCTCCAGCAGAGCTGCTAACAAGCAGAACACAGCCCAAAGGCTGGCAGCAGGAGGGAGAAAGAAGAGAAGCAGGGCTGAATGAGGCAAGCCTATACCACTGGGCAGGGCAGTGGTGAGTAGGTGGTTCAAAGACTGAGGACTCAGGATGCTCCCATGAAGTTTAGTCACACCAGCCATGCTGTGCGCTAGGCTAGCCTCCGGTGTCCAGTGCTGCTGTGAAGGCCCCTCACAAGGCAGACAGGTATGTGAAATGCTCTTTAATGAAAGCTTGACCTCATGAGAATTTATGTGAGTAGGGAAAAACTAACTCTTCTAAAGTCCAACTTGCTTTATAAGTTGTTATTTTTAGTCTCATACTTACCTTCCATATGGGCTGGCCTCTAACCCACAGGCATGTTTCATTTTCCAACAGCCAAGAGAGCTATCTGAATGTCTCAATCTCCATGTACTGTTGATTCTGAATGTGAAATGCTATTACCACCCATCCCCTTCTCTTTGGCATCGTGCTTGCATTGACTCAGACCTCACTAACATTGTCCTTGACTGTCAACAGGAGGGTGGAGATCTCTTCTTTCCCACCTGCCGCTCAGTGCTAGCACACTGTAGAGACTCAGTATGTGTGGCTGACCAACTGATGGACATGATTTACTGTAACAGGCTCCACACTCATCTCCCTGTTTTCATTTGTCCTTACGCTAGCCCCAATTCTGCTGCCAGATTAATCTTCCTGATTAAAATCCTCTTATGCCTCCTCATTGCCTACTGAATTAAGTCCATTCTCCTAGCTTGTATTCCCCACTTGTCATGATCTGTGCTCATCTAACCTTTTTCACTTCCCTTCGTGGATCTGAGACCGCTCCCACCAAATTGAGCTATTCACCTGCTCCCAATGTACCCCTCAGGTGCATTTATGTATGCTTCCACTCTCTGGCCACTGCCCTCCTTCCCAGATGTATATAACTAAATTGTTCTCAACTTTTCTGTGCCTTCAACTTCCTAACCCATTGAGTTCATCATAGTGCTTACCTGATAGGGTTGTTGTATAAAGCACCAGCACAGAATCTGAGACTTAGCAGGTGCTTGATGAGCTCTTATTCATAATATTGACTACCTCCTCTTCGATGGCCAGCTCACGTTTGATTCCCTCATTCACAACCTTCCTATTCCTCCCTCCCTGCTCCCCACCCTATTTCTTCTCTAAGCACTTACAAACCCTCAGCATTCAATGTGCTTTGAGTTATAGTTGTCCTATCTTTCTTACTCTATTATAAAAGCTTTAGAGGTAAGGATTTGTATTGCACAGAGGTTAAGGGTATGACCCTGGATTGAGTCTACCCTGGCTCAAATCCCAGCTCCACAGCTTCCCAGCTAAAACATTTTAGACAAGTTATTTAGCTTCTTTAGGTTTAGTTTTCTTCTTTGTGAAATAGGGATAATGTTATTCACTCCGTGAAGGTGTTAAGAGCATTGCATGAGATAATCCATGTAAAGCACTAAGCACAGTACTTTGTACATAATACGTGCTGGGTAAATGTTAGGTATTATCATTATACATTTGTCTTAGTCCATTTGTGTTGCTATTACAGAATACCACAGACTGGATAATTTAAAAAGAAAAGAAATTTATTTCTTAGAGTTGCTGGAGGTTGGGAAGTGCAAGGTCAAGGGGCCTGCATCTAGTGAGGGCCTTCTTGCTGTGTTACCCCATGGTGGAAGGTGGGACGGAGCAAGAGAGGACTGAATTTGCTTCTGTAACAAGCCACTCTGTTGAAAACTAACTCACTCCCCTATGATGAGGATACTAATTTACTCATGAGACTAGAGTCCTCATGACCTAATCATTTTTCACTAAGCCCCCAACGCTTTTGCAGTGGAGATCACATTTCCTGCAAATGAACTTTGGGAGATACATTTAAACCATAGCAACATGTCTGTATCTTACATTCCTAGTATGGAACATTGAACACTAAACAAATACCTGGGAAATAAATGATTCTTGGAGACTCTGAATCTGGAACGGACATGGTAGGCAGCCCACCCTGGCATGCTCTCATTTCCTTGTTAAATCCCTCCTTTGCAACAGGGAATCAGGAGCCCACAGGTGTACCACAGAGCTGTGGCACATAGCACCGACAGTGCTGATTCCTGTGTAGAATTCCTGGACAGTAGCATGTGATTCACCCTTGCTGTACTGATCTTCATTCCCCATCAAGCTCGATGGGACCCCACACTAACTCTACTTCACAGGGCTTTCTTCCCACAGGCTTCTGTAACTGCTGCTGCTTCCTTTCCCTGGAATAATCTCTATCCTCCTTTGCATATGTCATTCATACTTTTTCACTTGCCAACTTGTACTTATCCTGAAGACCAATCTCAACTTGGACAGTTCTTTTTTTCTTTTTTTTGAGAGGTTTTAGCTATAGGGCGCATGCGCTCACCAGAGAGACAAAGAGAGACAGAGAGACAGAAAGCGAGAAATCACCCCCCCAGGGGGGATGGCCACGCCACAATCCCTTCTCCTCCATTCTCCTCTCGGGATCTTGGGCACGCACGCACATGCGCCCGGCATGAGTTTAAGCCACCGGGTCTGGGACTTGAACCACGGTTGGCTACATGGGAGTTCAGTGACATAGCCATTACGCTAACTGTTGGTCCTGACAGTTCTTTCTTCAGTAAGCCCTCCTGGAGCCCTCTAGATACCTGTATTAATTAGGGCTAGAACAAAGTACCACAAATGAAGCGGCTTAAAATAACAGAAATTTATCATCTAACAGTTCTAGGGACCAGAAGTCCAAAATCAATAGGTCAGCAAGGGCATGATCCCCCAGAAATCTGTAGAGAGACTACGTCATTAGCTTCTGGTTGTTTGTGGACACACCTCAGCATGCCTTCATTTATATCTGCCTAGCTCCACCGTCTACCTTCATCTTCCTGTGGCCGTCTTCCTGTGTCTTTGCCTTCACATGATCATCAGTTCATAAGGATACCAGCCATGTTGAATTATGAACCCACCCTACTCAAGTGTGACCACATCTGAAATAACTATATCTGCAAAGATTCTGTTTCCAAATAAATTCGCATACTAAGGTCCTGAAGGTAAGGACTTCAATATTTTTTGGAGGACATAGTTCATTTCTTAACTGTGTTCCTCATCTTATCTCTCATGGCATTCCAAACTACTCTTCTTGGCTTACTTGTTTATATGGTAGACTTATTTGGTAGATTATAAACTGTGTGGGTAGAAACCTCATCTGCCTAACTCGCTACAATTGTATGTGTGCATGTGTGTGCGCATGTGTGTTTGTATATGTGTGTATGTGTGTATATTGTAATACATAAAGGATATTCAAAAAGTTTGTAGAAAATGTGTGTTATGAAAAATCTATGTATGAATTTCAACATATTTTTACACTAAATAAATTCATACTAACTTGTCATAACACTGCTGAACAGAATCTTGTTTGAGGCACTAAGAAGGATAAGACATCAGTTTGAAAAGAGCTCCTATTACAGCAACATGAATTCTACTCAAATTGAAACAAGAGCAAACATCAAATTTATGCTGAAGCTTGGGTAGAGGGATTGTGAAATCACTGATGCTTTACAAAAAGTTTATGGGAACAATGCCCCAAAGAAATCAGCAGTTTACAAATGATAACTTGTTTTAAGAAGAAATGAGATGATGTTGAAGATGAGAAATCCACAGTGGCAGACCATCCACATCAATTTGCTAGAAAAAAATCTTTTCCATGTCCTAATTGAAGGGTACAATGATTCACAACAGAAACAATAACCAACACTATAGACATCTTGACTGGCTTAGCTTCCACAATACTGATGAAAATTAAAGTTGAGCAAACTTTGTGCTTAGTGGGTACCAAAACTATTGCATCGAGATCAGTTGCAGACAAGAACATGGCTTTCAATGAAAATTATAAACACATGGAATCAAGATCCTGAAGCATTTCTTCAAAGTACTATAACAGGAAATGACATATGGCTTTGTCAGTTTGACCCTGAAGACAAAGCGCAGTCAAAGCAATGGCTACCAAGAGGTGGATGTGGTCTAATTGAAGTAAAGGAGGCCAGTCAAGAGCAAAGATCATGGCAAGAGTTTTTTCAGATGCTCTAAGCATTCTGGAGACTTCCTGGTGGGCCAAAGAATAATGACATCTGCAAGTTTTGAGAAAGTTAGCCTAATCTTTAGCAGAAAACCACTCAGGAAAGCATCACCAGAGAGACCTTCTCCACCACGACAGTTCTCTTGCTCATTCCTCTTGTCCAATAAGGGCAGTTAAGGGGGAGTTTCATTAGGAAATCATTCCACATCCACCTGTTTCTTAATTTTAAAAAAGTTCTTTAAAGGGCTTCATTTATTTCAGCTAATAATGTAAAATGGGCTGTACTGACATGGTTAAATTCCCGGGATCTTCAGTTCTTTCAGAATGGATTAAGTCCCCGACACCATTGCTTACAGAAATGTCTTGAACTTGACGGAGATTACTTTGTGGAATAAAGTTTATGCATTTTTAAATGTTCATCTTTTAATTTCATTTTCCAGACACTTCTTGAAGTCCCCTCATATATCTAATACCTGACAGTCTCTAGATAAATAAATAAGAGACTTTGAGAAAAGGCTTTCTTACCCCAAATGCAGCCTCCAAGTTTTTACTAGTGCTTTGAATCAGGCCTCCTGCTTTGAGTACCCTTTGGGTGCCAGAGAGATGATGGCGGCTCATAGTACTGTTGCCTGGAAAGAAGAGGCAGCAGGGAGGAAAGCAGCAGCAGATTAAAGGAACTCCATCGGAGGGTATGACCTCATTTGCCCACATTTATGATAATAAAATGTTAGAGAAAAGATTGCCTTAGGGGTCTTCTGGTCCTATCCCCTCATCTGACTGAGGATCTGGGGCCCACTGAAGTGCCTGCCCTAGTGATACTTCCAAGGCTTGGGTCTAGGTCTCCTAGCACAAGTCAAAGGTCTCTTTCCTCTGTGCTACCTTGCTTTTTTGACTCCTGTTCTTTTTTTTTTTTAATGCCTTGATATTTTATTCTTTTTTATATAAAAATGTTAGTGTGGAGGTGGAAGCCACTCAGTGGGATTAGGGAAAGCAGCCATATGGTAATAGCCATACTACCTGGTATGATGCGATTCCTAAGAACACAGAATTGTAGAGCACAGAATTCTACTACCAGAGGTTTTTTCATACACAATCTCCCCACCACCAGATCTCCCACCCTGCCAGCTTATACGCTAGTACCTCTTAAAGTACCTGGTGGTATATCTAGGTTCCTCAGTCACCCATACTCTATAAGATTATACATGCTTTCCTGAAAATGGGTAAAAGAGAATGAACTAGGTTAATTAGTGTCCTCCTCAAAATTCACATTCTTTCTGGAGCTCAGAATACAGCCTTATTAGGAGACAGAGTTTTTGCAGATAAAATTAGTTAAGATGAAGTCATACTGGAGTAGGGTGGGCTCACGACCCAACATGACTAGTGCCCTTTTAAGCAAAGAGACAGAGACACTCATGGGGAGAATGGCATGTAACAAGAGGTAGAGATTGAAGGGGGCAGAGACTACAAATGCCAGCCAAGGAGTGTCAACGAGTGCAGACCAAACACCACAGGCAAGGAAGAAGAAATGGCAAGATTTCCATTACAGAGTTCAAAGGGAGCAGGGCCCTTCTGGCCCTTGATTTTTGACTTCTGGACTTCAGAACCGTGAATAATGTATTTCTGTAGTTTCGGCCAGCCAGTTCGTGGCACTTAGTTATAGCGGTTCTAGAAAAATGGTAAAGAAAGCTAAGGCTTCCGGGTGGGGAATGGGGAGCCACCAAGGATCAGGTGGAGAAAAGGACAAAGAAAATAGCTTGAATCCCAAGACAATTGTATTCCTCACCATTGACTCACTGCAAGATGATGCCTTTTTCTTTGTTTCTAAGGGAGGCCCAACCTTCAACTGAGCACCTTCTTCCTCCATTTGCTGTCTGGCCAAGCTTGCTGGGAGCCGTTTGGTGGGGAAATGACCAATGGCATCTCTAAGGCCTCGTCCTAAGCCTGACTGGAAGTACTAGTGCTCCCACCCTGAGCAGTTAACCATCCTGCCTGGCATAAGAACTTTGGGCAAGAAGAGACTTCTATTTACCTGCAAAAGCTCCCAAGAGCGTCCAACAACCATCAACTTGGCTCCTACAATTCCCAATCTCTCATCATCTTTTCTGATGTTTCAGTTTGTTTGTTTTTAATTTCTTCTCAAATAACATGACTGTGAAAAATATTATAATTTTTCTGCACATGCACTCACCAGAGAGAGATAAAGTGAGAAATCACCACCACCCCCTGGGGCGATAGCCACTCTTTAAGTCCTTCTCCTCCATTCTCCTCTTGGGAGTTTGAGCACACATGCACCCAGCAGGATTTTCAAGTCACTGTGTCCAGGACTTGAAATGCACAGTTGGCCATGTGGAAGCCAGCTACTTTAACCTCCATGCCACCTACTCATTCATATTGTGCTGTTTTAAGTCACAGTTTGTGGAGTAATTTTTTATGTCAGCCCTAAGAAACACACATACATGCTAATCTAAAGTAATAGTATCACTGCCTCTCGGATCTGACTTGAGATGGATGTGGCAGGTGAACAGAGCAGAGTATCATGAAAGAAAAAGCCCTGGATTGAAGAAAATGTTCTGAGTTCAAATTCAGACTGTGTTTCTTACTAGTGACCTGGAATAATTAATTCCTCTAATCCCAAGCTTCTTTTTCATATATAAGATTGCTCTGTCTGCCTCATGGGTTGGTATAAAAGTCGAAGCAGAATAGTGAATGGAAACAGGCTAATTCTATACATTTGTATAGACCTAGAAAGGGGTTAGTAGGCTCAGATAGACTCAGTTCACATTCGACTACTGCACTGGTGACTAGTTGTCAGGTTGAACTACGGTTTTCTCTGCTCTAAAGAGGGCATAAGGACACTCACCGTGTGAGAACGCTGTGACGATTAAATGAAATCACAGCTATGAAATAATCTGCACAGGGCTTAGAATTTCATAGGCCTTCAGCAATTATAATATCATCGTAATGTAATAATTAACAATGTCACAGTGATCATATCATAGTTATCATTATCATTGCCACTCAAGTTAACCAGAGGTTTTCCTAACATTTTTACACAGGCAGATATGAACTTAGAAAAGCTCATTTTTTCTATTGGAAAGAGGCTAAGAGATTTGGTTGAGAGGAAGTTGCAAATTTCTAAGAAGCCCTTGGCCATCACTCGAGTAGCTGTTGGGAGTATTGAGAGGTCTGTAAAGGTCTGTAAAGGTCAAAGGTAGTCTAGTCCATCAGGCACATAATGCTTGGAAGGAGCCAGGACCACTGGGAGAAACACCCCCAAACCTATAGCAGTGGCTCTCAAGCTGTGCCTTAGAATTGCATTGAGGGAAGGTTAAAAAGGCTATTCTTTTGAAAGCCAAGACAGAGACTCTGACTTAGAAATTCTGGGCAGAGAGCTAAAAATGCACACTTTACTAGGATCCCAGGTGATCCTGATACAGTTCACTGTAGCCCACACTCTGAGAAAGGCTGCCATAAACCAACAAGAAAAACATGTTTTCAGGGCTCACATTTCTTCCCAGGGGAGCAGGCCTAAGCACTGTGATCGGTGGCAAGGAAACCTCTCCTTCAGGTTCCTGGAGCCTCGTTACAATCTCTGAAATCTGTGGCCTAGATAACCCTTTGCTTAAAGACCACTTGAAAGATCGTATGGGGAAGAGCTAAAGAGTTTATTCTTTCTTGAGTCCTGTTAAACATTTTAGCTCAAATGACTTTTTTTTTTTAGAATTATTTTAACTTTATTTATTTATTTATTTGTTTGTTTGTTTATTTTTAGTTTGACCAGAGAGGAACAGAGTGAGAGAGAGAGAGAGAGAGAGAGAGAGAGAGAGAAAGTGAGAAAGCAAGCCACCAGGTCCAGGACTTAAACTGTGGTCGGCCATGTGGGAATCCAGCACCCTTAACCACCATGCCACCTGCCAGCCCCTCAAATGACTTTTTAAGGGTGGGATCTCTCAGAGCTGGAGAAACTCAAGGACACCAGATGGGATCTGGCCAGTGCCCTTTGGCAGCTGAAGAGCAGAAGTAGCCAAAGGGAGGTGGAGCTGCAGAGAAGGGATAGAGAGGTGCTGGGGACAAACTTGTTCTGCAGCACTTAGCAAGTTGGCCTGGTGCCAGTATGGGGGAGATGCAAAGAGAAACCTGGCGGTCAGCAGTCCCCAGTGGTGTTGCCAAGCAGGAAAGCAAGGGAACCGCCAACTCCTTCAATTTGTCTATCAGATCCCTCTAGGCCTGCGACCCGGCTTCCTGCAGATATCAAGGTCAAGTCGTGAAGAATGCTTATCTACGGGACTCGGTAGAAAACAAAAGAAATCTCATTTTCTCTCAAATTTAATTTTACCCTGTGCTCTGAGCATGCGATCCTATCAGGGCTGGAGTGTAATAGCCCAGTTGGAGTGGATCAGATTGAATTTTCGATAGCGCCCACAAGCTCCCAGGAGGCAGGCACATTGGGCCCCAGCTGCCTGCTGCCCCCAGGGCTCTGAGAGCGGGAAGAGAAGGCTGTTGCCTCCTCCCCATCCCCAGCTGCTGATCTTGTCATCCCTCCACTTTTACACGTGGTCAGCGGGATGAGCACTGAAATTGTTCTACAAATCTAGGCTAAGATGTGTCCCTTACAGGTTCTCAGGGGAAATTGGGTTGTTTCAAACTTGTCTAACCCCTAAGAATGATGCCATGCTCACGACCTTCACCAGGTTTCTGAGGGCAGACAGGGATGTCAGGCCAAGACGGTGGCTGTAAAGGACTCCTGGGAGGCAGCCCATGAACACAGGAAATGCCAAGAAGTAGAGGGAAAGACTGAAGAGACTGTAACGGAGTGAAAGTCCAACCCATTTTATTGCTAACGACAATTTCCGTTTGGCAGAGAGATGAGGGTGTGAAAGGGTGGAGACAGGTGGGACTGGCACCCTAAGCCTGTAGGCACCAGTAGCGATCAAGCCCTTAGAGTCAGAGGGGTGGAGTTGTGGGGGGGAGGGGTTGCAAAGGGCTACAAGAGCTCCGAGGCATGGGGAGACCTTAGGGTCCTCACTGGGAGCCTGAAGCCAATGCCTCTATCAAAAGGCCAAAGCTGAGATGTGTAGGTCAAGAATTTCATGAGTGGGAAATAAAGTTAGAGGCAAGAGCCAGGTGATTACTTAAAAACAGCCTTGGGATGCCTGATGCTCACCTGCCTTCCTGGGTGGTCCTTAAGGAGCTAGGTAGGGCAGACAATTACTACAGGGGAAATAAAGAGAAATACACATACGCGATACCTAGGGACAATGGAAGTGGCAGTAGTGAGGCATGGTTCCTTGTGTTAAGTAAGTTGTTATCTGCTCTGTAGGCTGAACCTCAGACATACTGAATCTGGGAGAACTTTATAGTCTGACTTTGGCCTGAAGGTCATTGCTCAGGGCACCCCTGAAGGCACACAGAGCTATCTAGGGTCTGGTTGCTGACATGCATGCCCTCTGGAAACAGTCTTTCAGTTGAGTTTTCCCTCTGTCCCTCCTCCCTAGGTTTACTTTGATACCCTGGACTCTGTGAGCATTTTTTCAGAGATGACCTGAGCGATGACCTCTGGGCAGAGGTCACACTGTAAAAATCCCTTCCCCAGACTCTGCATGTGATTAGGGGCTCCATGGCTCAAAAATCTCAGCAGTGAAAGGTTACTTTGACCCCTGGGCTCTGAGGACAGATCTGAAGAGTAGCAAGGCCCCATTCTGCTTTAGAGAGAAGAGCCTCTTCTTCCGACCTGTAGAAAGAGGGACTCTTCCTATCCCTAGAAACTGCAGGTCAGAAAAGCCTTTAGCAGAAACTTTCCTGAAATCATCGTTTTTCGAGGAAGTGTCTGTCAGTAGCAAATCACAAGTTGAAAACAGTTATGTTGGTTTGTTTTGATAATAATAATAGCAATCATGTAGTCACTGTGTAGTTGGCGTGAGGTTAGGTGCTATACATAATTTACTGCAAGTCCTACAGCAACCTGCAAGGGCTCAGGCTGTGACTCTATTCTTACTCTCTCTCTTTTCCTCCCTCCCTCCCTCCTTGCCTTCCTCTCTCTTATTTAGCAAATAACAGGTTTGGGCAGATAGGAAGGTTTGGGCCTCTGTCTCAAATATACATACCTCCTCAAAGATTTAGGGACATTCCTTCTGACCACAGTATTTAGATTCACTGTTAGGCCTCCTTTTAATGAATAAAACACTACCTTTTATAGCTGTCAGAGCTATTTCACACTAAATTTACTTTTGCTCCTAAAACTACCTGAGAGCTTAGCTAAGCTCTGCTGGCAGAACAAAGTAAGCCAGAGAGCTCACAGATAAGGGACTGAATCCTCACCAGAGAAGGGCCAGGATAGGACCTGGTCTATCAAAAGCCTGTTGGCACCAGATGGGTCATTTGGCTACTTGGAGAACAGGAATTGGGGCAAGGAGATTTATTTAATTAACTTCTGGTTTATCTAATTCAGGAGTTCCCAGACTTTTTGGCACCAGGAACTGGTTTCACAGAAGGCAATTTTTCCATGGATGGAGAATGGGGAGAGACGGGGGGATGGTGTATAAGAATGGTCAACCTAGATCCCTTGCATGTATAGTTCACAATAGGGTTTGCACTCCTATGGGAGGCTAATGCCACAGCTGATCTGACAGGACATGGAGCTCAGGCGTAATTGTCCAGTTGGAGTGGATAAATGTAATGTGAGCAATGGGAAGCAGCTGTAAATACAGATGAAGCTTCACTCGCTCATCTACCACTCACCTATTGTGAGTGGCCCAGTTCCTAACAGGCCACGGACCACTGCTGGTCTGTGAACTGGGGGTGAGGACTCCTGATCTAATTCACAAAAATTAAAACAGACCGTAACTCTATAGGACTGGGAAGGATGTGGGGCAACAATATTCTAAAAGTTGGTGGTGCAATCATGGTGGAATAGGATAAGAAATGTCCTCTTAAAATTTAAAAATTCACAAGTCTGATCAGCAAATTCTTTATCATGAGATTTTTATTACAGAAATATGCATGTATATATGCAGAGCTATATACACATACATACATATATATGAAATACACATATAAGAGTATTTCTTCTGGCATTATTTTTGGGGGTAAAAAACTAGAGACAATGTGAATTCTCATCATTTAGAGAATGGTTCAATCAGTTTTGATACATGTTTACAGTGAAATATTATGTAGCTACTTAAAAATGAATATTGGTATCAGTCGGTGGTGTGGTCATTAAGGCAGCTGGATCCCATATGGCCGACTATGAGCTTCAAGTCCTAGACTCCATAGCTTGAGAGACATGCTGGGCATGTGTGACTGCATGCTCAAAATCCAGACAAGAGAAGTGCAGAAGGGATACAGCATGACTATCCCACATGAGGAGTGCTTTTTCAGTTTCCCGCCCTCTCTCTCTGTTTCTGTCTCTCTCTGGAGAGTGTTCATGTTTTCTAGAAAACTACAACAACAAGAACTTATATCTATAGGTCTACAGGTTGGGGGCAAATCGTAGGGCAATGTGTAATAAATAATCCTGTTTGCCAAGTCAGACAAACAGGAAAACATATGCCTGTGTGCATGTGAGTGTACATGTATGTTGTGTGAGTGTAGATAAAGCCATGGAAAGAAGTGCACACTGAACTGTGAACACAGTTACTGCAGCCTCTGAATTCTAATGGTGTCTAGTTTCTATCCACCTCACACCGAATACACTGCATTGTAGCTTTTATTTTTTTTTAAGTCTATTTATTTCTTCCACGAGTGAGATGGGAAAGAGAGAAAGCATCCTAAACAGGGTCTTGACCCAGCAGATTAAGTAGAATTAGAAGGTCAAAAGGATATTATTTGTTTCATTATACATTCCTACACTGTTTTGTAAATGATGAAAAGCATAGAATGCTTTTGGATTGGAAACAAAAATTAACGTATTTAAGTCTATTTCGAGAAAACAGGAGATATGTCTAGCTATTACCCACCCACCCCCCTCAGTGCTAACAGTATCAATCTGTGATCCCTCACTAGCACAGGTTTGCATTAACAGAAACAGGGTCTGGATGAAATAAACACCACTGAAGTATCCGCAGGACATGGTGAGAAGGCACACATCTCTGTGGGAGATCTCAGTCTCGACCTCTCTTGTAGAGAGGGCTGTTTAATGAACACACTCGTGCAGCTTTATTACCAATAGACCTGCTCCACTTGGTAGACACTTTGCAAGCAAAAGAAAAGCAGTTTTGGCAGCCAAGCAAAAGTGCTTAGCAAATCTGATCATTATAAATGGCATGAACATAGCCAGCTTCCTTTCCCCACAAGGCTTTCCGGTTTACTGTTGTGAGAACTGAGGACTCTGTTGGGCCTCAGGATGGGATGGAAAAGGGGGACATTTATGCTCCTATCTCATGCTAGTTGAGGCTAGCCTTGCCCCATCACAAACTCTTATCTCAACATCAGATGATGTAATGTCACGTGGAAAATCAGGCCTCCATAATTAGTAAGAATCACAAGAAAACTACGTAAGATCTAGAAAGCTGGTAACCAAGAATTAAGGGCTGACATTTTGCTAGATAAGGCAGAGACTATGTAGTTCTTTATATTTGTAAAGCACCTAATAGTTTATAAAGGTTTTGCCATTATAAATAAAAGGGGGCCAGCCTGTGACATGAGGGTTAAGGTGACTGGCTCCCACATGGCCAACCTTGTGGTTCGAGTTCTGGACCCAACAGCTTGCAAAAGATGATAGGCACATGTACAGGTATGCCCCAAATTCTGAAAGGTAGGGGAGATGGAGGAGAAGGGATGGAGAAGAGATGGCCTAACTATCTCCCATGGGGGGAGCTTATTCAGTTTCCCTCTATTTTTCTCTTTCTTTCCCTGCCCCTCCCACCCAGATGAGTACACATGCCTCTGGCAAAAAATTTTTTTTAATAAGATAAATAAAAAGAAAATTAATATTAGCCTATTTAGCACTGTGCACCTTATCTAATTAGTCTCAAGTATAGTCCCAGGGACTCATTGTACCGATCTTACTGACAACAAAAATGAGAGGAAAATTCAGGTCTTTCCCTTCACTACATAAGTGGTATATGGCTGAGCTAGAAGGCGAAGCTAAACCATTTGGTGTTCACAACTCAACTGTAGACTTTATAATACTAACCTGGGATTCTCCAACAGTACCATACTGCCTTACTGTATAAGGTTATGATGACCCTGTGTCTAAAAAGGACAGGTATCTTTGGCATAATTGTTAGAAATAACAGGGAAAAAACTTGCACCATTCCCCAAGTGTCTATCTCCACACTTTTGCATAAGCTGTATCATCTATCTAGAATACCCACTCCCTCTGCTTGCTTTACTGAATTTATTTTGTCATCGTAAGACTTGGCTCAACTCCCTAAACCGAGTTAGACATATCTTCTGTCTTTCTACATTGTAAAATAGCCTACCTTGAGCTGTAATTTTTTGCATCTGATAAACTCCACTTGACTCCATTTGGGTTTTGAGAACAGAATAATGTATTCATTTATGTCCCACAGTGCCTGACACAGAGAAACTGCTCAACACACATTGCATGGATAAATAAAACACAGGCAAATTAATAAATGCCACTATTCAGGTCCTCTCCACAACTACTTTTTTATTGTCAGAAGGTATACACACAAGAGAGAGAGAGAGAGAGAGAGAGAGAGAGAGAGAGAGAGAGAGAGAGAAGCAATCCCTATAGGGACATGGTCACGATGCAATTCTCTCTCCATTTCTCTATCCCATCAGGACCTTGGACATGCATGCACATGCCCAGCATAGTTTTCAAGTTGCCAGGGTGTGAACCTGAACCTTCTTCAGCCACGTGGAATCTGGATCTCCATACTTGGCAAATAACTGTTGCACTATGGGACCTGCCCCATTCCCATATCCTCTTTTTTTTTTTTTTTTTTTTTTTTTTTTGTGTGTGTGTGTGTGTGTGTGTTCTTTTTTTTTATATATTTTTTTGTTATCATCATATTCTTCTTTATATTACATTGAATTACATATAACTTTACAGTGTATTACATTGCTTTTTCAGAAGGGAATGCCATGCATGTCAGTCAGTACAGAGACATTAATCTCCCCACTTTAACATTCAGGATTCCTCCTGGTGAGAGAACTTAAGGGTGCAAAAACTAAAAGACTTGAAAAATATACATCCCTAGAGCAGATTCAGAGTCCAGTTTTGAGATGAGTCTCATGCTAGCCAAGACGTGTCATTGAGTCCTGACATTCCAGAAAAAGGCCCTTCAGGGAGCTTCCCAGGTCCCTAAAATATCAGAGCCCCAAAGGTTTGCCGAAGGTGGGGGCATGGAAAAAAGGCTGGTGACCCAGTAGGTGGTTTTCCTCTCTTATCGTCAGATCATACAGCTGTGCTCTAGGCCCTGTTCCTTCAGGTAAGAGCCTACCTCGGTCAGGTGAGAACAGAACTTGGACCATCACAGTGGACATACCAGCTCTACAGGATAGTGGCTATGCTACCTGAAATACCTGGAGATAGAGCTTGGCTTTACTGTCTACCCCATGCTCAGATGGGCAGGCCTGGAGTATGGCAAGGTGTTTTCTTGGGTCTAGACTGGACATTTTTTTTTTTTAAAGAACTATTTTATTTAACTTTATTTATTATTATATCATTATTATTTTTCAGTTTGATCAGAGAGAGACAGAGAGAGAGAGAGGAAGTGAGAAAGCAAGCCACCAGGTCCGAGACTTGAACCGTGGTCGGCCATGTGGGAGTCTAGCGCCCTTAACCACCACGCCACTTGCCAGCCCCTAGACTGGACATTTTAATGCTACTGCCTGGCATCCAACAGGTGCTCAATTTGTGTTGAATGAATACATGGAAAAGAGACTAAAGACAAAAGAAATACAAATCACTTCCTGTAGATACACACCTAGTCTTCCTAGGAGCTTGCTCCTGTTTTTTGTTTGTTTGTTTGTTTTTGTGTCTGTTTTTATCAATACAAATGCTACACATATTTTGAAGCCTGGTTCAAACCCACATCCTTCCTTGTCATCCCACTGCACATGCAGTTGTCATCAGGGGGTCTTTATATTATTCCTATTTTAATGTTGTTTTTTTTTTTGGAGAAGTTTTTTTCGCTATAGGGCGTGTGCGTTCGCCAGACAGACAGAGAGAGACATAGAGACAAAAAGCGAGAAATCACCCCCCAGGGGGGATGGTCACGCCGCAATCCCTTCTCCTCCATTCTCCTCTTGGGATCTTGGGCACGCACGCACACGCGCCCGGCGTGAGTTGTAAGCCACCGGGTCCGAGACGCGAACCGCGGTCGACTACGTGGGAGTCCAGCGACATAGCCATTACGCTAACTGCTGGTTCCCTTAATGTGTTTTTTGATCATCTCTCCAATTAAATCATATGCATCTTGTTGGTTAAGACCTTGTCTTATGTTCACTGTTTCCACTCCGCCTAGCACACAGAATTAAAGGATGGCCAGCACCCTCTGACAGCCTGTGCCTCAAAATACAGAGAAATAAGGGAATAAAGATTGGAGGGAGAGAGGAATGGTAGGAAAAAAGAAAAAATGAGGAAAGAGGTTTTGGCAGTAAAGAAAAGAAATGTTTTGTACAATACAACTTGTGCTAAAATTAAAATAGAAATGGCTTTTATGATGGTATGTGTAATTACAATTAATTAAATATTCTGTTACCTAAATTATTTAATTACCAAAGCTCCTCAAAGCCTCTGAGTTGATTTAATCACAAATGCTGTAAAAATTAGAGAAGTGGTGAATGGATCATCGCTAAGTACATTCCACATTATAAATGGAACTCTCAGCCAGGAAAGGGAGGGAGGGAGTCTGAGAGTAGAGGAAAGAGTAAAAAAAAAAAAAAAAAGCTATTCTTAAAAATTTCCTATAGGGCACATGTGCTCTCCAGAGAGAGACAGAGAAAAAGAGAGAGAGAAAGTGAGAAAGCATCCTCAGGGGGCATGGTCATGCTGAAATTCCTTCTCCTCCACTCTCCTTTAGGGATTTTGGTCATGCATTCAAATGTGCCCAGCGTGTTTCTCAACAACCAGGTCTACGATTCAAACCACATGGTTGGTCGTTAGGGAGCCAGCTGCCTTAACTTCCATGCCACCTGGCTGGCCCTAAATAAGGCCTTCTTATGTCTCCATCTGCTGAAATCTTTGTCTCAGAACAGGAGGGAGGAGAAGAGAAGAAAAAGATTAGGGGAATGCACCCAAACTTACTCCCTAGACCAGGAACAGTTCTTGCTGCAGCATAGGACAGTGGAAAGGACGTGGGCGCAAGATCAGCCAAGCCCAAGTTCAGTCCAGCACTGTCAGTTACGAGCTGAGCAGACCGTCCTGGCTTCCATTTTCCTTATTCATAGAGCTGCAATGATAATAATAATAAAAGCAAGGCCAACCTCCTGAGGTCGCTATGTGGATGAAATCAGCTCATCTATATAAACCACTTGACACAGTGACTGGTCCTTTGTACACTCAGTGATTGCCAGTTCCCTGCTTTAATTTTAAAAACCACTTGCTGTTTACCTCAGGGGCAGGGAGAGATCCAGGGAGGAGGGCAGAGTTATATGTCCCTGAATTTCAATTCCCCTGAACAATTGTCTGTCTGCATAAGATGACGCCGATGCCGAGAAGACACTTGCTCCTCCTGTCACCAGTTCTGTCTCCTTCTCGCTCTTTCATCCATCCACAGCCTGATAGCTCTTATCCTGCTTCCCCATCAGCCATGCCCTCTGTCTCACCTGTGGGTCCCTCTGCCTGTGTGCAGAGCCATCTGTTTTGTTGACGTGCCTTCATCGTCTTCCCCATGTTGTTTTCTTGGCTAAATGATCGTCTGTCGGTCTCAGGTAAGTGGTTTATCTCAATAACCCAAGTGTGTGTGAGGAGTGGAATGGATTAGAGAGGACATGTAAGTCAGTGGAGTGGAAATATGCATGTTGGTTGGGGCTTGCTACATAGGGCCCAGGACAAGATACAAGAATCTGCATCTCCCTCTCTCCACCATCCCAGGTGACAGGTACAGAAACTGAGGCACAGAAATGAACATGAGTTGTGTTCATGGGACTCCTTTAGCATCACAAGGCAGTCTTAAGTTTCCTCCAGACTGATGCCCTGTGAGTGATAAACCACTTTTTTATAGTGAGTTGTAATTTTATATGGTGCTATTTACTACTAACCCCCTCTCAAATAAAAACAAAAGCAAAAGACTCAAAAAGAGATGGCCATGGCTATGTTAGGTTGCCACAGCCCTCCCTATTCTCTCAATGGCAAATGATTCCACCCTGATATCTTACTGCCCCTACTCCCAACCCAGGGCCTCCTCTGCCCCTGTACATGCTAGTGAGTTTGCTCTAGGGTGCTGGGGACAGGAGCCCTGGTGCGTTAGATAGTTAAGATGTATCCCCTGGAAAAAAATAGGTCTGCTCATTCCTCACACACCTCTTTCCCCCAAAGGTAAAGGTAAGGATGTCTTCCTGTGAGAAGTTGATCCAATAGTTGGTCAAATGCAAAGGCCAGCCCTGATGTAGAAGCCTTGATCAAACCTGGACACGCCAGAACTGCCTGGACAGTTCCATCTCCAATCTGTATACTGACATGTGAGTAAACTGAAGGGGCTCTCAGCTTTCCCTGCAAACTTTGCCCCAGGGCAATGAATGATCTCTAGCAGTTTGGAAATTCTCCAGTTGGGATTTGTCCTAATTTTAAGATTTGCCTGCATCGACAGCCAGATAGTTCCAGTATTCGGCAAGGGTGAGTTTTCTTATCGTGACTCCATATCTACATTTGTAGAACACATTTTATCAAGTACTTGGCAGGAGATATGGAGAGGTAAGAAGGTAATTCTCTTGTACTGACTTGATAATTTTTAATAAAAACTCCTCCCAAACCAGTTGCACCAATACGGATGGGACTGGTAGTGTGTGCTTCAGACTGCATTAACTCCATAAAGACTGAATTAATTATAGGAACGCTCAGTAATCTCCCCATTACCCACACTCCTGTGTGATACTGGGTTCCATTCCTGCTGCAGACCTTCACTTAAACAATAGATTATATTCATCTTAGATATTACAGTCCACAGAGGCCCATAGATTACTGAGAAGAGAGAGTATTATCCACATTTGGATTCCTGAGTGTTTATTTTAGAAATCAATTTCAATCCAAGAGAATTTATGTTTCCCCACACAGAAATCATGCACGCTCAGTTTCTGAAAGCTATCTGTTACCAATAATTACATGTTTCTGTACTGAAGTCATCTATTTAGGCAACTCTCAGGCCGTATGACTGGTGCCAGCCCTGCCCCTCATTTCTTCTATATCTAGGTCCCCAAACTATACCTACCATTCCCTTCCCCTGATGGATCATCTTTATTCCAGCCCCCAGATCAATGCAGAGATATGGAAGGCAGCATTTGAATAGGCTTACCCATAGCATCAGTCACCTTGCTGAGCTGAGGCCCAGGTGTTCAATATTAACCACAGCCTCCTTCATAGTCAGAAACAGGACATTCCTAGGATAGTCACATAAGAATAATAATAGTGGTGATAACTGTAACGGGTAATACTTTAAGATGGCTTGCTAAGTTCTAAGCACATATGTGTTCTATGTGCACATATGTGTTTGATATACACAAATTAACATGCATAAACTTGCCTACTAACACCTGAGTCACAGTTCATCCATGACAGCCCTCTGCCCAATTACCTTGCTTTTCTTAATTTATTTTCTGGGACTAAAGAGCTGTCCTTGAATTCCAATTTGAGTGCCAGTACCAGTCACTCAGGGCCAGGATTCCCAGGCAATGACTCTATTGTCTTCTGCCTGATTTCTAAACCCACTGGGTGTCACATCTTTACTGGGGCTGAATTCTCTGCCCATGGAATCTCAGTGCTCCCTGCTGGGTGAATCTTAAGATCACCTTTGTTTGGAGACTGAGCCTCATAAACCCAATAAAGCTATGTTTGGTGGTTATAAGGCTCCTGCCAGGTCTTAAAAGAATAATTCCAAATTGTCAAGACTACCCAACAATGAGTTCCTTTACTGCCTCAGTATGATTTGAAACCCACTCCGTGTGTACCAATAATAGAGAGAGTGCATCATGGTTCTTACAGATTTCATTATGCAAAGTGGCAAGAATGAATAGACATAGTCCCTATGGATTTGATGTTTAAGAAAGTAAAAGAAAATGAAAGATGACTGGGAATTTGAGACAGCACTCTGGGCCTGTCTTTTGTTTATTTTTGTTGGTCTCCAGCATCCTGAGTTCTAATGGGCCCTGATAAATGGCATGTGGAATATGATTACAGAGCAGACGTGATTACATGTCGCAGTTGTCAACAGTGCAGCCATTACTGCCGATGTTCAGGGATCCATAATAATGAACGTAGAGATAACATGGATAATTAAAACATAAAGAGAATTCAATATCATTTTTAAGCCATTTAGTTTCTCCCACACCAACTCTTATCTCCTAATTCATGAAAGCCTAGACTACATTGAGCTGTACCTCTTCTTTCTCACACCAATTCTATTGTAGAGGGAGATAGGACTGATTTATAAAATCATCTAAAAACACAGAGTCAAAAAAAAATTAGAAAAGCAACGAGTAACCCACAGCCTGATTAATCATGCCTGGGTGACAACAAGTGAGAGGAATTACATTTATATTTTCATGATAGGTTCAATTTTAGGAGCCAAAATAATCCAGGTATCAGCTAATCAGTGCTTGGATAATTAAGTGTTGGGTGAACTTCTGTGTGACTCCAAGAAGAAATCTTCCACTAAGGGGGAAATGTCAAATCTAATGTCACCTGGGCTCCTTTTCATTGTCTAAAGCTTGTCTCAGCTATGTCTTTGGATTAGATCTCTGTGCTCAGACTTCTTATCTGTACATGTGGCCTCATGATCACCATCAGATACTGCTCTGCAGAGCGGGAGATGCTGAATATAATGAGGGGGAAACGAGCATCAATTCCCAGAGGTGACAAGCTCCTTTTCCCCACCCCCATCTCCAGTGAACCTTAGAAGGAGCCTGTGAGTTTCCCCGGTCCCACCACTACTTGTCAGACTGCACATGAGCATCTAATTGCTCCCCTCTGCAGAATCACAACTGAGCCTTTTGAGGCTCTGAGTCAGGCTCTTGTGGAGAAGGGTGCACAGGCCTTCTACCAATATTCCTGATACCTGATGGTGAGATCTCAGGGTGGGGTAGAAATGGTGAGAGCAAGCTTCTTTTTATGCAGAGTTCTGCTGAAAGAGATGCCTCAGAAATCTTGTTGTAAGTCAGAAGAATGAAGTATAAAAAGGTTTCTCGTTCATTGACAATAACCAACTGTGACATTCTGGGCCAGATACAAGGTCCCCCTCTTCAATGATTTTTAGTGATGCCCATTCACCTCACCTTCCTGGGGAGATGTCAGGTTCTAATTTATGTATTAAGACCCCCAAACTCAGTTGGACCAATTCTCCTTCAGACAAGTTTGTGACGAGTGGGCTCTTGTGCCTTTGGCTTTAGGCCAGATCTCAGACCAAAGAACCATGTGGCAAAATGTTGCTCTGGACTGCAGTACCAGGGCTAAGGGAGAGAAAAGATAAAATTGGTATCCAACCTTGCTGGTTGTAGATCACAAGGACCCATACACCAGAATGGTGAGAGAAGGGAAAGTCAGTTGCCAAAAACCTCCAGCTGAGATGAGACTACCACCAAATTATCTTTCCATTTTAGCAGCATCTCTCGTTTTGGTTGATTGGAAGACTTTAACAACACCTAGTTGCCGAGTCCAAATTCCAACAAATCACCCACTCATAAGACTAAATTATGCCCTATGGCTTGCCTTCCATCCTTATTTCCTTTCATCCTTCCTTCCTTCCTTTTTGCCACAGAGCACATATACTCACCAGAGAGAGAGAGAGAAAGACTGAGAGGGAGATAGCACCCCACAATCCCTTCTCCTCCATTTCTCTATGAAATAATTTACCTGAACAATTTCCACTTGTTTACATCTAAAATACCCTTTCCCCCAAAATGAAGTATCAATTTTTCTTACTTTGCCTTTTAACTCTCATTTTTCCTTATGGGAACACAGAGTTTTATTAAGTAAAATATTCACTTTTTGTTGTTCAGACCAAAAATTTGGCATCATTCTTGACTTCTCTCTTTCTCTCAACACCCACATCTAATCCATTAGCAAATGCTACCAGCTTTACCTTCCAAATATATCCAGAATTTGGTTATTCCTCTGCTTCTACCATACGTACCCTGGCCCAAGCTGCCAGCATCTCTCATGGAAACCAGTGTTCCTGTTTCCACCTTTGCTTTATTATAGTCAATTTTATATGTAGCAGCCAAAATAATCTTTTAAATTAAGTCAGATCATGTTGCTCCTCTACTCAAAACACTCTAGTGACTCTTTAGTGCACACAAAAGACAATACCCTTATAATGACCTATGAGATTTAGATCCAGCTTACTTTCCAAACTCCCAGGAGCTCTACCTTAATCCACATCAGCCACCTGGACTTCAAATTCACTCTTCCTAGGGAATTTTTTTTCTCTTTCTTTCTTTCTTCTTTCTTTTTCTTTTTTAGAATAGGACCCACTGTCAAGATCCTCCCGCCTCGGCCTCCTGATTTGGACTACTGTCACATACCACTGCACCTGGCCTTTTGATTGGACCAGGAACTGAACCCTATTCTCCCTTGCGGCCCCAGACAATAGAACACAATGTCTTAGCAGAGTGCACCACCACTGCTGAGCCCACCTTGAGAATTTTAAATGTGCTCTTCCTTCAGCACATTATGCTCTTCTCCCAGAGAGTCACGTAGCTCCTTTCTTTACTTCAATTTGGTCCCTATTCAGATGTCCTTTGTCCAAGTTTTCCATAATCAATTAATTTAACTCCCATTTCCCTTTACCTTGCTTATTTTTCTCTCTGAGAACACAAGATCAGTGAGTGCAAGAACTTTTTCAGTCTAGTTTACTGCTATTTTCCCAGTGGCTAGAATGTGCCTGAGAGGTAGCATATACCCAATAAGTATATGCTGACTGAATTAATAAAATCAGGCAAATAATGCTTCCTGCTTATTTGGAAGGCAATATGGGTATCTATATAATTCCAGAGATAGTTTTCTTTGAAGAGAGAACCTGAAGATTTCAATGCCTTCTGCTCAGCTTAAACTCACATACAGGTTTCTTTCTTCCCCTTCCTGTAATTGGCTGTGTGTGCCAAGACAACTCCAAGCATAGAATATTTGCCATGAGCTGCAAGGACACTGAGCTCCTCAACTGTTTGGACATCTGCTGGGAGGGAGAGTTTAGGAGGCCTTGGTCATGAAGCCAAGTGCTGGCATCTTTATCCTCAGCTCCAATGCCAGTCACAGATTTTTAGCAGATGTTTGACTTAAAGCTTGCCTGACCATCTAATTGGGAATTCTCATTTTTGGGGGTCATTGGAAAATTCATAACATATTTTTCTATGTTTTTCTATGCAAAAATGTGCCATGACATTTCCTATGACCCAATAAAAGCTTACTTTAGGAGACTGTCTACCTTGGAAGTGTTTATTTATTTATAAGATTACATATTTTTTAAAAATTGCCCTATCATGTATGGAATCGCCAGAAAAAGACAGAGAGACAGAGAGAGGGAAAGTGAAGAAGCCCCTAACATGAATGATGGTCATGCCATAATTCCTTTTTCATTTCTCCTCCTTTCAGGATATTGGGCATGCATGCATATATGCCTGGCATGTTTTTTAAGCTTCTAGGCCCAGGACTCTAACCACGCAGTCAGCCACGTGGGATCCAGTTGCCTTAACTACCACACCACCAGCTGGCTGCTGAAGACTTTACTGAGGGCATATAGTTAGTGGTTCTTGATTATGTGGAAAGACATAAGTTTTTGCCATTCTCTTTGATTCTGTCTGGCCTCACAGGGTAGCTCAGATTGTATGTGTATTCTCACCCATGCAAGATAAAGCTCTCAGTCATTCCTGAACAGTACAAGGCTAGTTACCCATTGCCCCACTCATTTGATCTCTTTGATAGTATGTTATAACCAGTGCTATGTATATTTATAAGTGGAATGATGAGGGTTAAAATTACCATAAAGTACCAGAAACAGAAGATAAGCGTATCAACCTTCTTGAAATTTAACATGCAATCCCATGTCCAAACAAGCAGATGTGCCTTTTGTGAGATCATATATCTGACCCAGGTGGAGTTGAAAAAAATGATGGCAATATAGTTTGATGCAGAGCTTCCACATCATGTTTTCAGTTTGATTATTGTGATATGTGGTTATATCATACCTTGATAACAAAACAACTCAAGGAGCTAGCAAAATAAAATGCATGAAATTTGGGGGAAATGGTCAAATGAAAATAAAGTAGGAAAAAAATGCATATAGAAGTGAGATTAATAAACAAAATTTATGCTCTGAGGTCTTCCTTGTTAGCAAGTAAACAACCCCAAGTCTAATTTCAAGTTTCTTAGCATCCAGTTGGAGAGAAAGAAATACAACTAATCTTATGGTTTGCATTGTTCCTAAGATAAAAATAAGTGAGCTGTCCAGGAGAAGTGTCCAGGTGAGAACACTGAATAAATTCTTGCAGATGTCCTCATAGGGAGAGCACAGTAATGGAAGGGTTAGTATCATCACCAGCATCTTCTTGCACTCATGATAGAGAAGGTACAATGAGGCAGAACACCCATTGCAAGCAATTTGTACCCTATGGGCAAGAGGAGGCTGCTCAGTAATGCTGTGGCCTTCCTTGTATATTTCAGTCTTTCAACCAAGAATTTTTTTAAAAAAAAAAAACTTCTCAAATCTGACACTGGAGTAAAAAAACTACTTTTCACTAATGTAGTCCTTTGTTCATGAAGCCAGATTACAAATGGGCTTGCTTCAGGCTCTTGGATTGTGCTGAGAATCTCTTGTATTAAACTGAGGGAAGAGATGTGTTAGTCAATTATTGACTAGGAAAGCTTTATAGCACAAGGTAAATAAATGAACTACCCAAGGTACTGGAGTCTATCACTACAGGAAGGAAATGGAATTTCCCTGTCCAATTCACTTCGAGAGATACTTACTGAGAACCTAATATGTGTTAGGCACTGTTAAACTAATGTCATGAGAATGAATAAAATTCTGTCTCTGCTATCAAACAAGTCATCATCAGTGGGGACAGAGAGGCAGACCCAATAATCCCAATTCAGGGCCATGAAAACTCTTAAGAATAGTCGATAGCAAAGAGAAAGAGCCCCTAACCCAGTCCAGAGAGATCAGAAACAGCAAACCAGAAGAGATCTGTGAACTGAATCTCCCCCCCAACACTCCAAGCTACTAGTGATAGGCAGTGTGTGAAAAACACATGGGTATTGTATAGCACACACACATGCATAGGTGTTTGTGGTGGGGAAAATCAAGCTCCAAACCTAAAGAACAACATATACAAAAGCAAGGAAGCATAACACTACAAGCAACTTGGTATACTACTGACACTTAAGGTTGGACTCATAAGGGAAGCACCCAGAGGCTAGGTCATGAAAGGAATGTGAGTTTTTTTGCAATCATTGGGGAGGCACTGAAGTGACTTAAGTGGGGGAATGGCATGATCATGTTTCCATTCTTTATCACCCTTGCAGTGCAGTAGAGGACAGATTGAGGTTGGCATCTGGGATGAGGGGAGGACTTGAAGACTGGCTAGGATGTGGTAAATGTTTATAAGAAAGGATGGAGCCTGAAATAGGACAATGACAATTGGAAAAAGTAGCAGGAGATGATTTTGAGAACCACCAAAAGAAACATTAAAAGGAATTTACAACATCTTGGGTGAAAGCTAGAGAAAAGAATCCAAGGTGCTTTTCCCATTTCTAATGGGTGACGATGCATCTAGGGGACCCAGAAGGAAAAGCACATTCAGGTTTCTGGTCTTTCCCTGTAAATGGGATCTTTTCAGGTAGATGTGGTTCCTCACGCCCAGTTCCATAATCACTCTTGACACCCAGAAGTTATGCTCCCTATTACTCTACATTGGATATGAATTCATTTCCCACTCCATCAGCCTCTGGTTAAAAAAGAGTGCTATTGAGTGGGAAGGGTTTGGAAGTAGGAAGCAAGAATTTTTGGCCTCTCCTAAGCTATTGCTGAGTAACAGTGATACTTATCTCCAGAAGTCACTGATTTCCTGTACCTCAGTGTTCTCATATGTAAGTTTCACAAAGGCTGTCCATCCACCTCTCAGAGTCAATATGAATATCAAACACAGTATTTTATTGGGCAATGCTTTTAAAATATGCATACTATGCAAAGGTGAGATACTGTTGCAGGAGAGAAAAGCAAAAACAGAATGGTAAGAGGAATCTAGAAATTAAAGGACAGTTCTGCAGAACCCAGAGAACTTTTTAATCATGTCCCTTCTTCTTTTCATTTTCTGTCCAGCAGGCAATAAAAAAATACATACAAATATGACCACAGAAGTGATGCCAAATTTAATACTCATAATATCTAGTCAATATTCAGCAATAGACATGCGATATTGCAGATGGTTGTGGGATGTGATGGTCTCTTTCCAATAGTTCCAAAGGGGAAAACAAAATGTTATAAGACAACAGCCAGTCATTTGACGCATCCTGATTGTTTAAGTGATTTGAGAGTCAGCAATCATGTGCAAATTAAAACATAATTATGCACACAGACACCCAGGATTAAGTAACATTTCACAGATGCATGCTAAATTACTAAACACCCTTTGAAATAAATTGTGATCATGATATGCTATTTCTCTGAGAATATTATTACCAAAAAAAATTCAAAGTACAGAGATATGTTTTGCCTCCTGCATTGATAGTATGCATGTTATAAGAACTTGTTACTACAAATTACAGAGGGTGCTTGCTACTAAGGAGTCATGCCACTCCATAGGGTCAGTAAACAATATATGTACATGTGCATCAGTAGATGCCTTGTCCAATAACATGCCATTCCTCCCTTGGCAATGCAGACCATAGAGCTCAGAGGTAGTTGGTCTCAGTTTACTGCAAATCTAATCAGTGCCACCTCATTATAACTCCCCAGGTGCTTTTCTCAATCCCTGGCATGAGTGGTATTATACCCCAGTCCAGCCAGATCGTGGCTGTGGGCAAAAACTTGTGATCCAACAGTTGACTGCGAGATGAAGAGAGACTGAGCTACGTGAGGACACTTGGTTCAAAGTAAACCAGTGATTCATTATTCATCATCACCATTTCCTGGCATCCCTCACCTATTTCCAAAAAGCTAGGCAACTCCAAGGGAAAGGTGATGCTAACTGCAACGGACTGGAGCCATTTTGCAAACTGTGGACCTGAGATCTGTTTCCTCTTATATGCAACCCCTGGAATAGACAACACCCTGTCATCACTGTCTTCCCTTGTCTGGCACACAGTAAATACTCAATGAATTTTTTTCTTTAATTAAAAAAAAAAAATTCTGTAGGGCATGTGTGCCAGAGTGAGACTGAGAGGGGGAAAAAGAAGAGAGAGAAAAAGAGACAAAGTATGCCCCCATGGGGATGGCCGCACCACAGTCTCTTCTCTTCTCAGGTTTTTAGGCATGTATAAACATGTACCGAGCATGTTTTTCAAGCCGCTGGGTCCAGGACTCAACCACACAGTCATATGGAATCCAGCTGCCTTAATCACCATACCACCTGCTGGCCCCAATGATATCTTAAAATCAATAGAATCACATTCTCATCTTGAAGTCTCCATGGACAGTAGAAAGTCCTACTGGAATCCTGGTTTTCATTGAGTAGATCACATTTTACTTTCTGTGTTAGATGCCCTACGAGGGAACTTCAAAAGGTTTGTGGAAAAATAGAATTAAAGTACAAGTTTATTTTTGTGCAAAAAAATTTTGAAATCCAGGGACCAGCAGTTAGCATAATGGCTATGTCGCTGGACTCCCATGTAGTCGACCGTGGTTCGCGTCCCGGACCCGGTGGCTTGAAACTCACTCAGGGCACATGTGTGTGCGTGCCCAAGATCCCGAGAGGAGAATGGAGGAGAAAGGATTGTGGCGTGGCCATCCCCCCAGGGGGTGATTTCTCGCTTTCTGTCTCTCTGTCTCTCTCTGTCTGGCGAGCGCACACACCCTATAGCAAAAACCTCTCCAAAAAAAAAAATTTTTTTGAAATCCATGCATAGTGCTTTGTGATACCTCATTGCCATGAACTGTTTAAAGATCTCTCATATTTATTTATAGAAAATAGAGTTTTAGAAAACTGTTCTTTCTCTCATTTCATATTTATGAATAAACTTTTTTTCTTTACATGATTTAAGCTTTCTTCTTCTCTCAGTACCTTGGGAATGAGCCATTAGTCAATGGTGAAGTGAGCAAATTAGCAAGTATTTATTGAGTGCTAACTGGTGTAGAGCTCTGTGTTAAGCACAATTGAAAGTTCTTTTTAAAAACGACAATTCCAGCTGAGAAGATTAAAGTGATACAAATGAAGCAATATGAAAAGATTGAAATGACATGTTTTTAAATGATCACAAAATACATGTATAATTCACTGACCGCTTACTTCTAAAACTATTTTAACCAACATACAATAAAACATCTATGTACAGAAAATAATTAAAATTTAAAACAAAAGGTCAAGAAAATGAAGCAGAAAGTATTTATGCCCCAAATTTTAAAATATATGATTGGTAGGAATCACCAACACAAAGTCAGGCATTAAGATTCCCAGCAAAGGCAATAAAGGAAAAGGAGCGTTCTGAGTTCACAATCTTCATGTGAAGAAGGAATATCATAGGACTATAATATAAGAGGAAGCATTATATTGTGCCAAGACAAGAAAACATTTCCCTAATACTAAAGTCTAAAAGGAATTTATAACGTGGATCGTTGTATCAGGAACATTGAACAACATAATGGACGATATCTTCCACAACAGTTTTTAGAGAAAACGAGGAAATGTTCTGCATTTGGTTGATTCTTAAAATAGCCTTCCATAAAAGTCATGGGCATGAAAACCAACACGACTCAGTGGAGAGATTTCTGCAGGGAATTAAGTTAATGTGGTTCAGGAGCGTAGCTTTCCGAACAGCCAACAGGAGTCAGGGAGAGGATTTAATAAACATTAAGCAATAAATGATTGGCATACACTTTGGCCTAAGTTAAAATTTATCAGTAATCGCAACTAAGCTTTTATCTGGAACTAAAAAGCAGCTGCTTCGCATACCAGCACATACAAGAATGTTGAATGAAGAGTCATACTAGCTATCAGCCCTGCAGCTAGGACAAAGCTGGCATTTTGTAATGGAAGTTCAGAAATCTGACAACTATTTTTGCCTCATCTAAGGGCCAGAGGAAGGGCTTCAGACAGGGACATGTTTTTTTAGTGCCCCAGTAGCATGTTAAGAAGGTGAATTTTGGGATAGTATGCTGTATTAAAGGGTAAACCTATTTGGGATGAGATAAAATAACAATATTCACGCTTTTTACAAATATATGATCAATTCACACCCCTCCCCCATAACTCAGGTCTAAATACACGTTTCAGTCTCCATTGCCGCTAAAGGGGTTCCCATCTGGCTTAGGTAGTTGTTCTGTTAAAATGTTACTTAGGATGTAAGATCAGCTTTGCGTCTGGATTTGACTGTCCTACCTGGATCGCTTTTTACCAGAAGCAAACCTACATAAATGCTGGCTTGGGACCAGCGGTTAGCGTAATGGCTATGTCGCTGGACTCCCACGTAGTCTACCGCGGTTCGCGACCCGGACCTGGTGGCTTAAAAGTCACGCTGGGCACGTGTGCATGCGTGCCCAAGATCCCGAGAGGAGAATGGAGGAGAAGGGATTGCGGCGTGACCATCCCCCCTGGGGGGTGATTTCTCGCTTTCTGTCTCTCTCTATCTGGTGAGTGCACGCACCCTATAGCAAAAACTTCTAAAAAAAAAAAAAAAATGCTGGCCTTATGTACAGTAGAGCGCCAGGCTACTGGATGCCATAATCTGCTGGGAGGCAGGGGCACAGTCAGGTAAAATTCTTATAGCAATGAACTTTCCCACTGTCACGTCATAAAGCTTCCAGCTCCACCACTAGAAACTCATTCTTCAGACTTTCTATCACTAAGAGGTTGTTGTTCCAATAGCCAGTAGAGAGGATAGAACCTTAATTTTCTACCAACTACTGATGGAACCAGAGGGTCAGAGATATAATATGTTCCAAAAATCACAAGCTGACCATCTGTGGGCCATATTAAGTCTGTAGATGCATTTTCCCAGCCGAAAAGTGGCTTAAAGTATGAAATTTTCATGGCTCTTAAAAAAACCAGAAGTCTTGGCAACACTGAATTGGCACTATTAGGGCAACAATCAGTTGGAGTGGATTAGCCACTGTCTTGGCAGGGTTTCGCCATGCTGTCCCAGTCCCCACCACTTCCTAGTATCTTCTGCCAGGCCTGTTTCACCTATTTACCTGACCTGCTTCAGCCTGTGGTCACTTGAGTTTTAATCTTTGATCCAATACGCTCATTTTACATCCCAAAGAAGGGAAGGGACTTGCTTGAGGTCACATATCTGGTCAGCTGAGCCAGGAGCCGATGCCACCTTCCCAAGGTTCCCAGTTCTCTCCATCTACAGACCTAAGCCCTCGGCAGGCAGGTTGCAATGGGAGCTGGTGGAGGTGAGACCTCCTGAACAGGAAAGGAGAGTCAAGCTAGCACCACAGACAAGCTTCACACCGTTCACACGATTCAGCCCCAGGCTGGCTTTGCCTGCAATAATATTTTACAGCATCCTCCAGAAAAATCAATTTGTTTAAAACAGCACCTGATTTTGCCCTGGGTGAAGATGTTTGGCATATGCAGAAAGGGAGTATTGTGTTTCCTTTGCAGTTCTCCCTCACCTGTGAGCAAGTAGAATTGTTCGCCACACACAAAAATTGCTCCAGTATATCTTCCTGGAGGAGGGACAGCTTTAAAATTTAGGAAAGTGGGGTTTTATTTAATTCTTTAAGTCTTTCTCTCCAGCATACAATGCCTTTCTTTGTTACAGTATTCAAACATATGCTTGTCACTGTTTTGTGGGGAGAAAAGAGAAAATAATAATAATAATAAAACTTGTGGTCTCTGCCAGGCCTCTCTTTTAGGAGAGAGAGGCCAAGTAAAAGGAGGTGGGGAAGCGCGGGGAAGTGGTTCTGCCGAGATGAAGAAATCACAGGCAGAACATTTCCAAGCTGCTAAACACCAGAAGGAGATAACAGGCAGTGTGTGAAATGCCAATTATGATGGTAACAATCATGGAAATAGTCCTAACAGCAGCCCCCACTGTGCTCTGGGAAGCCCCAAGTCCTGGGAAAACAGGAGCTCCCGCAGGGCTCAGGTGTTCCTGGCAGCAGGGTCTTTCCACCTGGGAAGTGGATGACTCCAAGGGCTCAGGTCTGAAGTAGGAAGTCCCCAGGTAGCCCCCAACCAAAGGTGCTTCATCTGTCTCTGCTCTGAGGCTGGTAGATATAGTATCTTCTCTAAAGCAGAGACCTTCCCACCTTGGTTCTCTGCCTTTCCTACGTCAGTGTCATTTACAAAGAAAAAAAGTTTTTGTTTGTTTGTTTGTTTTTCTGAGAGAGAGAGAGAGAGAGAAAATGACAGAGAGTGTGTGCTCACACCCTCTTGAAAAGATCTCAGTGCCACAACCCACTCCCAATTCAGCCAGCCCCACATCATGGACACATGCATGCCCGGTATACTCAGAGAGGTCTCTGATCACAAGTCTGTAACCTTCCCAAGTTTATTTAATTCACATTTCACCACTGAGCCACCATTCAGTTTGCACACTTCAGTCTTTGGTAGCCTCCCTCCCCAAGAGTGCTTGGTGCAGATGGCAGGGGCATTTGCCTACCCTGAGACCCTCTACCTTTTTTTTAAGTTCTTTTGCTATCAGGCATGTGTGCTCAACAGAGAGAGAGAGAGAGAGAGAGAGAGAGAGAGAGAGAGAGAGAGAGAGAGAGAAAGTGAGAAATCACCCCCCCCCAGGGGAATGGCCATGCCCTGATACCTTCTCCTTCAATTTTTTCATAGAATTTTGGGCATGCATGCACACATGCCCAGTGGGTTCTTCAAGTTGCCCAGTCTGGAACTCACACCATGGAGTAGGCCATGTGGGATCCAGTGCCTTAACCACCATGTCACCTGTTGGCCCTGAGACCTCGCAGACTGCCCTCCCACTACACCTTGAGGCAAAATTCCAGCCATCCTTTAAGTGTTCCCTGAAGCCTTGCCCTGATCTATGCACCACCCACCCAGCCAAGTGATCCCTCACGTCCTCTCTTTACAGCTTGCTCCTGCCTGTCAGTTCTTTCCTAGCACTATTTCATCAGGCCTGGATTTACACTTTGGCTCAGCTGTCACCATCCCTACCTGGACTGTGAGTTTTTTGTTTTGTTTTGTTTTGTTTTGTTTTTGAGAGTTTTTTGTTTGTTTTTGTTTTTTGTTTTGTTTTGTTTTGCTATAGGGTGTGTGTGCTCGCCAGAGAGACAGAAAGCGAGAAATCACCCCCTGGGGCGATGGCCATGCCACAATCCCTTCTCCTCCATTTTCCTCTCAGGATCTTGGGCACGCACACACACATGCCCGGCATGAGTTTAAGCCACCAGGTCCAGGACTCGAACCGCAGTCGACTACATGGGAGTCCAGCAACATAGCCATTATGCCAACTGCTGGTCCCTGGAGTGTAAGTTCTTGAGAGTGGGAACAATGCTGCAGTTCTGTGTGTACCCTCAAACCCGCAGGTTTTGTGTCTACAGTCAGTGCTCAGTAAGTGTTTAATGGATACGGGGCTCTGCTTTAAACAATGAGCAGCTCTGCTGGAATGGGAAGGATTTGTGTGATACCACTGAGGTGGAATGTAGGTTAATTATGAGAACACAGCTTCAGGTTTCTTGATCAGTTTAAAACAGTTGAAGGAGCAGCCCTGGCCCATACCATCCCATCACTCTACCATCACATACCAGCAAATGGCTTGGCATCCTCTTGAGAGGCTGAGACTGCCGATTTTAGCTCTCTCCAGTCCAAATTCTCTCTCTTTCTCTGTCTCTGAGACAAGTGTGTCACTCCCTCAGACACTCGCTCCTTCTCTACATGCCTAGCCCATCTTCCCCCACCCACCAGCTGCTCTTCTTACCTTTGCCTGTTCAGCACCCCTGCCCAAGGGCTCTTGCTCCTGCAAAGACAGCAAACACCATCTTCTCCCATGAGCATATGAAAACTTTACCCTTTTTTCAAGTCATCCTTCACCTCCTTTCCACCGAGAGTGCTTCTCTGCCCAGCGTCCTTGTTCTGTTTCCCCTAGTATTTTTATTCAGCCGAGGTATCAGCATCACCCAGGCGCTCAGCCTGAAACCCTCGTAATGGCCTTGGTGACTCCCATCTGAGGCACCGGAGCACAGCCCCTCTCTCCTCCACTGCAGCACCCATCTCTGCCCACCTGGCCCCCAGGGCAGCACCAACCTGGATCTGCTCCACATTTCCCTACTAAACCCCTCCCTGCAGCCAGCAGGATTGGGGAATGGGGTAGGTCAGGCTTCTGCCTGTGTGAGGCCTCTTGGCATCCCGCCACAATGAGTCCAATCTAAGGCCCTCCCTGGCAAATGGCCAGTTTCCCTTGACATTGGCTCCCAGCTCCACAGCTGCTTGGCCTCCTTGCCTCCCTCTAGCGTACCCAGAACTCTTGTCTCCTGGTAGCACTGGCTGCTCCTGCCACCTCCAAGGCTCTTTCCCAACCTGTCCTTTGCTACCTTAAGTCTCAGCCTAACTGCCACCTCCTCACAGCCCTGTCCATCACTTCCTCTAGACAACCCTGCCACTTTCTTTAGTGCCTTCTTGGTACTCAATACTCCACACTTATTCCAGAGATCATAAATTACCTTGTCACTGTGCAGTTTGCCAATTGATGTCTGCTCCCCACCCCACCAATGTGACCTTTTTCTTTCCTGGTGTAGCAAGAGCTCTTGGCTCAGAGCTGGCACATAGAATGGGTTCAGTTGGAGAATGACCACTGGTGTGAGCCGCTCACCGGAGTCCCTTCTCCACAGTTCAGTCCTACGGGACCACATTTTGCCCTCATGCTCTGCCCGAACTGCTCCTAACTGGCTGGCCATGGCCCTGGCAGCCCTCATCTCCCTGTGTCCCCACAGCACTTCATTCCTTCCCAGCTGTTTGCTCATCCTCCTGCCCACTCTTCCTACACACGTGTTCTAGAAACTTCTCTGCTCCATGTTCCACACATTCACCCTCTGCACTGTCTTTACTCCATCTTTGTGAGTGCTTGTCCTTCTCCCTGGAAGTTGTTTCTCTTGTTTCTTTTTCAAAAAAAAAAAAAAAAAAAAAAAAAATGGGTAAAATATTATGAATTCTCCAAGTTAGCAGGATAAAGCATTAATATTAAAAATGGAGTGAGGTATGTAGGCAACTAGAGATCCTTTAAAAAATGGTGCTTCTCAAACTGGGATCAAGAGAAGATGGAAGTTTTGAATTTGTACTTTTATTTTTATATTAATTTTTCCAGAAGTAACTAACAGGAGCATCATTTGGATTATTGAGTTGGTCATCTGAAAACCAAGTATTCTCTGCGACTACAATTCCTATATTGCACTATTGCTTACAAGAACCTTGGCAACAAGGAGGGGCTGTTTAGTTGACATGGGCTAACAAAAGCTACAAGTGGAGCTAGCACATGTGCCCCCTCCCCTACCTCCTCACTTTCCTCCCTCTTCCATAAATACTTCTCTCCATTCATCACTACTCTTCTTCCTGCATTACACACAAAAAGGCAAGGTTAAGCTCTTAGGACCAAGAGACAGTCGCAGGGGAAAAGCCTTACTCAGGCATGTTCTTACTCGGCGTGTTCTCTGGGGAAGAGTCACCTTGAGGCAAGGAAGGAATGGGTAGCAGACAGGAAGGGTCAGACCCAGAGTGAAACACAGGGGCTTTTTGCCCTAAAGAGAGAAATTCAGATACAAGAGATTTTAAAAAATTGTATAAGATAATTACAAATATATTTCAATAAAATTGAAAAAAATAAAAACATGTGTGTGTGTGTATAAAATAAAGTATTTGTTACAAATTTTTTAAAAGATCGTTAAGAACCTATTCCAGGGCCAGCAGCAATGATGTAGCAGTAACTCAGAGCTCCAGGGTACTGAATCCATATGGGAAAGTTCTGTGTTTGAGTCCTGAGGCCTCCCTGTACATACCCAGCATGCTCCTGGGCCTGTGATTTGAACTAGCTGAAGCTGGGGGTGGATCACTCCAAGGAGACCCTACTGGGGATAACTCTCTCTCTCTTTCTCTCTCTCTCTCTCTCTCTCTCTCTCTCTCTGTCTCGTGGAAGGAAGGAAGAAAAAGAAGAAAAAAAGAAAGAGAGAATGAAAGAAGGATAAGAAAAAGAGAAGGAAAAGAAAGAAGAAAGAGAGAAAGAAAGGAAGGAAGAAAGAAAAAGAAATAAAAAGAAAAAAATAACTCCTTCCAGAGATTCTTAGGTATGATCATTTATACAGGTACATTCTGGTAAATGTTCCAGAAATAGATTCATACATTATATAAGTTGTTCCAGAAAACAGAAAAAGAAAAATGCCCAAGTTGTTTCATGAAGCTAACATTATTGTAAACCTAAAACTGGTTAAGGACAGTGAAACAACAAAAAATAGCAGGTTCATTGCACTTACATACACAGAAACAAATTCTAGGTAAATTCACAGATACAACTTTGAATTGAAACAATTAAAATATTATAATCAAATAATAGTTTTCCCAGGAAAGGGTGGCTTAAAATCAGAAATCTGTTTTAAATCACTATATTCATCGATGAAAGAAATATAATTATACTACTATTTTAATATATTCAGAAAAACCATTTGATGAAGTACAATTCTATTTCAGTTTCTCTTTTCTTTTAATTGCTGGAGGGCACATGTGCTCCCCAGAGAAAGACAAAGAGAGAAAGAGGGAGAAAGCACCCTTCACTGAGTGTGGTCACATTGCGATCTCGTCTCCATTTCTCCACCCTGGCAGATTCTGGGAGCCTTATGTGGTTCTCAAGGCACCAGGGCCAGAATTTGAACTGCAATCAACCATATTTAATGGCTATAACTCTCTGCTCTCAGCTTTTAAACAATGAGCTCCTTTGCTGGGATGAGAAGGAGCTGAGTGATACCTGTGAGGTAGAATGTAGGTTAATTACGAGGACACAGCTTCAGGTTCCTTGATCAGTTTCAAAGAGCTTGAAGGGGCAGCCCTGCCCCACACCGTCCCATCACTCTACTATCACAGTCAGCAAATGGCTTGGCATCCCTGTCTGAGATGGAGACATGTGTTCTAGAAACTCTACTCCAAATTCCTCACATTCACCTGCTGCATTCGCTTGACTCCACCTCTCTGCCTCAAAGTGAAGGGTGGAGGGTACTCTAAAACGGGTATCGAGGTGGGCAAATGCCCCTCTCATGTGAGATCTGGCTCCCTCAACCATCAGGCTATGGGGCCAACCCACAAATCTACTTAGCTTTCAAGCAAGAATAGAACTTTCTTTCTTTTTTTTTTTTTTTTTTTTTTTTTGGGTTGGAGAGGTTTTTGGTTTTGGTTTTGTTTTGTTATTTTTGGTTTTGTTTTTGTTTGTTTGTTTGTTTGTTTTCTTTTTTTGCTATAGGGCACGTGCACTCACCAGAAAGACAGACAGAGACAGAGAGACAGAAAGTGAGAAATCAACCCCCAGGGAGGATGGCCACATGGCAATCCCTTCTACTCCATTCTCCTCTTGGGATCTTGGGCACACACGCACACACACCCGGCATGAGTTTAAGCCACTGGGTCTGGGACTCGAGCCGTGGTCGACTACATGGGAGTTCAGCAACATAGCCATTACACTAACTGCTGGTCCCAAGAATAGAACTTTCTTAATCTAAAGAAGACTTCATACTAAAAATCTAGAGCAAATATCACAACTTCAGAAGCAGAATGAATATACTTATCAATATGGTTTGTAGAAATTTAAATCAAACCACAAAACAATAATATATACTTTATTTTAAAATAAAATTAGGGGCCAGATGGTTGTACAGCAGTAAAACGTAATGGTCTGCAAGGGATCTCACATCGGAAAGTTCCAGGTTTGAATCAAGAGACCTTCCTGAATACAGCAGCACCTGTTTGCCCATGACCCATGGCTTGCAGAGGGCTGGGGTCTATTGCTGTGTCAGGGCCCAGTTGAGGGTGCTGTGTCTTGTTCATAAAAACAAACAAACAAACAAACAAATAAATAACAGAGCAAAAAAGGAGGTATCAAAGGACACACATTTAAGTGGATGCTCATGGGGACGGGAGAACTCAGAGAATGAAGTAGAGCAGTAAAATAAAATAACACAAAAGAGTGGTATTGTACTGGCAAATTATGATAGCTTGCCATGCTATAAGGGATTGAATTAATTCAATTTTCTCTATCTTACATTTACAGAAAAAAGACAAGTGTTAGAAACATTGGGTTATTATATAAAACATACAGATATCTCAAAGTCAGAAGAATTGGCACTGTATTACTCAGTCAGACTTGTTCACTCTGTAAGCAGAGATTTATTCTCAGCAAAATGACAGCATATCACATTAAATCGACATTATTGACTTGAATATGTTTTTCTTCCTTAAGTTTTGGTTTACTTTATAAATTTACTTTTGCTTAATGATTACTTAAGATTTCTAAGCACTAGGAAAATAGATACCTAATTTTGTGTTTGTATAAACTTAAGTACCATTAATAAGAAAAGTAATTTAACATTGGGAGTCCTTGAAAACATTTTTTCTTGAACGGGCTTTTCTTTACTCCAGTATGCAAAATACTGTTTGAGTTTGCCCACTTCAGGAAATCTGCGTGTTTTCATAAGGCACACTGGTTTGGTATCCTCAACACATGTAGATATTAATTTTATTTCTTCCCTAACCATTTTAGAATACATCTGCAAATTCCTCCAAATTTTTCTTGTTTATTGCCAGTCAGAGCTCAGAAGCACCCAAATCCCCTTGTCGTTTTCATTGTGCAAATAAAAAATGAATTTTAGAATAAACTGTCACTTAAGCAGTCACTGAAGAGAGCTGGGATTCAAACCCAGATCTGCCAATTCCTGGCTCCATTGTTGCCACTGCACCAGACTGCCCCTAAGAACAGAGTGATGTCGCGGTCTACTGCAACAGTCCTCACGGTCATGGCTCCTCTTGAGAAGAACAGGGCACGTGTGCCAAAGCACTTTGAAAACTGTCCCATTTAACTACAATAACAGGTGTTATTGCTGTACCTGCCACCGCATCAGCATACAACTAGCCATGAGCTTGCATGTACGAGTTGCTTGGTCATTCCCTGTGTAGGGGCAGCTTAAGTATCATATCCCACCAGGGCCATAGCATATGAGGGGGAAGACACAGAGAGGCCTTAGGAGACGGCTTTCCACTTTGGTCCTGAGTGGTCACTGAAAGGATGATGAGGAGGCTCGTTAGGGCCACGTGGGGAGATGACCTGGGGGTGCCTATTCAGGGTAGCTTGGTGGAGTTATACAAATTGCACTGGCCCCTGGTGCGATTACATAAGTTGCTGGAGCCCTGCCAGGAGCACAGGTGGGTGCTCTGTGCAGGAGGGTACCCCCGGGAAGAACAAGTAGAGTCACACTAAAGCACCAAGCCACACATCTGCCCAGACAGTGTCTTCAAGAAAATCTGTCCGTGTGAGAGGAGAGGAAGAGGAAGGTTGGAGAGCGTGTACATGTGTGTGTGTCCATGTGTGCATGTTTGCATCTGTGTGAGGGGAAAGCATCCTTTTCTAATTTGCCCCAACCTCCATCAGCTCACCAAGCTTTCTACCAGCCCTGGGCCAACCCTGAGATGCTACACAGACCACAATGACCTCACCGTGTGGTGGGGCAGGCAGAAGAATGCTGCCAGCTAACACAGGTGGCCATCAACTGTCAGACACAAATACGTTTTAGTTCCTGCTGACCGGAGCTGGGTCTGAACTAGTGACCCCTCAGTAAAAATTTCCTGACTCCATTAACATTATCTCAGCCAGCACAGCCAACCACTTCTGATTACGGTTCATCCTGAAACCGGAGCCACTGGTAGAGGCCTGATGTTGACTGAGGTGCCCTCTCCAGCCCTATATCTCTGGGTGGGCTTGGAGGGACTCGCTGTGCCGCCTGCACACTGTCCTGTCCAATTAGACCAGGATGGGGGAGAGAATGTCACCAGGGGAGATGTGACTGGTCCCCACAGTGTGACAACTGTTCAGAGCAGAGCTGTCTGTCACATCAGTCCTACGCCAGGAGCTGGCAGAGGTGAGGAGATGAGGGCTCTGCAGGCATATTTAAGTGAGGTGTAAGTGGCTATGTGAGCCTGAGGTTGCGTGGGCACAAGGCATGCTGTGGTTGTGGGTAAGGGACGTGAATGTGGTTATGCCTTTGTACGGTTGTGTATAGGTGTGCAGTTGTGTGTGTGTTATATGTTTATTGTAGGAGGCTGTGGAAACTGAGTGCAAGAGTGAGACAGAGATGGGAATTTTTTTTTTTTTTTTTTTTTGGAGAGGTTTTTGCTATAGGGCACATGTGCTCGCCAGACAGACAGAGAGAGACAGAGAGACAGAAAGCGAGAAATCACCCCCCAGAGGGGATGGCCATGCCGCAATCCCTTCTCCTCTCAGGATCATGGGCACACACGCACACACGCCCGGCGTGAGTTTAAGCCACCAGGTCCAGGACTCAAACCGTGGTCAACTACGTGGGAGTCCAGCGACATAGCCATTATGCTAACTGCTGGTCCCCAGAGATGGGAATTTTGAGGGAAGAGGGAGATAAAGAAGCTAAGTCAGTACAGGAGAAGGAAAGATGCCGAAGGAAGAGATGGAATGAGGAGGAGCCAGGGGAAGGGCCCGCCCTTCAGGATGGTGGACGGTTCACAGAGCACGGGAACATTCTTTCCAGATGGATGTTTTCATGTCACCATGAAGGTCCCAGGTGAATGAGGGGTAGGGAGAAGCAGAACCCATGCAAACCCACTGCCTCCTCCCAGACCTGCCACAGAGGTTCTGCAGACCACAGCTCAGGCAGCCCATGACAATGTCAAAGATGAGTCCCAGGTCAGAGGCCCCCAGCCCCGGGACTCTTACTCTCAGCCAGTCCCCAGTAAAATGAGGCCCCAAACCTTAACGTTTGGAGCTGTCAGGTCAGCAGTCCCTCAGATGGGTGAATCCTGGTTCCCAACAGCCTGACCGCACCACCCCAAAGCCCTGGCTCACAGTCGTCCTCAGGTTGGGGACAGGACAGTGCAGGAGGGGGTGCTGCTGCTATCCTCTGGCCTTACAGCAAGGCAATCTGAGACGCGAAGCAGGTAAGCAGTTTGCCAGAGCCCATGTAGTTCACACATCGTCCCAACTACGTAGAGGGAGGCCGGGCTGAGCTCAAGCCCACAGGAGGCAGGCCATGTCTGTGAGTGGATCCCATTGCCCCATGCGGAATTCCAGGAGGGCCCAGAGTGACTGGTGCTGAGGGAAAATGAATCCCGGTCCTGTTGCCCAACCTGCAGTCTAGCTGCTGACCACAGGCTGCAAAGGGCCAGCCAGGAACAGGATGTCCACATGGGAGGTGCTAAGGCAGCTCGTACATACTTCCATCCAGTAAAGATAACATCTGTCAGCGTCCAGTGTCTAGAACTTCTCCGGAACCAATGCCCAAGATCTGGCATCCCTTCCCTCCCCTGCCTGCTCCTCCTATCATTTGTAGCACTCAAACCTTTGGCTAGGTCAGACAGACTCAATGATAAACACATTTCCATTGATTCCTTGAAAGCAGGGGCTCAGAAACAGGGAATTCTCTTCTCTCCAAAATCGATACTGGAAGACAGAATTTCTCCTTCACTCTCTCGCCAATTGCTGGAGCCCATTTGGGGAACCAGAACCAATTTGGAGGAAGAGAAAGAAGGAAACCAAACCTAAACCACCAACTATGCTCACGGCGCTGTGCTTTCCTGTAGCTGTTCCAGGCCCTACGGGGCTGAGTTTGACCAGAGAGATCTGGCAGCGGTCCAGGGAGGTGCAGCAGATAACTGGTAGGGACTGGGGCAGGGGAGGAACGGCAAACCAGAGCTGTACTGGGACAGATCCTCTCCAGCTCTCAATGACGGAGGTGAAGGCCAAGGTCTGTGCCAGGAATGAGTGTATCTGCCAGGAGCAAGCTGCTCTACCTGCCACCAAGGATGGAGAAAACTGGGAAGAGACCCTCCTAGGGATGAAGCAGCCAGGTGACCAGGCTTGCTGGCCCACCAGATCCCCTTCATCCTCATTTGTACATATAGAATCACCAAAAACCTCCTTTTTGCCCCATCGGATCCATCCTTTATTTGAAAACAAGAGGCCAGATGAGAATCTTTGCAACAAGGACTCTATCAGAAGGCTGAGAGTCAAGTTGAGCACTGCTTCCTTGGTTTTCTTATCTGTCACACAGGAATAATGCTTCCTACCCTGCCTCTCTCACAGAGGTCATTTTGAGGCCAAAGGAACTGATGATTATATAAAAAGTCTTCAAACGTTCACTAAAAAACAGTGCACATTACAAAAAAACTATGCATGGATTCCAAAATTTTTTGCACCTAGATAAATATGTGTTTTCCATGGACTTAAAAAAATTGCCACAGGAAGCAAACGCTCAATGGAGACAGAAAGAGGAGGCAAGAAAGTAGCCACAATCCCTTTTCCTCCGTTTCTCCCTCCTTTCAGGATTTTGGGCACAAATATACATGTGCCTGGTGTTTTTCAAGCTGCTGGTTCTTGAACTCAAACAGCACCATCAGCCATGTGGGATCCAGCTGCTTTAACCACCAGGCCATGGGCTGACTCTCCACGAACTTTTTGAAGTCCCATTATAAATTTTTAAGGAATTCTCACAGAAAAGGGTTCTTTTTATCATAAAGACCCAGATACTGCACAGAGAACTCAACTCCAAAATCCACACTGCCCTATGAGCAGCCAACTGGGTAATAACTGCAGCAGGCCAGTAGGTGGCAGTGGGAGTAAAGAAGGTACTAGGGAAAAAAATAACATGGATTCATACATAGGATCCTTCTGTGGTCTTATTTTTATTCATTCATTCATTTATTTATTTATTTATTTATTTATTTATTTATTTATGCCTTCATCGCTACTCCTAATCTTATTTTTTTTACCAGCTTTTTTCTACATATAGGTTTTAGAGGAATCTGGGGTGAAAATGAACGATGCCTGACTCAAACGTGTAGTGTGTAAAGACCTGGGTTCACTTCCAGACACCGATCCTGACAACCTGAGTGACTTTGACTCAGTCTCATCCTTTCTGTGAACTCAGTTTCACATCTTTAAAATGGGGACATTGAACTGGCATGAGGCTCTAATGAAGGGCCACATGAGATGTGAATCAGACCCACAAGGGTAGTGAGGCAGAACCAGGAGACAGGGACACAGTAAACAGATCAATAGCCCTGTCATTTGGTCGTGAGCTATTGGATCAGTTCCTACAGCACCCAGCCAGCAAATGAACTGGGAACAGCTCCAGGGCCAGTCCCTGGAAACCTCAATCACCTGAGCCCTGTGGGAAAGTCACCCTGATGATCAGCAGGAAAATAGTTTTACTAGGAATCGGGGATCTCCTTAATGTCATTGACCTTTTAGGTGACCTTTGGCAAATCCTTGCAATTTTCTGTATGTCTCAGTCTCTTCATCTGTAAAATACCACCCAGGCTAACCAAGAGGGTCAACTAAGAAGGATGATTTAAAAGCCCTTTAAAAGGCATAGACCTTCTACAACATCTATTCAACAGTTATGGGAATCAGAAAAGAAAACATGAAATTAAAAATGTTCTGTAGATGAGAATGAGAATGAACTCACAGACCACAGCTCCTTGGATTCATAGAACTCCTGCTAGATCGTAGGAAAGAGCAGCAAGTCAGGGAAGTAACTAGAAACAATGAGGTACTGAGTCAACCATGACTTCCCAGAGTAGAGGGAAGTTCATCTCCTCTCTGTTGACTCAAGAGAAGCTTCTAGAAGAAACAGAACCAAAGTTGGGGCCTTCAAAACAAGAAAGGAGATTCAGCTACTGCAGGACCCTGGGAGTGAGGGGCACACTCCCAGGAATAACACCGCTGCTAATCACACCTCAGTTTGCTCCAAAGGTATCTTGTAAGAGACAGAGTGTTTACCGACAATTCCACAAGCTCAGAATCCTTGAATGTGGGTGGTCCTCCAAACAGTGCTCTTTCATCCTGTTCCTCAGTCTCATGTTCCTCTCCCTAACATTTATTACCGAGCTCCAGCTCTCCACCAGACTTCATCGAGGAGAACCAGGGAGCCCATGCCATAGTGAGAATAGCGGTCCTAAATCCATGGCAGGGCAGGGCCATCTTTGATGAGGTGTTAGAGAGGTGAGCGAGGCAGCATTGCAGACATTCTAGCCCTGGCTGACTCCACGTGAAACAGGGATGAGCTGTCCTTGTTGAACCTGTCTGAATTTTACTATTATTATTTAGAAAGAGAGGGGAAAAACAAAAAACCCTACAAAGTCTTGCCACATTGTGATTCCCCCTGCAGACTTCCAGCCAGCTGGATTCATGGTATGCCTAGGATATTTGGATCAACCCAGGATCTGAATCCCAGGCCTTCATTTGGCTCCAGCACTCTACCGCTGGGCCATCACAGCTAGACCTGTACCTGTCTAAATTCCTGGTCCCAGAGCTCATGAGAAATGTTTAGTAGTTGCCATTTTAAGCCATGAAACTTTGGTGTAATCTAGAATAAAATAGGAACTCAGACCAGGGGGTTCCTATTCCTTTATTTCAGAGATGTCAAGGAAATCTTGAGTGAGGCAGTTGTTTGGGTGGGGCCTGGAGAGAAAAGAGCTTCTAAACTGTCTTTCATCACATTATACACCACACCGCCAGCCCCACCCCGGAGAAGGCCTCACACCGTTTGACAGCAGAGTAGGAGGAAAGCAAATGTCTTCCCTTAGCGAGGGATTTTGCTGCAAATCTCTAATCAATGAAGAAAAATTTGAAGAGATTAAGGTAGCTGCCACAGCTGCACATGCTTCTTCTGCCTTCTCCCGCTGGATCTTTCTCTCCTTTGACTCTGTTTTTCCCCCTCTCCAGTCTCTCGTACCCCCCTCCCCACCTCCCCATTCTTCTTTCCCCCTTCCTCCTTTCCATCCCTTCCCTCTTTCCTCCAAGCACTGTTCAGCATCTGGGCCTCTTTGCCCCACCCATCTCCTGCCCTCACATTCCACCTGCACCAGGTGTGTTTTCCTTTACAGCAGCTCTCTGGCCTTGAGGGGATGCATTCATTATCCACAAGTCAGAAAAATCTTTCCATCGACAGACCTAGAAGGTGACATTCCCATTTTCATTCTCAGCCCCTGACCCAACCCAACTCCAAACGTGAATATCCAGAAGAACCTGGTCTCCTGATACTGTCTCCACATTGAAACACAGGGGGTTAGAACCAGAGTCCACAGGTAAGCCAAGAGGCTGCTAGATCAGAGATCCAGAGTTGGCCAAGAATAACCACAATGCTATAGCAGGGCAATGGTAATGCTTGTGCTTCTACATACTTCTGCCATGTTTCCAAGGCACTCCTGTGACTTGTTTCCCTCTTTCTGTGGGATGTTCCAATTGTTCCACCCATCATATGATAACCCATGCACCATCAGCCCCACTGTGAGTCCCATCTTTTCCACGAAACCTGGGGAACTAAACCCCACAGCACTGAGCACCTCCCATCCTCACAGTTTGTCCCCTGATAATTTACTATCCCATCTCCTGCTCTTGTAGTTTCCTGTGTCTAAATCTTGTCTCCCAGCTGGGGCTCCTGTAGTTCCCAGACTGACATAATGCTGCTTCTGAAACTGGTCAGGGTCTAGATTGGTGCTAAGCATCTGATAGGTGATCAATGATGATGATCAATTGATAAGTCTTATGCAAACCTGTGAGGCAGGCAGGGTGTACATCCTCTATCACTATGATGTCGCAGAGAATGTATGGAGGGCATACATTACCTGTCCTCTGGACCCAGGAAAGTATCCATCCCATTAATTCTTGAAGACATCCTAGGGGTGAGCAGTGGGGTAGGGGGAGGCCAAGTAAGCCCATGACTGGTTTTCTGTAGGATGCCTATTCTCAGGGCCTCATCTTGGGGTGGAAGTCACGTCTACAGAGTGAATACATCCACAGCGTTTCAAGTATGGTGACTGAGAGTGGAGGTTTGGTTTCAGATAGAACTGTGCTCAAATCCCAGTTGGGCTAATATCTCTAAACCTCTTTTCTAACCTGTGGAATAGGTTTAACCTCTACCTCATTAATTTATTAAAAGTTTTAAATGAAATAGTTTATGTAAAGTCATTAGCATAGCCCTCGTAAGTGCTCAGAAATAATGGGTACTATTATCCCCTGAAGTTACTCAGTTCTGAGCTGACTGGGCCTTCCTGTCAAGGAGACATTAGAGTCTAGGAGCCCCAGAGGCCTCCTTCAGCTCCCAAAGCATACGCCCCGGCAGGGGATCTGCCCATCCTGGGCCATGAGCCCTCACTCGGAGGCACTGTCCTCTTCCTTCTCTCTAAGATAATTACAAGTGAGACTCAGAAGATAATAAGTAGTACCAATCAGGTCAGGTCATTGCCAAGGGTTGTTCCAAAGAGGAGCATGAAGAAGAGAAAGTACCTCTCGGAGCAGGGGAACTCTTCTAACTCAGCTTTTGTAGTACATAGGTGGGCAGAGGGCTGCCCTGGACTGCTAACTTCCAAGCAATATAAGGACAATGAAAGTGCTCAGGGAGGGGCAGACAGCTGGTCAGCAGCACATACAGAGAGCACAAAAGGGTTTTTGCTGACTCTAAGTTCACCAGGAATCAATGATGTGATTTAATGGAAAAACACCACCACCACCACCACTACCAACAACCACTTACCAGCAGTGAAAAGTCTGAATGGGTTCCATATTGGATGACTATTATACAGTGACTAAAGGAAGGGAGGAGACAGTTCTGTGCCACCCCATGTTGGATTGTGGTTCCCAATCCTGGCTTTCACCTTTTGGTTAGTGGGAGACAAAAAGTGTATTCAGAAGAGAATGACCAGGATGGTTAAGAGCTGTGTCTTACTGGGGCCAGCTAAAAGAGCTGAGTGCTTTTATTTTAGGGAACTGAGGAATCCAAGAGGCTAAGGGCATCATGTTGAATAACTGCAGAGATATGAGAAAGAGAGAGAGAGAGATCTCCCTATTCTGCGGACTCCTGAGGATGGACTCTTATGCAGAATGAAGAATTTGCAGAATTTACAACAGTCAAGGAAGGACCTCTGGGGAAAGCCTGGGCACACATGGGTGGAGTGTGAACAGAGACCAGACCTTACTGGTCTGGGGGAGGCCTGACATCTGGCACTGCTGTGTTAAGGGGAGGTTTGACTGGGTGACCTGAAATGTCCCTCCCAACCCTCAGTAAAGATCTGGTAAATAGTTCATTCTTTATATTCTTCTCTTGACCAGCTCCAGGAAGCTAGCCTGCCTCCGGGCACAACCCCGGACCTCTAGGCTTCCTCCCTGTGTGGGTTGGCCCTGAAGGTCCCAGGAGAAGAGGCTGACCTGGCTGTCTGCCTCTGCTGATTAGTTTCCATGAGAAAGGGTCAGGGATAAGGAGGCACAGTGTCCAGGAGAAGACTGGAGGGACCTCTTACCAAACATCCTCTGAACCAGGTCTGAGGTAGGTGTAAGTGTCCAGAGGAAAGTGGAAAGAAGGACTGAGCAGCAGAAGGAGGCTGGCCAGAGGGCTGGCTTGAGCCTTCCTGAGGTAGGGTAATAGGGAGTGGGGAGACCAAGGGAGTCAGGGCAGGGCTTGGACGTAGTGTGGAGGCTGTTCTGAAGAAATTAGTAATTTCTGAATTTTATAGACCATCTGATCTTCTACTTTCTATAATTGTCAAGGTTCCCTAGAATTGTGTGAACTTTCCCCAAATACACCATCCACTCCAGTAAGCACAGGGTGTATAGATAACCAACCAATGAAAGATTCAGGCTAAAATAAGTCCACGTTCTTTGTTTATTGCATTAAAAATGCAACTTCAAACATATGATTGGTGCAGACTGTCAAAAGCTGAGATAGAAGAACCAGGAGTGTGGGGTTGATAAGAACTATGCCTTGAAATGTAGAAGACAAGAAAATAGAACAGAAGGGGAAACTTCCAGGGATAGTCCAAAGATAACATATCTCAGTGAATTCACTTAGTGATGGTAGATGAAACTTCCAGACAGAAATACAAAACTATCAAAAAAAAAAAAAAAAAGAAATACAAAACTATCAAAAGGACAAGAGAATTTGAAGAGAGTGGGTAGATGAACAATTAAGACGCACTAGCAGAGACATGGACTGCTTGAGCTGAACATAAGCTGGTGGTGTTTTATCTTCCAGACATTGATTTGAAATAATTTTGGGACAGTTTTTCTCCTCACACCCCCCAGAAAAGTTGTATTGCCTTCAGGGGGAAAAATTAGGGCTTTACACGAGGGTACTTGATTTCTAAAATTTCTTAGAATCCACATGCTCTAATTCAGTGGTCCAGATGACCTGTGAGCTGGGTCTACTGTGTGTGAAAGGCCACTGACAACAAAGCTCCTCTGTGAATGTCGAGTGGGTGGCCTCAGGACTGCAGTGACATTCCTGGGGCCTAGAGAGGAGATCAAGCATGTGAGGAGGAGAAGGAAGCTGGTATCATTCCCACCTTATCTACTCTCGTGTTGGCAGGGCCTGGAGAGAAGCTTCTGGAAAACAAGGGACCCTAGGGGCCTCAGGGTGGTGTCTTTCCATCAAAGCTGTTACTAAAAAATATTCACACACAGCTTTGCAGCTTCCCAGCACACTTGTCCTGGGAAGGAATGAAAATTATTCTATTGATGAAAAGGAAATGAATAGCTCTCACTTAATTTTGACTCATTTTCCTATCCACTTCTTCAACAAACATTTATTAAGCATCTCTCATGTGCCTGGCACTATGTTGGGTACTAGAGAGAATAAGGTAAAGAATCCCCTTTATCTTTCCTGATCCTACATCTGTTAGAGTCAGCGAGGAAGTCAGGCTGGAAGCAGGAAATGCCCTGTGATCATTACCCAGGGGGATGACAATACCACAATCCCTTATCCTCCATTATCCCTCGGGCATGCATGCACATGTACCTGGCATGAGTTTCAAGCTTCTGGCTCTGGGACTTGAACTGCAATCAGCCACGTGGGAGTCTAGCGCCTTAACTACTACGGCACCTATCGTTCTTTAATGCTGCAAAGGGATCTGGCCACCCTAGTTACTGGTACTGCAAGGACAAATTGGAGGCACTCAGAGAGAAAGCACTACTCAGCAACAGGTCAGCCAAGGACAGACACTCCTCCCACCTTCGCTCCTCAAGAGTGGCCATGAAGGGTTCTCATCCACATCACCAGGGAGCGTGTTAGAAATGCAGACTTCCAGATCTTCTGAGTCAGAACTGCACTTGCAACAAGATCCCTAGGTGATTGAGTCATTTAATTTCTCGTCTGAGAAGCACTGGTCTAGTCCATACCTTCCAGTTGGCTTTAGTGGGAGCAGACTCTGGGCCCTCCCTTTAAAGAATGGAGGCTGGGGACATCCCTGTGTACCATCCACCCCAGAAATTTTTACAAGTGAAACTCATAAACAAAGCATCTTATCAGAGAAGAGTCAGAATGAGAGGCACACAGGGTAAGGAGGGAGCCCACACCCTTCACCAGACCCTGGTTTGAGTGATGATGGGCTTTTACATTAATTGTATGAGGGGAGACATTTTATGTCACCATCGACTCCAAGGGCTGCCTCCTGCCAACTGCTGTGTCCTTGTACCACCACCCGTGCATGAGGCATCGCCGCCCCATAGTGGGGAGGGTGCTCTTCACTGAGACTCACCCAGTAGGTGCTGCAATGCAATCCACAGTGGCAGGAGGTAGCGACTTGGTTGCCTTGGGGCTGCCAATGGGGAGAAATAAATCTATTGGCAGTAACAGATGCTGCCACCTGGCTTCTAATAAAAGCCAGGAGCGAACACTGGACACAGCTGTAATGAGCATAAGAATCTCCATTTATTGAACACCTACCGTGACTGCACGGGGCTAATATTACACACACTTTCTAATAATCTCGGCAGCTCTACAAAGAAAGCAGCGTTATGTCCCTTTGAGAAGTAAGCATCCGAGGCTGAAAGGAGCAAACGATTTATACAAGTGTACACAGAGGGCAAGGGATAGGTCAAAATTCAACTTCACATCATTTACCTTAAAGTCTCCCACTGCCACTTGCCTCCGTGGCTAGATGGCCAGAGCCTCCCTAAGACGGCAACGCTGCTTGCTCAGTCCTGAGCTGTTGGGCCTCCGTGATGAAGGTGACTCGCAGGCTGAGGGAGACCTACATCAGGAGTCAGTCCTCCCAGGAGCTTGCTCATCAGCCCCAGGCCCTCCTCCTTGGTTAGAAGCCAGCTGTATCCACTGTTGCCTCGGTTTCCCCATAGTCTCTCCCAGCAGGCAGCAGTAGGTGATTATTAATTATCTCACTAGGGGCTGTGAGTGCTAAAGAGATAATGACAATAACACACTTGAAAGAGACAATGCAGCAACCATTTAATTACTGCTTCAGCTAGAACTCCCTTATTCCCCAGAATCAAGAGTAGAAACCAGGAAGGCCCATTGCCAAGCCCAGGGCCTGCCTGTGCTCACATGGCCACTGGATGAATGGATGAATGAAAATCTCACAATTTATGCAAGCCCACACCTGGTTCTCCTCTGAGAACCCACAGAAAATACAGCAGTGATGCGTCAGTCAACACTGTGGTGTGCCTTTGCCACCTGCCCCATCGAGGCACCACTGTACCATGCTTCAGGGATAAAACCATATTTTGGTAAAACCATACATGCTCTGGTCACAGGGCATGCAATTACTCAGTTGGATGTTTTCTAGTCGAAACCTGAGTTACGTTTTTGGAACAAGGCCCTGCAAGCGTGTGCATGTTAACAACCAGCAGCTGAGCCAGGGTTTCCAGCGTTTGGAACCTGTGTGGGTAGAAAGAAGCCCTCTAAGACTGTTGATGTGGCACTTAGAGCTGGCTCTGGGGAGGGGTCTTAGGTGGTGGGCAAGGACTGGTTCCCTTCAAAAGCAGCAAATCAAGTCATTGCTTTATGTTGGCAGAAACTCAGGACCCGGCAGAGCCCCGTACTGAGTCTCACTGTGTAGCTCACACCCACCATGCCTCCTGGGCCGACCACAGCTCCAGCCTGACCACAGCACCCCCTCCCTTTTATCCTCTTGTCTCTCCTGCTCACAGCCACCCACAGTCACAGGCCACTCAGAGTTTTGGAGTGTGGGAAAATGTCCACACAGCCACCAGATTGAGGTCAGGAAAGCCACTCACTTATACTATGACCTCTGCCACAGCAATATTTTCTACCTCCAGGGGCATGAGGCCGGATGCTTCATTAACCCCTGAGAGCTGTCAAAGCCCATTTGGGAATTTCAATAACATTAGAAGCTTGACATTCGGGGTTGGAGTATCTCAAATTCAGGACATGAAGCCTGGTGTAAAAAAAAACATGGCAACCCCCTAGCAGGGCTGCCTCCCACAGAAGAAAGCCAGGAAGGGGAGGTGGCAGCATCTGAACAACCAGAGGAAAGGGTTTTAACACTAGGGTGGCAAGTTGTGGGCTCAGAGAGTTGCTGAGTAAGTTTTTGATCTTGTGTGAGTACTTATTCATTTACGTATTTAGCTACCATTCATGGAGCACCTGCCCCGGGTTAGACACAGCTCCACGTGGGAGTACCAAGACAAACACAGCAGTGAGGTAGTGAGGAGTGACCGAGGGAGCAAGCCAGGGTGCAGGGGTCACAGAGGAACATCTATGCAACCTCAGAGACGGGGAAGGAGTCCTGGAAGAGATGGCAATGGGGCCGAGTGCTGAAGGACAGGTAAAGGTAGGAAAGCACAGCACATGGTTTCACATGGATAGAGAGAAGGATGTGGGGGGTGGTCACAGGGCAAGGGTGGGAGGCAGATCATCAAAAGCTTATAAGCTAGGCTAACTTTTTCTTTTTAATTTGCCAGAGCGCACATGTGCTCGCAGGGAAGAGACAAAGAGAGAGAAGGAAAGTGAGAAAGCATGCCCCTATGGGGGGGGGGGGTGATTACAATCCCTTCTCTTCCATTCCATTCTTCTTGGGATTTGGGGCATGCATGCACACTTGCCTGGCATGTTTCTCAAGCTGCTGGGTCTGAGACTCGAACCACAAAGTTGGCATGTGGGATCCAGCCACCTTAACTACCATTCCACTGGCTGGCCCTAGGCTAAGGATTTTAATGCTATTCTGAATCCATGGTGAACCAGTGACAATCTGAATTTGGGCAAATGCAGGATCTAGTGCACATTTTGGAAAGGTTATCCTGAGAGTGCTCTATAAGGACTAGATTCAAAGGTGAATCTACTAAAATCTACTCAACTAATTCTGTGAAGACAAACTGGAACTGGGGCCACAAGGTGGAGAAGTGAGGATGGGATGGAGAACAGCACAGAAAACAGCACTTGGTCACCGACCACCGTGGGTGGCTAAGAAGACAGGATGGCCTGGGTGTGTGACTGGGGCGAACACATGCAAGGCCAGAGGCACAGGTTTGGGAGAGTGCAGGTCAGTCAGCTTTAGACATGGCGGGTTTGGATTTTAGAAGCCTCTGCCCATGGCCACCCTAGTGGAAATGCCTCCTGAACTTTTCCTTTACACCCAGTTCTCAGAAACCAAGAGAAACAAGAGCAGAGCCCCACCCAGGAACTGGCTCTGTGGCCTCTTGGAAAGCAGGCCATGTTGAGAAGTACCAGTCACCCAGGAGTGAGAGAACGGGGGCCACTCTGGCTCTTCTTGGGTTGACAGAGGCTGTGAGCTCCCTGAGCACTTTCACTACCTTGCCAGAACTCAAAATGAGCACAAAGATACCATCCTTCACTCAACAGATGGCAAAAAGACAAGGTTTCCAGATAAAATATAGATCACTCAGAAAAAATTTGAATCTCAAAATGAACAAAGAAATAAATGCTTTTTAGCGTAAGTATGTCCCAAATATTGTGTGGGATATACTTACACTAAAATATATCAACTTCAAATTTCTTGGATGTCCTGTATTTTTATTTGCTAAATGTAGCAACCTACAAGTCTTGCCCTTCAGGTCCAGATTCTACTAAGCCTGGAAAAGTTGTACTTGTGCTACTAGTAAAATAATTACCCTGGCAGTCCTGGCTGAGTCTGTCATATGCTCTCCTTTCCCCAGGAAGCCTTGTGAGCTGTAGCTTTGTGTGTGTGGTGGTGATAGGAAGAGGGACAGGGGACTTCAACCTCCAAGTAAAGGTCATAGGCTTTGGCATCAGCACAGAGGCTGGCTCAGAGCAGTAGCCCAATATCTAAATAAAGAACTAGATAAATGGATTCAAATTTCTGCTCCAGAAGCAGAATGACTTTGGGCAAGTTAACATAAGTATCAATTTTCTCATTAGGAAAATGGGGATATTAAAATTTCCCTTGCAGATGTTTTGTGATGGCAAAATGAAATATCTTGTGTAAAACGCCAACCACAGGCAATCAACAAACATTTCTTCCCTACCCTGCCTACACTGGTCAGCTGGTCACAGTGCCCAGCCTTATCTGTCTATGACCTACATGGACAAGAAGGAGAGACTCATGGGCATGGCATTTTTATTTAGCAGCCACCTTGACTTTAGCTTTGAGTTAGAACACGCCAGGGACTGGTCCTATGGCAGAAAGAGAGAAGTACTGATTTCATTTTATTTTATTGCTCTAAAGGAGGGAGGAAAAGGTGGGACAGACCTAAATGTGGCTCTTCTCCCTGAGTGAAGAAACTGTCTTTGTCATTTACTATTCATTATCTGGTCACTGACAGCCATCACTCTCCATCCAAAGGCAGTTTCTGCATCCACCTCAGTGAAGACCGCCATGACCATCCCTAACCCCATGCATTCAAGAGCTGAATTCTCCCCAGGCCGGGGGACATCCCACAGCTCCTTTCTCTGGAAGCACCAGAGAAACCACTCCCCATGCCAGGTGAGCCTGGGGCTCCCAGCAAGCTCCAAGTTCGCTGAGGGGGAGAAAGCAGGTGCATCCTACAGGGCTTAGGTCTGGCTTATCATTATCATCAGCTCACATTCATAATCCCCTTTCAATTCTGCAACGCCTTCTGAAACGCTGCTTCCTGCCAGGCTGGCAGCCTTTCTTTTCCCAATCAACACACTTCCTTCAGATTCCATGTCTGCATATTTCATACTTTCCCCTCTGCCGGCAACTGCCCTGCCTTGGCACTGCCCTTGGGCCTCTGGTGAATTTCAGCTGGGTCTGTGCATTGTCCTCTGACCTCTGGAACTAGGGCCCTCACTGACTCCGAATTCCCAAAGCAGATGCATCTGTGTCCTTCACTGGGGCCCTTAATGAAAATCTGCCTTGCTTTCCCAACTTAACTATTTCCTCTGCATGTCTCGTCCCCTCGACCTCATGCAAGCTCTTGGAAGGAAAAAAAGAGTGTCTTTCTTCTTTCTTCAAACCTGAGCTTTGTTGCCCAGGAGGAAGCACTCCATGGATAGCCAGAGAATGAATGAAGGAATGAAGGCCAGCACCAAGGACAGTCATTGGTCCAGCGAATTAGCATGGCTCCAAGCCATTAAACAGACAGGGGTCCTGCCTTCAAGGATTTATAAGCGAAGGCAGACAAGGTGACGCTGATTGAGAAAGTGGGAGCATTCAGAAGAATGAGCAGGTGCTGGATAAACAGATGTATGCTTTATGTGGAAGCAAAGGGACAAGCTTATTTGGGCCTCTGGAAAAATAAAGAAGGAGTCTTGGATGTCAGCTCATTCATTTAGTCATTCAACAAATGCGTGTAAGTGCCTCCTGTGAACCTCAGCTCAGGGCTGCGTGCTGAGGATGCACAGATGAATGAGTCATGCTTCCTGCCCCTCCGGACTTCCCAATCTAAGTGAGTAAACACTTCCCCTCGGCCAGACAGATCCAGATAGTCTTTGAAAGATGGGATTTTCATATCTGCTGGTATGGGAGGGCAGAATTTAAAAGAACTCAGAACAGAAAGGCATTTTTGTTGTGCTAATTGTAATATGAAGTAGTCATTGTGTAGTTGTTACTGGTTAACAAGAACCACAAAAGATGCTCCCAAAGAATAAGAAACTCAAAAGATACAGAGGAGACTTGAAACAGCAAATGACGAAACTGCAGAGGTGCCAGGGTCATGTACTGTGGCCACATACCAGCCTGGCACAGATGCCCACTTCCCTCGCCGTCGCACCCTGGGGCCCAGCGCTGTGCAGTGATAATGCTGTGTGCCTTCTCCCTCTTCTCCATCCTGGTGGTGAAAGTGAGTGGAGGAAAGGATGTGGCAGTGCAGCAAATTGGGGCATCTAAAACTGGGTGTCCCTTAAACAAGGTCTGGCAGGGAGGAGGTGCAAAGGGAGAGGTCCTACCTGGAGAAAGTTTAGAGGAAAAGGGGAGAAGGCTGAGAGAGTGTAGGAAGAAAGGCAGGGGATCCAGGAATGAACGCTCATTTTCTGCTGCCATGAGATATCTCCCCTCCCAAGCAAGTCTCTTTAAAATGAAAGAGAAAGATGTTGTTCTGAAAGGCAGCTCTGGCCTAGAGCTGGACCCCTGGAAACTACAGTCCAACTCCATCAAATTCCATTCTTTATGCTTACGCCGAAAAGCCTCCCACCGAGTTTGCACTGTCAGTCTCACTTTTCCCCACCCCAGCCCACCTCATCCTCACATGCATATGTGCACATGCATACACACACACACACCACTGGCCCTAACCCAGTGGGGCTGAGGGAGCAGCAGTGCTGTAGACCAGGGAATCCAGCCACTGCCTTTGCTAAACTGAGACAGTCCAGGCAATCTGGGATGCTTGGCCACCCTGCAGGAGTCTGACTCCTCCATGCAAAAGGGAGGCTCAGGCAGCAGTTGCCTTCTGGATTCTGCTCTTCTTCCCCAGACCCTGGCAAAGAGGAAGGCAACAGACCCCCAGCATCAATCTGCCAGGCCTCAGAAAACCTGTCCTGCTGTGATGGATTTTTTAATTGGATTGTGACAAACATTTAATACCTAATAGAGCTCTCACCAGCACAGTTAATTAAGAATGTGACTAATCTAATTCAGTGAGAGCTCAGAAAGACAGAAAGAAGGAAAAGCTTGGGTGGGGGTAGCAAGATCTGGGGAGATGGCGGAGTTGCAGAATGACTATTGAACTTATTTTGTGTTCAGCATGGGGGGACTCCAGATGCATAAGGCAAAGGTTGCATTAAGTTTGCAAGAAAGAAGCACAATGCCTGCAAGTTGCAGAACAGCCAGGCAAACAAGGACCTCTCTTCTCAGCTTCCCACATGTCCCATTGTGCACGTCGCTTGTCACCGCTGGCTTGTTAGCAATGCCTGAGCGAACGGGGCTTTGTGGCTTCTCTAAAGCTGCATAGATAACTGCTGAGTGTTACAAGCCTTGTTACTGAGCCTCCCTCTCAGAGGGTAGCACGGCCTGGTAGTGCCAACCCAGAGTAAGTGGGTCCTTAACCCTTCATGGACCCCCGCCGTCATGGCAGATCACGGTTGGAACACAAATATCGCATTCCTAACTCTCCTTAACCGTACAAGTGCACTGGGACATGGCATGTGTGCGGTGCACTGCTGTACGCTACGATCATGTCGCAATCACTCGATTCTGCACAGCAGGAATGCACTCTGACATTCACACTGATGCACACCAGCACAGAAGCACACACCCACGGGGCCACAAATCCCGCAAGAGGATACGGCTGCACGTGGAATCGCTACTGTCTACAAGAGGCTTGTCACTTGTCCAACCTCCTGCTACATGAGCTAGGATATCCCAGGTCCTTTGGAGGTCTCAGCACCTGCTGCCCTGATGGGGTAGGCTATTCATCTCCTTCCCCCCCCCCCTGCAAGGAGTGGAGAAGGGTCTCGGAGAGGACACAAGTGGCATCCTAAGATTCAGGGCAATGAAAGGTGCCCTGGAAACTCTGGATGTCAATATTGCACATCTTGAGGGAGGACTCAGTGTCAGGGTTAACTTCCAAGGGAGTGGGTAGATAGGAACCCTGGTTTGGATAGGCACGGTGCCATAGTAACCGCAGGGAAGCAGGGATTCTGAGTTTCTCTGGCTGCAGCACAGTAGGGGCACTGCCTGAGCCTCACAGATGTGGGCTTTCATATTCTGAGCTATAATGGCAGGTGATAAGATTAAGGCAAGAAAGCTGTGATTTAGCAGTTTCCAGGTACTTGATATCTCACCAGGGCTCAGCACCAATTGTCTGAGCTAATCCCTAAAGCAAACCTATGAGGTAAGTGGGCGGGTTGAGCTGCCTTTGTTTCCGGAAAGGGAAAGCTGAGCCTCTGGACCAGCAGCTCCCGGAGGGCAAGAGGATTCCTTCTGCAGGGCAGTCCCTGCCTCCTTCCTCTGAGCTGACTGGAGACCTCACAGTCATCAGCTTACTGCCAGCAGAGATGCGGGGGCACCTCCTAGCTGACCTGGCCCATCAAACAGGAGGGCCACTGGGATCTGGTTGTGCATAGAGGGGTAGGGACAGGTAGGGCCTCTTTCTTTGGAACTGAAACCAAGGACAGGTCTCCTGATAGACTGAAAAGAGATGGGCTGGAGGTTCACAGCTGGCAAGGCTAGAGGATGCCTCACAGCTAACAACGAAGCTGGAAGGGAGGAAAAGCAGCCAGGAAGTGAAACAGCTCCTAGTTCTCCTTTCCTTTTAATTCATCCACTCTTACTAGTTAGTCCTTACATCTGTGAGAACGTTTACCATCCCCAGAGGTTTTCACATACTCAATTTTGTGCTGAGTATGGATACCGGAAAGAACCTGCACAAGAGCTAATGAGAGCAGGAGCCACAGGAGACCTCGGGTCCCCCGGATCTCAGACTCCTGGCTCCCCTACACCTGATTTCACATAACCCTTCTGCAACATGAGAGGAGGCTCCATTGTCCCCATTTTACAGGTGAGGAGACAAAGGCTCAGCAGGTAAGTGACCTATTATGCCTGAGGACACTCAGGTAGTAAGTAGCCAGGGCAGGACTTGGGGTCGGATATGTGGGTCCCTAGTGGAATGCTTCTTATCCTTTTCTCCTGTTGTACTGTCTTTTGTTGCAAAGAGAATATGAGGGGACCTAAAAAGAAGGGTGGAAATGGCAGGAATATAAGCACAGTGCAACTCTGTGCCTGCCAGAGGGCACGCTGCGCTGGAACGAAAAGCTGGGAAAGAGCTTCAAAGACGGTGGCCAGATGGCCCAGCCACAGTGGAGCCTACTGCTAAGACACCGTGCTCCACAAGCTGAGACCACATGGGAGGCCCAGGTTTGATTTCTGGTCCAAACTAAAGGTGGGGTATAGTGAGCACCTGTAATTCTAGCTACTTACGGAGACTGAGACAGGAGGATCACAAACTCAAAGATGGTCTGGGCAGCATAGCCAGATGCTGTCTGAAAAAGACCCAGGCATGGCGGCAAGTCCCTATAGTCCCAGCTGAGACTGCAGCAGGAAGAGACATCTCAGAGAAGATGGACGGGTGCAGCTGCAGTGGCACAGTTGATAGGGCATCTCTGTGTGAGGCTTGGGCCAGGTGGGAGACCCAAGTGCAGATCCTGGACCAACCTGAACAGGCCAGGCACAGTGGCACACACCTATGATCCTAGCTGGCTGGGAGGCTGAGGTTCACAACATTGTGTGAACCTGTCAAAAATATCTCTCTGCCTCCCTCTTTCTCTCTTTCTCTCTCTGCCTCTCTCTCTCTCTCTCTCTCTCTCTCTCTGCCTCTCTCTCTCTCTCTCTCTCTGCCTCTCTCTCTCTCTCTCAAACACACACACACACATTGTGGCCACAGCATTCAAGGAGGGCCTCCAAGTGTTCCCTTCTACCTTCCTTTTGGCTTCCTGGTGCCTTTCTCCTTAGATTTCCCCCCCATGGCCTGTTAATGCGTCTCCTCCTGGGCTAAGCTGTCTCACTGGTTGAAAAAGGCAAAGTGGCCTCTGTTATTGTGGTCTTGCTTTCTCACAGTCACTGCAGGAAGGGAAGCACATCCCCACGAGGGGAGCGGAGCGGGAGCGTGTGTCAGAGCACGTCACTCCCTCCCTCCTCCAGGCCACCAAGGCCAAGGCCCTTCTCAGACAACATTGCAAGCTTTCCACAGCAACAGAAAACCTCTTAACAATCGTTTGTCTGACAATTTCATCCCAGGAGCAAAGGAGGCAGGCAGGGAGGGAAGGAGTTAGAGGCAGGGTCAAGGAACCGAGGTGGATGGGCCCAGGTTAGAACAAAGCCTGTGTTTACAGCTTTCTGGTACAGTGACCTTAGCCAAGTCATTCAACATCTTTGAACTTCATCTATTAGTGGGGAATTAAAAATCTCTGCACGCTTCACTGGATTCTTGTTGGGAAGAAATAATATATAGGAAAGCGAACTGTAAAGGGCTACAGAAATGAAAGGTAAATGAAAGGTATTTTTTATTAAGTAGAAGGAGGAAGATCAAGAGTGACAGAGAGGGGGGAGAAGCCAGAGGCGAGGAGTAAGTGCCAGCGGAAATGAAGGCTTTCCCACTGAGAAATGCATTAGGCACCTTCAAATGTTCATTCTTTTCTAGAAGATCATAAAGGAAAAGCAATTCCTAATGGGCATCAATTATAAGAATTAAGAGTTAGCTTGTGGCCCCTGTGATTGGGAGATATCATAGCATTTCTTTTAATTATTACCCTAGCCCCAGCCCCTGCCTGGTACACAACATTTCCTGGTTCTAACCCTCAGCCATCATAGGAAGGGCAGTGCTGAGGATGACCAGGTGGAAGTGAGTGACCAGCCCCCCAGAGGGGCTAGGCTAGGATGGAATGGCATAATTCTGGTCTTCCCAGACTCAGGTCTGCCTGATTGGGGCGGAGAGTGGGGAGGGACATGTTACATTTACCCTGCCCTGGACCTACAAAATTTACAGCTCCCAGGGTGGGGCCCTGGCATCTGTATTTTGTGCATGTGCCGGTTTGAAACGCCTATCTCATGCGTTCCCAGTCACCTGGACCAGTCCACAGACTCGGCTGCCTGCCTCATTGCCACCCCTCAATTCACAGAGAGGAGGCTCATTTAGAGGATGTGGTGCTGGTGTGGCCCTGCCTCTCTCCCCCGTCCGCCTCTCCTGTCTGCCCCCCTCATGTCCAGGTATACTTTCTCTGACCCAGAGACGGACCTAGGGTTGCCTCTGGGAGTGAACTAGCTTGCAGCTGCCAGGCATTGGGCAGAGTGGGTCTTGAAGACAAAGGTGGTACTGGCAACTGAAGACATAAAACAAGTGGATCTGAAACCAAAGGGCTTGGCAGAGACAGGGTGACCAAGTGGGAGGCCACGGTGGCATGGATGTGAGGAGAGAGAGAGAAAATCCCGGGAACTGTGGCCCCATGCTTGTGGGAAGGCAGAGACTAGGAGGTATTCCAGACAAGACCATTCGCACCACCAGAGCACAGGTGCTCAGCAGTAATCACTTGGGGTGGCAGGCTGTGGTCCCCTCCTTTTTCTAGAGAGTATTTGGGTGCCTCCCTTTTCCCTGCATCTGGGCCCATTCATATACTCAGGGAATCTCTAAATTGGTGGCACTATTCTAGTGCCAGATAGGGGAAAAACAGTTCCCTGCAAAAAAGTTTCTGGTTTACAGGAGGCTTAAGAAAGAATTTTCCAGCCAATTCTGTATACTTTGCTATTGATAAAGCTTACTCCTTAAGGGGGTAAGGTTAAATAATACAGGGATTTTTGCAATCTTGCTTCCATGGCCTCAGCTTAAATCTCTGGTATCTGGGAATGAAGCTGCCACACCACTGAGGCTGGGCTTTCCCTTCCAGAAGCTTGCTAGACATCACACATCTTCCCTGGGCTATGAAACAGGCTACCTGAGCAGAGGGCTGGAGCGCTGGTGAGGGATGTCCACGTTACCAGCTGAGTGCAGGCCCTCCGAGCAGAGACACTATTTGCTAAACACCTACTGGGTGCTGGATGCTAGATCAGCTGCTAGAGGAGGGAGAGAAACAACGTGCACAGAAGCATGAGCTCTGTCTCCAAGGACAACTGGGTAGGCGAAATGTCTAAGACAAGTCTATTCTGTCATGAGATGCTGTCCCCCCTAGCCATGAAGATGATGTCACAGACCATGACCAGCAAGGTGTAGGCTAAAGACCAAAGATGGTGGGAGGGTCCCAAGTAAAGGAGGAATGGGAGTGAGGCCGGAATAATCAAAGGTTTCTTGGATGAGGCTAGCTTTGAGTAAAACGTGGAAGAAACAGCCCATTCAAGGCAGCCCACACCTAGCCACAGGAAGATCAGGAGGCTGTGTGCCAGGTATCAGAGGCAGTGTGGAAGAATAGAGAAGCTTGCAGAGGGAGGAGGAAGGCCTGACTCTGCTTCCAGCCTGTCATTTCATGACTCTGGCCTCAGTGTCTCATTCGCATGGGTTATGTAGGTACCACTGGGCTCATGTCTATCACTGCCGCCCGGGTGAACCCCACTGAGCCTCCAAGTACCGTGTTTTGTCTATTGAGGAGAGACAGAGCTACCCCATGACTATGTAGTCTCCCTCCAAACCACGGCCTGCTTTGGCTTTGAGACTGCCACCAGCTGAGAGTCATGTAGGCTCCCCCCCCCCCCCCCCCCGCCTTACACCACCGAACCCAACCATCAGCCAGCTGCTCCATCTAAATGCAGGGCACTCCCAGCCCCAGAGTTTATAAATAAACCAAGAGAAGTCATTCTGTCCCAAGAGACTAAGATGTCTCTTGAAATACAGAGATGTTCTTTCTTGTGTCTCCGTGGTTCCTGAGTTCATTGTTATTCTTTGGCGAGGAACAGGGCTTGGATTGAACATGGTTCCCATCTGCAGCTGAGTCTCAGAGGCGGAGGGGATGGGGCGGGGAGGCAAAGACACAGACAGAGATGCTCTTGGCTGTGCCCTGATGTTATAAATGGGGCTACTAAATGAACAAGAGAGGGAGACAAAAGAGAAGCGTGGCAGCGGGGGAACGAGAAGGGAGGGAGGGTGTTGAGATAGGAACAGGGAAGTGAGAGAAAGAGATAGTGACAGAGACAGAGAGAAGAGATGCTGGCAGAATGATGGCTGAAAATATATGCCAAGGGAGGGAAGAGAGATGGGGGGATTAGAAGACAAATACAGAAGCAGACAGCTTGAAGCAAAGCACCAGGGCTGTGGAGATGCAAGAGGGACAGAGACAGAGGACACTAAGGCAGAGGGAGATGCACCAAGGATTCTGGAGGAGGACTGGCACAGAGAGGACAGGAAGGGGTAAGGGACGCTGTGAGTTTATGGGGTCCTATGGAAGGATCAAATACCAATGTGTGTTGAAAACCAAAGAGCAGCACTATCTGTCTTGTGCTGTTATTGTTTAAAGAAGCCACTTTATGGAGTATCAGCCTATGGACTCCGGACCAGGACTGTCTGGGTTTGAATACTGGTGCTACCAATTTCTTGGGATGTGACACTGGGCAAGTCAGGGGACCGATCTAAACTTCAGTTTCCCCTCTGTACAAACAAGATAGTATATACACTTCATCTATGGCTGTCCTGATGATTAAATAAGTTTTATGAGTATTAGGCCAGTCTGTAACGTGGTGGTTAAGGCAGTTGGATCTCACATGGCCAACCATATGAGTTGAGTCCTGGACCTAGTGGCTTGATAAACATGTTGGGCACACGTGTGTGCGCAAATTCCTGAAAAGAGGGAGAGATGGAAAGAACTGTGGCATGACCATATTCTATGGGAGTTGCTTTCTTATTTCCTCTCTCCAGCATGCACATGTGCCTTCTGGCAATTTTTTTTCTTTTTTTTTTTTTTTTTGGAGAGGTTTTTGCTATAGGGCGCGCGTGCGCTCGCCAGACAGACAGAGAGAAACAGAGAGACAGAAAGCAGGAAATCACCCCCCAGGGGGAATGGCCACACCGCAATCCCTTCTCCTCCATTCTCCTCTCGGGATTCTGGGCACGCACGCACACGCACCCAGCATGAGTTTAAGCCACCGAGTCCGGGACTCGAACCGCAGTTGACTACGTGGGAGTCCAGCGACATAGCCATTACGCTAACTGCTGGTCCCGCAATTTTTTTTTTAAGATAAGAATTTTATGAGTATAATGCACCATCTATAACAGTGCCTGGCATACATAGGGAGCCCCTCGGGGGCAGGTGCAGCCAGGATGGTGGGTGCACGGACAGAAGCGTCAGAAAGGGGCAGGAAGAAGCAAAGGCCAGGGTGATACACTTTTCACTTGCAAGTGTATTCATTTTAGTAAACACACTTTTTATTGTGAATGAAGAGGCTGAGGAGAAAGAACAGCTCCCAACAATGGATCAGCACAGGCCAAGGGAGGAAGCCAGAGGCAAGAAAGAGGAGGAAGAAGGAGGCTTGGCTGGCTTCAGAATAAACTAAAGAGGTAAAGAAGAAGAGTGGCTTGTGGGGTGCCAGCAGGACCAAAGGAGCACGAAGTCAAAGGGCCAGGAGCAGAGGTGGCTTTCATGGCAGCAGAGGGAGTGGAAGGGCCTAGTGCTGGAGAAGATGATCAAACCCCACCTGTGAGGAAACACCACGGCCTGCCCTCTGGTCCTTCCCTAAAGCCCAGGATGGAGGCATTATTAGATTAAGTGCCCCACCTCTCATATAGCCTGCTCTCACCTACCCTCAGGGAATGGGGATTTTTCTTCCGAAACAGATGCAAGACTCTTCTAAATGGCTTCTTCTACAACCAAGATCTCTACCTGCACGGGTGGGAGAGAAACACGACTCACTAAGCATGGTGGAGAAACGTCGCTGGGGCAGAATCACAAGTTAAAACTGCTGTGGGGGGAAGAGGCAGGAGCAGGCGTGGGGAGTTGGGTCAGCATACAAGGAGAAGGGTGGGCCAGAACTGGAAGCTTGTTCTGTTGTGTCCCTACCCCCCATCCGAGCTGGCTGTCATGCTCTCAGGAAGGGGTGAGGGCCAGAGCCAGGAGGGATATTTCCTCCATCCTTCTTCCACAAACAGGGCTGCTGTTCACGCCACAGACACAGAGAACTGGGAGGAGTGCTTTGCACGTAGTAGTGATGCTCACTGCAGGTGCTTTGCCAGCCGAGACGGTTTCCAAGTCAGGTGAGTCCCCACAGCCCAAAGCAGGGCGGAGGAGAGGTGTAGAAGGGGGGAGTTAATCCTGAGAAAAATGCAGGCATACCGTATCTGCAGTCCCCACATTTGCCAAACCAGGCTCATGTGCCGGAATTGAGCCTGAAGCAACAAACATAAGGACTCGTGGAAAAAGTTAAAACGTCTTAATTACTAACTGCCAATGCTCGTTTGTGGTTATGAATATTATAATCACAGCTATCACTTACAAGCCTCCCTGGGGTCCAGGTACTTACATCTACAAGCACTTAAATCTTCACAACTACCCTATTGGGCAAGGATGACGAGTCCCGCATTCAGGACAAGGACTCCGGCTCAGAGAGTTCCGTCACTCTTACAGTCAGGGTGGCTCAAAGCCTCTTTTCAACCCAATTCCACACTACCTCAGGTCTTCTTAAGGCACATGAACTTCCTTCATTTTAGAGTCTTCTCTGAATTCAGTTTCACTGGAAGGCAGTACTCACTGCTGCGGGATGAGTGGTGGACTCAACTGAGACAGTCCCTTGGAAACAGACAAAAGCCAAGACTGATGAAGAAGACTGTCCTTCTGACAGGCACTGGGATCCACAAGAGGGATACACCAGGGAACTGCCTTTCAACTCTTGCGGCAACACGTGGGGTGCAAACACATGACACCCTTCACTTCTGGGGCCCCTACACTGCACATGGGTAGGGGGATGATTTGATTCCTCTCTTCTGGCTGTCCAAATCTAAGGTCTCACTCCTCCAGAAACTGCTCCACATGTAGCTAGAGTCACAGGAAAAGGTCACATGACAGCAAGGCCACTATTTCTCTTTGCAACAAGATTCGAAGCCACTTGTTCCCAGAAATGATGGCTGTATTTAGGGGCCACAGTTAACACAACACGACAGGGGTCTGTGGACATGTCGCAGCTATTCCTGCTTCCTCCTATTCCCGCCTATCTGTCTGCTTGGTGACTTCATCCTGTGATCAGAGAGTCCCAAGGAAGGTCTGCTTAGAACAAGCTCCTATGCCCTTCTCTCTTTACCAACTGTACACACAAACCCTTTATTTCCTTAAGAGGTTAAAGAGCCCATGGAGATCTACTCAAGGAAGATAGGAGTTGTTCTAGAAAAATCAGGTTAGGGACCAGACAGTGGCATAGAGGTAACACAACTGGAACCACTTGGAAGGGTCCTGGGTTTGCATCCGGAAACCTCACTCTGCACACTGGCCACACGTGTGTGCTTGTGACCCAAGCTGGCTGAGACAGGATGGATCACAGTGAAAACCTTGTGGGAGATGCCTTTCTCTCCATCTTTCTCATTGAAGAAATAAAGATAAACTTAAAAAAAAATCAGGTTTGGAGCTGGCAAGTGGTGTGGTGATGAAGGGCGCTAGATTCCTACATGGCCGACCACAGTTTGAGTCCTGAACCTGGGAACTTGCTTTCTCACTTGTCCTCTCTCTCTCTTGCTCTGTCCCACTCTGGTCAAATTAAACTAAATAAATAAGTTAAATAAAATAATCCTTTAAAAAAAAAGAAAGAAAAATCAGGTTTATGTCCAGGCAGCACATGACAATACCCATCAAATTTAGTTTGCATGTGACCAGCCCCACTATCGCCAAGTCAGAGCTGCTTCTACTGAAATGATTGTCCTTAAGGAGCGATTCTACCGCTCCACTCCTGTCCAGAAAAGGCTTGGAAACACTGGCCGGGGTGAGTCTGGCAGGCAGAATTGCTTAGCTGCTCCGTCTGTCCATCCCCCTCCAACATGAGGCGGGTAGATACGCCCTACCTTCTTCCCAGTCCAGGCTGGGTGTCCACAGAGACCTGTGTGGTTCCCACCCCAGCACCTGTCTGGCTGTCTCCTGTCTCTCTGAGAATAGTTGCAGGGGTGAAATGGGGTGGAGAGACAGGACAGGGCAGGGAAAGGACAGGTGAGGAAAGCACATGGAGAGGAAGAAGGGAGAGGGCATGAGTGTGTGTGAGGATGTGCACTTGAGGAAACCTCAGGAGGCCAGCTTCCAGCAGTGATTAATTTAGTGAGAGAAAATAGATTCTCACCACCACACGAAGTTTGCAGAAACTGACAATGAAGCAGGCAGTTCTTGGGCAGTCTCGGTCCTGTGAGAAGGCAATTTGTGAGCTTCCTGCTCGTGTACCATCAGGAGAGTGGGAGTAGGAGCCAGTCCCTGGGGTGGGCAAGGACCACCTGCTTCTGGAGACTGGCGGCCCTACCCTTTCCTAGAGCGCACCTCCAGCCTCCAGGCTCAGAAACCCAGAGGTACATGGGCTCCTGGGATACCAAAGCCTGCCCTGCACTGTCAGGAGAATGTCCTTGGGGCCCCTCTGTGCAGGACTGGAGCACCAGATTGACTCAGCCATTGGAGGACAGTAAAGGCTGGTGCGTTAGCACCATCTCCCTTTCCGGCTCATCAAACGTGATGCTGCTATCATACTGCACAGACAGACCCCGTCCTCACAGAACTTACAGTTCAGTGAGAGAGGCAGAAAATTAATTCAAGGTTGAATGGGCTTTACCCATCCATCCCATAATATGCAAATGGTTTCAGTATCCAAAAAGGGACCAATGAGGACAAAAAGCCTAAAGGAGAAGAAAATGTAAATATCATCTAGTCCATCATCATTTGACTTGTGTCCAGAGAGCCCAGAGAGGTTGTGTAACTTGTCTAACATTGTACCCCTAGCAGATAACATGACCTAGGACTGTAGAACTTACATTCTCTTTTTGCTTTTGTATTTTTTTTAATTTCCAGAGGTTGCAAGCACTTGCCATAGAAAGAAAGCTGGTTATGAGGCAGGGAGAAAACACCCTTCAGTGAGGCATGGTTACACCACAATCCCTTCTCCTCTATTTTCCCATCCTGTTGGGATTTGGGGCACACATGCACATGTGTCCAGTGTGTTTTTCAAGTCACCAGGGTCAGGATTTGAACACCAGTCAGCCATGTGGGACATGACTTCCTTACACACTAGGCTACAGACCAGCCTTCCATTCCCTTTTTAACACTTTTCCTATCACATCGCACTACCACAGTTTAAAAAGAGCCAGTTCAAATGAGGCATAGTCAACATTTCTGAGTATGCTCTAATACTCACTCTGTTAACAGCTCCATGCGGGGGGTAGGGAGGGAGTGTTCTACAGTCACCTAAGTGGGGGAAAATGCAAGTACTGTATCTTCCTTATGGAGGATGACAGTATACATGATCATATTAAAGGCCCTGAGGTCTGTGGGAAAGAATCCTGTTTGTCATTGTTTAACCTAGTCATTCCCAAACTGCTTTGACCATGGGAGCCCTTTTAATGGTGCAATACATCTAAGTACCACACACTCATACTCTTCAGGACTTTGGAAAATCCCAAATCCATTAAAATTATGTTACTTTTAAACATTCAACACTCTCTTGATGGCTTTTTCCTACTTTCTCCCCCTTTAAATTATACTAGATCTAAATCTCTCTTTCAACTCTCTAACACTACCCACATTTCTGGATTTTTTTTTTTCCCCTGGATTTCTGGGTTCCCCTATTCTCCTGAATTTTTTTCACTTTGTGCTCTCTGAATTACTTCTGGGCATTTTTCATTTCTTTCTGTCCCTCAGTAATTGATCCTCAATTTATTCCAAGCTTGCTTTTTCCTTGGTAGTCAAGGAAAGAACTTGAAACTTCACCAATCATCTTCTTATGAATAAATCACAAATCCAATAACTGATCTGTGACCTTTCTCCACCATGATTTGCTTCTCCAGCTAACAGTTCATTCATGTATTCAAACAATACTTACTAGACACTGCTACACAGGCTATGCTAAAACCTCCTTTCCCAGAAATCTCTGGCTTATTCATATCACTGGTTAGAAACTATGGGAACAGGTTAAGATCTTGGGTTTGACCTTTATTGAACCTGTGAGTTTTATTCTTTCCATGACCTTGATTTCTGGCCAATATTCTCTTTAGTGTATGTCCTTGGGCATGAAAGAGACAGAACAAGAACATGTGACTGGCTTCATTCAATTTGCCACCTCTAACTAAAAAAAAAAAAAAAAAAAAAAAAAAAAAAATGCAACCTAAGTCTATGGCCTGAGGCTCGAGGCAACATCATATCCATATGTCTAACTCTCAGCTCCTCCTATCTCCGCCTTCTTCCCAATCCCCCACCATCTCCCTCTGCAAAATCCCATAATTATTTCATCAGGAAATAGCTAACATTTGTCTTTTATTCCCTTTTACTTGAACAAACCTAATGTCTTTTCTATTAATGGTCTTATTTCTTTATTCCCCCTGACACTAGCTCACAATGTGTTGCCCATAGATTTCATTTGGATCTGAAGAAATGAGAAAAGTGGTCCTAGAAAATGTTCACTGTTAAGTGGTAGGCGTATCAGTGATATGGCCCCTTTCACAAGAAACTTGCTATTTCCAGATGGGAGACTGGATCTCAATCTTGACCATGCACACACATGCACACATGTGCATACACACACACACACACACACACACAGACACACAATTTTTCTATATGAAGAAAAAAATCAGAAGTTGATTTGTGTATCTACCTAAGTCTTTATGGAATCCTTTGGGGAATTATTTTCATGAAATATCACTGATTATTCCTGTTTCTCCAATATACCAAGGGATATCTCAAATATAAGACAAACAATTGTCTTAACATTAAATGTCATAAAAAAAAAAAAAAACTAGTATCAGTTATACCAGACCTAAATTGAAAGACCGTATTGAGACACAGAGAGTTTCTGGCCAATCTTACTTTGCAAAGTGCATTCCCTTCACCTATCACAAGAGATCCTTTTTAAAAATTTAATTAACTAAGTAATTATTATAATTCACCAGAAGGTTCATGCATTTTCCAGAGAGACAGAAAGACATAAAGAGACGTGGGGAGGGGGAAAGCAGTCCCTAATGGGGCATGATCACACCACATTCACTTCTCCTCCATTCCTTCCTCCTGTCAGGATTTTTGGCATGTATGCACATGTGCCCAGCATGTTTCTTGAGCCACGGGCACTGGGAATTGAACCACAGTCTAGCTCCCTTCATCACTAGGCCGTGGGGTCAGCCTGACACAAAGGATTCTTGAATATCTTTCCTGAGTGGGTAGGAAAGACTGTGGAGAACAGTTACATCTACACTCAGCCCAAGCATTCCCAAGATGCCATGGCATGGGCTTATACCTAGTGGGTCAGAGCGCTCCTGGGCTCAGCTCTGGCCATGCTCTGCTTCTCCAGTGTCAACCCTACCTCTCTCCTCTTAAGCTCTGGCCACATCCTCACAGCAATACCACCTCACTCTTCTCTCTCACTTCCCTCATCTCTTAGAGCTTCATTTGTCCCTTCTAAATCTATCAAGAGCCCCTCTGTCCACTTTCTCCTTCCACTCCCCAACTTTATCCCTGCCTTGAGGTCTTCTTTCAAATGCTCATTTTCCCCAAAATCTCAGTCTAGATTATTCCTATTAGTCCTAGTTTTTCTGTTGTTGTTTTGTTTCTTGTTTTTTAATTTGCCAGAGGGCAGGTGCACTAGCCAGAGAGAGAGAGGAAGAAGAAGAAAATGGGCATGGTCATGCCACAATCCCTTTTCCTCCATTTCTCCATCCTGTCGGCATTTTGGGCATGCACACATGTGCACCCAGCATGTTTTCCATGGTGCAGGGACCAGGATTCGAACTGCAGTCAGCTATGTGGGATCCAGGTGCCTTAACCACCACGTCCCAGAGCTGGCTCAATCTGTTCAGTTTTCTATGCCCAGAAAAAGGAAGCATGCTACAGCAGAAAGAACACAGCATTCAAAATAGAGCAACACGTTCCTCCCCTTCCATTCTTTTATTTTTCTTTCTTTCTCCCAGCAGCGTCCAGCTTGCCTCTTGTTTATCTCTAAGCCTTTCCAGACTTAAGAACACAGTTTACCCCCCAAGCAAACAAGAGACGTGATGTGCTGAGGCTTCTCAAGCCCGGCCTCTCCCTCCAGCTCCTTCCTGTCTTTTCAGAAGACATCAGTGGGGACTGAATTTGTGAGCAGGTCCCCTGTTCCCTGCACCAAGAAAACACAAGCCACAGACAACATGAGGCAGATGCTCCTGTCAGGATCCCATGCTTCAAGCGAGACGCATCCCATATGGCTGAGGCTGAAGACGGCCCGGCCAGCCCCATCTTCTGCTGCCAGCCCCCCACACCCTCCCCTCCCCCAGAACCCACTTGAATCTTCCAACAAGCCAGGCGTGAATACACCAGCCTTCTCCAACACCCAGGGATTTGGAGAAAGCGTTAAGAAGGAATGTAAACAATACATACTAATTGCTGCTGTGACATAAGTTATAAATTAAATTAGATAGGCCAGAATGCTGAGCTCGCCTCCTCCCCAGTCCCACCATCAGCCTGATGGGAGAACAGGCGTCTCTTATAGAAGAAATCGACTTTTAAGGAGCATCTTGTGATACTGCGGTAACTACACTTCCAGATGCCTCATGCCAAATTAGCTTTCAGTTCTGCTGGGTGTTGAGGTTCCAGAGCATTCTGGACTGTGCACAGGGAGGAACCCTGGCCCCCAGGTGGACCATGACCAATCAGCCCACCTGCAATTCACATGTGTTCTTTCCATCAGAGCTGCAGCCTTTGAGAAGGAGCACGTTCAGAATCAGCCCTGCCTTGGGACCAGCAGTTAGAGTAATGGCTATGTCGCTGGACTCCCATGTAGTCGACCACGGTTTGCATCCTGGACCCGGTGGCTTGAAACTCACGCCAGGCGCATGTGCATGTGTGCCCAAGATCCCGAGAGGAGAACGGAGGAGAAGGGATTGTGGCGTGGCCATCCCCCCTGGGGGGGTGATTTCTCGCTTCCTGTCTCTCTGTCTCTCTTTGTCTGGCTGGCAAGCGCACGCGCCCTATAGCAAAAACCTCTCCAAAAAGAGAAAAAAAAAAAAAAAGGAATCAGCCCTGCCTTTAGGGAGAAGCCTGAAGGAAGGGAAGTGGTGAGCCTTCCTTCCCATAATGATGAGGCTTGCTGCTCACTGGAGACCCTGTGCCTGGAGTGAAGCCAATGCCAAGTGAACATCTGTTGAGCGAATGAATGAATGGGGCCAGCAGGGTGGTGCAGCGGTAACACAGCACTCCATCATGCTGAAACCAGGGAGACACTCTCAGGTTTGCATCCTGAGGTCTCCCTCTGCACACTGGGCATGCATGTCTCTGTGATCTGGACTGGCTTAGGCTGTGTGCTGGGGGTGCCAGTCCCTCTCTCTGAGAAGAAATAAATCAACTTAAAAAAAAAAAGAGAATGAATGAATAAGAGTAAGAGAATGAGCGAATTTGTTGGAGACCCCAAATGACTTTGCTTTCTGCAAACTCAAATATTTTGTGGTTTTGTTCACTGAGTAACAAAGAGAGCAGATGAAGGTGGGACCAACCTGGGGAGAGGGGGATGGCAGAGGCACTGAGCGAGCCTGGGCCATTCCTTGTCACAAGCAGCCTTGACAGCTGAACTGAACATACTCTAGAGGCAGCGCATGAGGGCTTGTCAGTGATGTCAGAGTGGAACCCGGCTCTAGGTTTCTTTTCATTTGTCCCAGTAACTGCTTCCAGTCCTGCCCTCATGCCAATTCTTTCTGGGTAGCCTGCATGCTCACCTTTCTGCCCTCTCAGAGTTTTTTTTTTTTTTTTTATTTTACTTTTTTTTTCCATGCTAGGAAGCCAGAGCCACCTCCTTAGAGATAGGAGCCAGAGATAATACTGTCATTCATTCTCTAAGCACACATTATGGAGGGCGCTCTGTATGCTCAGCACAGGGATGGGCTCTGGGGATCCATAAATGAATAGAACACAGTGCTGATCTCAGGGGCTCACAGTCGAGAGGGAAAATGCCAGCTCACAGATGTTTGCAGACATGGGCATGCTGAATGTCCCACATGCTGAACGTCTCTGAGACACAATGGCAGAAGCTTACCAATGAAATTCAGCGATTCAGCGCAGCCTGGCCCACAGCTTCTCAGCAATCTCCCAGCTCCTGCCTAGAGCTCTTTGCCCTCCACTAAGCTATGCTACAGCTTAGCCACTCAGAGTGACCCTGGGCAGTGCCCCGGCCTCCCTACCACCTCCCCTCTAACTAAACCGTGTCCCGAAGCTCCTGTTCCCACAGGAACACCAGGCAGCATGGTCAAATAACTTCACCCACCCAGTTGTTCTCCCATTGTTTTCATCAATATAAATCCAAGGTGCCAAATACCTCTTAGATTGGAAGCTCCGAGCTTCCAGGGAGAGAGACCGTGCTGGGAGCAGGCGATTTGTGCTCTCATTAGCGTAGGCCCGGCTGGCCCGGCTGCCAGCTCTACTGAACGTGTGTCTTCTGGGGTGATGGAGAATCAATTGGCTTGATGCACCTTCTGGATCCTTGTTACAGCCCTGGCTTGGGGCCCAAGGAGCCCTCAGACAGACATCAATAACCTCACTTCTCATTGCCTTTATCGGCCTCGATGCTGGTCCCATTAGAATGCACCAATATTTATGTACATTTTAACAGCACGGCCAACAGCAGCATTATAACAGGGTGGCCAGCCTCGGGGAGTGAAGAAAGACTGCAGGCTGTGTTTTCTCTCTCTTTCACGTTGCTTTTATTCTTTCTAGGGGTTTCTCTCTACATAAGACTTTCTCTCTAAGATCTGCAGCCTCGGTTTCTACTACCATTCAGAAGTTCAACATTAATAAAAACAAGTAATATTTGTTAGGGATCCATAATAGGCAAGGCATTCTATTTCCTATGCATTCAATATCCCATGTAATTATCACAAAATTCAGCAAGATAAGTGATATTGCTATTTAGCAGATGAATAAATCAAGGCTCAGAATGGTTAAGAAGTCCGCTCATGGTCACACAGTCATAACCTGGGTCAGGCAGCATAACCAGCTCCTATAGGAACTAGAGTTTTAGCTTAGGTCTGGACCCAAACTTTATGTACTTTTACTCAATTATGTTACATTGGGTCTTCACAGCAACTATTTACTATGTACCAAGTGCCTGCTTAGGCTGTAAGAATACTGGAATGACTAAGACAGATGGGGTTAGACATGACAAAACAATAAATGAATCTGTAGACCAGAAAATATTACCTGGGCAGTGCAGAGAGTTAAGGGATTAAAATAAATGGATGTGATAGTGACTGGGTGGATATCTTCAGATGAAGTGACCAGGAAAGTCCTCTTGAGGAGGCAACGTGTATGAGTAGCAAGAAAGAGCATGCCACATGCCCACAGGTGCCATAGCTCATCGTCCATGGTGGGAATGAGCTGAGTGGTTTCAGAAAGCAACAAAAGACATAGCAGTCAGAGGGTGAGAGAGGGCAGATGAGGCAGGAGAGGGAGGCAGGGCTGGGGCCTCCTCGCTTCTGTGCAGGCAGGGGAAGCCATTTGGGTTTCATCTTGATTGTGATAAGAAGCCATGGGGCAGGCCAGCTGGTGGTACAATGATGAAGGCAGCTAGATCCTAGTGGCTGACTATGTGGTTCAAGGCCCTGACACACAGCTTGAAAAACATGCCAGGCACTTGTGTATGCACCAGGCATGTATGTATGCATGACCCAAATCCCCTGAGGAAAATGGAAGAAAAGACCATCACCCCGTGGGGGTGCTCTCTCACTTTCCCTCTCTCTCTCTAGCTCTCTCTCCAGTGAGCAGACACACCCAATGGCAAACAAACAAACAAACAAAAACAATCACAAGGCTTGATCTGACATAACAATTTAACGTTCCCCCTGGCTTTGTACGGAGCTACATTAGAGCAGAGCACAGGACAGATGAAATGAGTTAGGAGGTTCCTGTGATGGCAGCTGATGAGCGGGAGTCCCTGGAGGGATGAGAGGAGTCTGAACACACTCTAGATGTGCTTAGGAGTTGGGGCTGAACAAGAGGTGTAAAGAAGAGAGAGGATCAGGAAAGTGTCCCAGGTTTGGGAGCTGAGCAACCTGGTAAACCATGCCGCCCCTTGGAAAAATGGGGAGTGTTGGGGGATTACTCTGTTGGAGCACTTGGAGCAGAGTCAGGAGCTCTGCCTGGGCCATTTTAAACTCCGGAGATTCATTCAACATCCACATAGTAAGCAGCGAGGCACCACTGTGGAGGTGGACAGCTGCAGGTGAGGAAGGGGTCTAGGCCTAACAGCCCAACGCAGAAGGAAGAGGGGTCCACATGGGGGACTGAGCAAAAGAGGCTGAGAGGGGAGAAAGGAGGCCTGAGATCGCGACGTTGGGGAAGTTAAGAGCATAGGGTTTTGAAATGAAAATAAAACTAGAGGGACAAGGAAGGGGGAAGAAGAAAAGGATGAGGGGTCGGAAGAAGGTAGTAATCATGGTATGAAGAGTTTATTATGGACCAGGGACAGCTCTGAGTTTCATATGTATTCACTAACTTATTTAATTTTCACAACAAGCTTAAGGGGACATTGTTACTCTTTCCATTTTATAAATGAGACAATTGAGGTACAGAGAGGCTTCTTAGAAGGGAAATAGCCTTTCTCCCCTTTGTGTTCACTGAATAAGCAATGCCCACTTCTCTCCATGCCCTACAAATCAGCTTCTGAGCCTCAAACTCGTGCTGACTGAGTTCTCCGGAGGTCCTGTCCTTTTTCAGCCCTGAACTTGGTTTATTAATCTCTTTGTCGGTTTCAATGCTCAGATCAGGGGAAGCCCGCTAGCTTAGCTGACAGACAAGCAGGCTGCAGCTGTGGAGAGTAATCAGGTTTCTTATTTTGCTCTATTCTCCACCACGAACCTTGTTCTCCAGGCTCATCCTCTCCCCAGCCGCTAAACCCATTGCACGACATCCAGGAGATCCGTCACCACCCCAAACTGCTCTGAATCCTTTCTCAGGATCTCATCTAAGTCTCACCTCCTTATCCAGCACTTCTCTGAGAAGGTTTCTCTCCAAACCCTCAGAAATGATCTCAGATCTAATTAATTTTCATTCTTAATTAGGTTCAGTTTTGTACTTTGTACTGGTAGAGTGCTTGGTTTCCTCGGTCTGACTCCACATCCAAAGAGTTATTACCAGGCATGGAAATAACAACGAAGGGGACAAATGTATCCCTGGGTGGCAGGAAAGGAGTGAACAGCTAGGAGAGAACAAATGATACTGACGCCAATTAACCTCAGGGCAGCGGATGCATGAACAGGGGACCCTGAGGACAGCCAGGGGAACATAGGCTGAGTCAGGACACTCTAGGACTCAGAAAAACCCTGGCTCTTTGCCCAGCAATGCTGGGGACGTGGTCTTATGCCAGTCATGGCCCTTTCTGGTCCTCCAGGCGGAGCAGGGACTATCTGGAAAGTGAGCCTGACTGTGATGCCCATTCTGACTCAACTCTTGTTCTGGCCATCCATCAGAGACCAAAATCTGTTTGCATGTGGAACCCGCCCTGCAGTGGTCAACATGATCCCAGAGTGCTCTAAGTTTCCTTCGCCATTCTTCCCCTCTGCTTAGGGTCTGAAATTCGCATACTCAAGGAAAACCTTTGATGCTGCAGCTATGAACAAGTAGGCTCATTTCCCAGAGCACAGTTTGAGAGAACGCATGGGGACAGGTCAGTCACATGGAGGGGTGAGCAGGTGTCAGCAATGTCGAAATGGCAGTGCCCTGGAGGGGTCCACAGTGTGGGAGGGAAGGGGAAAATCAAGAAGTTAACCTGTCCCCAGGGCGGGCTCTACTTTCCTCCAATACGTGCATGCAAATAGAGATAGAGCAAAGAGAATTTTCATTTTTTAATTACACATTGCTCTGTGCACAGGTGAGGCCCTGTTGAGTCACCTTTGCATGCAGAGAGACTCACCTCAGTCCTGCCGCATGGAATTCTGAAGAGTGTTGCTGTAATTTGAATATGTCAAAATTCATTAAATAAACAGAACTCATGCCTTGGAATTTTGTTGTATTGTGACAGTATTAAAAGGAAGCTTAACCTGACTATGGGGTTAGAAAGTAGGGCCTTTGAGCAGTTTTTTGGTATCAGGGTAGGGTCCCCATCATTGAGTATAGGTGGGTTTTTAAGGAGAGGGAATGAAAGAGACAGAGACACGCTCTACCCTGCCCAAGCTCCTGCCCTCCGCCATGTTATCTACCAGCAAGAAGACACTAACTAGATGCTAACCCTGACCCTGCATCTCTAAACCATGAGCTGAATAAATCTCTATCTTTACAAAGTATACAGATTCAGGAATTTTTTTTTTTTTGAGAGGTTTTTCACTATAGGGCACGTGCGCTCACCAGAAAGACAGAGAGACAGAAAGCAAGAAATCACCCCCCAGGGAGGATGGCCACGCCACAATCCCTTCTCCTCCATTCTCCTCTCAGGATCTTGAGCACGCATGCACATGTGCCTGGCATGCGTTTAAACCACCAGGTCCGGGACTTGAACCGTAGTAGACTACATGGGAGTCCAGCAACATAGCCATTAAGCCAACTGCTGGTCCCCAGATTCAGGAATTTTTGATATTAGCAACAGAACAGACCGGGACAAATATTCATTCATTCAACACATATTTGTTTTGTTTTGTTTTGGAGAGGTTTTCGTGATAGTGCGTGTGCGCTCGCCAGACAGACAGAGAGAGACAGAGAGACAGAAAGCGAGAAATCACTCCCCAGGGGGGATGGCCACACTGCAATCCCTTCTCCTCCATTCTCCTCTTGGGATCTTGGGCACACATGCACACATGCCCGGTGTGAGTTTTAAGCCACTGGGTCCGGAATGCAAACCGCGGTCTACTACGTGGGAGTCCAGTGACATAGCCATTACGCTAACTGCTGGTTCCAACACATATTTATTGAACATCTATGTATACTATGTGCAGGCACTGTGTTCTAGGTGCTTACAACATGGCATTGAACAAAACAGATCTCCGTGCTCGTGCAGTTAGCATTTAGGTGATGGGGCTCAGATGATGGACTACACACATTCTCATGTAACAGTAACAACACATTTTGTAGGATATTACAAGTAATGAAAGCAACATCTTCAATAGACACTCTCATTCCCACAGTGTGCGTTATCCTAGATACTACATTATTGTATGCGATTTCAGCATGTTCTCTGTTTGATACTTGGAGGCCAGAGCTGTCACACTTCTCTTAGTCCAGTGAACACCCTCCTCCATCCAGCCGTCTGCCTCATCACGTGTACTCCCACGTGTTAGACACAGAGAAGGTGCTTTATCACACATGTGGCATTGAACTAACCACCCTAATTTGGAAGCACAAACTCTAGGCCCCAGAAATCCTCCTCTGAGATGATCTGTCTGTTTACCAAGATCCTGAAGTCTAGTTTCTACAGATCCTTGTCAGTGTCACTTGTGGAGAATGTGGTTATCCAAGGAAACTTGTTCTAACTCAGGAACAAAAGAGAGAAGAAAATCTCATTCCTGTTATTATTATTGATTTCCCTTTCTCTCCTTTCAGGTCTCCTAGGAGTCCCATCACCCATCGTCCACAATGCTTCCCTCTCCTGGGCCATTCCTGACCCAGAGGAGGAACGGAGGATGAGCCATAAATCCAATTTCCTTTTCTGTGTACCACGCTGACAGTTCTAACATTTGCCATATAGAAGAGCTGAGAATGCAGTGATTTGATCTCATTTCTAACACATATGTATTCAACCATGAAAGAGAGAAGCCAGCATCCTTCCACATGTCCAGCGCTAGGGAAATGGGCAGAAATACGCTTGCCCAATAAAATCATGGACCATGCTTTTGTGCATTTAGATGGCTCTTTTGTCCTTAACTCATTCTCATTTATATTGTATCAAGTTCTGTAAATACCTAGCCAATGAAAGCTTTTAAAGTCAGTGTATATAAAACATAGAGAAGCAAGGCTTAAAAATCCAATGTTTGAGGCTCAGTCCCAGGCCCTTCTCTCCTTACTCATATCATATTCCTGTCCAATCTCATTCTATCCTCTCTCTCTCTTTCTCTCATTTATTAAAGAGAGATTTTTGCTATTGGGCATGTGCACTTGCCAGAGAGACAGAAAGCAAAATATTGCCCTCTCCAGGGGGATGGCCATGCCACAATCCCCTCTCCTCCATTCTCTTCTTGGGATCTTGGGCACGCACACACACACACACACACACATATGTGCCTGATGTGAGTTTTTAAGCCATGAGGTCTTGGACTCAAGCTACGATTGACTGTGGGAGTCTAGCAACACAACCATTATGCCATCTGCTGGTCCCTCCATCTTCTCTTAAGATACCATCTCTTGAGGCTGGCAAGTGGCATGGTGGTTAAGGTACTGGACTCCCACCTGGCTGACTGCAGTTCAAGTCCTAGACTTGGCAGCTTGTTTTCTCACTTTTCTTCTCTCTCTCTGTCTCTCTCATCAATTTAAAATAATAATGATAATAAATAAAACTAAATAAAATAATTTTTTAAAAAGGTACCATCTCTTTCCCAATGACTCATAGACTTATATTTGCAGTCCAAACATTTCCTCTCTGTCTTAGAATGAAATAACATACAATATTCCAAGGTATCTCTACTTGGTTGGCTACCAGGTTCTCCAACACCACACACCAGAACAAACTCACAGTCTTTACCACCACCTCCAAACCTAAATCTCTTCCGTCATTCTTTATCTCAGCAATAGTTCCACCACCATCCAGTGGTACAAGCCAGATGCTAAAGCATCATCGTTAACTCTCCCTTATCCTTGCCTTTCACATTCAATCTATCCAAAGTCCTAACAATTTTACATCCTAAATGTGTCTTAATTATGTCCACTTTGCTTGTCCTCATGTGCCACCACCTTAATCTGAACACCTCTCATCTATACCACTATAAGGATGTCCAGTCAACCTCAACCTTCACTTTGCTTTCTCTCTAGTCAGATTCCTAACCTGCAACCAGAGGGATTTCTAAATATAAATAGTATAGTGCAAACCCTGTGCTTAAATTATTTCAATAGTTTCCTGTTGCTGTAAGAATACCAAAATCCTTATGTATGGGATCACTTAGGTCTCCCAAAGTATATGTTGATCTTCTACTCATTTCCAGTACCCCAAATTGTGACTATTTACAGGTCTTCAAAACATTCACAGAAAATGCATATTATGAACACACTATGCATGGATTTTGAAAATTTTTTGCCCCAAATTAAACTCATATTGAAGCCAGCAGGTGGCATGGTGGTTAAGATGCTGGACCATGGTTTGGGTCCTGGACCCAGAGGCTTGAAAATCATACCACATGCTCACGCCTGCCCCAAATTCCAAGAGAATGGAGAAGAAGGGATTGCAGCATGGCCACAAATCTCTAGAGTGATTTCTCACTTTTCCTCCCTCTGTCTCTCTCTGGCAAAGGGCACATGCCGTATGGCAAAAACCTTTTAAAAAAATAAATGAATAAACTCATACTTTAATTTTCCATGGACTTTTAAAAACTCTCTCATATTTGGAGGCAAGATATTTCAAGAGATGACTGAGTTAAAATGAGGTCATTGAGGTGGGCCCTATGTCCTTATTAAAGGAAGAGTTTAGAACACAGACATAGGAAAAAGACAGCCATCTCTAATACAAGGAGAGAATACTAAGAAGACTCCAGCCCTGCCAAAATCTTGATTGTAAACTTCTAGCCTCCAGAACTGTGAGAAAAAATTCTATTGTTGGTTTGGCTCCATAGCTCAGTGGTTGAGCCCTGTATTTTGAAAGGTGGATCCCACATGGCTAACCATGGTCAGAGTCCTTGCCCCAGGGTGGCTTAAAAAACACACCAGGCACATGTGTGTACCCCAAATCCTGGTGGGATGAAGAAATGGGGAAGAGACTGTAGCATGCCCATGTCCCTTGGGGGTGGTGCTTTCTCTCTCTCTTTCTCAAGTGTATATGCTCTCTGGCCAATAATTTTTTAAATTTTGTATTGTTGAATTTCTCTAGTCTCTGAAACTTTGTTATGGCAGTCTTAGCAAATCAACCCATCTTAACAGGGCTACAAAGTCCCCTATAGCTTGTGTAGTGATTTTAAAAGATGCCCGCAATTTTTTTTTTTAAGAAAGATATTTTTGCTATAGGATGCATGCACTCACCAGAGAGACAGAAAGACAGAAAGCGAGAAATCACCCTCCCAAGGAGGATGGCCATGCTGCAGTCCCTTCTCCTCCATTCTCCTCTCAGGATTTGGGGCACACATACACATGTGCCAGGTGTGTGTTTTAAGCCACCAGGTCCAGGACTCAAATCACAGTTGACTACATGGGAGTCCAGCAATGCAACCATTATGCCATCTGCTGGTCCCAACAATTTTTTGATCTTCCTCCCTTCAATGGTGGAGCCTAATTCCCCTCCCCTTGTGTGTGGGCTGTCTGTAGAGGTTCACCTCTAAGAAACAGGACATGGTAGCAAAAATATCTTTCTTAAAAAAAAAAAATAAAGGATGTATGGCTTCCTTCTTGTTTTCTTTCTCTTGGATCATTGTTCTGAAGAAAGTCAACTGCTCTCTCAAGGAACCCTATGGGGAATCCATGTAGTGAAACCTGAGACTTCCTGTAAGCAGATCCTGCAGCCCAAACTCAGATTACTATAGCCCTTGTCGATGTCAGGACAGCAACTTCGAGACTCTGGACCATTACTGCTCCGCTGAGCTGCTCCCAATGAGACGGTGACCTACGGAGACTGTGCGGTTTGTTATTTTAGTCTACTAATTTGGGCATGATTTGTTATACAGCACTAGATAACTAGCTCAGCTGATTTTAACTATTCATTCAGACTTGTCTTTCAACACTCCCTCTTGTTCCAAGTTCTCTATGCTCCCAAGCCTCTCTAAAATGTATCCTTATCTTCTCCCTTATTTGAGTCACACTCATCCTTTTCTTTTAAGTTTATTTTTATTCACATGAGAGAACATACATGTTTATGTGTGAGAGAGGCCCCTTCTACAGGGTCTCTTCACATCGTGATCACCGTTCTCCAGCCCTCCAATTCCTCAGGATCTTGGGCATGCACACATCTGGTGTGTTTTCATGTCAGCTGGGGCTCTGAGCCCACAGTCAGTCATGTGGCTTCCAGCACTGCAGTTCAGTATGCTACCACCTACGCTCCTGCAAATGGGCTCTCTACTCATCCTTTGGCCACATTTCAAGGATTAATTTCTCAGGGGAATCTTTCCTGACTTGTAGTCCACTAATATGCTCTCATTAAACCATGCTACTTTCCTTGTTTTATTATTATGTGTTCATTAGGGTGATTGCTGTATCCATGTCTGGTCTTCCCCACTAGACTATAAACTCCTCAAGGCCAGAGATGGTGCCATTTTCTTTCACCTCTACATCTCCTGTGACTACACAAGTTTAATGGGGAAAAATATAATAAATGTATGGGTTTCTTTCTGTTAAAAATTTGAAATCCATCCATAATTTTTTAAGAATATGCATTTTCCAGGAACTTTTTGCAGCACCTCTTATATAATTAGTTAATGATAGTTGTTGATAGGATGGATGCATGGCTACCAGCTGTGGCATGCAAAGGAACAAGTCTTAAATTTCAGAATTGTTCTTCAAAGGATCCTGGTTTCCAGATCCTCTGTAAACCTACAAACACTGTGAACCGATCGGTAACCATACTTAAGTAAACTAGGGCTCAGAAATCTGCTCATGGTTTGCTCATTCGTGTTCTGTCATTACACACCATTTGGCCCTCCTTTAATATCTGTAAAATTTCTTTTCAGCATTCCATTATGTCATTGTCTGAGTGAACAGAGGAATGAGATTTTCTTCTGAGTGTGGAACAGAGACAAGGGGGAAGAAAGCCCCACAGGTAGGTGGGTGGGGCAGCTGAGAGTGCCATTCCTCCTCTGTACAGCTGGGGGACACAATCCCCCGAGGTTTAATCTGGGGGAGGAATGCGCAAGGCCAGTTCTGTGCCGAAGATACAGCAGCTGTGCAGATGGTGCACTGCAAACAGTTTCGCCTTAATTGATGAGCCTTGAGGAAAGAAGGCCAAACAGAAACGCTGGATATGAATTGGATAATCTCTCCTTGTATGCACAATAGCACGCACAGCTCAGTTCCCACATGATAGAGGAACCCAGGGTGAGACAGCCCCAGCCCATTTTTTCAAATAAATATCATAATTTTAAATACAAATAACTGCTTTTAAATCCAAGAGCTTTATTAAGTCAAACTATTTAGCCGCACTTAGGCTGGTTTGCCCTAGTTTAAATTTGTGCTGTTTGTAAGTGCAGTTTATGAATGACATTTCTTTACAAGAATAAAAAGAAAGCCCAACCAAAAACCTGTTTATCTTAAACCTCTCTATCTCAGGCTACTTTGCATGTATATGTATGTACATCTATCTGTAATTTCTCCCTAGGACCAGGAAAGCCAGACTTAGGAAGAGCTTTTATTCATTATTTAATCAAGAAAAGAGCTTTAACTCAAACAAGAGCAGGGGAAGGAGGGGGTTGGGGACAGCATTTCCAGGCTGAAGTGCAAGAGGCTGGGCAAGAGAAAACATTTTTATAAACAGACTCTTGAGATAAAAACCTGAACAAAGAGCAGCAAACAGCTCCTTTCTACATCTTTTTTTTTCTTTCTTTCTTGAAGCTCCTGACAGACTCAATTCCCTTCCTGCATAATCTCCTCTCATTTCTTTCTGGAGCGATGTCAGTGTTTTGAATACAGAAATATATCCCCACTTGTTTCCCCTTAAGGTTGCTCCTTCCTTCGCTACAGAGGATGGCAGCTCCCAGCCCAGCCCCCAGTGGGCTGAATGCCACCCCAGCCTTACCCTTCTATTCTCTAGCATGGTCGATTTCAAATCCTGCCAACAGCCCATCCTAGGGAAGCTTCCCTGTACCTGGGATGGTTTCCCGTGAGCTAATTAGTCTTGCAAGGAGCCAAGTGGTGACTGAAATTCTATTCAGGATGGGCAGGGGTGTTGCCTTTGTTATTGGACCTGATTTAGGCCCAGTTGACCCGGGAGCACCCACCATATGACAGTCTTCATTGCATCATCCCATCTAAGCTTCACAATAGCCCAAAGAAAGAGGTTACACCCATCTCCACATTGCAGATAAAGGGGACAGTCACTGAGATAGGCAGCTTCTTGCTCATGGAAGGAGTCCTGACTTCAGAGTCAGCCCTGCCTTTCCATCTTGATGGGGACTCTGACCCGATGTTCCTTTCTTCCCCATCAAAATATTCTCCCCAAGAATATTTCTTAGTGGTCTGAATCTACCCCTCTTGGATTTCTCCCATTAGCTGGATTCTATCCCCTTCTTTAATTTTCATAAATTCATTAATCCAACAACTTTTTTTGGAAGGGGAGGTTTTTGCTATAGGGCACGTATGCTCTCCAGAAAGACAGAGAGACAGAAAGTGAGAAATCATCCCCAGGGGAGAATGGCCACGCCACAATCTCTTCTCCTCCATTCTCCTCTTGGGATCTCGGGCATGCACGCACACGTGCCCGGTGTGAATTTAAGCCACCGGGTCCGGGACTTGAACTGCGGTCGACTACATGGGAGTACAGCGGCATAGCCATTACGCCAACTGCTGGTCCCCTGCAACAACTATGTGTTGTCCACCTCCTGAGTAAGGTGGGAAACTACTGTGGTGGTGCTTACATTCTAAGTTAGGAAGACAAATGATCGACAAAGTGGCCACATGAGATAAGTGAGGGGGAAAGACCAAGCAGACCACAGAGAGGGCTGGGGTTGGGAAAGAGGGCCTTGCCCTTAAATACAGGGTGGTCAGGGAGGCCAAGCCAAGAAGGTGACACTGCAGAGCAGACCTGAGGAACTGAGGATGTTAGCAATGGGGGGAGAAGGTTCCAGGTGGAGGGAAGCCAGGGAGCTACATTTGGCCCACATGCTTTTCTCAAGAAGGTTTAAGATGAGGGTGATGAGTCCCAGAATCACTTTTCCTGGTGTCTTCCATACCTTGGGCTCAGCTTCTCTCTTCATTGTCTAAGTGTTTTCAAGAATTCTCTCCCTTTCTGATAGTTATATGATTAACTAACACAAATCTTCTCCCCCAGTTGGTCCCCACTGTGTTAGTCTGGGTGATCTGAAAAGTAGAGGATTAAACATGCAAGGTACATCTTGCACAGGGGAAATGTCTACATGAAGGAAGTAGGAAGGGAACAGCTGGGACAACGGTTAGACCACTGTGCAAGCCTGACCCCAAGTGAAGGAGGGACAGAGGGTAGGCTGGGTGGAAGCATCCCCCATAGCTGTGTCATCTAAGAGGGGTGTGAATGTTTGGCAAGGTTGGAAAAGAATCCTTTAATTGCAGGCATCTGTCAGAGTAGTCTTCATCCCAGCAACAGGCCTGCCTCAGCTTCCCTGACACAGTCATGGTGGGAAAAGCCCTGGGAAGTAAGAACTTAAGTTAATGCAGCAGTGGATTTCAGAATGCAGCAGCTGAGACCCTCAATCAGTTCTGCTCCCCCAACTGGAGTTTTATGAAACACGTTCTGGTGACACTACCCTCCAGCTGCAGGCCCCAGCTCAGGAGTGAGTTTGCTGTTCTTCAGCTCACTGCCATGTACCTTATTAAGGTTTGGGTGCTAAGACTTTCTCAAGAGAAACGTGTGAGTCAAGTAGAGCTCTCTGACTTCTTTTACATCCATGGAGGCTCTCCATAGTGACTCAACCTCTGAGATGCTTCTGTGCCTTTGGGGAGAGCATGCCATGCAGGCTGCCTGCCAAAATTGTGTCTAGCCGCTGCTAAAATAGACTTAAGTATTGTGTTTGCAGGAGCTGGGCTTGGAGAGGATTAAGGCAAGGTGTTCCCTTCATCAGCTAGCCAAGGAGGTAGAGTCAGAGGCCTCCTGGGACCCCACCTGTCACTCCTCCACTGACCTGAGCAGATGCTTGTCTCTACTGAGGAGCCATTTTCTTCTAGACATCTGGCATTCTGGATATCCTGTATCTTCTACCTGTTGGCCTAAAAATTCAGGACTCATAAACCTTATCACCAAAACCATCCTCCTCCCCCTGCTTTACTTCTCAGGCCTGCCCCCCAAATAAATACTCATCTACTGCCCCTTTACATAAAATGTATCTCGGATTTCTCTTTCCCTCTGTAATTCCTTCCATGCCACATCCCTCCCCACTCCTGGCACATCATCCATGCACTATCACTCAGGTCAGTTCCCTTCCTTTAAAGCCTGCTGCCAAAACACCAGTTCATGCTCCAGTTATTCACTCCCCAGCAACACAACCCATTGCTTCTCGCCTTGCATTTGTTTTCATCTTTTTCCCCCCTTCATGTTATCCCTCTTGCTGAGCTCCTGCCTCTGCAAATTCCTATCCCTACTCTCCTCTCTTAGCTATCAGAATGGATCTCATAGAGCCCCTTGCCCTGCCTACCATTTATCTCACCCTGCTCTTGAATAAAACCAATGCATGATCCTCCAAACTGTCTTCTCCAAAACAAACAAACTAAAAACATCCTTCAAAGGCAGGGCCATTGCTAGCAAAGTCACAGCTAGACAAGTCCTGCCTCCCGCCTCACACTGGGTGCCCCCCCACCAAAAGGCAGGAGTTGAGAAATGAGGGAATGAGTTGGAATTGGAGGAATAATGCAGCATGGTCCCTATCAGTGGTTTTCCGAGGTTACCCACCAATGACTGGCAGAGCTCGACCCCAACCCTGTGACTTTCAACTCACTACATTTTCAACTCTATTAACCGTGCTTCTGGGTAAGAAGTTCCAGCATTAGGTGGACACATGGGCCTTCAGCAACCCCAGGTTTCAGTGAGGAGGAGCAGCATGGGCTCACCAGGGACCTTCCTAGAAATGCAGAATCTGGGCCCACCTGGAACTATTCAGACACAATCTGCATCTTACCAAGATCTCCAGGCTGTTCACATGCCCATTTAAACATAAGCAGCCTCAATCCAGAGAACCTCAGCCACACCTCCTAACTGCAGATGAGGCCCCTGAATTTGGCAGTCGATTTTGAGTGAAGTGCAGAGAACTCTGTGAAACACAGTGCATGCCTAATCAATTTTATTTACTGACTGACTGATTAAACAGTCTTGTTCCTTAATTGTTTTTGTCTTCTATAAATGGCAAGTTAAATCACTCATTTTTCAGATTTTTTTTTTTTTTTTTTTTTTTTAAGATACTCTAAGGGTGACTCTCAGGCACACTTTGTGGCAATTATATCTTCCCTGTGTGAGAAAAGGCCACACACTGGGACCTCACACTGCAGTGCAGGAGCATGCACTTGGTGAGCAGCAGCAAGTGAAAACAGGCAAATCAGAGCCCGGCTCCTCAGCTCCGCCCCGCCCACCCAGAGGCCCGCACAGTGCCCCAAGCTATTCTTAGACTGAGCGCTGCCTCTGGGTTGTCACCTAGCCAGCATTCTTTGTAATCTAAAGAAAGAGAGTCTCAGAAATATTGATTTTTGGATCCATGAGCACCTTCATCCTCCAAACTCACAAAGAGGAAGAAAGGCATCCTTGCAGGTGACCAGGCAGCCAGGCCTCAGCTCTCAGTAGATGAAGAGCAGGAAAACTCACATGGGGAGGGGTCAATATCTGGTTATTTCATGCTGAGGTGAGGTAAAGGGTCAGAAACACTGGCAACAATCCTACAGCTAGCTCGGCACAGCGGGGGCACGTGTGCACGCTCTGTGACGACCGAAAAAGAGCTTCAAGGAAGAGTATGTGTGTCTCTGACTGGCAGTGTCTACACTTCGGTCCACAGATCTGGGGTTTGTTGTGGGTGCACCTGCCTAGGACACAGAAAACATCTGGAGGCTTTAAATGTTCTGCATGTCGGGGATATTCTGGATCAATACCAAATGAGAATGTAGATTTCTTTTTCTGCTCAGGATAAAAATGTACTTGAAACATGTAAAATCCTTTGGCTCCGTCTTCATTTTAAAAGCACAATTATTCCTAAAGTTTTCAGTTTGCTACCACAGACAGTTTCCTGCTCAAATATAGTAATCCAAAATATCCATCCATAATTTTTAGCATCTGCTCTGTACAGAGCACCATATTTTGGCATTCTAAGAAAAAAATTTAAATAAAGAAAGGAAAGAAAGAAAGAAAGAAGAAGAAACAGAAGGGAGGGAGAAGAGACCAAAATAAATATTCTCTGAGGATAGTTCCTTCTCTGAAAGGCTAATAATGTATAAACTTTAAAAATATTTATGTTGGCAGATTCTCATGTTGGTTCTCATAGTCTACATATTTGTAGTAGAAGGCTGTTGGCAAAAGCAGGTGAAAACAATTAGTAATGCAGTCATTATAAATCAATTTACTGTAAAGGTTAAGAGTTCTTTGTTTTGAATAAGATCTCTACTAACCATTCTGTGATCTGTTATGCTCCTTTGAACCTTTTGCAAACTTCAGTAGTTTTTCTTATCCCTAGATCTTGATTCAAAGATATTATTCAATTGAAAAAATATTAGGGCCAGTTCCACATTATAGTGGTTAAGTTCTGTTATAGAAAGCTGGATCCCACATGAATGACCATAGTTCAAATCCCGGCCCTTGAAAAACACTCTCACCACATATGTATGCAAGCCCCAAATCCAGACAGCATGGAGAAATGGGGGAAGAAGGATTGAGATATGACCACACCCTGTTGAGGGATAGTCTCTCTCTCTCTCTCTCTCTCTCACTGGTGAGCATACATGCCCTCTGGCAAATAAAAATAATATTACAAGAATGAACCAATGTCTGTGCTTCTGTGAAAATTTCTTGAAGGTCCACAAGAATGTTTGAATATCGTACATGTGTATTTCACAGCAAATGTAGGGTGTAGACTCAGTTAACACTTGGCTGTGCTGTGCTGACAATTTTAATTAAGATATAAATAATGATTTCTCATCAAAGAAGTCATTACAGAATCTTTTCTTAAACTACAAATCAATAAACCAATAGAAAAATGAGCAAAAGATATGAAGAGGTCATTCATACACACATACAAAAATACAAATAATTAAGAAACATGTGAAAACAAAGTTGCCTTTAAATAGCAATTGTGGACCGTGCATATTGTGGAAGGGCCAGGCTATCGGAGGCCCATCCACTTGCCAATGTATGTGTGCCCCAGGACATGGTCAGGACATGATTCTTAACTTCTCAGGGCCTATAAAAAGGTGATAATATTAAAACCTACCTCATTGGGTTGTCATGAGCATTAAATAATTTCATACACAAGCGCTTTCAGAACTGTGCCTGGGAAAAAATAATCACTTAATAAATCTAGGTATTTTTAGCATCAAGTGTGGAGGAACGTGGGGAAGCAGATGCTTTCATGCTGTTGGTTAGCGCATAAACAAATACAGTCAATCTGGAAGGTAATCCAGTGGCTTTTACTAAAATTTAAGGTATCCATGTCCTCTGACCCTGAAATTATTTCCGAGTAGCTACTCTTCTTTTTTTTTTTAGAGGTTTTCGCTATAGGGGGCGTGCGCTCGCCAGACAGACAGAGAGAGACATAGAGACAGAAAGCGAGAAATCACCCCCCAGGGGGGATGGTCACGCCGCAATCCCTTCTCCTCCATTCTCCTCTCGGGATCTTGGGCAGGCACGCACACGCGCCCGGCGTGAGTTTTAAGCCACCAGGTCCGGGACGCGAACCGCGGTCTACTACGTGGGAGTCCAGCCACATAGCCATTACGCTAACTGCTGGTTCCCGCTACTCTTCTTTTTATAATGTTTACTTTTTTATTCTGTAAACAAGAGAGACAGAGAGAGTCAGAGGCATAGCACCCCCAGTAAGGTCCCACAGCCACAATCCATGCCCAGCTTCAGCTAGTTTCTGATCACAGATACACATGTTCACAGGGAGGTTGCTGGGTGAGAACCTGGAACCCACCGTGTGGTCAGCCCCATAGTAGAACACTCTACCACTGCACCACCATTCAGCCCTGTGAGTCCCTACTGCTAAGAAACATATATATGCTTCATTCTCATACTCACTGCAGCATTATATGTAATGAGAAATAGATGAAAACAATTAAATAGGGGAATGGTTAACTATGATATTACCATGAATACTACGTAACAATTCAAAATAATAAGGTAGATTTCTAGATACTGACATAGAATGACTTCCAAGATAGTTGGTGAATGAAAATTAGTATCTATATATGTATACTTGTGATATTGTTTGTGTCAAACTGACATATAAAGCCATATAATATGAGGGGAGTTCAAAAGTTTGTGGACAAGTAGAATTAAAGTATGAACTTAACAGCTGGTATGTTTGCATGCCCAAGATCCCTGTGAGCTGGAGGACTGGGAATACTATCAAGAGTGCTTTTCTCTCTCTCTTTTTTTCTTTTTCTCTCTCTCTTTTTTGGAGAGGTTTATTTTGCTATAAGGCGTGTGCACTCGCCAGAAAGACAGAGAGAGACAGAGAGACAGAAAGCGAGAAATCACCCCCTAACAGGGATGGCCACGCTGCAATCCCTTCTCCTCCATTCTCCTCTCGGAATCTTGGGCCCGCATGCACACGTGTTCGGTGTGAGTTTAAGTCACTGGGTCCAGGACTCAAACCACAGTTGACTACATGGGAGTCCAGTGACATAGCCATTATGCCAACTGCTGGTCCTAATTTTTTTAAGTTTACATATTTATTTCTTCCATGAGAGAGAGAGAGACAGACAGTTGTCCCAGCAGGGTTTCTGCAGCCATGACCCATCCCCAACCTCAGCCAGCCTAGATCATAGGCATGCATGTGTGTACTTCACATAGGAAGTAAATTTAGGACCTTCCTATGTGGGCATAGTTGCATTAACACTGTTAAGGGGATATCTGGTTCCTAACATAAATACACTTTAAAAGAAAAGAAAGATAAAAGTTTATTTTGGTACAAAAATTTTTGAAATCCATGTAGTTTTTTCATAATATACATTTTCTCTGAATTCTTTTATTTTATTATTATTATTAATTTTTTGTCATAGAGTATGTGCATTGGCCAGAGAGAGACAAAGTTGGTGACACTGGCTGGTTGACAAGCCAGGGGGAATGGTCACACTGCAATCCCTTTTTCTCCAGTCTCTTCTCAGGATTTGATCACCCATGCACATGCACTCAACATGACTTTCAAGCCACTGGGTCCATGACTTGAACCATGGTCAATCATGTGGGAATTCAGAACCCTAACCACTGTATCACCTGCTAGACCCTCCATTAATTTTTCTAATACCTTTCCTAGACATAGTCATTAATTCAAAGGGAGGTGCTGGTATTGGGCATGATAGTCAAAGCAGACTTTGCTCTATTGTTATCATTTTATTTTTACAATGCTTTTCTCTATTATGTGTATAATCAAAATTCAGTGAAGAGAGAATGGAGAATTACTGTTCAATGCATACAATGTTTCAGTTCGGACCTATGCAAAAGTCTGGAGATGAATAGTGGTATTGGTTGCACAACAATGGGAAACGGTCTGTTAAGTACACTAAACTGCACACTTAAGGTTAAAATGATACATTTTAAGTCATTACATTTTTAACTTTTTGAGATTTTTGTCACAGGGCACATGCACTTGCCAGAGAGAGGCAGAGAGAGAGGGAAAGTGGGAGTTCAACCCTCAGGGTAGGTGGCTACACCACAATCCCATCTCCTCTATTTTCTTCTTGGAATTTTGGGCACACATGCACACATACCTTCTGTGATTTTCAAGTTGCCGGGTCTGGGACTTTAAACATGGAGTCAGCCATGTGGGATCATGTCCTTAACCTCCCTATCACCTGTGGGCCCCACTTACCACAATTTAAAACATTTCATTTAATAACAAATCTTTTCCACTGTAACTTGTGACACAAAGACTCTAGTGAATGGTTCATCTGTGCCACAGAGAACAGAAGATGGTGGATTTAAGCTAAGTCTTTAGAGAAATGCAGGATTTGAGTTAGGAGGATCTGGGTGGACAGAGCAAATGGGCAATGAAGAGCCTGTCTGACCAAAGAAGCGCAGTCTTGAGAAAACATAGGAAACGGAATTAGACAGACATTCAGTGAAAAGGAAAACAATGTACCATTAGTGGCACTTGGCCTTGATCTGCCAGGAAAGGGAACGTAATTTCCCTCGCTTCTCCTTCCCTGTCTGTAGTCACAAGCCCTCCCTAGGTAGGTTTGCAAACTGGGAGGGGTGTGGAGAAGGGACGGAAGCAGGAAAAGAAAAGGGTCATAAAAAGCAGAATCTCATAATGCCTCACATTTTTGCCACAGCAGCTCTTCTTTCAAAGTGCTTCTACGCACCTGGAGGGAACTTGATTTCCTTCTGAGAATATGCCTTTCAAGTAGATTAAAAACTATTTTCATGAGTTGCGGCTGTTTACATGCAAACCTGTCATTCAGATGATGTGTGCCTTCGCAGACACCCACAGAGGCTTATCAACAGCTCCCTTCTCTTGGATAATTTCCTTCAGGTTCCTGTGCAATGTGTCTGGGCAAGGGAGGGAAGAGGGGACAGGACGGTGTTTTATTTCCTCAACAAGGTGACAACAAAAATGCAGAAAAGATAAGATCGTGGGGGTGGAGCTGGAACGAGAGTCCAGTCTCCTCCAGCTTGGAGGAGGCAGGAAGATCTCAGAAGAGACGGAGTTCGGAGCTCTTCCTTGAGATGAACAAGGCTCCTCTTACTCTAGAGTACAGTGACCTGCCCTTGTCATCTCTCTTGGTCACCCATTCCTCGGCACAGCCGAATACCGTGGCCACACTGTGAGAAAGACTTTATCTAGAGAAGAACGTATTTGCTTTGGGCAGTGGGGAGACATAAGGAAGCCATTGCAGATTTCAAATTCTAGAACAAATTTTAATTTTTTTTCTTTTCTTATTAATGTCAGAGGGTCAGAAGACATGTGCATATGAACGAGAGAGAGAGAGAGAAAAAGAAACCCACAATGGGGCCCACAGTCTTTTCCTCCCATTCTCTATCCCAACAGGATCCTGGGTGCGTGTGCATCCAGTATATTTTTCAAGCTGAGATTGAGACTCAAACCCTGGTTGGTCATGTGGATTCTGTAATAGCTTCTTCTGGTAGCACTTGACTACTACATCGTGGGGCTGGTCCCAGAACAGATTTTAAAACATATTCTGAATTGGATGTTAAGCCTGCTTGTTTTCCACCAAAAATTAAAAATGAAAAAAGGAACTAGTGAACTACTTTGAACTAGAAGCTATAGTACTTTTTGGGATTTATGAAATAGAATAGAAAAGTATTCTCTATGTTAAAGATTGACTAAATTCTAGAAATAAAATCATAGAAACATGGTTTATGAGCCTTTAGAAAGAAAAAGTTGATCCTTTCAAGCTAGCAAAAGACACAAATAAATGCCAAACCAACAGTGTATGTGTGTGTGTGTGTGTGTGCATACAAAGGGACTTTAGGAAGTTTGTAGCAAAGTTCAAGTATGAGTTTATTTTGGTACAAAAAAGTTTGAAACCTGCTCACAGTTTTTTCATAATATACATTTTCTGTCAACTTTCTGAAGACCCTCACCTGTGTCATGTGAGTACACTATGTATTTGGCTGAAGTAGTTAGATGAGTCCTAGGTAAATGCATATTATAATGTGTCTATGCCAAATGCTACACAAGATATACTGTATCTTAATGTCAGTAAAACTTCTAAAATAATGTTTCATGGAAAGTATGGTTAATACTGTAACAAATAGGCTGACTAAGCAGCATCGCTCAAGATTATTAATTTTATAAATCTAGGTTTTGGAGCCAGTAGGTGGCATGATGGTTAAGGTGACTGGATTCCCACATGGCTGGCTACAGTTCAAGTCCTAGACTTGGTGGCTTGAAAATCAAGTCAAGTACATGTGTGTGCATGCCCAAAATCCTGAGAGGAGGAGAGAGGATTGCAGGATCACTGTTCCCACCCCCTGGGGGGGAGCAGCAAGTTCTCACTTTCCCTTTCTCTGTTTCTCTCTGTTTTTCTCCTCTCCAGCAAGCACAAGTGCCCTACAGCATTAACAAACAAATAAAGCACAGAAAACACCAAAAACTAGGTTTCCTTATCTACATAATAGTAGAGTTGAATTAGATATGCTCTAAGTTCTCCACCTTTCAGGCTGTGGTTGTATTACTTACAGGAAGGTTCCAAGAGATATCTCCCCAGATTTGTCAAGGCCCCATCCTGCCTTGGAGACAGGATTACAAAGCCAGAGGAGCTACAAGAGAGGCAGAATCTATTGCCGAGAGAATGGAGTCAGCATTCAAAATTGCCCACCCACTTCTAAGGTCAATAAAATCATTGTTCGAGATCAATTAGATTAAGATGTAACAGTATAAAAAAAGTAACAGTATAAAGTGGGTTTTTTGTTGTTTTTTGTTGTTTTTTTTGCTTTTTTTTTTTGGAGAGGTTTTTAATCTATAGGGCTCTCGCCAGAAAGACAGAGAGAGACAGAGAGACAGAAAGTGAGAAATCACCCCCCAGGGTGATGGCCACACCACAATTCCTTCTCCTCCATTCTCCTCTGGGGATCTTGGGCACGCACGCACACGCGCCCGGCATGAGTTTTAAGCCACCGGGTCCAGGACGCGAACCACAGTCGACAACATGGGAGTCCAGCGACACAGCCATTATGCTAACTGCTGGTCCCAGTAACAGTATAAAGTTTTGATTAAAAACATCTATTCCAAAAGATCAGCATATCGAGATCTTTCTTGATAGCTGTTCAAATAAGGAAGTCACAGGGATTTGATTAACTTTAAGTTCAGTATCAAACATCAGAATGGCCTATGTCAGGCCTGGGTGCCAAGGAGGACTTGACACAGGCTTGACTGTATTAATACAACCTGGGTTCAGGTCAAAGTACATCACTGCCTACTCCAGACCTGCCCTGAATTAAGAGATGCCTAATTCGGTACTGGGCGCCAATGAGAAGGGGTGAACAAGTCCGAGAGTGTCTGAGAAGTGAGAACAGATGGCAGTGAGGATCTTAAAGCCATGTGGTGAGGGCCAAGGTCTCCCATAGCCACCTCCACCCCTGCTGTTCTCACCATCACCTCAACATGACAGGCGAGATCAAACCATCTCCACAGGGAAACACTTTCTGCCAGGCCCACTGGAACCAGCTTCCTTCCCCGGAGTGGAAATCTCACTCTCTCTGACTCGCCCACTCAGCGATCCAGACCCTACTACCCTGGAGCCACGCAGGTCCCTTTTAATCCTTCTTATACCTCAGTAGTCCATCAGTCAAATGAATGAATAGTCATCCCCAAAAACCTTTCCAATAAAAACTGGGCTATTTTTGGTTTTGTTTATGTGTGTGTGTTCTAGATTTTTGCTCTAGGGCACATGCACTTATCAGAAAGAGGCGCAGAGAGAGAGAGAAAGTGAGAAATCATCCCCAGCAGTGATGGCCACACACAATCACTTCTTTATTCTCTCTGGATTTGGGGCACACATACACGTGCCCAGTGTGATTTTCAAGCTGCTGGGCCTGGGACTGGAACCATGGAGTCAGCCATGTGGGGTCTAGTGCCTTAACCACCAGGCCATCTGCTGGTCCCCCCACTGGGTTGTTTTTAAAGATTAATGCTCAAGACTGTTTTGGTTGTCTGCCCTTCCAGGTGGAAAGGTGTCAGTTCCCAAGACAAAGCCCGTGTTGTTTTCCTTCCTCCCGCTCTGTTCAGAAGCTAACCTGAGCCGTGAGTAGCATATGTTAGCTTGACCTCAGAATCGCACCAGCCTAGACTCCAAGACCTAAAGATGATTTATCGTTGAACAGAACCTGGCCGAAATGGTTCCCTGTGGAGATGATTTGATCTCACCCCGCCATGTTGGGGTGACAGAACAGCAGGGATGGAGGCCTCTAGAAGAGAGCTCGGTCCTCACCACCTGGCTTTAAGGTCCTGGCTGCCCATCTTCCCGGCTGCTCTTGGGTTTGTGCATCCCTTCTCATTAGTGTTCAGTACTGAGCAAGGCCCTCTCAGCTCAGGAAGCGGGGCTTTTCTGATCATTTAAGCTATTTCTGACTCATGTAAAATTCCCAAAACATTTTTAGCTCACATTAATTCAAAAGTAAACATGGGCCCTACAGTATTTCAGGAATACTATCAAAATTCTGGGTTGAAATTCCAAACATGTTAAAAATGATTGGCTCATTTTGCCATTATTCATCCAAAAATGTATTTCTAAAATACTTTAATTATCTTGTATTTTCTTTATATTCTTTGAATGGTATGCTGACTCCTAGTCCAGATCTGACAGCCATTTATATTTGTTTGTTTGTTTTTAATGCTGTTACTGGTATTGCTATGTATTTCCATGTATCTGATATTTATTTGACTGTCTGTTAGGTGCGTGACATTTGAAGATTACGACAAAGAAAAACAAAACCAAAACACAGCAGGTGAACTTGTCTACACCATGGTATGGGACAACAGCCCATTCCCAGTTTATAAACAACACTGAGTGCAAACAACCCCATAGGCAATTCCATTTACTGGCTTTCCAAGAAGGGCAAATTTAGAACCCACCCCCAACCCTTTCTTTCACAATCCTAAAAAAGACCAAGGAGTGCACTGGGATATCCTCATTGCTGTTTTATAACCTCTTTTTCAAACTCAACTTGTTCGAAGTAAATAAAATGTTGCTTGTGTAAGTAATTAATCAGGAATTTCATGGAAGGTTTATTATGAGGCCAATAACAAGCAATCTCCTGAGGCACTTGGCAAACTCACTTTCAGTAAATAATTATTTAAGTTAAAATTATTTACTAAATTAAGTCATTCCTTTTGTGATATCTCTGAGACTTCAAGTAATTGGTTGGGTTTGCTTTAGTTTGGTGTTCTATAAAGAAAAAAAAAATAGTGCTACATAATGAATTAACTGTGCAATTAACTATAAATTTAGCACTTCAGAAACACATTTTTAATGACTAAGAATAGGTACAAAGAGCCCTGTGTGTGTGCGTTTTTCTTTTTTAAAAAAAGCCTAGGTATAATTTTCCATTTTGTTTAATGCAGCAAAGCTAGGAAAGTGTTAGCACAGCATAGCTTATTATTTTCCATTTACAGAGAGTCAGCAACAGAAAAGCCCATTTCAGATAGAGTTATAGGCCCCTGCCTTGGGCTCAGGTGAAAATGGCTTTGGCCTCGAGGCAAGGCCATCTCCTTCCTTCTTCTCTCCAACTCCCACCATGAGGAAAGGATCTCCTGTAGGAGACTTCCCTCACCCTCACCAGGTTAAGGAGAGAAGGATAATGGTCTGATGCTTCCTCTTTTTTTCCAAAATCAAGACACTTCCCTGTTATAAGGAGAGAAATAATGAAACAGATGGTTTAGGTTAACTAAAATCATTAATTAACTGATTTTTGTTGTTAAATTTTTAGAAGTAAAACTCAAATTGCTGGATTTTTAAAGGCAAGAGAGAAACTTGAATTCAATTCATTGAACATCTGTACCTTGTAAGGGTTCATTCTATCACTCTTTCTTTTTCCACACACATTGGCTCAGGTCATGTGAGAGTAAGGGAGCCTCTACCAAGTGTCAAGCACCAAGCCTGTTATCTCATGTAATCCTCACAGTTCCACGATGTCAGTATGGCAAGTATCACCTCAATGGGAGGGAATGAAGGCCCTTTTCCAGTGCTGGCCAAAGTGGGACCCCTTTCTTGCCTTCACATATACACTCCCTCTCAGGAGAAATTAAAAATTTACTCCAAATGTTGACTAGAGCACATTCTTCACCTTTGCTTCCAACACAGATGACCATAGTCCCAAGGAATTTAAGATCCCAGAAAACCCTGCATTTATTAATTGGTTAGCCTTCTGCAGTTAGTTGCTCTGAGACAACATCTGAAGATAGAAAAATAAACACACACTTTGTGGAAAGAAAGAATTTTTTCTGCAATTTAAATGAAGACATTTGAATCTTCATCCTAAGTAGAATCTTTAGCTAGCCAGAATGTTCATCCCCCTAACATGCCAGGTAATTAAGGTCTCACTGGCCCAGGAACATCTCTTTTTGCTCGTAGACATGGTGCTGTGATACATAACTTTCTTCTCTTTTTTAAAGGCTATGTATTTATATATTACAGAGAAATAGAGAGATGGGTTAGTCAGCAGTGTGGTGGTGAAGACAGCTGGATCTCACATGGCTGATTGCATGGATGAGTCTGGGACCAGTGGCTTGAAAAACATGCTAGGCGCATGTGCATGCATGCTTAAAAATCCCGAGAAGGCAATGGAGGGGAAGGGACTGTGGTGTATCCATCCCTCCTAGGGAGCTTTATCACATTCTCTTTCTCTCTCGCCTTCTGTCTTGTTCTGGTGGGTGCATGCACCTTATAGCACATTTTAAAAATAAAAACAAAGAAAAGACAAAAAGAAAAGAGAGGGGAAAAAAAAGATAGACATCCCTCCATGGGGTTTTTTACACAATTATCTACCCACCACTTCAGTCAGCCTGGATCACAGGCATGTGTGCACACACCTGGCATGCACATGGAGAACTTCCAATGCAAACCCAGGATCTTCCGATGTGGGGAATCTCAGAGTGCTGTGTTGCTCTGGCCCACAAACTTGCTCTTTGTTCTCATGCCAATTCCAGCAGCTTTTGCTCAGCCCTTCTTGGCCTCTTCAGAGCATGTGGTCCTACTGAGCACCCACTACTTCATACCTTTAGCAGCCCCTCACACCAGACACTTGCTTGCTTGAACATGATCCTTACCTTCAGAAAACTCAAGTGAGCCCAACACCTGGGCAATTCACTTTAATGCAAAGTTAGAATAAGACAGATGTGGGTGGAGATTACAGTAGAGGGCTTTGAAGATATATTAAAGATTTAGTGGATTATTCTAAGGACAATGGGAAGCTATTGGTGGTTTTCTATAGGCAAATGTATGAAGAGGTCTGCGTTATCCAAAGGGTTATGTTAAAAACAAATTAAATAGGGACCAGCAGATGGCATAGTGGTTACATCGCTGGACTCCCACATGGCTGACCATGCATTGACTCTCAAACCTGGTGTCTTCAAAATCATGCCAGGTGTGTGTGACTGTATGCACAAGATTCCAGTAGGAGAATGGAGGAGAAGGGGTTGTGGCATAGCCATCCACCCTATGACTCACTGTGTCTGTCTGTCTTTCCAGCGAGCACATGTGCCCTAAGGCAAAAAATAAAAAACACTCTCTAAAAATAATTAATTAAACATCAGTATAGTGTATGGGCTGGAGAGTAGCAAGAACAGTCACTGAAAGATTACGTAGGAGGCTATTGCTTTTGCATAGGGAAGGGTGAATGTCTAGAGTAGTGGCAGACAGAGGGAAGAACTGGCTGGGTTCTGTGAGATAGAGGCATGGCTGGTAGGACTCGGTGAGTGGAGATGCAGAGGAAGGGTGACTGGGATGACTACAAAGGTGAGGTAGGGTTTGCAGTTCAGACCTGGGCATCCCTGTGAGGACTCCCAGCGAGCTGCTCATGAAGTATCTGTGCTTCAGAGACTGATCTGGGCTGGAGTGATGGATTTGGGAGTTGTGGCAATATGAATGGCAGTTGAAGCGAAGCAGTAGCCAAAAGTGTGGGAAGTGATCAATGAAGAGGCCTCAATGCAGAGCCCTCCAGATGGCCCTCAGTCCTGCCAGTTGCCAAGCCCTGGGAATGATCACTAGCTCCAGCAGGTCCTCAGTCTGCCCCCTTTCCTCCCCACTCCTCACTGCGTTCAGGCCCTAACCACTTCATATCGATGACGGTGATAGTCTGGGCTCATGACTCCCATTCACTGCCTTCTACCGACCTTTCCCATCCCTGCCAAACTAATTTTCCTAAAGCTGACTCCTATTTAGATACTTTTCTCCTTCAAAACTTTCAGCATCTCCCCTATTCCCAGTAAGGCATCATCACTTCACCTGGGATGCAAGGCCTGCAGTGGCCTTAGCCTACACAAACGTATCCTTGTGGCTGCCCTCTACTTGTTCTGCCATCCATCAAAGGTGGCATATGGGACTTTGCATAAGTTAACCTTCTCCTCCCCCTCCACTTCTCCTTCTCTTATATCCTATGGAAGGATGCCAAAAGGATCCACAATGCACAGAACGCAAGGGTGTGCCTCAGTGCTTACAGGCAAAGATCTACTTCCTAACGCTGGCTCCTCTCAGTCTTCAAGACCAGGTGCTGTGATGCTGACACAAAGGAACCATGGACTTGGTGGGGAGATGAGACGTCCTACAGGACTTCGGTGAGGCATTTCAGCCACCAACCAACAATTTCAGACAAACAGAGCCTTAGCCCATTTCGGAAGAACTTGAAGGAAGGAAATTTTATTTGCATCTTTAATTGTTCAGGTTATACCCAATCAATCAGTAATATGTGTGTAAATGTTTGGATAGCATTGTGAGCCTGCTCCGGAGAGGAATGAAACTGACAGTCTTGTAGAGAAATAAGATAAAAGGGTACTTTAAACAGGTTTATGAAAAAAATAGAATTAAAGTATGAGTTTATTTCGGTGCAAAAATATTTTGGAATTCATGCATAGTCTTTTCATAACACATTATCTGTGAGCTTTCCAAAGACCTATTGTACAATCAAATGTCCCAATATGCATTAAGGGGAGTTCTCTGGGATAGAATGCAGGAATAGCAGGTGATATGAATAGCAAGAGACTCATATAATGAGATTTTGTTGAACATCTACTCTGTGCTAGGTGCTATTCTAGTGCTGGACAAAACAATGGACAAAGCAGACACAAGTCAATGTTCTCATGGAACTTACACGCTAAAGGAAGGCGATAGGCAACAAACATGACAAATTAGTAATTACGTACTATTTCAGAAGGTGTCGTGTGCTGTGTAGAAGCCACGTAAGAAGACTGGGAGTTGATGGGGGATTGCAATTTGACATAAGGCCACCAGGATGAACCTTCCTAAGGAAGTGTCATTAAAAACTTGATGGAAATGAGAATGAGGCATGTGGTTATTTGGGGGGAAATTATCAGGCAGGGAAAATAGCCCATGCAAAGCCCTAGGTGGGAACTTGCCTGACATACTCAAAGAACAGGACAGAGGCCAGTTTGGCTGGAGCTGAGGGGATGGAGGTGGAGCAAGAGAAGTCATGGCAGGGAAGGGGTCAGATAGACAAGTGTCTGGGGTGGCACTCAGAAGGTTTGGAGTGAAGGAGCAATGTGCGTTCTGTGATCAAGGCAGTCCTCTGATTGCTATGAAGGGAATACGTCATAAAGGGATAAGGATAGGGTCCAAAAAGCTGGGGTGGGAGATGCTATTGCACCCATCCAGGCTGGGTGACAGTGGCTGGGGCCAGATGGTGGCAGCAATGGCAGCAGGAATGGTGCAAGGGGCTGGGCTCAGGAGATTTCACACATAAGGGAACAGGATTTATAGAGGAACTGGATGTGGGATCCACGAGAGAATGGGGGCAGTCCAGGCTCTTGGGTCGAGCTTCTAGAAGGAAGACACTATCACTCACCAAGCCAGGAAAGACTTGAGTGGAGCATGTTTGCAAGGTAGAATCTAAGGAGTTTGGCTTGAACTTGTTAAGTTTGTGATGTCCATTAGAAGTCCAGGGGAAAACACTGTGTGGCCAGTTATGTATATGAGTCCAGAGTTCAGGAGAAAGGTCAGAGCTGATATAAATTGGGATTCGAATCATAAAGACTTTCCTCTGTAATAACAATAAAACTAGATCCTCTTTCTCCTACTAGCACCACTGTGACCTGCACCCCACTCTTGGTCATCTTTATATGCTAGGTACTATGCTAATTATTTCACTCATATCACCTTGTTTATTTCTCACAAGGACCCCATGAAGCTATCATTATAATCCCCAGATGAGGACTCTAAGGCTTTGAGAACTTGCTTATCTTGCCCAAGCTCAGACAGCTGGATAGAACTTCATCCTGCAGGCAGTGAAGAGTCATTAAAAAATTGAGGCTAACATCATCAAATGTTCATTTTGGATAAATTGCTCTGAGGACACCATAGCAGCTAGAACAAGGTGGAACAAGAGGAGACCATCACAGTAACTCCAGAGTCCGGACAAGAGGTGATGAATGCAGACTGTGGCTGCAGAAATGTGAAGGAAGAAACAAGGTCTGAGAGTTGTGAGGTAGCCAAACAAGACTTGAGGACTCACTGAATTCAGGGCATAAGGGAGAGCCCATGGTATCTTGGGCTTCTGGCAGGGAGGACTTGCTGAAGGGTTTTACCATTCATAAAGGCAGGGAATCCAAGAGAAAGGTCGGGACCGAAGTCCTGCAAAAGGAGCACTCAGAGAAGCAGCGGGAGATGACTCCGAACAACAGACACTGGTCAACCAGGGCAGGTCAACTTTGCTTTGCAGACTAGGGTGTCACTAAGATTGAAACCAGATGAATGTGTTCACACGTAAGGATCAAGCTCTGTCATCCTCCAAGCTCCATGAGGGCAGGAGCTGGGTTCCTCTGTGGAGTGCTCTTGTACAGCCATCACTGCACAGCAGCTACTTAACACATATAAAACTCTCCCCACTCCCCTTCTTACCATTTGTTGAGTTACACTTGCAGATGGTTTTTTGTTTTTGTTTTGTTTTGTTTTGTTTTTCAGATGCAAGCACATTGCACAATTAGATTGACTAAGCTGAATAAAGTCATTCAGGATTTCTATAGAATTTTTTAAAATCCAACTTAGAACAAGTACCAGTCCACTTATGTCTTCACAAGTCGCTGCACCCCACCACCCCATTGTCTGCCCTGACTGGGATAATGAGTAATTGTACTTCAACAAGCATTATGCTAAAACACCTCTCTTTGCCCAGCTTCCATCATTATCAAAATCCAGATCCTAATCTAACTTCATCATCATTAAGCAGCCAAACCAGCTGCAGCAGTGAAAATGGGCAGGCAAAGGAAAAGGCTTAGGAGAAGAGTAATGTTTCTCTGAGAAACAAAAGAATTATCTCTGATCAAGTGACCCAACGTGAGGGGAGGAAGAGAGAGCTCCCAGAGCTGACTAAAATAAAATTGTCAGTGAGGCCCTCTTCTAATTAGTTTTTCTTTCATACTTCACATTTGCTCAGTGAAAGGAAGATGAATTAAGAGTTAAATGCACCAAAATAACTTAAGCAATTTTAAATAAGACTTTAATGTGCTTTATGTTTCCACCAAAAACCCTCTTCCTGTTTCATTCGCCTCCCTCCCTCACACAGCTTCCGCTCCTGCCCTCACCTCTTTCTTCTCTGGTTGCTTTCATTCTCGCTACATCTTCCCCGTCTTCTGCTTGACCATGTCTCCTCTCCACAACTGCCTAAAATCCTGAGAGGGGGTGGAGGAGAAGGGATTGTGGAGTGGCCATTCCCACTGGGGCAGGCTTTCTCCCTTTCTCTTTCTCCCTCTCCTTCCAGCAAGTGCAAGTGCTAGTGCTAGCGCTCTATAGCAAATTGAAAAATAAAAATGAAGCACTCCTCCTGCCCATAGGCTCGGGCCAGTCTCCTGCCCTCTTTGTGTCCATCTTTCCCAGCTCCCTCTACTTGCCCTCAGCCCTTGACCTTCTACCACCTTCTCCTTCCCATCATGCCCCTCGCCAAGCCCACTCTTTCCAGTGTGGCCTCCAGTGGCACCAGAAGTCAAGTTTCTAATGATGGAAAGCCCTTTGTTGCCTGATGAAGGCAAATCTTATAAACGAGGCAATTGCTTCAATACATAATTAAAATAAGCCAAACGAAGCAGAGAAACAAGACAGATTCATGGTTTGGAGAGCTAAGGATGAACCCTTTCCAAAAGACAGTTCTCCTTCCTTTACTCCAGCTGGCGCTAGGCCCCAGAAGCATATTGACTAGCCAATCAATCCACAGATTCTAGATAGATGGGTCGGCAGCCCCTCCCTCAGCGGCTGCCAGGCCCAGCTAATGCACACAGAGCCATCCCCCTTCTGAAATACCTTCCCTGGATTGTTTAGCTCTCTCCTCTCCCCACTTTTGTTTCTGGCTACAGGGAACTCCTAAGTAGAAAATCAATAAGCGCTTTAATTACTGGTCCCCAATTCATCAGGGCCTCAACTGTAATTACTCGGTCTGAATCAGGAGCCTCAGGAGCCAATAAACAGAGACAACCACTGGGCGATGTGTGAGATGACAGAGAGTTGGAGGCTCAGCCTGGGGGAGCCTTCTGAGACCGCCTGACCACTTCCCTGACACTCCCTTCCCAGTCCCCTTTTCCTGGTGAGTCATGGGGAAGGCAGTCCCAGAAAGACACAAGAGCAGAACTAGTGGGGACATGGGATAAATATGAAGCCAACCCTTTGACCTTCACCCTAGCTCTTGATTTAGTCAACTGCCTCTAAAACCTTGCTACTCAAAGTGTACTCGGAAGCCTAGAAGCTTCAGCCTCCAGTGGGAGACAGGTGTGCAAAAGCTCAAGCCCTGACACAGATGTGCTGCACCAGATCCTGCATTTTGCAGACCCTCCCCCCAACATTCAAGTATGAGAAACACTGTTTTAAAATACATGCTGGTGCTTGCTTGCCTTGCCAGGGCTGGGAAGAAGCAGGGACAGTGTTCTTGGCAGCCATTCCATGGCCTGTCAATATGTATGCTGCCCGGAAGGGCTTCTTGAAAATATTTTGATTTAGGATAGAAAGTCTATAAATACTAAAATGTTCTTTCTCTCTCTCAAGGGCAGCTTGATTCTTTTCCCTCCATTTCCACCACTCCTCCCAAAGGCAGGTAAACTGTGGCTGGTAAACTGTGACTTGAATGTATCCCCCTAAGTTCACATGTTGGAATTCGGCTGTATAGTAAAGGTATTAAGAAACTCAATCCAGCTATGGGATTAAGAGGCAGAACTATGGAGAGGTGACTCGAGTGGACCTCCATCATTGACTCCTGGTAGGTGTATAAGGAGAGGACACATGGACACAGACAGACGTGCATCCCTGCTCTCTCACCACATGAGGCCCTCTGCCAGGTGAGAAGGCCCTGTCAGATGTAGCCCCTGGACCTTGGTGCCTCCAAACTGTGAGCTCAACATACCTCTGTAATTACAGATCACCAAGACTTAGTTATTTCTGTTACTAGTAACACAGTGGGCCAGAACAGGGTCTGAGGCTGATTGTCCACAGTGGGCTCTTTCTCCTTAGTCCACCATGAGGAGGCCTGCAGAGCCATTTGTCTAAATGTAGGGTTCGGTTCCCATGGCCCAGGACTCCTAATGGCTGCCCTCCTCAGCTCTTGGGACCCTTGAAGGATGGATCTCACAGAAACCCACAGAGTTTTTCTTAGGAGCTGAACTGATCCCAGGGAGTGATGCTTGGATATAATAAGAAAGGCTCTTAGAATGCCTGCTTAAAACACTGGGGTTGGACCAGCCTTGTAGTCTAATGTTTAAGGAAGCTGGATCCCATATAGCCAACTGTGGTTCAAATCCTGGCCCTGGCTTTGAAAAATATGCCAGGTATATGTGCATGTACGCCCAAAACCCACAGGATGGATAAATGGAGAAGGAATTAAAACATGGCCATGCTCCATTGGTACTTTCTCTTTTCTTCTCTTCTCTTCTCTCTCTCTCTTCTCTTCTCTTCTCTTCTCTTCTCTTCTCATCTCTCTGGCAAGCACACACAACCTCTGGCAATTAAAAAAATAATAAAGGGAACCAGCAGTTAGCGTAATGGCTATGTCGCTGGACTCCCACGTAGTCGACTGCAGTTCGCGTCCTGGACCCGGTGGCTTAGAACTCACGCCGGGCGCGTGTGCATGCCTGCCCAAGATCCCGAGAGGAGAATGGAGGAGAAGGGATTGCGACGTGACCATCCCCCCTGGGGGGTGATTTCTCACTTTCTGTCTCTTTGTCTCTCTCTGTCTGTCTGGCGAGCGCATGCGCCCTATAGCGAAAACCTCTCCAAAATAATAATAATAATAATAATAATAATAATAATAATAATAAAAACACAGAGGTAGCTGATTGAAATTGTTACACCCTGGAGGGCAGAAATTCATTTTAGACGGTTCAGAATAAAGGACTTCTTTGTGTTCATAACCTGCGTGTTTGGGGTTCATTCCTCCTTCATGCTACTAGAGGTTTGGGTTTTTTGCCAGAAGCCTAAGCCAGCTGTATGTCTGGTGGGAGAGAGCAGGGCAGCAACTGCCCTACTTCCTGCATCACCAGCCAGGCTTCGTGTCTGAGCACGGAGCTATTGACTCAGCTGATCAATTTCCAGGTTGCAGGCAGCCAGGCCCATGAAAAATGACTTCTGCTGCCCATTGCCCACCTCTTAGACATTGCCCTTGGCTAATGCAAATGGAACAATTTTCCATTTAGGAATTGCTTCTAAGCTTCTCTTGTCCTTCTGCTTCCTAAATGCAGCTATTCCCATGTGAGCCCTCTGCTTCTCACTCTTCTCTTTCTGTCAGAGTGCATGTACTCCCTTAGCCTCAACTACCACTTCCCTGGAAGTGAGTTCTCAAGACTCTCCATTGCCCAAGCTTTAAACCCACATGACTTGCCAGTCATTCTTGCCTGAAGGCCCAATAATCATTTCCCTTAAACTCAAGATGCCTAAAATCCAAACCACCCTGCCCACATCTCCCTCCACTTCAACCCTGTTGTTTTCCATCCTGTAGCTTTTATTCTCATGAATGACACCCAGGCTCAAATCCTCGGTCATCATGGCTTGTACTCAAAGCACTCTCTCCCATCCCTCCCTTCCTTTTCTCATTGTCAACACTTTTTTTTTCAGATCCTATTTATATCAAACCTGTGTATTTCTGAGAGCCCCATTTGGAATGGCCTCCACCCCTCCCCAAGCCTGTCCCCAATACCAGTGAGTCTCAATGCAAGCTACATAATAAAATCACTTAGGTAACATTTATGAAATGCCAACAATTGGACGGATGACTGAAACTAGTTAAACAGAATAGCTAAAAGTGAGACTGGCTCCATGGTGCAATGGTAATGTACTGTTCCAGAGAAGCCAGATCCCACATGGTGACCATGGTTCAAATCCCTGGCCTGGTCAGCCTAAAACACAGTAGGCATGTGCGAGTGCCTGGGATCTGATGGGCTGGAGAATTGGAGGACGGGGATCATGGTGTAACCAGACCCTGTAGAGGATGCTCCTCCCTCTCTCCCTCTCTCTCTTTCCCTCTCATGTACATGAACATACTCTATCATGAAAAAGAAAAAAAAATGGCTGGATGTGGCTCCCACAGATGGTCATTTTAAAGGCTACTTAGGTGACTCTAACACAGCCTGGTGACGACACTGTTGTAGCCACACTAGACTCTGACGTGTGCAACCACCCTCTTTGTTATCCCCCTTTTTGCCTTCTCTCTCCACTGATGAACATGATCCCCACACTTCCTAACCCAGCCTAAGTGTCACCCCCTTTATGGAAACTTTCCAGATCCCTCCGTGGAACTCCTGCAGCACGTACTCCTATATCACTCCTGGCACATGCCTTGCTCTCCCTGTGCTGTCATCTGTGGTCTTGTCATATCCCCTTTCTCTAATTGTCACCTCCTTGAAAGATTAAAACATTTATTGGAGCGTTTGGCTTGGAGCCAGCAGAGCTAAGTATGTACTCTGACACCTCATGAATACAGCTTTGGCTATGAGGTCTTGGATAAGCTATGTTAAAATATCAGTTTCCTCTTCTGCAAAATGGGAATTATGATTCTTGTTTCGTGAAAATACAAATAATAATTAGTAGTGGTCTAACAATTTTTTGCCCTTCGTTTTGCATGACAATAGCTTAAACAAATCAAGTACTTGGTAAGTGGATGCTGAACAAAGAAATGAATATGTTTGGGTGTTTCACATAGACTTTTTTCTTTTCCTGAAAATAATTCCCAATTAGAGAATCAACATACTAAAGTGTGGCACCTAGGGTCATGGACCAGACACCTTCTACAGTGGAGTCGGGCACAGAGACATCTGCTTTTTTAACTGCCCTTGTCACAGGCCCCTTGCTGTGACATTTAAGCCATGTCCTTTTTGTTAGATGTCAAAGCCAAAAGCATAGATGCCACTGTTTCTCTGTCTTCATGAAGGCTGACTTCATATTTGAGCCCACATGCATGCACGCGCGCACGCACACACACACACACACACACCACAGCACACACCCAGCTAATGAATTATCCTGCTGTCACATGGCTGCCGGAAAAATCAAAACATCAGCCTCCCAGCAAACATTCTCAGCGTCAGTCCTTTGGGGACGAGGCTGAGCCTGCAGCTGTGGTCTCCACTGTAGCACATGGCAGAGGGTTCTGGCCATGTAAGTAAACAAGATTCCTACTGTCCATTCGAAGCAGCTTATCCCTTCTGGCTCAACTACTGAATGAGTTAATAGAATGTATTTTGCAAGAGAGACGCATGAGCCTGGAGGAATCCTGGGGCGGAGAGGGCAGAAGCTCAGGTCAAGCAAACACCATGTAGAGAAGAAGGTGGCTGCCCAGCCCTTCCTCCCGGGCTCTGCCCCCACCGGCCCTCATCACCCCCAGCTCCCTCTTCACCCCGCCCCCCTTCCCTTCATCCTGTCCTGGCTTTCTCTGTCCTGCATTCCCCAGCCTTGGATCTCATTTAAGTGCTCGTTTATCTTTCTGGATGAATAATCTCTGAAAGAACTAGATTAGAAGTCTTGTAGCCTGACTCTAAGCACTTTCACTCACAGGAGCACTAAGCAATTAGAAAGCATTATCCTATTCATCCCCCTAAAGCCCCAGGAGGAAGGCAGGCAGCCAGGAACTACTGGTGACCCCCTCAAAACGGAGGAAACTGAAATCTGCTGAGGAATGGGGTGGCCAAGGTCACAGGAGGAAGGGGTGAGGGGTGCAGCGGGCAGAGGCTGTGGCTCAGCCCCATGTTTCCAGGCTGGCACTTCAGCGGGCTGAGGTGCATGAGCATGGCTCAGTCACAGAGACTCCTTTCTCTCCTTCAAGGTTAAGTCTCTCAGCACCCTAAATAAACTGGTAAAGCGAGACCCCAGTACCTCCTGGGGCGCATCTAACCCAGGACGTGGGGAGAGTTGGAAGGGCTTCAGAGATCTGCCATGTGGTCACTCTGTTTAAACAGAGCCCTGGGAGGTTATGACCTGTCTGAGGTCACACAGGTCACTCATGGCCAAGCAGATCTAGACCGAGTCTGCGGGCTGTGTCAGTGCTTCCTCAGGATGCAGACTCGCACCTAGGACAGAGACTACAGTTTCCATTTTCACAATCATTTTAGGGTGCGAGTAAGAGGGTACAAGGGGCCTTCAAATGTTCATGGAAGATGTGTATTGTGAAAATACTGTGGGTAGATTTAAATATATATACAGAGAGAGAGAGAGAGAGAGAGAGAGAGAGAGAGAGAGAGGGTACATGTGCTCACTGGAGAGACAGAGAGATAGAAAGCAAGAAATCACCCCCTAGGAGAGATGGCTACACTACAATTCCTTCTCCTCCACTCTCCTCTTGGGATTTGGGGCATGTACACACATGTGCCCGGTGTGAGTTTTAAGTGTCTGGATCTGGGACTTGAACCATGGTCGGCCACGTGGGAGTCCAGTGATGTAACCATCATGCCACCTGCTGGTCCCCATGGATTTCAAACGTTTATAGACCAAAATAAACTTGTATTTTAATTCTCTTTTTTCATGAACTCTTTGAAGGCCCTTGGTATTCCTGTCTCTCAGTTTCACTGGCAGAGCTTCTTAGTCCCCTCTCGGTGCCTACAGTCTACTCAACTGCAGGTAAGGAGGTCCCAGGAGGAAGCAGGTGGTTCGTCACCAGTGGCCATCCAGGCCTTTCTGTGGCCTCGTTTTCTGCATACTCTCCCTTGTATTTCTCTTTGTTCTCCTCAAATCCTGTGTCCCTCTTTGTCTCTGGCTCCCACCATATGGAAGCCTGCATGAGGGAAAGCCCACAGGGGAGGCTATGGAGGAGACACCAATCCCCCTGCCTTGAGCCCCCCAGGTTCAGAAGAGCTGCAGCTCCACCCAGGCTATAGCCCACCTCCTGCGGCACACAGGGCAGTGGCAGGGAGAGTCAGCTAATCTAAAAAGCCCAGGCTATCGCTGTTTAGCAGAGCTGTCCCCAGGGCCTCCATGAGCCAAGCACTACCATTGAAAAGTATGCATAACAGCAGAGGCTACGGTCCCAAGGCAGCATGGTACAGTGGTTAGGGTCTTGACTTCCAAGTTCAAATCCAAGGTTCACAGCTGCCATTAGCAGGTGTGGAAACAAATGCAGTTACTTCATTTCCCTTCATTTTCCATCAAATGTGAGAATGCAATCGGTTAATACATGGAGAGCTCTTAGACTAATACTGAGATGACAGAAGCACTGAAAAATACATCCATTCCTTTGGTTCTTCCTCCCTAGCCCCAGGATGCTCATGGGAGCAATTCCAGTCTGCCATGAAGTCCAAGTCCAAGCAGCTTTGATTACAAAGGTCACAATTGGGAGCAAACAACTACAGAGGCCCCGCTGTGAGGTACACACATTTCCCCAGCTGATGTTCCCTCCCCACACTCTCCCAGTCTCCTCCTCATTCTTAAAACCAGCACTCCTGAGCCAGCTGATGGCATGATAGTTGAAGCATCTGGATCCCACATGACTGACTGTGGTTCAAATCCCGGACCTGGTGGGGATTAGAAAACATGCCAGATGCATGTGCATGCATTCCCCAAATCCTGAAAGAAGGGAGAAATGGAAGAGAAAGGACTGTAGTGTGACCATTTTCTATGGGGGGGGAGGGGCTATCTCATTTTCTCTTTCTTTCTCTCTCTCTCTCTCTCTCTGTCTCTCTCTGGTGAGGGCATCCACCCTATGGGGGGGAGGGGGAATGACAAATAAAGGGGAAAAATGTTCTAACAAGAATATGATCCTTTCTTGCCCTGTGGTGAACCCCAGTGAAGCCAAAGGTGTTTTCCTCCCTCAGTCTTCTCAGCTCCAGAAGCAGTAGAAACCTGTCTGGCAGGTGACCTCCCTGCTGCCTTTCAGGACTATCCTCCTGACCAAAGATGGAGATTCAGGAAGTTTCTAGTGCTTCCTTACTCACTCACATCCTCACCCACAGTCACAGACCGAATATGCCCCTCCCCAATTTCATAGGCTAAAGCCCTAACCCCTAGTGTGACTGTCTGAAGCTAGGAACTGGCCTAGGCTGGTGGCCCTGTTGGTAGCAAACTGTACTGGAAGCCACATGGTTGACCTTGGGTTTGGATCCCCAGGTTGGCTTGAAAGCACACCAGATACATGTGCAGGTACCCCCTGGTAAACTAAAAGGCTGAGGCAAAGGGACTGTGGCATGACGAAACCCTGTCAAGGGACTCTTAGTCTTTCTCTCTCTTGTGCATCTACACACATGCTCTATTATGAATAAAATAAAATTTTTTAATGTTTTAGAAAAATAGGGGTTTTATGGACATAATTAAGGTTAAATGAGGTTGTAAGTGTAGGTCCCTAATCAGATAGGATCAGTATCCTTATGAGAAGTGGAAGAGACCAGAGCGCACACTCTCTCTCTCCACTGTGTGAGGACACAGTGAGAAGACGGTCGTCTGCCAGCCAGGAACCCAATTGGCTGGAACCTCGATTTTGAGCTTCCAGCCTCCAAAACTGAGAGAAATAAATTCTGATTGTTTAAGCCACTCAGTCTAAGCTAGTTTGCAATGGCAGCCCTAATTGACAAACATATTCACAATTTAACTTCACAGGGACACCTGCTCCAAGTCTGGAACTGTGCTTGGGGCTCAGATATTAGCAGGGAGTTTTCAAATAAATGAAAGAATCAACATGTAAATAGGTTGGGAGCTTCATTCACTATTTTACGTCAGAATGAGGTAAGTGCCCAAATAGAGGTATTTTGTAAAGGAACAGGAAATTAGGGATTTTAGTTTGCCACGAAGCTTTCAGAGGCAGCAGAGCTAAGTGTGGCTGCCTTTTAGAACAAAGGTTTCCCCCAGATGGCAGAAGAAGGACCATGCCTCAGTTGGGAAGAAGCGGAAGAACCATGTCTTGTTTCGTGGTTTTAGAAAGCTATATATTGGGTTGCCGAAAAAGTCGTTGACGCAGTTTTCTATGCAAATAAAAGTGTCATGACTTTTCCGACAACCCAATACCTTTAGTGCTGGTTTAAATTACCTTACCAGCACTTTGAGGGTCTTGTTAGGTCAGACTTATGACCGGCAGTGGAGTCAGATGTGTCAGGGCCGAAAGAACCGGAGTCAGGCTTGGGATTTAGCAAAGCCAATAAAATTTATTCTGTGAAAAGCTTTCGGGTGAGGTCCTGCAGTCTCAGCAGAGGCTGGGGGAGTCACACCCAAAGGATTGCTACTCATTCTCTTATTGGGGCCCTTGTCCAATGAGCGGTTGCCACAACGTTATGGCATCCTGTCTTGGCCAATGGAAGACAATGTTTCTGTTCAACTGGTGGCAGACGCGCCAAATGTGGAGGGCGGGAGAGTCCGTTGGTGGTGGCCCGCCAGATGTAGAAGGTGGGAAGGTTTCCGCCATGTTTCTCTTCCCTTCCCCCAGACCCTATGGATGACTCTTCAAGATCCAATTCAAGTCCCACTTTTTCCAAGAAGACTTCATGAGGCCTTCTGCCACATTGAGCAGGAACTAGCGATTAACCCGTCCAACCCTCTGCTTTGCAGACTGAGGAAGCTAAGGCTTGGTGAAAGTTTGAATTTCGAGTTGTCTTCTTATTTGTAATCGTCTACATTGCTTGACTACATTCCAAACCTTGCTCTGTCCTCCCCCAGGTCTGCACAAGCTGGCTCCTGCTCATCCCTCAGGCGAAGCTCAAAGGTGAAGCTCCTCAGAGAGGTGCTTCCTGACCATCTTCACTAACCAGCACCCGCTACCTCCCAGTTTGCCACATTGGTCTCTATCACAGGACACTATTTCATGATTTTCATAGAAGTTCTCAGTATTTAAATTTTCTGAATTATTTCTTTACATGGTTGTTTATCTCCTTGAATTAGAATGTTAGAATGTCAGCTCTTTGAGAGTAGACCCAGCCATAGCAAGTGCTCAATAAATACTTGGGGGCATGCCGAGTCATGCTGGGCTCCTCAGGGAGAACCAAACACGTATCGGCTTGTCTGCCTCTTCCAGGTTTAAAACCAGACCCACCCACACTCTACCCAGCTGCTCCCAGCTGCCCCTCACCTGAAACAGCTCCTCTGCTGGGCCGTTCCTGACCTTGGGCTTCCCACTTCTTTCTGCTCCTGAACTACCCAGCTCCTGATGTCTGATTCACCTTCCCCTCTGGGTCTCTTACTCATGACAGGCTCCCTTTCACTTAAGCACAACCCTAAGTCTCTCTTTTCTGTTGAGGAGCAAACGTCATCTTTTCTTTCTTCTTAGCTTCCCACCTTCCTTACACACCCAAACACAACTGGAGAGAAGAACACTTCCCAGAGGGTGATTCCCCCTCTCCCACTCCTCTCTCAACAACACCAGCCTCAGGAGCCCCACTCTACCTCCCATGCAGCCCCCTCCTTCCATGAAAAGTGCTGCCCCCTCCCTTGCAGTCACAGGGCAGCAGTGACCTGGCCTCAGGATTTATCTGGAAGCCAATCATGAGCTGCCCAGCTGCTGCTCCCTGTGACTGGCTCCCAGATGTGGAGGCACTCCCTCAGTTTCCCTGCCCCAGAATCGCAGAGCCATCCTCATTCCCACCAGGTGTTTTCAGCCAGCTGGCTTTCCATCCTCTGACAGTCTGGGTGGTTTCCTACTGGGACCACTCCTGCTGAGCCAGTCCTGGCCCTGCAGAGCTTCATGTTCATGATGCTCCTGTTTCCTGGTCATTCCCCTCCTCCTCCTTCCTCTTCCCTGGTTTGAATTGTGAATAATTCATGTGTTTCCATGATCCTGCCACGGTTTTTCTCCCTCATGAATCAAATCCCCGAGACACAGTTTATTTTCTTACCATCTTCTCATCTGAGTTGCTGACAGGGACAGGGTTTATTCCTGTAGGTCGGGAACAGAGGCCGATACTTATGCCTGTGTAGGAGACTAGCTGTTTTTCCCACTGTGTTCTTCCAAAGTGCTTCATTCCTCTATTTTATTTTAATAGGTGTGTATTTATATAAAATTACATGATTGGATGGGTAGATAAATCAATGAACAATTAGATACATAGATTAATAAGTGCACAAATAAATGGATACACTGACAGACATAATTAGTTCCCCATGCAGCTTTCTTAATCCCCTTTCTTCAAGTTTTGGGGAGGAAAGTGGCAGGTACTTCTAAACATGTTCCTTATATTCAATGGATTTCCTAACTCCCAATTTTCAGCCCCTTCCCTTCCTGGACAGGAGTCTTCATAAGGACTCTTGACATAGTCTAGCCCTTATGTAGAGTCCACCTGGGTGTCTTCATTCGCTTGGGCTCCAAATACCTAGTGAGGATTTGCTGTGCACCAGGGATGGGCAGGACCCTGGGTTATGAAGGTGAGCAAAGAGGTGCCATACCTACTTGTTTGGAGCCTACAGCCTAACGGGAAACATGGGTATTAATTAAATAATCTTATGTATATACTATTAGTGTGTGTGTGTGTGTGTGTGTGTGTGTAATGATAAGTTTGTATATAAATTAATATGTTTATATGAAATCTGATATTTTAACATTTTTATCAAATTTGATAAAAATTATATCAGATATATAAACTATATATATGCATGCATGTGTGTGTGTGTGTATTACACATATATGTGTAATTTCTGAGCTGCTAAGTTCTAAACCCCCAAAAGTGAGAAAATTATTACCATGAAATCAGGAAGGTATTATCTCCAGTGGAGGGTGGGTCTTGTGAACAAGATGTCCTTGGAGTAATATTCTATTGTTTAACCTGGGAACTCGGTTTATTATTACTGATTAACTTTGATGTTTACACTTTAAGTACACTTCTTTTTTCTTTTTTAGAGGTTTTTGCCTTAGGGCATGTGCACTCACCAGGGAGAGAGAGAGAGAGAGACAGAGAGAGTGAGAGAGAAAATGAGAAATCCCCCCCACCCCAGGGCATGGCCATATCTCAATCTCCTCTCCTCCTTTCTCCTCCCAGGAACTTGGGCATGCACACACACCCACCCAGGTCTGGGTCTGGGACTCGAACCATGGTCAGCCATGTGGGAGTCCATCAACGTAATCATCTACCGGCCCCTGGGTGGGTACACTTTTACGTATGTGTTACATTTCACAACTTAAAATTTTCAAATGAGAAAGAGAAACTTAGACAGTCCTATAAGAGCTCCTGGTGGTTTGGGGGTCAGGAGAAGGGAGGCCAGAAATGGCTTCCTAGAGAAAAGAACAGTGGGCTGAGGTTTGCAGATGAAGAGGAATTAGGCAGAGGAAGGAAAATGTGGAGAGGCAGCTTGGGGAGGTGAGGAAGAAGGCAAAAGGGGAAAGCATAGGATAGAGCAGAGCTTGGGAATTTGGGGGAAACTCTTAAAGGAGCCCAGTGTAGCTGGAACCCAGAGAGTGAGGGGGAGCAAAGAGAGAGTCAGATTAGATCATGCAGAATCTCGTGAAGAACTTTTGTTTCTGTCTTAAGATCGATGGGAAGTGCTTACAGGTCTTAAGCAGGAGAGTGATGTGGTCAGATATACATATTGATGAGATCTCTGATGGAAGTGTAGAGAATAGATTAGAAGAAGGCACCGCTATCTACTCTAAGAGGACACAGTGAGAAGACGATGTCTATGAAACAGAGTGAGCCCTCACCACCCACTGATTCTTCTGGCTCCTAGATCCTGGACTTTGCAGTCTCTAGAATGAGAATAACTAATATGTACCTTCCAGCCTTGTGTACAAGTGATTTTTTTTTTTTTTTTTTGGAGAGGGTTTCGCTATAGGGCGCGTGCGCTCGCCAGACAGACAGAGAGAGACACAGAGACAGAAAGCGAGAAATCACCTCCCAGGGAGGATGGTCACGCCGCAATCCCTTCTCCTCCATTCTCCTCTCGGGATCTTGGGCACGCACGCACACACGCCCAGCGTGAGTTTTAAGCCACCGGGTCCGGGACGCGAACCGCGGTCGACTACGTGGGAGTCCAGTGACATAGCCATTACACTAACTGCTGGTTCCCAAGTGATTTTTTTTTTTTAATAGGACCATCAAAGACTTCCTTTTCCCCCATCTCAAGCAGTTTGATGGTTACCACTGTGAAACCACAGAACATTCCAAATGACAATGCCAGGTTCTCAATGAATATGATTTCTACCACCTTCAAGTCTACACCCAAAACAAGTGTCTCACAACACATATCCTAGATATCGACATTCACAATGTCCACAGCATACACAATTTCTGTGAGATCTGCTTTGTCATCAACAACAATCACAGTGACTATTCATTCTGAAGAAAACAGAGAATCAAAATTTAAAGAAAAAAAAAATGGAAGAAAGAGAATGCAAGAGAGGATGTGGCATGAAGATAGTGATATACTTATTTTAATAGGTGAGGAGGAAGATGACGATAGTTGGAATAATGTGCTAGCTGGCAGGGTAGAGACAGAGAGAAATGGACAGATGTGAGAGATACTGAGGAGGTAAAGCTGATGGGATCTGACAATGGATTTGCTACTCATCTCCCTTAAAAATGTGTGTTTCGTGGGCTCAGAGGCCTTCATCGCTGATGAATATTTAGATCCTAGGACAGTTCCTGGGACATTCATGCCTTTAACTTGAGGTTGTTTCAGTGCTTTTGTTTCTGCACTCAGAATGTGTCATAGAAAGGGAGTGGAGTGATGGGAGAAAGCTTCTGAAATGCCACGTACATAAAAAATGCAAAGAGGACAAAGCGTTTAGAGTATTTAGGAGCTGCCCTGAGGATTCCAGTATTTCTTTCATAGAATGGGTGAGTAAATGAAGCAGAAAATGGATTGTTTAAGGGATAGTAAATATAGTAAAAGAAAGACATAAAGTTATTAGGGCTACTGGATATGCTAAAACCCTGATCCTCAAGACAATTTCAAAAATTGCCAGGGCCAGCAGGTGGCGTGGTGGTAAAGGTGCTGGACTCCCATATGGCTGACCGTGGTTCAAGTCCTGGATCTAGTGGCTTGCTTTCTCACTTTCCCTCTCCTTCTGTCTCTCTCTAGTAAACACACATGCTATGTTGGAAAATGTAAACATTATAATAATAAATAATTTTTTTAAATAAATGGGAACCAGCAGTTAGCGTAATGGCTATGTCACTGGATTTCCATGTAGTTGACCGCGGTTTGCGTCCTGGACCCGGTGGCTTAAAACTCACACCAGGCGCAAGAGGAGAATGGAGGAGAAGGGATTGCGGCGTGACCATCCTCCCTGGGGGGTGATTTCTCGCTTTCTGTCTCTATGTCTCTCTCTGTCTGTCTGGCGAGCGCACGCGCCCTATAGCGAAAACCTCTCCAAAAAAAAAAAAAAAAAAAAAAAAATTGCCCAAACAAGGAATAAAAAGCCAACTAACCTTTACTCAAGCAGGTGATACAGACATCTGCTTGCTATATACTGCAATGTTGTACAAGGAAGGTCTTCAAAAGTTCATGGAAAACCCATGTTATTCAAAAAAGGATATATGAAGTTTTTATACATTTGCAGATAAAACTAGTGCTTTATTCCACTTTTCCATGAACTTTTTGAAGGAGGCAAAGTGATAAAGTATAACAATACAATTGGTAGCATCTTTGGAGAGGTAGGATGGACTCCAGGTTGCTGGTGATTAATATTGTTTTAGTTTAAAAAAATGTGATGAGAAAGGTGCTCTGTAGTTTGGACCTGAAACTCAACATGAATGCCAAATTGCACCCTAAATATTTCTCCCCCACCTCCAGGTAGTCAAATAAAAGTCAGAGGAATAGTTCAGAGATTTTTCAGAAGGAAAAATATTCTATCCTCTGTCTATGGTCAAAGAAAATACATGTACAAAGTAGAGTATGCTCTGTGGTTGAGTAAATACCCCTTCTGATGGTACAGAATCAGCAAATGCTAGGCAAGATATGCACATGAGAAGCAGATTTTTAAAGCCCCAAAGTGAGGCCCAGTAGACTACAAAGAGAAAAGTGGGGAATCAGCAGATGGTGTAATGGTTACGCCACTGGACTCCCATGTAATCAACCACAGCTTGAGTCTCAAACCCAATGTCTTAAAACTCACAAGGGGCACGTGTGCATGCATGCCCAAAATCCCGAGAGGAGAATGGAGGAGAAGGGATTGCAGTGTGGTCATCCCCAAAGGGTGATTTCTCACTTCCTGTCATCTGTCTCTCTAGCGAGCCCACATACCCTATGGAAAAAAAAATTTCTCTTAAAAAAAAAAAAAAAAAAAAAAAGAATTAAAAAAAAAGAAAAGCATAAAAAATATAATCACAAATTATCACAAAGTTTGGGTATTTTAAAAATATTGTTGTTTTTCCCAAATTGCTTATAGGATAGCATGGTATGAAATCTTTTTAAAGCAATGGCTGTTTTTCAGAGAAGTAAATCTGATATACAAATAACCCTTGATTACAGGCAAATCAACAGAGAGGTGGAAGCAGACAGGGCTCAGCTAATCAGGTTGAATGAGCCCCAGTGTGGCATGCGAAGGATGGCAGCCCAGTGAAAACAAGGGCATGCAGAGGCCGCCAGTCCGTGCTAGACTGAAACAAAAATCCTCTCTTACAGGATGACTCCTTGACGGGACCAGAGAAAGGGACCTGGCTACCACACAGGGCTTGCTTAGGGAGTCACCAGGGAACTCCAATCATCTCCTTAACAGTCCATGTGAGATTTCCCCCCCAAAAAAAATAGTGAGTCTTTTTCCAGGAAGTTACATATTAGCCAGATGTTTTGCATCCATGGGATCTTTGCTTAAATCTCAAATCTCTGCATAATAGTTTTTCAAGGACAGCAATTTCCACAATTAGTGTGTAGGGTCAACCAGATAGACCTTGCTTAAAATCATAGCCAAAGATGAACCAAATCACAGACCTACGTCTTTACCAAGGAAAAAATATTTGCCCAATCATACTTAGCGGTCAAGGACAAAAAGTAGAAGTGACCATGAGATCTGGCAACATGAAGGTTACGGGAGTCCTTGGCAAGAGCAGTCTCTTAGGAACAGTGAGGATAGACCCCTAATGGGAAAAAAGAGAATGGAAGTGATCATTGAAAACAGTGATGTTTCTGGTAACTTTTGCCTTAGATGGTAGCTGAGAAATAGGATGGAGACTGGAAGAAAAGAAGAGTCAAGAGAGGCTTTCACTTTTTGCAAAGTAGGAGCCATCAGAGCACTTTTATATGCTTATAGGAATATGAAGAGGGGGAGACTGAAGATTCAAGAGAGAAGTGGTGATCATTGCAGAAACAGAGTCCTTAAGAGGAACAAGATGTGGAGGCCCAGGACACATTGGAGGAGCAGGGCCGGGACACCATGAATACCGACAGAAGACCAAGGGGATGGGCCGAGGGCAGCAGGAAGTAGTTAGGGGCAGGAAGAGGAAGAGGTGCCTGCCTGTCACATACAAAGAGAGATTGTCAGTTAAGAGGTAATTAAACAGGGAGAGCAGGCAGCCTTTGGAGAAAAGAGGTAGAAAATTGTAGAGTGGAAATGTAACTTATTAGAGAAGCATAGTGAGATGGCCAGACTATTTCTAGCACTCATTTGGGAATTATGACCATTGTGGTAAAATGGCAAGAGCACACCTCTCTATTACTCTCCAGCAATGTATAGTTATTTAGATAGAAGCATGGATAGGCCAATAGCTGAGTTTAACTAAACTGGGTTCTTGCCAGGTGAACATAGGAAAAAAGTCCAGAGAGGTTTTTGCAAGGGGTTAATGATAGTGATGGATGATGGAGTCCAAGTTTGGTAAGTGAGACAGGAATGAGGGGACAGGGGGTCTAAAAGAGGCCTGGGCAGTAGCTGCAGCTGTGTAATTGCCAGAGTTGGAATATGAGAGTAAAAAGGGAAAATGAGAAGCGAGGGTCAGGAGGCTCATAGTCAGTACTTTAGAGAAGGTACAGTTAATAGTATGTCAAGGTCAGGGCTAAGGTCATGGGAGGGATCTGGCTCTCTGATACTGGCATTAAAGTCTGAGAGACCCACCTTCTGTTTTCATGACCTTGTGTATCATCTGTCCTCACAGGTGACCAGAGAAGCAACTTCTTACCAGTCATGATTTAAGGGACTCTGCAGAACCTGCTGCCCGAAATAACCCTACCAAACCTGTAACTAGTTTCTGACATTCTGCCATTAAAGCTTCTTTCGTTTCTTTCCTTTTGCTTTCCATAAGTGCTACTACCTAACCCATTAATTCGTTATCAATCATTTATACATAGGTGTGATTTAGTGGCTCAGGGCCCTTCAAGAAAGATAGCAGCTGGCTGCAATCAGATTTTAATAGGCTATAGGGCATGGATTTGAAGAAGGACCTGAATACCAGATCCTGTCCAAGGGAAAAGGGGGTAGGAGATCAACATTTGCTGAACACCTACTATGTGAGAGGCTCTGCCCAAGAGCTTTGCAGAAGTGGCATCATTTGAGATGCCATTATTTCTCCCTAATTATGGAGCATGAGGGCTCAGAGAGAAAAGTCTGTTACTTGTCCAAGCTCCACAGCTAATGAGAGAGTCAGAGTCTGAATCAGCGCTGCTGAGCCTGGGAGAGGCATTGGGATGGAGGGAAAGGCATTCAAAAGGAGAAATTCAAGGCCTGAGGCCCATCTTGGCAGATGCTACAATCCTCATTCTCTAGCTTCCTCCTGAGGTCTTCATAGTGTGAGTGTGAGTGTGTGTGTGTGTGTGTGAGAGAGAGAGAGAGTATAGAAGAGAGAAAAAGACTCTTTTTACTCTGCTTCGGAGGTTGTTCCTTGATGAGTTTTTTCCCCTCCCTTCCTTTTTTTTTTAAATAAATGATCATTTAAATTTTTATGAGGTGCTCAGCCGCAGTATAAATACCCCATTTGAATTGCTGACACACTAATCAATAGGGAAGTATTTTGCCAGGGTAAAGCCCCTGGCACGGGAGCATCCCAGTCTCATCCTCTTTCCAGAAGAGAAGGAATTGAATAAACAGAAGGGACACTTTTCTTAAATAAGCTACAGTTCAAGGAAACAGAATGAGCATTCAAGGTTTCTGGTCACAGGGCTTTTCTCTCTTTCCTTCTCTCTTTCTCTATCCCTCATTTTCACCTAATAATCTTGCCTTTAACTTCTCTATTACCATACAGAGTGGTGTCATTTATACAGAAGAAACTAAAGGAATCACCATGGCTGCCTGAGACCTGGCTTCATGTTGCTAAAATGAGAACAGAACAGCATCTCTGAGCACTGAGATGTCCAGAGACTCTGCCCGTCCCATCTGCCCTGCCACGTTCCCACCATCACTCTCCGGCTTGGCCATCTTGCAGTAAAAAAATGTGGTTAATATAGGGAACATCTCAACAGTGAATAAAATTTAGTTAAGCCTTGATTACAGTTCTATGATGAAAAAGGCAACAAGCTTGCCTCATACAACAGTTTAAGATTTCATACCTGAAGTATTCTCTCTGTGAGTATTCTGAGAGGAGGCCAAATTCTTTTTTTTTTTTTTTTTTTTTTTTTGGAGAGTTTTTTGCTGTAGGGCACGTGCGCTCACCAGAAAGAGAGAGAGAGAGAGAGAGACAGAAAGCAAGAAATCACCCCCCAGGGGGGATGGCCATGCCACAATCCCTTCTCCAGTCTCCTCTCAGGATCTTGGGCATGCACGCACACGTGTCTGGTGTGAGTTTTAAGTCACCGGGTCCGGGACACAAACCACGGTCGACTACATGGGAGTCCAGCGACATAGTCATTATGCTAACTGCTGGTCCCGAGGAGGCCAAATTCTAACCTCCTTCTTTGGCATCATCTTCCACCATTCTCTCCACCACTCCCATCATAACCCAATGCTCCTTCCTTCTGCTACATGACATTTCTAAGTTACCTTCTGACATGAGTCTGTTGACTTTTGTGGTATAATGGCCAGCCCAATCACAGCACAACAAAGAGTATGTAGATGATTACACTGGAAGGTGCATAGCATGGGGTAGTCATCTCAGTTCTGTCCCTTATTACCTATGCTAACTTGATCAAGTCACTGAAACTCAATAGCAATTCTCCCATCTATGAAACAGGAGCAATGAGTAACAGTCGTTTCACTTACTTTCACAACCAGCTTTGCAGATCAAATGTGATATAGGTCAGAGGACTATGAAAGGTGTGAAGCACAACAAACGTGCAAGAAATTATTATTTCTACTGGGGGAGGACAATCAACATTTTCTTTCTTTTTTTAAGACAAAATTTTGCTTTAGGGTGTGTGTACTCACTGGATACACAGAGAGAGAAAGTAAGAAATCACCCCCCAGAGGGGATGGCCACTCTGGAATCCCTTCTCCTCCATTTTCCTCTCGGGGTTTTGGGCATGCGCGCACATGTGCTTGGAGCGAGTTTCAAGCCACCGCGTCTGGGACTTGACTGTGGTTGCCCATGTGGGAGTCCAGCCCTGAACCACTACACCACCTGCTGGCCCTGAGAATCAATATATGTAGAGTGCCTACTAAGTGCCTGAAGTTACATATATGTTGTCTTATTCAATTTTCACGAAATCCTTAAAAGGTATTATTATCTGCATATTAAAGACTAGGAAATGGGGGCACAGACAGGTCAGCTGACTTCACTAAGTGGTCCCAGCTGAGCAGGGCTGCGATCCAAGCCCAAGTTCACTATCTCCAGAGTTCATGTGGTTTCTCCCTCACTCGTCTCCTGCCCATGGGTAGTTGTCTCAAGCCTGGTATCATTTCTCAGCCCTAAATCACCTCAGCCAGATCTGTAAAATGCCTCCAACCAGGTGCCGTGTTCTGCATCTCCCCCACCCAGCACCTGATGCAAGGTCTAAACCCCAGCCTAAACACAAGCCTGCCCTGGGCTCTCAGGCCTGCCCAGCTCCCAGTGCATTGACTCTGGGATGAGTCTGCATCTTGGCTCAGTTTATGTCTGTCACGTGTGGTGGCTGTAAAGCACCGCAAGCCCACCGTCTTCTGTGACTGACACTGCTGACTGAAAAGCGGGGACATGCCTGGGCTGCCATCGCTGCCCTGTGTCCCCAGCCGACACTACCTGCACCCCGTTCATCCTCCAGTGGCCTGGCTGCCCTCGCTGCTCAGTGTATGACCTCACAGCTGAACACAAAACCTCAACAGGAGCAAACCCGGCCTTGCCGTTTGCCTTTCATACTCCAATCCTGCTGGGCCAATCAATTGAGAATCCATTACAGGAACTTCATTGTGCGTGATAGCAGATTCAAGTTAAGAGAGAAATTGTGGGACCAGGCCAAAGGGGTGCATGCAGAGGCAGCTCTGCACGGCCTCCCATTGCAAAGAGGGGCACTGCTAGGAGCTACGAGGAGGCCCTGGTGGGCCCCAGGAAGATGCTGCAGGGGAAGCCAGGGCAGGCCTCTCCAGGGGCTTTATTCCGTCTCCCTTCCGGCCTACAAGTGAATGGGTAGTTACGGTCATGGCCCAGATAATCCCCAAAGTGGAGAAGCCACACAGTGAATGTGGTTTTTGTGTATAGAGGAGAATTGACACTAGCTTATGAGATTGGATGAAGGAAAACGCATTTACAAAAACTCACGTGCTTTTGGCCTGGATTCTTTTCTAGAAGGAGTTAGATGGGTCTTTGCTGAGAAAAACAGAACAACTCCCCAAAGGACGGGGAGCAGAAGTGATAGCACTGAGCCTCAGGGAGAAGCAGTGGCTGCACTGGTCGTCTTTCCAGCCCGCCTTGTGATTCAGACCAAGCAGGAAAAGACTAAGATTTTCTGACTTCCCGTATGGCTCTCTGGCTGCACAGAACCTGGGAGGTTTCTGAGTGACACTCAGGGTCAGCGCAGTCATTAAGTGCACAGAGAACCCTGGTTCAAATTCTGGTTCTGCCATTTGTTGCATGTCCTCGTGCTAATTTTGTAAACTCTCTGTGTTTCTGTTTTTCCACCAATAAAATGGGACTAAGAATAGCCCTTCACTCAAAAAGAGATTGTACAGATTCTGGGAGTTTCTGTGTGTGAAGTACTCAGGTTATTGTCTGATGATAGTTTGTATCATGTCAGTGTGTGCAACTAAAAAATAGACATGGAGCTATGTTTTGATCCAACTGGTGACCGTGAATCCAGGAGATACTAAATATCCTCCAGGAAAACCTGGGGTGACCACTCCCCCTAGCTCCATCTTCCTCGTTGCTGGCAGGCCTTGATCAGGCGCTTGCTGAGCCTGGCTCTGACGTGAGATGCAGAACTTCAGAAATAGAAAAAGCCATTTCCCTTTCTAGCAGCCTTTTGCCACTGGCAAATAATCCCTTTAGCAACATTTGACCCAAGAATGAAAAAGAAAAGGGCAAAACATTTCAAGGAGCAAGAGCCTAGTCTCCTTCCCAGGTTTTCCAGTGGCAGAGCTAGGAGATGTCAGGTGGGACCCAGAGGCCACTCTGTCAAAGGAGGTCGCCAGAGAAATTGTGGGAGCAGGAGAAAGGGGTGCACACAGGGTCAGCTCTGCACTGCCTCCAGTTGCAAAGAAGGGCACTACTGGGAGCCACGAGGAGACCCCTGTGAGCCCCAGGAAGATGCTGCAGGGGAAGCCAGGGCAGGCCTCTCCAGAGGCTTTATACTGTCTCCCTTCCAGTCTCCGAGGATGGCTGCCTGAGCCTTTTATTCTCACAAAATTAAGCTGATAAAATACAAATGAAAAGAGGGGTGGGGGTGGGGAGGAGGGCATGGCACACTCCTACTTTGCATTTTAATAACTCAGGCATGGTGCCTCAGACCATTTTTAATAACAGATCGACTGATAGTGGTCTCTTCCCCACCCCATCGGCACACATCGGAGTCCATATCACCAGCACCCTTTCTTCTCCTCCAGAATATTCCACCCCACCCCTCCCTGGACGGAGGGTGACCTAGGATGAAACCCATGCCTTCAGCATGACTTGCTGACTCTTCAGGATCAAGTCTGGAAGGGCATCCCTAATTAGTAAAGATACACTCCCCAAGGGACTGGGCCCCAGGTGGGCTGAACCGCTGGAGCCAGCTGGAAAGACACAGAGGGCCCCCATCCTTCATGAGGGCAGGTCCATGTGAGATAAAAACTAGCTCATTGTGCCAGCCAACCTTCCCGTGAGCTGTTACCCCAGGGCTCCAGCCCAGAGGTCTTTGAAGCACAGAGGAAAGCAGGTGACAATGTGAGAAGAGGACAGGGGTCAAGGCCACTGCATGCTGGAGAATGCACTTGCTCCGGAGCCAGTCTCAGGTCCCACTTGGCCTCCCCAGCCCCTATGGAACATATATGTCAAAGCAGCCAGGTGTCCTCTGACCTCCACCCTCAGCACACACCCGCTTCTTCCACAGACATTACCACCGAGTGAAAACGATTGATTGAAGAACCTCTACTTGTTAACTAAGGGCTTTATGAGGCTTCAGGTAGAAAATGACATTTCATTTAACCTACCCTGAAATTTTGAGAGATAAGAAACTACTTAAGGAAACTGAGGCTCAGAGAAGTCAGGTGACTTCCCCAAGGTCACACGGCTAGTCAGTGGCAGAGCGAAGATCGAAACTCTTGCTTGGCTGAGTTTTGCTGCGCGTTTCTGCCTGCCCTGCACGGGTGATAGGGGGTGCGGGGCGAGAGGAGACGCGCGGGGTGTGCGATCGGCGGGCGAGCTTTGCAGTCGCAGCCCATCTGGAGCTATGAGGAGCTGAGACCTGGCAGCTCCCGAGGCAGATGAAAAGCCAACCCTCCTCAAATTGTTTTATTTAAAGCCAGACTCCTGACTGTTTGAAGCTGCTTGATTTTGGCAGTGCTTTCCTCTTTTTCTCTTTTTTCTCACTGCTTTTAAACTGCCCTTGGCGATAAGGGGAGTGCGTTGAAGCCAGGTCTCTCACGTGCAGGGTCTGGAGGACTTCCCCTTGACCGGCTGGGGTGAGTGTGTGGGTGAGGGTTAGGGTGCAGGCCTGGGCGTGAGCTCAAGGACGGCTCGCTGGAGAAAGGCAGGAAGCCCTGGGTGGATCTGCACCTGATGTATAGATACAGATGAAGTCTTTTGCTTTTATAGTGAGTTTCACCAGCATTAAACTTCATTTATATCTCTATAAATATATATGGCTTTGCGCGGGAGCCTTTATGGCTGAGTTTATAAGTTCCATCTCTATGTGACACAACCCCAGGTCACTGCGAGGAGAAAGCCCCTTTATGGAGGCTCTGGCCTCTGCCCTTTCCAAAATAGCTAACTGGAGGGCTCTCCTCTGGCACCCAGGCCCTGTCTCACTGTGCACCTCGCTGCCCTGGCCTCCCTACCCAGGCAGACATGGGCTCTCCACTCTCTGGCTACCCTCCCCTCTGTCCTGAGCACCTGTCCCCCCAGCTCACAGCTGCCTGGATGTCTGGAGGGGCTGTCAGCTGATTTCCTCTCCACACCTTTCCCTTGGCCCTGGGCAGCATTGCCAAACCTGGTATTGACACACTTCTAAGGGACATTAGGAGGCACCTAGGATGAGCTGGCCAAACCTGGCTTATTAAGGTCTATGTTTTACAGAAATCCATTCAGATAAGCAGACTGTCCACACACATGCCAGCGCTCAGTGGCTACGGGTTTACAAGACTACCTAAGGCGGCGGCAGCCTCTCTCCCGATGTACTTGCGGAGATAAATTCAAGGTAATCTATATAAACCCAAGCCTTTGAAATTGCACACCATCAAAAACTCAAACAATTACTCTAGCCCAGCCAGGAGCTGGCTGTTAGATGTTCTTCTTATGGAAAACATAATTATAAAGGAAAGGGAAATGTTTCATAAATAAAACTCAGAATGGCAGAAGACTCTGGAGGGAGGGAAAGCAGGAGAAAAGGAATCCAAAGGTTTGTAATCCTCAACTAAGTGTGGGATGGGCCTCAAAACCCCAGCGTCTCCTTAAGGCTCAAATTAATTTCGGTCCGGTACAATTTCTAAGTAATTAACTGGCAAGAAGCATCTTTCAGATATTTTTAAATATCAGCCTGGCAGGCTCTTGGTGCTAAAAGAGTAGAAGAAAAAAATAACCAACACATGCTCCTGAAATGAAGGTGATGTAAAACAAGGGCCAGCCCAGCCCATTAGCACTTGAGGAGAATATAAAATCCAGGTCAGCCCAGTAATTGTTAGCTTGTTAAAATGCCAAGTACCCCGGGCTGCTGCACCCAGTCCCTAGGACATATTGAATAGCAAGAGGCACCGTCGTTTGCAGAAGATATGTTTCACACCAGGCACTCTCCTAGGTGCTGTGTATCCAGTAGTTCTCGTAAGAATTCCTTTAAGAAGACACAATGTTCCCTACAGGATTTAGGGAGTTGGAGAGCTTGGGAAGCTTCTGATAAGGAACTTCAGATTAAGACAGGCTAAGTAATTGCTCAAGATCACTACATGCTGAAGTAAGAATTCAACACTCTCCTGGTTATAGCCCCTCGGGTCTTGCATCTGCCTGTCCTTGAGCCGCAGGTTCTGGGTGCATACAGCCCAGAATGGGAGAACGTAAGGCTTAGGCACTAGTAGTGGAGAGCAGTGAAACAGCTTGGCCTACGTTTCAAACAGATTTGGTTTCAATCAGCCCTGCTGCCTACTAGCTGTGTGGCCTCCAGCAAGCTAGTTAGCCTCTCTGAATCTCTCAGGAGTTGCATTTTTCTTTTCTAAGTTCTCTCCATGGCTTTCATAAGGAAAAGGGACGGTTTTAATCTGAGCTCATGCTTGATCAGAATCTCTCGCTCTCATTTGACTGAGGAAGGTTTTCCCTGCCAAGCTTCTTTCTGGGTTGTAATGATGAAATAAGAATAAGTAAGCACGCCACCTAACACAGTGGCCCTCACACAGCTGCCACCAATAACTGTGAGTTACTTTTAGCCATCACTGTGAGAATCAAGATTCTATGGTGCAGAGCCTGGTTCAGTACCTGGAGAATTGTGAACACTCTATATGTCACAGAAGTTACTATTATTATTCAAAAGGAAAACAAGTGTGGGAGTTCTTAAACTTAGGATGAACAGAATCAACAGCAAATCGGAAAGTTCTTATAGGACTTTCGTGTGTTCAAAGCCCTGTGCTGGGCTTCCTGAGCTCTTGTAGAAGAGGTGATCTAGATGGAGGAAAAGAGGTTTTACATATAGAGATGAGTGGTAATCAAAGATGTAAAATTCCTTTAAAGATGCTGAAGATGAATCACAAGGGAACTGCCATTAATTGCCAAATAAATGACAAAGGCAATGTAAGAAAATAGTGAAGACACAGGCTTTGAATCTGAGTTTGAGCCCCTGGTCTGCCACTCCTTAGCTGTAAAAAGTTAAGCAAGGCTTTTGCATCATCATGCTTCAGTTTCCTCATCTGTAAAACAGGGATTACAGTATATACCTTAATGTTTTAACCACTAAATGACATAAAGTATTTCAGTGTTGACTAACAGCAGTAAAAAGCAAGCATTTGCTAAGGGAATTCTCGATGCCAAGCCCTTGGAAAAGCTGAGCATAAGCCCTCGTAAATGCCAGTACTAGCAGTAAACAATAGAATGGTACAGGTTGGTAGGGCCTAAGAATGTACATTTTTAGGTGGACTAGCCTCAAAGACCCAATTCCAGCCCAGAAACATTGCCAGTCTGTTGCCAGACATTGGCCATCCTGGGTTGATACTGTCCTGGGATCAATGTTCCAGGCTGTTCCCCCTTGGTCACCATGTATAGTATGATGAAAACACATCCAGATGAAAGGAACCACAAATTCCTCTGGGGTTCTGGTAATAACCTTTTATTGAGTCATCTATAGCCAGAGCATGAGATATTATTATAAAGCCAAGGCAGTGAGCCTGGCAGTGCCCTGCTGTAAGGACAGGGGTCCCTAGGAGATCAGGGCTAGAATCCTTCAAGAAACTGTAATGAGTCCGTTGGCTCATTTGTCTCTGACCCCAGTGCTCTTTCCTTCATTATGGAACCTCACCTTGTCATGCACAACACAGAGACGTGGCCCTGAGGGGGTGGGGGCCACAACTCTCATTGCCCGCTGGTTCCTCTCTGTGATGAGACTGGAGCATTTTAGTCAGGGAATAGAGGAGCATTTGTGATCCAAATTCATTTAGACTGGGTCTGTTGTACACAGTAGCAGTAAGGACCTGAACATAGGAGATGGACCCAGTTCACTCATGTGTACCAACCCCACAAATCCTCTTCCATTTGCCTCCAGGAAGCCACCTTCTTGGGTTTCATAGAGAAAAGGAATCATTTCAACTCAAGTTGAACGCCATGAGCATAGAATATTCCTTCCCACTTGGTTGGAAAGTGAAGAGGCGATTCAGAGGTAATTTACCAGAATTAAAGAAGAAGACGACACAACACAAGTGTCATTTACAGACAAATGGACAAACTAAAGGTGGTAGATAAATACAATAAAATATAATTAAGCCATAAAAGAAAGGAAATTCTGATATAGGCTACAATATGGATGAAACTTGAAGGCATTATGCTAAGTAAAACCTACTCTTTTGGATTCAAAAGGACAAATGCTATAGGATTCCAGTTATATGAAGTACCTAGAGTAGTCAGATTCAGAGACAGAAAGTAGAATGGTGGTTTCCAGGGACCTGGGAGGAGGGGGAAAATTGTTTAATGGTACAAAGTTTGAGTTTGGGAAGATGAAAAAGTTATGAACATAGATGATGATTATGGTTGGACAACAAAGTGAAAATACCTAATGCCACTGAACTGCATAATACACTTAAGAGTGGTTAAAATGGAAAGTAGGAAAAAAGGAGGGGAGAAGATGGCTAGGCTGCTGAATTTCCTTTGCCAACTGACATGCTGGTTATTTGCTGTGTTCAAAATTTATACAATTCTAGTCCAAAGTCATGTTGTGAGAAAAAGATACAGAGATTCTTATATATGGTTGGAAATCGCTTTTTAACAACTCTATTTTAATTCCCCCTTCCTCACTGGACTTGCTCTTAAGATGAAACTCTAGTTAGGCTTAGTCGCCTTTATTAACATAGCTTGTAATCAAATGAGAAAAGGTATATCTCTGTTCTTCTTCCAAATCAACTACTGGAATTGGTTTTGTGGACATCATTCAATTTTTGTATTTGTGCTAAAATTCCTGCTGAGATGTTAGGGAATCTGCACTTTGTCTTCCCACTTGCTATGACATGGAGATTTAGTAACCTCTACACGCCGTGGGATCCCAGCTGGGAGGGATGACTTTGGGAGCTTCCCCGTAAAGGCTCTGAGGCAGGTGGACCCCAAAACGGGGCAAAGCCTAGAAGATGATGCCAATGTAAAGTCTCCACGGGGAGGCAGGCAGAAGACACAGTTACCCACCAAGCATGTGAATAGTCTATGATGTACCTTGACACATTCTGAGGTTACTAAAGACTGATTTACTGGTTTATATGCCAGAAACTCTGATTTCCTATGAGAGAAACCTATGAGAATCCTATGCTTTAATTGTATACAAAATGCCCCCATCACTATCCAGGGGCCCTTAAATTGGTAAAGGATGGAAGTGGATTGGATAGGCAAGGTGTAAGGACTGGTCATACCACACACATACACATGCACATACTCACACACACTCACCAAAGTGACCAAAACCTCAGGATAACTCCATTACTTTTTCATGGTAACATGGAAAAGAGTACTCTCTATCCAAACGCACACCCAGAGATGGAGTCAGGGTGAATGGAGACATCCCTGCGTGGAGCTATGATGGTACATGAAACTTTACAAGTGGTTTAAGATCCTAAAGCACTCTTGAATAAGAGGAACAACATCCTCCTCAACCCTGACCTTTGTAGGTGGAGCTAAATTTCATGGTGTATGTGCTACCACAGTAAATCAACCACTCATTTTTCTCTACTAAGCTCTCAGGGTACTCTTTCCTCAGTTCATTCTTCTGAAACCCAAATGAAACAACTCATGATCAGCTACATGAATACTTAATTCCTAATATTTAACAGAAAATTTGACACCATATCCATGAACTGCACCATCAAAGAGCTCAGGTCCCTAAGAGGTGGGGCCTGCATGGGGCTCTCATAGTTTCTGTTTTCATTTGATTCTTGGCTTCCATAATACAGTTGAAATGACCTCTTAATTTTCTGACATTGAATTTTCTGACTATAAACAGGAGTACAGAATGCACTTTTTCAGCTGCCCACCCAGTAACAAGAGCCTCAGAACTCTGTGATGTTCTCTGAAAAGTCTAGGGTCTACGTGGCACAGCTATTAAGTGATACATTCAGCAATATATCTCCACTGCACAATGTACCAGTGTAAGCTATGGTGGTAGAAGTCAGAAAGTAATGGAGTTGGGGAGGGAAAGGCTGGGCAGAAAGATGCATAAAGGAACTCATACATCTTAGTTGGGTAGAGGTTCAATTGTATGCACAACTGTCAAAACTTACTATTCAGAATATTTAAGACCAGTGCATTTTATTATATGTAACTTATACTGCTATTAAAATAACAAGTAAGAGTGACCCTTCCCAGTTAAAACATGTCAAGCTACAGCTCTGATGACTAGGTCCAGAGGTTGATCTCCTCTTGTTTTTCCTCATCATCTCCATCTCCTCAGATCTCCGAGACAGCCCAGTAGTCTCCCTTTGGTAAGAAGTTCTGGATGGGGATTATGAGAATGTAGTGGCTCTCCAGAATGCTAGGCATATATAAGGGTGGAGCTGTTGGGGAGTGGAGGTTTTGTATATGGTATAGGTTTGCTTCAGCTTCCCACTCCTCTTCTAGGTTTTCTGTAGGTGGTTGGAGTTCAGTCTTCTCCTGCCCCTTGGTCAACCTCCCACATTCTGAGCATGGAGAACTCAATGAAGGTGGTCCTAGAGAAGGTTTATAGGAATGAGGGTTTATCATACACTCAAAACCAAGACATCTGTTGCAATGTACCCTGGGGAGGGTACCTTCAACTAGGATTTCTGGGCCAATTGTAGATGAGGGTGGGAATCAGTTGCACAACATCAGCCAAGCTTGGAGCCACCAGCCCAAGGTTTGCTCTTCATAATAAGAACAGAGACCTCTTCACTTACTTCTGGCTGAGAACTAAAGATCAGAAATGACTTAAGACTTACAACTGATTTTCAGTCTTCATCAGGGAAAAGCCATTGCCCCCACAATGAGTTCATTAAAAGGCTTTGGTTGAAAATCTATGCACTGGGGAGCAATCCAACACTGACCTCCCACAGAGGAACATTTTTTCATTTCATAGGTGATGAGTTATTAGTAGACCAGAAGTTCTATTTTCGCTTTTGCTACCCTCTGGCCTAGCACTTTGGATGTCTCTCCATTTAGAAAATGGGTCCCATAATGTCACTGAGCCCTACTTTCAGAGAGGATTTAAGGTCATTAATGAGATAATGACCACTAAGTAGGGTGACTTCAGTAATAAATGGTGGCTTTGGACAGGTCCACTACAAGGGCACAATTTTAAAAAAAGAAAAAGAAAAAAAAAAACCTTCAGGGACATGTCATGTAGAAATCCATCTACTCACTCATTCACATTGGGGAATTTCAAGGACAGGAGGATTTGGGAGAGTTGAAATATGAATGAGTCAGAGTTGGTTTCTGATGCTCTGCATTTGTCTATTTCAATCCTTCTTCCTACCACCACTACCTCTGACTTCACTCTTTATTTTCTCACTGCATTCTACTTCCTGCCATTCAGGGAGATGCTAAGGTTTCTGGATCCATTGCCAAGTATAGCAGAAAAGAAAAGTGTTGGCATCTCACTCAGAACCCAGAAGGCTCCCCAACAAGAGGCAGAGAATACTTTCTTCTCCTTGGGGGTGGAGCTCGGGATCTGAATTAAAAAGCAAGACAAAGAGTCACACACTATGGGTTGGAAAGCATGAAGCATTTCAACATACTTGAAGAAAGTAACCAGACCCTTAAACACTCAGGAGTCAAATCAAGGCAAGAATTGCTCTAAATCAAGGCAAGAATTGCTCTTACAAGTTGCTATATCTCTTTAAAATTTTCCCTGGGATGCCGGCTCCATGGAGACTTGATGGTTGAAGGGAATTCCCAGCATTGCTTGTTGAATGACCCCACCCAAGTAGGTGTGGGCCAGGCTGAACAGAGGTGGGCAGGGGGATAATGTCTATAAGGCAAGAGTCAAAGCAGATACAGGGAACTGATTGAACACAATTCAGAGAATCAGGAAGCAGGGGAGACACAGCAGTACCTTGCAAAAAGTAGTTGCAATAAAGTATGAAGTAATGATAAGTTGCTGTTTGTGGAGCTTCTCAGGACCAGAGGACTTGTTATGCTTCAAGTCTTAAGTCAGGGCCAGTCTAAGCTCATTTCTGCTTTCCTAGACCTGGGGAGACAAACCTTTCTTCTGAGCTGGTTTTTACTGCCAGATGCCCCAGAAAACAGGGCAGAAGAGGCTTTGTCCTCTTTCCAACCACATGCAGTCAAGGATGACAGAAAAGTGGAGGCACCTCCTGCCTCTTGCAAATGTAATATAACCCACATCCTCCAACCTCTGCAAAGCTGAGCACTGGCACTTTCCTGCCACCATGAAGTCAGAGGGACCGCAGCCCCTCGAGCTGCCCCAGCCAGAGGCTCACCTGTTGCACCTACCCACTTGCCATGAATTCACACCAGGAGAGAAAGTAAAAGGTCAGCTTGGGCTCTCTCCACAGCAAGAACCCAGAGAATCCTGGGGAAACTGACATTTGAAAAGCCACCTCTTTCAAGCTCTCTCAGAGGAGCACAACTTTTAACTCCTCCTCCACTCCCAACCCCCCCAGGCTTCCTTTGCAACACTTTCCCACCAGGGACACCCGGCTGGGAAAGAGTTAAAGAAGGGGCACGACTAATTCCCAAACCTTCCCTCTTATCTACATACAAAGAACAGCCCTACACAGAGAGGAGACGTGCAGAAACCACCCAGAAACCACCGGCAATTGAGCTCAGCCCTCACCTGTCTTATGCAACAGCACACGCACACATACACACAGGCACCCCCACAGGGCCAGAGTCCACATCCCCCTGTAATTCAGGAGACATAGTTTTGCATCTTTCTTTTCCCTACACAGAAACTGGCTCTACTGGCAGCAGAGAGATAGATGTAACCTTAGTGCAAATGCCTTGCAGGAACACACAGACACAGAGGAACCAAGATGCATCTCATAGCTCTCCTTGGTGCTGAAATCACGCTAGCCAGGAAATCAGAGGAGCGAGTGCTCTGGACTTACCAGCGCTGGGGGTGGGTGGCCAGGAGCGTGAGGGGCTTCCTGGGAAGAGGATGAGTGTCTGCTTGGACTGGAGCCCGCCGATGCGCTCACCTACACAGCACACCTCTCTCTTCTCTTCCCTTCCTCCTTTCCTAGGAGAAGGAGAGGAGGCTCCACGAAAGAAATGAAACCCAAACTGGCGAGGAGAGGAGTGGAAGGAGAATGAAGAGGCAACGGAAATCAGATCAAAAAGTCAGGTGGCTTTACTCCACTAGTGGTAAATCCTTGGGTCAGAGGACCCCCTCTTCTCTCACTCTCTGGGTCTGTCCCTGCTCCGTCTCTGCGTGTTAAGCAAACAGCCTTAGCACAGTCGGTTCCTGCCTCTGACGTGAAGGAGAGGAGGAAGCCTGGGACTGCTTTGCTGTCTCCCTCTCACGCGCTCTCTCTTTTCCCCTCTTGCTGAAATTTCAGCAGCATGATATTTTTTTAAGCCTCCGTTTTTTCCATCCCCCTACAAGCAGCCCCCTAGTGGACAGAAAGGAAAAGCATCCTGAGTCCTGTTTCCTGGACCAGACTGAGTCACAGGAATACACCCTGCACCCATAAACTCTCAGGGGTTGCCTCCACACAGACAGTGGCAGAACACGACAGAATCTCGCCTCTGGTCAGCCCAGATAAGAGGGAAGAGGGACAGGATAGAACTTTTGCAGATCCTTTTCCTGCAGGAGACTATAGGAGAGTAGAGGGTGAAATGGGATGAGGAAGTGGTTGGGCAGTAGCTGTTAAGGAATAAGGTCAAGTGTGGGGTTCTTGAGTCATATAGGGCCCGAACTCAGCAGAGGGAGCCCTCCAATGAGTCAGAGTCTATATACCCAGCACCACCCAGGAATGAGAGTGCTTAGAGACATGGGCAATGTAGGGAACCTCAGAAAGAATATCTAGCTGGAACCTCATCCATCTCCATAATATGACTTTTTTTAAAAAACTGGTAAGAAAAAGACATGGTCTTCCTAGATCTCAGAGACAGAAATGGCCTTGCTGAACATCCAGGGGAACCTCGACAGAGAGGGGGCATCAAGGGGTCATTGCTCACAGGCTCATAAGGGATTTATCTAACACTCGCTTTAAATGATGGGCCTCACAGCCTCCTAGGAAGTGTCCCGGTACTCATATCTACAAACTTGAGTCCTAGTTTGAGACTGCTACTCGCTTCCTAGACATTTTGCCTCTCAGTGGCTCAATTTCACTATTTGTAAAATGTGGATAATGCTGCCCCCTCCCTACTGAAGAGGAATGATAAGGGATCGGAATAGTATTGAGACATAGAACCTCAGGGTTGTCAGGGAATTTAAAAGTAATCTTATCCAAACATTCTTCTTAGTTTGCTTCACCCCTGGCAAATAATAATAGCTAACATTTAGAGAGTATTTACATCTGGTGCTGCGCACTGTTAAAAGGCCTTACCTGCATGTATTACCTCATTTAATTTACACAGTGATTCTATAATACAGATGTTATTGTTGCCATTTTATAGACAGGAAACCAAGGCCCAGAGGGATGAAATAACTTGCTCGAGATCGCACGACTGATAAATATTAGGGGTGGAGTTGCAATGTGGGCTGTATGACCCTGGAGTTTTCTCCATTAAGCACCAACTGCAATAAATGCACACTTCAGAAGTGGCAGCATTTGAGATAATAAGAAGATAGCACTATAGTTATCATCGCTTTTATTTGTGATAAAGTGCCTAAATTGTTATCATAAATTTATCTGTGGCTGAGTTTTTTAAATAAAATATTTACAACTATGACTGCCAAACAAACTGTGGAAATTGCTATTACTGATGAGAACCCCCTAAGAAAACTAATTCTCTTGGTGATTTGAGTAGCTTCACGTAAACAAAACTGGTTGTAAATCTCATGAAATTGGAAACGATTGGGCGTTAACATCCGTTAGGAAGACACATGACTTGATTTCTGTACAAAAAGCAGACCATTGCCTGATGCCCAATGCAGGGCTAGGATGAAGCCCACAATTTGATAAGCTGAAGTGTTGCAACGCACTCAGATAACAAGCAATCAGTGAGATCTTGACATTTTCTTTAGCATTTCAGAATTATGAGTTCCATACCTTGTGGCTTATTTTTTCTGACTTTCTTTGGATCAAAAGTGAACAGGGACAAGGCAAAGATGGGATGTAATGGTTCACAAATCATAGTTCCTGTGCTTATGGAATTTTTAGAACCTCGACAGGAATGGGAGAAACAGACTATTAAAATTCAGGGGCTAAGTGTCGACACACACACAGACACAACGTAATAAGCAAGTACATGGAAAAGACATCTGACCTTCCAGAGCTGGGAACTTTCATGGGACCATCATGTCTAAGCTGGGGCTTGAAGAACGAAGTTATTTCAGCCGAGAGGGCAAGAAAGCCAAGGTGGATGTACAGCTTGACTTGAAAACTCTTGGAGATGGGAGAGAGCCAAGTGTGAAAGTTTCAAGGTAAGAATTAACCTCCCATTTATAAATGTGGAAACTGAGACTCAGTAAAGTGAAGTGGCTTGCTCAAGACCATGTGCCTAGTAAGTGCAGAATCCTACCCAAAGGCACTTCTATTTGATTCCAAAATCACCCTCTTAGCGAAGTGCATGATGTCTTCTCTTTTCACTCAGAAGTGCACATGCAGTTTATCAGTGATCCAACAGCACAGATACAGTCATTAGTGAAGACCCGGCATCTACAAAGAAGTTGGAAGAGTGATCCACAATAAGACCACAAGCAGGCACTAATTGGTTCCAAAAACAGAGAGACTCAGGATGGCAGAATTGTTTCTGGGGTGGGTGTGAAATTACTAAATGTGTTGGGAAGTGGGGGGATATTTTGGATGTACAAAGACATTCGAGTCTTGCTCTTGAAAGGGAAGAGTAAATGCACTTGAAAGAGCTAAAGAGAGTTTCAGATGAAGTGTTCTGGGGACCCAGAGAGACAACGGTCCTTCTGTCTGGGAGGAATTATGGAAGACTTCACGAGGGAGTGGCCATTCATCCAGACTTTAACAAATGTGGGCTCAAGAGCCATTGCTCTTTTGTACCTAGACATTTTGTATGTAGAAAGCATGAGCTCTGAGTTATCTTGAAGAGTAGTGGGATAGTGATTAAAAGGAAAAGAGAAGATCATTTTAGGCAGAACGCTATCAAACTTTCTGTGTTTGAAAAAGGTAAGGGAGGAAAGGAGACTGATGGATGGATTTGGTTTGGGACATGTTAAGTTCTGGGAAGGTGCAAACACATATCATAATAGAGATGTCAAGACTGTGGTTGTAATGCATGTCTCTGGAGCTTGGATTAGGGATCTAGGGTTGGTGTTATAGATGTAGAGCCCATTACATGATCATGATAGTTGCTAATAGATGGAGGCCATCAATAAGAGAGAAAAATCAAGAAGGCTGAGAACAGAATCCCAACTCAATTTTTTAAATCCTTGGTCAAGTGTCATACTTTCTTCTTTAGACCTTGTGGCTAATATGCTAGTTATCCAGAGATATACAAAAGCAAAATGTTGATTAGCTCATTACAATAACCCGAATGCATTAATTGCAGGTGTGGTTGGAATGGGCACTTGCTCCTTAGCTTCTGATCCATTCTTAGAGACAAGGCTCCTATCCCATGATTTCCCTTCTGAAAGCTTGTAAACACTGGCCCCTGGATTTTCAGATGTTACTTAGCAGTCCAGCCTCCTCCACATTGATATCAGCTCTTTATTCATGTAGCTAGACCAAACTGAGCATCTCCTCAGGCACTCAGCTGCTCCAGAGAATCAGGAGACACAGTGTAGTCAATCACCATGAAATAATTTCCCAAAGAAAATCTATATCCTGGTCAGATTCCAGAAGGCCTTACAGAACTAGAGGTCTGGACACAGTAACTCTAGAAATGCAGCTCTTTAATAGAAAAAGGAAGGAAACCTAAGATTCTGCGTTAGGACATTCAAAGTCCAGGATAGCAAAAGGGAAGCCCCTCAATTCCCAGGCTAATCTAAGGCAACATCTTACCACTGTTTCCATGAGCACAGAAAGGAGGGAAGCTTGGCTTAAATAGCAGTTAATATGTGTGATGGCCTCGAGGCCCTGGACAAGAAGAGAAGGAAGAGGTACAGTGCACAAATTCTGGTTGTTAATCACCACCCCAAAGTCTATTTTCTCAGGTGACTAGGAACAAGCCTTGGGACCAGCAGGTGACATAATGGTTATATTGCTGGACTCTCATGTGGTCAATTGTGGTTTGAGTCCCGGACCTGGTGGCTTAAAAATCACACTGGGCATGTCTGAGTACATGCACAAAATCCAGAGAAGAGAATGGAAGAGAAGGGATTGTGGCATGGCCATTCCCCCTGGGAGGTAATTTCTTGCTTTCTGTCTCTCTAGCAAGTGCACATGTGCCCTATAGTAAAAAAAAAAAAAAAAAAAATCTCTCTCTCTCTAAAAAAGAAGAAGGGGGTGGGGGCAAGCCTCCTTATTTCCCAACGCATCCCTCCTATCCTATCCCAACTTCTGACCATGCCCTTGTTCTTTCTCCAAGGCTGTTTTTACCTGTCTAAAATTACAAATTACTGCCCTTTCTTCCTATGAAGATAGAAACTCCTTGGGGACCAGGACAGGGCTTGCCTTTAGGAAGCATCTAGCAGTACACCATACCAGGGCTATGTCCACTTCCACTCCAGGGCAGGGCCCAGGGAAGGGGAGGGAAGATATCAGGAAAGAGGGGATGGAGGAAGAGAGAGACAGAGACAGGAAGAAAGACCTCCAACTAAGTCTGCTAGGGCAGTGAGAACTTAAGAGTGGATAGATGAGAGAGGCTCTTCCAGGTTGGACACATTATTTGGGAGACAACTTTCTCTTTATGTTTCTTACCTTCTGTATTTCCCCCATGGCTAGGGGAGGAGCCTCCTGCAGTCATAAACACAACTCACCCCCACGCCATGCAGACACCCCTGCTGAGCTGCCCATTGTGTACCTTCACACCTAATTACAACAGACAGGGCACTGACATCTTTGCTGGTGAGGGCCAGCATAGGGGACCCAGCATATAGTGACCCGGGAAATAAAGGACTCCCCTAAAGCAACGAAGCAGCTCAGCCTGTCAAAGAGTCCCTACACTGGAACAGGGAGGACTAGAAGATTTGTGCAGTGTCCCATAGTGTCCCGTGAAGTCCTGCACCCACTTCCACACCTTGGCCCCTGGCCATGTGTAGACTAGGGAAGCCTCTGACATGTCTCAGAGCTCAGGCTTTCCCAGCACCCCATACAGATAACCAGGAGAAAGATATTCAGACCATCCAGAAGAAGCTGCCTTAGGGACCCAGAGGCCTTTGGGGACACCCTAGCCTTTTACAATAAGGGACTCGGCACTTATGTTGTGCCCAGGGCACCTAGAGAATGAGAAGAGCAGAAAGCAAAAGTTGCCAACTCAGAACTGCTTCATCATGGGCCTCTCTAGACTAGTCCAACTCAGGAAGGACAGCCACTTGATAGGACACTGTAGGGACATTCAGTCATTAGCTTAGCAGTTAGAGTAAATAACTGTCTACTTCCTTTAAACGAGGATAATACGGGATTGTATTGCCTTAGTGACTAGGAGATTTGCTTAGAAAAGACTATTTCAAGATTTGGGGTTTATTTCCTGCAAGTAAAGAGAGGATTCTTAAAGATGACTTAAAGATGGAGAGAATGACGCTCAACTGCTTATCCTCACAAGGAGATAGAGAATGCTCTGTCTCCCTGAAGCCAAGGCTCAGCTTGGGTCTTGTCCCAGCCTGACTCAACAAGACTTGGCAACCTCATTGCAAAGAGAGAGGATATCTGGAAGAGTTCAGAGAGCCAGCTGAGTGCCACAGAGGCAGGAAGGCTGGACATACAGGTGGCGCTGGCTGGGGAAGGGAACAGGATGAAGGCCCACATATAGGAGGTGGCAGCTGAACAGTCCTAAGCTCTGTCAACCCTCAGAAGTAAAAACCAAGATCTTCCTGTTGTGTTAGTAGAATTGGCAGGAAGGGTCCCCTGCTCCAAATCTCTCTCCCACTTTGGGGCCACAGGTTAGTAAGCACCATCATGTTGGTGACTAGCTATTATTCTGCCTATTAAACACTTACCCTGCACCCTCTTCCTCTCCTTCTAGAACCAGGGCCTGCCCACCCTCCACCCCAGGCACTACCTTGGAACTTGACCTCGGCCCAGCCAAGTTCTCCATTCCTCTAGACACCATGATGAGTTCAGGGCTAGATACATATCCCAAGAAGAACCAATCAAAATATTTCTCAGAAATTGGGAAAGAGATGACCAGCCCCATAGCCTAATGGTTAAGGGAGCCAGATCTCACAAGGCCAACCACAACTGAAATCTCAGCCCCAGAGACTTAAAAAACATAAAGGGTGCATGTGTATGGATGTCTAAAATCCTCATAGGATGGAGGAGAGAAGGGGTTGCAGCATGACTCTGCCCCATTGGGGATTGCTTTCTCTCTTACCCTTCCCATTTCTCTGTCTGTCTCTGGTAAGTGTACCCACCTTTCCCAATTTTTTAAAAAATGGGAAAGAGAAGTTCTCTCTCTAATGGGGTTGCTAGAAAGGAACTATATAAACCTGGAGTTGATGATACTCATCTTGCCTGACTTTTAAAGAATCTTATCCACAGTTACAAATAATGACACCAATGCCCAGCAGGAAATAGAGTCAAATACAGGGAGAAAGGGAGCTCAGACAATGTTGTTTGAGCTCCTGGATGTAACCACACTTGAACTCCTGGTTAGGGAAGCCAATACATGTTTCTTTTACTTAAGCTAACTGTGTTGGGCTTTCTCAAGCTATTTTAAATCTAAACTCTTCTAAGACTTCTCAGAAAAATCTTATATCCCCTTAAGTGTGAGACTTCAAGCCAGGATGAAAAATACCTGAATGGGAACCTGAGAACTAATAGTTACATTAGGCATCAGAGCAGGAGCAGGAGTAGAAAATGTGTTGGACACTCAAGGAGTAAAGATAAGCTTTTCCTTCATTATTCTGCTGAGGTCAGGTATGGAGGCCCAGGCGGTTTTCCTGGGTTACTCGAGAAAATAAGGCAGCTGTTGTGTATCTGTGTAAAAGATGATAGAACACATGAGGCCTGGGGTGGACCTACCCCAGACAACATGTTCACCACGAGGCCCTTGAGGGTACTTGTGCTCTTCCAGATAGAGATCTGTACCTGGACTTAGTACTGCGGCTCACAGGGCCTGTTGGCCTGCTTTGTGGAGTGATCCCTGGGTGAGGATGACAATCCCAGGGACTATACCCCTCCAAGACAAGCCTTCCCCACCCCCAGGTTCCCAGCATATCCAGCCTGGAACACCTCCTCCAAACAGACCCTGACTCGACTCCCTCGGCTCCTGTCTTGGCTCCCTTGACTCAGAGGGCCCTGAGCAGAGTTCTCCTGTTCTGGTTCTGAGAAGCTTTAGCCCTGAGTCTATGTGAGCAAGGTTGCATCATCTCTGAGGCAGGAGCCCTGCCCCTCCTCCTGCCTGGTGCCTGGAGCTTCTGTGTATAGGGTGCCAGGCCAGCTGCAGCCTGCCTGGGAGAACAGGCCACTGGGTGATGGAACGGTAGCCAGGGAGGGACGCAGCTGAGCCCCTGGCTCCACAGCCTGCCTGCCAGCCAGCGGGAATCGTTATCTACATCCAAAAGCAAGCCAGGCTTCCCACACTAAATTAGCAGGAGCAGAGCAGATGTCTCCCTTCAGTGCAGCAAAGGATTAGATGGGATAGAGTCGGCTCCTTTCCCCTTCTGCTGTAGACAAAGGCAAGTGTGGGAACCAAACTCGTGCCTTTCCTGTTCCAGGGCCACACCATATCGGGGCAGCCTGAGGCCAAAGCTACACTCCCCACCCTCTCCCCTTCCCCTGCAAAGCTTTTCCAGCCTCCCTGGCTGCCCCAACCAGGGTTTTCTTCCCACAAACTTCTTTCTTCTTCTTCTTTTTCTTTCTTTCTTCTTTCTTTTTTTAATGAATTATTCATTTAATTAAATTAATTAATTAATTAATTTTTTTTTAATTTGCTATAGGGCATATGAACTCACCAGAGAGAGAGAGAGGGAAAGTGAGAAAGCAAAGTGCCAGGTCTGGAACTTGAACCGCAGTTGGTCATATGGGGGTCCAGTGTCTTAATCATCATGCCACCTGCTGGTTCTTCTCACAAACTTATTTTAACTTTGTTCTTGGTGCCCTAGTATTCATTTTCTATGATCTCTGAACAAGAAACAGAGACCTTGTGCTAGGTTTTGTCTTCTTTTGTGTTGGTCATTTTGGAATCTATAAATCCTTGCTCTTCCACCCCCTTCTTCACTGAGCCCACTCCCCTGAGAGTTACATTAGGCATGGGAGTGGGAGAAGTCTGGTCTCAGACACTGGACCCTCCTTCCTTCACTAATCTCCTCTGCTGCTTTGTGTACTAAGGTCCTCTTCAAAAGCACCAGAGGGTTAATATGGTTTAAATGTCTGTATTTGTCTAAAATTCATGTTGAAACTTAACTTCCAATTCGACAGTTAAGAAGTGGCCCTTTAGGAGGTGATCAGGCCATGAAGGCTCTGTCCTCTTGAATGAGATCAGTGACCTTCTCAGAGTGCTGGTGGAACTAGCCTTTGTCCTTCTGTCCCTTCCACCACATGAGGATGCAGTGTTCAAGGTGCCATCTTCGAAACAGACCAACCCAACAGCACCTTGATCTTGGAGTTTCAATCCTTCAGAACTGTGAGAAATAAATTTCTGTTATTTATAAATTATCTAGTCTCAGATATTTTTTTAATAGCAGTACAAGTAAACCCAGATGAGAGGCAGAGAGGCCATAATCCATTTCAGCTTATCGTCCCCATTTTGTAATCTCTTATCTTCCTCTGCCTCTCAGCTTAAGTTCTAGCAGCTGAAACCTTCCAATCTTTGATGGCCTCACCCACACCTCACCCTGATAGAGAGTAGTGGAAAAAGTATGGCTTCCTACACTGGCCTCCCTGGGATGGACACTTGCTTTGTCACCATGAGTTATGCTCTGTGAGTCTGGCAAAGGCATAATCTCTCTTTGGTCTTCTCATGTATATATTAGTGATCACAATTGTCCTTGCCTCACAGAGAGGCTGTACAGATTTCATGAGTTTAATTCGTGGAAATCACTGGAACTACACCTACTGTAGAGTGCCCATCCATGCTATTATTCAGCAAACACTTTCAAATACACGCATTAAAAAAAAATCCCACATGCTCCTATCTTGTGTTGATCCTAATTTGATAAACAAACATCCTTTCCGGGTTTTGTACCTGCCCCTTGCCTCTTGCTTCACTGATGCTGATAGGACTCTGTGACTTTGGTTCTCCAGCCCTGGTCAGGTTATGCCAAGAAACACCTCTGTGGTAAAGGAGGTAGGAGCCTTGACCTGGGGTCAACAAATCTGAGTTTGAACTTTTACTAAAACCACTTATAAGATGTGCTTATCTCTCCACATCTCAATTCCTCATCCAAAAAGTATCCTAATAATGACTCTTCTAGATGGTATTCTATCAGTCCACTGAAATAAGGAAAGAGAGTTCTGACAGCAGTGTCTAAAACATGGTGGAAGCTAGCAGATGGCCATTGGCTGCACATCTGTCTGTAGGAGCAAGCCTGATCTTGCTTCCTCACTGCTGAAACACCAGCCCCCAGAGACCTCTTTCCTGACACTTCTAAAACGGCCATTGGCCTCACCACCTTCCCTGGCTCTCTAGCATTATTTTTCTTTATATCCCTTCACACCAGCTGACACTTGACTGTCCATCTGTCCATTGACTGTTCAGTCTTTTTTGCACTAACTCTCCTGGAAGGTAGGGCCTCAGCCTGAGTCATGCCCCCAAAGCCTAGAATGGTACTTGGCTCGTACAAACGTATTTAATAAATGTTGCCATTTGAGAGCATGTTTTACATCCTAGCCATTTTTTGTTTCTTTGTAGTTTGTTTTATGGCAAGCAGCAAGGCAGGACAGAATTTAAATCTTTTCTTTTCTACCTTAGGAAATATACTCTGAGCTCCTATTTTGTCTTTTTGAAATAGAGACAATGGTATTTATAGCATAAGGTTATTGTGAAGATTAGCTGGGTTGATGGTGCCTAGAACACTGACTGGCATACAGAGATAGTTCATTATGTCCTTGTTGAATGAATAAATGAAGGAAAGAAAGACTGGAGGAATGCACCCTTTCTCTGATCTCCTACCTTCCCAACCATTCCCAGTGTTCCTACTGCTTCCTCCTTTCCTTCCCCTCCCTGAGGCCGGCTCACTGGGAATCCTGCTAATCCTTCAGGCACAGGCTTCTGTCTGCTGGTTCCCTGCTGGCCACAGCAATCTGGATCAGTGTTAGAAGTTATTACCCTTTAAACCAAGGGTCGGCCGCTATTTTAGTTCAAGTGCCACAAATATGGGACAAATTTTGCCAGAGGCACTAGAGTGACTGAAGGAACATATTTCCAATTTTCAGGAAGGTGTCACCAGTACCTATGGGCACTTTGGCTTTATGTTTGACTTTTCTATAAGGCTTTTAATATTCACTTTCTGTATCTCTTCATCTTTTCTTCATCTATTACTCTTTAGTGAAGAGTCATTCTCCTTCTCCTCTCTTCTATTTTTACATCTTTCCTCTTTTGGCTTTTGTCTTCTTGCCTCTCATGCTATTTTCCTTGCTATTTATTCCAATTTTCTTCTGCCTCCACATCCACCCTTTCTTTGTCTTGTTCTCTCCAGGTGGACAGAGTGTGATAAGATTTTAAAATTTAGATATGGGAGGAGATAGGAAGCCTAATATTGTGAGGGTCAGGTCACAGGAGAGAAAGGGCCGTACTGGCTCCCCATCCCTCCTTATTCAAACTGTCACAGTAAAATCTCCAGGTGAGGCCTGCCGCTGCATTTTCTAGATCCTCCGTTGTAACTGTAGAAAAGCTTGGACAGTGGGAACCAGCAGTTAGCGTAATGGCTATGTCGCTGGACTCCCACGTAGTCGATTGCAGTTCGCGTCCCGGACCCAGTGGCTTAAAACTCACGCCGAGTGTGTGTGCGTGCGTGCCCAAGATCCCGAGAGGAGAATGGAGGAGAAGGGATTGCGGCATGACCATCCCCCCTGGGGGGTGATTTCTTGCTTTCTGTCTCTATGTCTCGCTCTGTCTGTCTGGCGAGTGCACACGCCCTATAGCGAAAAACCTCTCCAAAAAAAAAAAAAAAAAAAAAAGGCTCGGACAGTTAGACAATGTTAACTTGGTGGGGTTTCCAAAAGAAAGAGTGGGATCTGTTGGATCTGGACGAGTTTATTTTATAATCTTCTCAATCCTGCCCAATAGTCAATCTATAAGACTTCTGTAAACCACACATAAGTGTCTCAAAGAGCACAGGTTCCAATATTGGAACCAATATTAATTGGACCAATATTAATTGGTCCAATCAGGGACCTGTCACTCTCCCCAAGGTCAGCTGCTTCCCTCTCATCATCCATTTATAGCCTCTTGAGTTTATTTTTCTTCTTCTGAAAAATGAGAACAGAACCTCCACTCTTGGCTCTGTATCCCTTAGAGTGCTCTGAGATCAGATGTGAGGCTGCAGGCTCTGGGTATTAGGGATGGAGGAGCCTCAGAAATCATTTGTAAACGTATCCTACTTTCAAAGTACATTGGGGAACAGATCATATTTCCCCCCCCCAGATTTGAGGATAGCCCAGATTCAGAGAAGCAAGCCCAACCCAAGGTGTAGCTGTATTTTCTCACTTGGAATAGCACTGCTGGAAGGTGTCAACTCAACTGCTCCAAGTCAGATTTGAGTTTCTTTGGCCTCACAGGCAAGCTGTCCCTTCCTATATCAGCACCACAACCTTCACAAATCCCATCTGAACTGAACCAGGGCTGGAACTCCAGAAAATGCAAGCCGTGTCTGAAGACTGGAGCCTTGCCAGAATATAATACAATGCTAGTACTTTGAAGGGACTGGGAGCCATAGTGCTATGAACTTGAATATATGAGCTGCTCAGGGGTAACCACCCCCCAAAAAAGTCTTTTCTCCACAAAGAATGAGTTCAGTGCCACTGGATTTTTAAAAATAATAAGTATTTTAAATTACAGATATTTAAGCTAGAAAAGACATATTAGAATATATGTACACATAAATCTCTATATACGTACATATAAATGCATAATCATAAGCCAGGCATTGAGATAAACACTTAACATACTAGATTTCATTTGTTCAAATGCTTAAGAAGAAAAATGGAAGAAGAGAGTATTTTAAGTAGCTGAGAGCATATATTTATTCTCTCCCAGAGAATGAAGATGAATGAAACATCCCGCTAAGAAAGAAGGTAACAGGATCCTACACGGAGACCATTTTCAGTCTGGGCTGCTGGCCAGAGAAATTGAGAAGAAAAGAAGTAATGAACTTGTAGGATGTCAGAGCTGAAAGAGCCTCGGCCCGTACCTTGTCCAACCACAATCTGTTCCATCTTACAGATGAGGCTGCCGAGGACCAAAGGCAGGAGGTGGCATATCCACCCTGATGCAGTTGGTCATAGCCAGTGTCTGCTCATTGGCCAGGGATCTTTCTGGAACATCTAACAGTGTCCCTGTCCCCCTATTAGCCATGTTTTGAGTCACCCTGTTTTGTGGCTGGGAGAGTCACTTTCCTGGAGTACTCTATGAATCTCCTTAACTCATTCATCTGTGGCCCTGTGAGCAAGTCATCACCATTTGTCACCATTGTAGTTCATTGCATGGATGGGCTCTTCCGCTGATGGCTGGGCTTAGCAATCCAGCCCTCAGGATGATGTGCCCACCCTGGATTCCGTGTTCACCTGCTCATGGAGGCAGCAGATTCACCCTTATTAAGTTCTAGTCCCCAAACTCAAGAAAGCCAGACTGGCATCTGTCATTTGAACCTGTGTGTGCCCCTTGGAACCTGAGATTCACAGAACATTTGAGTGGATAGCAAGCCCACATGGCATCTGCCCAACCCCACCAATTCCATAGCAGTAAGATAACTTACCACAGTGATGCTAGTTGAAATCTTTGATGCCATTGTCTTTCCTCACTTCCTACAGAGAAGTCCTGGTGTTGACTGCAGCCAGTTAGTAGTAGTTTATAAGAACTTTATAAGAACCAGTGGATTGTTAGTGTTAACAGGTGGTAGGGACAGCATGAGGACAGAGGGATAACAAGGAAGGGCCTTACCTGCCCCGCCAGAGGTTTGAGTATCTCACACCTGGCCGTGAGGCTGCCAGGGCCTGCTACCCTGCATCTGCCCAGAGGGTCACCGTGCACCATTACAGTGCGTCTCCATCTCATCCGACCCTTACTAAGGATATGGAACAGCGTTCCCAACCCTAGTTCCCAATGAGGCTATGCAGGCTCAAAGATGACAAGTAATTGATAATAAATAATAATGTGGTTAAACTATCGATGATAATAATATGGTACTACATAATAGGCTACGTCATACAGCAAATAGGTTATGGAGCCTGAAGTCTTATATCTCCTGGGGTGTGTTTCCTACACAATAGTCACAATAAAAATAACATTCATTTAGCATTTACCAGGTGGCCACACTGTTATTCTAAGCTGTGGAATAAATATATGGCTACATATAATCTCCTCATTCATTCTTCATAATAGCCTTTTTAATGTAGGTACCCATTTCACAGACAAGAACATTGAGGGACAGAGAGGTTACAACAAAGCTCAGAACAAAACCATATTCAAACAGCAATGCTTTGCTGAGGGTTTTTGTCTCAAGCAATCAGGCCACAGTTTACTGGTCTCGGGTCATCAAATATAAGCAGAACTTTCCTTCCAGCCAACCAAATGCACAGACTTTCTTCATGCTAAAAAAGAATTAACCCAAACCTCAGAAGAAGCTCCACGAACTTTTTATTTTCCCGGGTGAGCCACGATCTCTTATCTTAAGTTTAATAACAAGAGGAAAGCAAATTCGGCTTGAGGAAGCAGGCTGAAGGAGCAAACCCTGATGCCTGGCAGCGCTCCTTAGAAAGTGTGGGAAGGTGAACACAACGCAGCACCGCACTCTGGGTCCCGCTTCCTGGGAAGGCGCTGTCAGGCAGCGCTAAGAGCGCCTCTAGAGGCCGGACGAGGAAATGGCAGGGTCCATCGCTTCTGCCTCCTGGGCAAGAAGGGACCCTGCTTATATAACAGTGATATTGAAAGAGTTTGACTGTAATCCAGAAAGCAATAAACTGACATCCTTAAATCCATCTAATGCCCTACAATCAAAAACTAAATTATCTGGTATCAAGAGTGACTGGGTAGATAGTAAGTACAGGCAAGGAAGGGGTGGGCGGTGGAGTGAAAAATCCAGCGTAGAAAGCACATGCCAGTCAACAGGTGTGAGGGGGAAAGACTTTGCTCAGCAGAGGATTTGCAAGAAGGCCCAGGAAAGAAGCGAAGGTATTTGAGCAGAGCGGAGCTGCAGCTGGGGGTGGGAGCAGTACCTGTCCCCTGAGTACTGCCGGCCGGGTGCCAGTTTACACAGCAGCCCAGTCCCGGGGATCTATCTGTGTGGCCTTCAGGACAGCAGACTCAAGTGTCCTGCTTCTCCAGCTCCGGGATTCTGGACTGCAGGGAAGAGCTTCCTCAGGAAAGGCGCGCCTCAGGGACACGTGTCCTGTCATCAGTGGCATGAATGTGGTGCCATCCCTGAGGAGGGACTGGAAATAGAAATTATGGTTTAAGAAAATTCTTTTCATTTCTATCCATTCCCAAGCCACTAAGTCCAATAATAGGATCACTCACTTCTCAATCATGCTCGACCCCAGGCATCTGCTCGGTTCTTATGCTTGCCGAGTGGAAGAAATACGCAAGCTGAATGTGGACTAAAACCATGACAGGCTTTTACTTCCACTCTGAAGAGCTCACAGTCTGAATTTGTCATTGTTTTCTGGAATAGGCCACACAGTAGGAGGCCCAGGGCTCCGGACGAGTTAGGAGAAAGCTCTGTTACAGAAGTCAGGGCCCCAAGACAGTGGTTTATGGCCCTTGGCTCAGAGAGCCTAGGTCCTCTGAGCATTAGCTGACTCTGCCTGTATGTACATGCTTCATGTGTGTGCTTTGTGTGTTTTCATGTGTTACCCAGAGCAACTGGATAGTACAAAGTATCTCCAGCAGACACTGGTGGGTGGCCCACAGGTACCATCCCAGCAGCAGGGTCTTGGGATCCAGGGTGGCACCATGTGGTGAGTAAATCAAGCTTAAAGGAATGCACTGCTGGGAGCAGGTAACTAATCCTGGGGAAAGACTGTCCCTGTGGGCCATATTTGGATGTGTGAGGTGTCACTAAAGGAATAATAAACAAGGAGGGACATGCACAAAGACACAGTCCTGAGAAAAAAGGAGGGAGGTGGTGACGGAGGTGTGCTGAGAGGGGACCAGATGAAGGATTAAGCTCCTTGGGTAAATTTCTCCCATCAGCTGGGTGAAAAACAGTGCAGAGCTGCAGTATTAAGTTCTTCCATTCTAGGAGGGGATTCCATCTGTGTTCACTTCCTCAGGCTACTGTAGCAAAGTACCACAAACTGGGTGGCTTAAAATGACAGAAATTTGTCTCACAGCTGTGGAGTGTTGAAGTCCAAAATCAAGGTATGGTGGGTCTCTACTCTGAGGCAGAGCAAGGGGCCCTTCCTGCCTCCTCCTCACCTGGGAAGGTCCTGGCACTCCATGTTGTTTCTCGGCTTACAGCTGCAGTCATTCAACCTCTGCCTCTGTTGTCAGGAGGTGTTCTTCCTCTTGGGTCTGTCTGTCCGAATGTTCCTCTTGTTAGAAGGGCATTGGTCAATGGGGTAGGGCCGCCCTAACTCATCGCAACCTCATCTTGCCTTGATTAATCTGCCAAGGTCCTGTTGCAAATAAGGTCCCATTTCACAGGTTGGGGGTTAGGGTTCAAAGGTTGTTCTGGGGGGGCACAATCTGACCCATGGCATCATTAATTGCCTTAACCTTTTGGTGGCCCTCGCATAGGTGATAGTTGTGCTGTGAGGGAAAAGGAGAGACCGAGGAAGTGTAATGCCTCCCCCCCACATACACCCCTCCCATCCCGCGTCCTGCAGGGAGAGAGAAGTGTCCTATTTAAGCCTCCTCCAGGGACGCTGTGAAGAGCAATAGCAGCTTCTACACTTACCCTTTCTCTTTCCTAATAGATTCTAGAGGGAGAGAGACATCCTTGAGAGGTACGTGTTGGGGAGGACATTGGGGGCATTGTGTTTGTGTAGGTATGGATGTGTAGGGTGCGTATATGTGTGGATGCATGAGGATGTGCATGTGCATATGGGTATTTGTGTATGAGTGTTCATGTATGAATGTATGCATGTGTGTATATTTATGTGTGTGCATGTATGCATGAATGTGTGTGCATATATGTTTGTGCACATATGTGTGAAGTTGATACACATGCACTTGTCTTATTCTACCCCCATTCCCAGAAAATTCTAACGTGGGGCAGGCTTAGTGGCAGGCTCCCAGGTGTATTCTCTGTATTCCAAGTGCAGAGCTGCCTCACTCAATAAATATTTCTTGAATTGAACTGAATAAACCCAAATTGAGTTGTGGGGAGCATATTATACCAACACTCCTTTGGCCTTGAAAAGTAAAAAGAAGGGAATTTGTTCAGAGAAGAGCAAAGCTGCGAAATTAGAGAATGTGACGCTGCCTCCAGCTAGGCGGGCACGGCAATGCGACGTTCCTATCCTCTCTAAGACCCCAGGTCTCCTGTTCTCTCCGTAAGAGCATCTGTCCAGCACCATCTCTACATTGTTAGAAACAGCTGCCATTGTTATAAGTGGCATCTCCTCTGATGCCCACTTCTGCCTCTGCATGACTGCAGGTGTCTCCTTGGTCCCTCAAATGGTGCTGCCACCATTCCTGGGCTCATGCCTGCTGTATCATTGACCCCAAGGGTGAGCGGGGTTACCATAGCTCAGCCACAGTACCAAGGCCACTGCCACCATCCCCAGCACCACTTCCTACAGAGCTAACTCTACCGTCCAAGCCTGTGACTCCTGCTAACAAAACTGCTGTCACCAGCCCTGAGGTCACCGGTCAGGCTGGACTCAGTGCTTCTTGGAGAAAGTAAAAGTAATCCTTGGATATTATAACACCTGACTGCCATGCCCTCACCCTGAGGTCGTAGTGAGAGACTGTGGCAGGAAGGAAAGCAGTCTGAGCGAAAGTGTGACCATCCTTCAAAACCATCTCCCCACCCTGCCTCCTTTGCATTCTTCATTCATCCCCCCACACTGCATTCTTTGCCCTCAGGACTGATCGTCAGGCTTCCGTGCATCCCTTCAGTGTGTTTTCCAACAGGCCTGAGCACTGGAGTAGACCCAGATAAAGCTGAAGCTGTAAACACTAACACATCACTTCAATAGCACTTAATTTTTGCCCAAAATGCATTTTTCCAGGTATGTGAGTAAAGTGTAATGGCAGGGTGTAAAAGCAAGCAGGATAGAGCCCAGCAGGTCGAACAAGGACCAAACAATGGGCAACAAGACCCTGTGGCTCCATTTTATTTTTCCCATTTGGCTTTTCTCAGAACTCTCCATTTTTATTGTAGTCACAGTACTTGCTTTGGGAAATTGGTTAATAAAGTAAGAGTTGGCACCGGAATATTCAGAAATGACCTGAACTGAGTGGGATAAGATGACAGTTGCAATGCAGGCAGCCTGCTGGTTTGGCCAAAATCATCCCAAGGTTGAACACAATTGCCTTATCAAGTTCTGTTTCTTTACTTTTTTCTTTTGAAATAAGGAAACTTCAATATCCTACAAGTCCCCTCCATCCCACTGAATAATATCAAAGTGCTCAAGGCCACAGCAAGCCCTTAGGATGAGGTGAAATGCATATATCTCTTGGCTGTCCTTGGCTGGAGCTGCTGAGATAGATGTCTCTTGATGTGAGGGACAACCCTCATCAAGACTGAGGGTCTCTGTGGAGATATGAAGAGACATAGGGGTGCAGCATAATACTAACAATGGAATCAAACCCTATCTACCCCCTTTCACAGCCTCCCTTGACTCAGGGGTTAATGCAAAGAAAGGCCATGGAATCTGGCCTGAAGACACTCTGAGCATCATCCTTCATGCAGAAGAGGCACTCAGAATGAAGAAAATGCCTTCATAGGAGCAACAGAGACAGAAATGACAAGAATTAAAAGTATATCTCCCCTTGAACAAATGATCAAAAACTCATTCTCTGTACCCAGAGCTAGATTCTCTGCTTAAGAGATGTTGGCTGTCTAAGACAATGCTCCTGTCTTCAAGAAGTGCATTCTTCTTCTTCTTCTTTTTTTTTTTTTTTGCTATAGGGCATGTGCACTCGCCAGACAGACAGAGACAGAGAGACAGAAAGTGAGAAATCACTCCCTGGGGGGATGGCCATGCCACAATCCCTTCTCCTCCATTCTCCTCTCGGGATCTTGGGTATGCACGCACATGCACCCGGCGTGAGTTTAAGCCACTGGGTCCGGGACTCGAACCGCGGTGCACTACATGGGTGTCCAGCGACATAGCCATTACGCTAATTGCTGGTCCCCAAGGAGTGTATTCTCCTTGAGTGAATGCAATGACCATAAGTGGCACATGGGATACCAAAAATCATGAAAAGTGGACACATCTAAGGGCCCCACACTCACATTTCAGTTTCTTTTGTTTTAATACATTTTAATTTTTAGAGCACTTTTAGGTTCTTAGCACAACTAAGCAGAACGTACTGAGTGGTTCCATGTAACCTTACCCCCACATGTGCACAGTCTTCCCCATTGTCGACATCCCCCACCAGAGTAGGACATTTGTTACAATGGATAGACTTAGATGGGCATGTCGTTATCACCCAAAGACCATAGTTTGCTGCATGGTTCACTCTTGTGTTGTATGTTCTGTGGATTTGGAAGTGTATAATGACATGTATCCATCATTACAGTACCATCCAGAGGCATTTCATTGCCTTCAAATTCTTGTTCCACTTATTCCTTCCACTTTTCAGTTTCTATTTAAAAGAATTTGCTTCAGCAAAAGAAAAACAAAACAGGAAAGTATATCTTTCACTTTTCCACTTCTTGATTCATTCTGAATGACTTGTTAGGAAATGGGATATGGGGAATTATCACCAGTTGGACACTGCTAGTAACTATGTGATGTAAAAAGGTCAAGGAGTCAGGTTTCATCTGATGAAAATTCTAGGTAAGTAGGTACCTTCCTAATGCAAATTAAAGTGTGTTCCCCCCAAAAAATATGTTCAAATCCTAACCCCAGCTACCTGTGAATGTGATTTTATTTTGAAGTAGGGTCTTTATAAATGTAATCAAGTTAAGATGAGGTCATACTAGATTACTGATGAAGAAGGAAATTTGAACATGAACACACTGAGAGAACACCATGTGATGACAGAGGAAGAGATCAGAGTGATAAATCTATGAGCCAAGGAACACTAAGGACTGCTGGAAACCACCAGACACTATGAAGAGGTGAGGAAGGACCCTCCCTTACAGCCTTCAGAGGTAGCATGGCCCTACCAACACCTTGGCTTTGGACGTCTAGCCTCCAGAACCGTGAGAAAACACTTCTATTATTTTAGGACAGTCTTGTCATGACATCCTTAGGACATTAATACACATCTCTAACCTCTACTTTCTGATCTTTCCCACTACTACCCAGTCTCTCTCTCTCTCTCTCTCTCTCTCTCTCTCTCTCTCTCTCTCTCTCTCTCTCACACACACACACACACACACACACACTACACTTGTGACACTTCTGAAATCAGAAAACTGTTTTAAAGTAGATATGTGGAGCTGCTTCCTGACTGACCAAGATCCACCCATTCCTAACACTGGGCCTTTGATCATAGAGCCTTGCCCTATGACAGAGTCGCTGACAAAGAAGCCAGAAGAGACATCTTGGTAGTGCCTGGACACAAACAACGCAGCTAATAGTGTTTGCATAGAAGCCACCAAAAAACACACCACTACTAGACTGAACAGGAAGACACTGAGACCAGAGACTTGAGAGAAGAGTGGTGTTTTGCTCCATGCCTGGACAGTATCAGCCTGGGTCTCTCAAGACCATTTCAGTTTCTCTTAGGCTAGAAAAGTCTATTGCAAAAGGTGGTACCACCCCTCTCCAGGTCAGAGAGCCCTGGAAGGTAGATGTTATTAAGGGAGGAGGACTCCGAGGTACTTCCTCAAATTCCACCTCAACACTAAATTGGCATCTGAGACCTCAGCATTTCCTTGTGAATCTATGCATATTCCTCATAAAAGACTGGCTCAGCTGAAGTTAAAGAGACTCTTAGAGAGTCACCTTGTTGGCACAGTCAATAGCAGCCTGAACTGCAGTACTGGAAACCAAATAGCTTTCTGAGGGTTTCAATCCTTGGATCAGCCTGAAAACTCACCTCGTGAGTGTGTGCATGCCCAAAGCTTGAATGTGCTGAAAGACCAGGGGAAGAGGACACAGTATAATGAGACACTATTGAGGTGCCTTTCTCTTTTTCTCTAGTGTGTGCGTGTGTGCTCTCTATCATGAATAAGAATAAATAAAACTTTTTTTTTTTTAAAGAGAGAGACATTCTTAGAGCACAAAAAAACTCAGCAAGCAAACACCTAGCCACCTACACACTTGATGGGGCCCAAAGACTTGGTTTTATTGCCCTTTTGAAATTTATTTGCATCATTATTCTTCTCCAAAATAATTGGCATACTCATAAATACCAGCTCATTCCCTGACTCACTAAGCTACAAGAAATCAAGCGACTCCATTTCCAATTCAAGCTCTTCTAAAACGAGTTGCTTTCCCCTCTGTAACTAATCATAGTTCCTTGCACAGGGGGAAACTCAGAATGTTTGTTTATGTCCCTAGAGTCAAGAGATCTGCAGCATGTCTACAGACCTGTTTTGGCAAATGATAGCGTGAGAAACACACACACACACACACACACACACACACACACCAGGAACTCAACTAGTCCAGCACCTCCATTTTACAACCCAGAGAAGTGATCTAACTTCCTAAGGCCACAAACCAGAACTAGGATTGAACATAGTTTCCTTGACTCCCAGGTTAGTGTTTTTTTGTAACTGTGACCAAAGAAGAAAACACAATGCATATCATGGTGAAGCAAGGACAAGGGGCATAAAGATACCAGGCCCAGAAGATACTGAGGAACTGGCACCTTCCAAAACATCACCTTGACAGCCCAGACCAGTAGCCTCCTTTGCATCCTTCCAAGGTCATCCCCAAGTCACCAAGCCTACTGAGTGCTTTGCTGATATTCTTGCTTGCTTAAGAAAGGCAACTCTTGGGACCAGCAGACAGTATAATGGCTACATCACTGGACTTCCAGGTGGTTGACCACAGTTTGAGTCCCAGACCCAGTGGCTTAAACTCACACTAGATGTGTGTGCGTGCATGCCCAGGATCCCAAAAGAAGAATGGAGGAGAAGGGATTGTGGCATGGCCATCCCCCCTGGGGAGTGATTTCTCACTTTCTGTCTCTCTGTCTCTGTCTTTCTGGCAAGCGCATGCACCCTATAGCAAAAACCTCTCCAAAAAAAAAAAAAAAGAAAGGCAACTTTTGGCAAGTTCTCTGACACCTCCCATAGCAAGCCACCTTAAATCCAAAGAGTGCTGCAGTGCTGTTATTCTGCTGATTGATTTTATGATGGCCAACGGGAAAGATGACGCCATTTTTTCTTGCTATTGTTAGACATTCAGGCATTAGGAACCCCCAACAGTCTGATTCTGACTTCCCTTATAAAGCTTGCCTCTCTGGGAGGTGGAGATGTGTAAATTGTCTTACTGTTCAACTTACATCCCTCTTCCTAATAGCATGCTATATTCATTTAAGATAATGTTAAATAGTAACAGGTAACCTCAAACTTGCAAAGGCTTAACATAATAAATGTATTTCCTCTCCCACTTAGTGCACCTCTTCTCTGGATATAATTCAGAGATATAAACTCCTTCCATGTACAGATCAGGAATCTTCAAAATATAACTCTCAAGGTTATGCTGGGTGAGCATCTCCACTACAGCCATTTAGGAGGGAAAGGGGCAAGGAAGAGTATGCGTAGGGACATGCAATGGAACAGGCATGGAAGTGATACATGAACAGTGATGTTACTTCCACTCATAGTCATTGGTTAGAACTCAGTCACATGGCCATACCCAACTGCAAGGGAGGCTGGGACAGTGTCTAGCTCAGTGCCAGGAAGAAGAAGAAAGAGCTTTGTTAATTAACTAGCAGTTTCTGCTGCATGTTTCAAATTACTTGTGTGTACTTAACCTTTTCTTTATTTTGTGGTATCTTGAGAGAAGGATAATGTTTGGTTCTCCTTTTCTCTGGTCAGTTCTCATCACAGAAGCCAGAAACTTCCAGTACAGCATGTATAGCCAGACCACAAATGAGATATATACTCAGCTAATTATATGTGAGGGAGTCTTTCAAAATTTTATGGAAAATATATATTGTGGAAAAGCTGCATGGATTTCAAAAATTTTTGCACACAAAAAATTCATACTTCAATTTTTTTCATGAACTTTTTGAAGTATTCTTATATTTTTCTATTGGGACTTTGATATTAAACAAAAGGCACAAAAGATGCAATTAAAAAAACAGAGGGAGGAGTCAGCAGATGACATAATGGTTAGTTATGTCGCTGGACTCCCACATGGCCAACAGCAGTTCGAGTCCCAGACCTGGGATTGTCTTCAATACCACCTTACTTTGATGTGGAAAGAAAGGCTGAGAACAGCAGCAGTGGATGTAAAAATATATCCTTGGAAATCACATAATACCCTCACCACCTGCTTGTCTTCAATCAGGAGATCTTGCCTTTATCGTACCTCTCTTTTTTTTTTTTTTTTTTTTTTTTTTTTTTTTTTTTTTTTTTTTTTTTTTTTCCCAAATGAGAAGAAAGCAAGTCGCAAAAATCTTATAGAATCCAAACCCAGTGAACAATGGGCTGAACAGACAGCTCAACCACCATTGCAGTCACCCACTTCATGATTCCCATCTCCCCTGCCTGCAGGAGACTGTCACAAATGCACCCCACTCACTGTCTGGTAGCAATTTAGCAATTTGACTTACTAATCTTGGAGCTTAAAAGAGCAGCTGAGTGTCTCTTCTCTCTTCAGTCCCCGTTGACCTCTCCTCACCACAGACCAGGGATCAACAGGCTACAATGTACAGGTTGAGTGCATATTTTGGAAAACAGGCCCTTTGAAAAGTCCTTCTTCCTGGACTGCTGCTGTCCTGCCCATATTTGTGATAGTCCACAACATGCTAGGCATTTGGAGATGCCAAGATAGAAGATCCCAGTCTTTGGGCCAGCCAAGTGGCATGGTGGTTGAGGTGACTGGATCTCACATGGCTGAGTGAGTGGTTCAATTCCTGGACCTAGTGGGTTGGAAAAAACATGAGGCACGTGTGCATGTGTGCCTGAAATTCTGAGAAGAGAATGAAGGAGAAGGGATTGTGCATGGCCATCCTCCCTGGAGGTGATTTCTCACTTTCTGTCTCTCTCTCTCTCTCTCTCTCTCTCTCTCTCTCTGTCTCTCTCCAGTGAGCACACATGTTCTATGGTGAAAATAAATTTTAAAAAGAAAAAAGAAAGAAAGAAAGAGAGAGAGAGAGATACAAGAGAAAAAGAAAAAGAAAAAGAAAAAGAAGAAAGAAAGGAAGAGAAAAAGAAAGAAAAAAAAACAAAAAGAAAGGAAAAGAAAAAAGAAAGAAGAAGAAAGAAAGAAAGAAAGAAAGAAAGAAAGAAAGAAAGAAAGAAAGAGAAAGAAAGAGAAAGAGAAAAATAAAAGAAATTCCAGAGCCCTAGCTATCAGGCAACAGCTCTACCCTGTTGGGCACAGAGGCACTCAGACCTCCAGGAATTCCAGTTTGAAAGTCACTGACCTCATCCAACTTAGTGTTCATTTTCTAGATGAAGAGTCTGAGATTCAACATGTTTATCCACATTAATGACTGGAACCCAAGCCTCCTGATGCCAATTCCAATTCTCTTTTCATAAAGTCCAAAATGGGGGGTAGATTCATAATATCTGTGCTATCTACCAAGGGCTCCTTGAGGATCAGAGGTGTGTGAAAGCACAACAAAAAGTCTAATATTCCTGTTAATACTCTTCGAGAGCAAGGTAAAACTGTATACAACACTTCCTCCACACTCCTTGTTCCTGCTCCAGCTACTCTTTCTTCATCTCTATGTGTGCGAAGGGAAGCCCAGATCTGGTCTTAAAGACCAGAATATGAAGCTCCCTAGAAGCAGTGTCTCCTGCCCCAGTGCAGAGGACAGGTAGGTCCTTGAAGGAAACTTAACATCTGAAAAGTCCCTCTCCACTGTCAGAATGTGTCCTTGCTCTTTAAAGGAGCTTTAGGTTCCTCAGGAAATTCTCAGAAGCCCCATTTCCTTACTGTTTTTGCTGTGAGGAGCTGCATTAAGTACCTCAGGGCTGTCTATTTAGAGCTCAGCTCCCCCATGAAGCTTTGCCTTTGTATCTCGTTGTTTGCCTCCCGGGGAAGATGAACAGCTACTTGCCCAGGGCTTCAATTAATGAGGATAGGAAAGGACTGGCTTTAGTACACCACCTCTTCCTAAGGGGAAGGGCAAGACCAATTCTGGCAGCCCAGCTGGGACTGCCTAGGGAGGAGGGAAGATGAGTGTGGAAGCTGCTGTCTCATCCTCAGGGTTGGCAGAGGTAAAAGCAGATTTCTCATTTTTAAGTTTTTTTTTTTCCTCTCTGAGTGAGAGAAAAAGAGAAAGAGAGAGAGGAGGAGAGAGAGAAACAGAGACAGGCACTCTCTAACAGTGTCTTGACACCACGAACCACACCCAGCCTCAGCCAGCCCCAGATCATGAGCTCATACTTGCCTGGTGTACTCACAGGGTTCTCAAGGCACAAACCCAGACCATTCTCATGTGGATCAGCCGTGCAGAATGTCATGCTTTGCCCAAGCACCACTGTCTGGCCCCCATATTCTTCATTCTTTCCCTTTGCTAGAGATGAAGGGCATCCAAGAATGCCCAAAGGCTTTGTTTATGCACCTATCCTTCAGCCCCACAGCCTTCCAGCACGAGCATGGACAGGGAGAGCATCTTCAGTGCCTGGGTCTGAAAGTGATCAAATCCTACCCATTGCTCCAGAGGTTCAAGCCATGTGACTCACCCTGCTTAGTCACAGAGCCTTCCCCAGGTGCGTTGTTGAAGCCACCTAATTCCAGCAAGAATCAAGCAGTAAGAACATTATGAGCTCTACTGTCAGATGAGCGAGTAAATGTCCACCAGGGATAAGGGTCCAGCCAGCATGGTGCATGGAGATTTTGACAGACAAATGCTACTGGGCTCCTGCCCCCCAGTAGGGAACTGTTAATTATCTGACTAAATATTGCTCCCTCTCAACTCTGAGGGAGCTGATAGGTGTGCTCATCTGAGACCTCACAGGGGTCTACTGAGAAGCCAGATACTAGGCAAGTGACTGGGAGAAAGGTCCAGGCTCCTGGAGGCCCTAAGCCTTTCTACACCAAGCATGCTTAGAGTGTTTGATTCAAGTTACAGCCAATCAGAGGCAAGCACCAGATTCTACAGAGCAGAACTGAGGTTGTTTTGAGGATCTAGCTCTGGACTTCTGTTAGAGCATGAAGAGGCAGTGGCTGTACTAGAAAATGTGTTTCCATCCATTCAAACAAGACTTATGATTGATAGGAAAAAGAATTCCCAATAGCAAATATGCTCTTTAAAATGTTAAGGAAATCCAAACCCTTAAGGCCTACTGATTTCTTGCAAATCTCTTTAATCTGTCCTTTCCTCCCCCCAGATCAAGGGCACACTACATTTCTCCTAGACAGCAGACTGAGTCTCCTGTCTTGGTCTTATTTTCTTCCAAATCCTCTCAGCACAGTAGACAACAGTATCTGTTGTGCAAACCTGACCATGCCACACCCTTCCCCAGACATTTACTTCTGAGCAACACCACACTAGTCTCTGTTTACTGCATCATCCAGGCCATTTTAAACTGTGTGACTGCCTTTCCTATTCCCCCTACTTTGAAGTCTTTCTCTCCTTTACCTCATTTCATCCTCTTCTTTACCTGGAAATTCTTAGTTATCTTTCAAGATTTAGACCAGGCATTTTTGCCCCTAGAAAGCCTCTCCTTTTCTTAGTGGGCTTGGAGCCCTCCTTCCAGGCTCTTCTGGTACCCTGGACACAGCTTTACAACAGTCCAGACAATCCCATGTCATCACAGCCTGTATCCATCTCCCCAAGTTGGAATGTTCCTTGAGAGAAGAGATCCGCCCCCAACACATCTTTTGCTACATAGGGAATGGTGTGAGAGAGATGCCTTGAATGTCGGTGGAACTGTTTGGAAGTGAACACAGAGTCAACTAACCTGCAGAGCTCTTGGGGGTCTCCTGGCCCTAGGGCTCAATTTGAGTATGTGTTGGTACGTGTGTGAGGCTCCATTCTGGGGATCTTTAAACCCAACAGGGAATCTTCAAACATCCTCAAGAAATCCCTGAAACAGCAGGAAGCCCCCCTCACATCTCATTAAGAACTGTAACAATGATGTGATTGAAAGTACTATTAAGTCCAAAGGCCAAAATAATGGTTCACTCACCAAAACACTGAGAGAAGAAAAAATGCATGTTTTCATGTTCAAACCACTGTTAGTCCTTCAATGTGGCTCCGTCCTTGGTCAAGGGATCTTATTCTTTCAGGAAGATGATGGGATTCTCCTGCTAGCACTCCAGGATCTCCAGTGTGGCAAGTGGCTTTTTAACAGGTTTTCAGTGTTTTTTTTTTTTTCATTTCTTTGAGGAGTGTGTGTGTGTGTGTGTGTGTGTGTTTATTTTACATTTTTAGGTAGAGTCTCTCTCCATTGCCATCCTCTTGCCCCAGTCTCTTGAGTAGCTGGGACCACGAATGCACCCCATGGCACCAGCATTTCTAAGGGGGCTTCAGTGAAGCTCTGAGACTGTAAAGTCTGTGCAGGGGGTGGGTTTATAGCCATAGGTTAGGTATGTTATTCTTTGCTTCCTAATCAAGGTGTGCAAAGTGCTGGCATCTGGTCCACTGTAGCAAGGCTCATTTCCCTGGGAGAGAAGAGCCAGGTCAGGAACTCCACTTAGCCAGCATCTGCTCTGGCTTCTGCTCTGCATGTGGGCCTGTGTGCTTGCTGGCTGCCTTGTCCAGCTACCCGTGTGAGTGGCCCTGCCACTATCTCTTCCCCCAAGTTGTAACTACAAGTAAGAAACCCCCAGGGTCATGTTTGAAAAGATCCCCTCTGCACCAGCCACATTAGGAACTCAATCTCCTCAAGAACCTGGGCATAATGTTAGGGTAAACTATCATGGTTAGGTTTTGCTTTTGTAAAAAGGCAGAGGGCTAAATTTAGCAGTCTGTCTGGAACACATTCCCCAGGGTGTCTCCACCCTTTAAAGGGAACTCAAGAGAAATGTCTCCCTGAACAGGAGCCATCCACCCACAGCAGGATTAGGACTCAGACTTCACTTCTCCCTGTCTCAGACAGAAGCTATCTGCTGGCATGGGGCTTCAATGAAGAACGCAGCAACTACATCCCTCCCGCTTCCCTTCTTAAGATCCTCAATCGACTCCCCATTGCCTTTAAAATGCAATAGACTGAGGGGTCCAGACAGTGACACAGCAGTAAAACGTGATTCTTTTTTTTTTTTTTTTTTTTTTTTTTTGGAGAGGTTTTTCGCTATAGGGCGCGTGCGCTCGCCAGACAGACAGAGAGAGACATAGAGACAGAAAGCGAGAAATCACCCCCCAGGGGGGATGGTCACGCCGCAATCCCTTCTCCTCCATTCTCCTCTCGGGATCTTGGGCACGCACGCACACGCGCCCGGCGTGAGTTTTAAGCCACCGGGTCCGAGACGCGATCCGCGGTCGACTACGTGGGAGTCCAGCGACATAGCCATTACGCTAACTGCTGGTTCCCAAAACGTGATTCTTTCTGAGTCTGACCCACATGGAAAGGTTCCAGATTTGCAATCAGAGACCTCTCTGAGTACACCCAGCACACATATGCCCTTGATCTGGGACTGGCTGAAGCTGAAGTTGGGGGTGGATCACAGAGACAAGACCCTATTGAGGGCTTGCTCGCTCTCTCCCAATCTCTCTCTCTCTCTTGCTCATGGCATAAATAAATCACTTAATGCATTTCTGCTACTCATTCTTTTACCCTAATTGACCCTGACTGACACAGTGATGGGCTGTCAGGAGACATGACTTGCCACTGCCAATCCCAGATCCTGGGCCACATGCATCCTGGATGAAGCCATTTTCTATGCCAAGCTCTGTACTAAACATTCCCCATGTATTACCTTAGCTAGTATTTCTGATTATGAGACTAGGTAAGGGTTACACTAAAGGAAACTGAGTCTCAGAAAGGTCAAGTAAATTACCTGAGGTTGTACAACTCTTAAGTTGTGGAGTTGGGATTCAAACCAGTTCTGCCTAATCCCCAAAGTTGTGATCTTTCCACTGTACCATACAACCTGGTAACCTCTTAATTCATGTAATTATTTGAGTCAGTTTCCTTAACAGGGCGACCCCAAAAATCCATTGGACTATGAGGTAGCAATGAAGTTTTACTACCATAACAGCTGGTAACCAAATTTCTCTTCAGAAGAAAATAGCCTTTGTTGAAAATATACTTTGGTAAGTGCTAATGTTAGGACAGAGGCCTTTCTCCCCATGTCCTGGAAATAAGTGGCACCACGTGTTGAGGAAGGGAAGGCTGTTCTGAAAAATAGAAGGGGGTGGCATTGAAGCCCTCAGAGGTAGGGAGTGAGGAATAGATTTGTGATATGGAAGGAGAAGGGAGCCCACAAGATGGCAGAAGGTTTGTGCCCTTGATGAGGGGTTTTCCAGAATCTTTAGTGCAATCTACCCAAAGCATAGCACTTAATTTTGTTGCTGCTGATAGGAAGAGGTCTTTAAAAAGATCTGAGTTTCACGATGAGTTAGCATGAAGAGGAGATAGAAATGCCATTTAAGAAAGTTGAAATCCGGGACCAGCAGATAGCGTAATGGCTACATCACTGGACTCCCTTGTAGTTGACCATAGTTCGAGTCCTGGACCTGGTGGCTTAAACTCACACTAGGCACATGTGTGTGCATGTCCAAGATTCCAAGAGGAGAGTGGAGGAGAAGGAATTGCAGCATGGCCATCTCCCCTGGAGAGGGATTTCTCACTTTCTGTCTCTCTGTCTCTCTCTGTCTTTCCGGTGAGCTCATGCACCCTATAGCAAAAACCTCTCCATAAATAAATGAATGAATGAATGAATGAATGAATGAATGAAAGAAAGAAAGAAAGAAAGAAAGAAAGAAAGAAAGAAGAAAGAGAAAGGAAGAAAGAAAGGAAGAAAGAAAGGAAGGAAGGAAGGAAGGAAGGAAGGAAGGAAGGAAGGAAGAAAGAAAGAAAGAAAGAAAGAAAGAAAGAAAGAAAGAAAGAAAGAAAGAAAGAAAGAAGCAAGCAAGCTAGAATCCAAGAGGCAAGGGAAGCTAGGACCATGTAAATTTCATTTTGCCCATAGTTTACCCATCGACAGTGTCAGCGGTTAGTACAACTCGGGGAAGTCTTTAAACTTGCATTGTTTGTGGAACTGGGGTTCATTGAAGGAATCTGCAGACCCAGCAGCTTGTTTACACAATTAAAGTGTGACCACCCCAAGGGTAGTAATCCACATCCTTCAGGCTGGAACCATCTCAAATGCAGGCATTTGTCTGCTGACCACATTGTTCCCTTGCATGGGACTCATGACCTTTGACAGGTTGTAGTTTCTTTCTTACGGGGTATGTCTGGACTTTTCACACAGGGTGAATATTCCTTGAGTTGCTCACATAAGAATGAGTAAATTGTGGAGGCTCCTCTGTGGCCTCCATAATTCCTAACTCAAGCCTGGTGTATAGACCTATAGAATTATGTTTTTGTTGGCCAACCTTTATCCTGGGTAGCTTAAAAGAAGGGTAGGTTGGGATCCATAGTAATGACTAAAAAGAGTTGTCTTCCATGGTTATATGGCATCTGGTTCTGGAGCCAGTCCCTGGACATGTGACCTCACCCTAGCAACTGAAACAGAGAGCACACCAGACATGTGCCCACGACCAAGAATTCTGACACTGTGGGTCTTATAGGGAATGTCACCCCCACCTGGGAGACCATGGCATTAGAGCAAACCTTTCACAGGGAGCTGAGGTCCTGTCAGTTCTATAGTTGGAAGGGTCCCTGTGGAGGATCCAGGATCAGAAGGCGGGAAGTAATCTCTAGTGGTCTCTGCAATCAGAGTCCAACATCCCAAGAGAAACAAAAGTCCCTCCTATAGCTCAAGACTGCAGGGAGTTCTCGTGCTCTGTTTTGGTACCCGGTGGGCTATGCTCTAGCACTATCTTGCCTTCACATCCAATCCAGCCCAACATGCTCTTCGGAAACAAACAGTAGCTTCCCACTTGCTTTCCCTTCCATGGTGCAGCCTGTGTCAGGAGCCACTTAAGGGCCGTGTGCCTCACTGACAGCACAATGAACCTCTGGTCCCTTTCCTTCCTGCCTGCTCTTCCTTCTCTGACTACTGTATCATGTGCTGACGGGATCAAGAGACCAAGAAAACCCATCTCATCTGTGAGGCCAGAGAGAGAAAGAGTAAAAGGGTACAGGAAGGCAGGACCAGCCAGGCATGGACACCAACAAATGGAATCCCTCCTTTTCCCATCTCAGTGATGTGGTCTCCACAGCAAGAGTTCAGCTGACAGAGCCTCTGCACCACGGATCCTGCACTTGGTTGCATAGACTTTCCTGATTATTGAGAGCAAGGCCAGCATTCTGCATCTCGTCACTGGGTTAATATCGCCCTGAATTCAGGCTGAATGCTGAAGCAGGAGGAGAAGAAAGAAAGAGAAGAGAAGCCCCTGGAGAAAAGGCTGGATACAGAACAAGCTCAGGCCCATTTATTACCTGGGACCAAAGGTCCCCAACTTCCAGGCCGTGTACCAGTACCAGTCTGTGGCCTATTAGGAACTGGGCAGACTGCACAGTGTGGGCGCAAGTGAGGGTGGGGGCAAGCGAGCAAAGTTGCATCTATATTTACAGACCCTCCCCATCGCGCACATTGCTGGAGCTTTTCCCTCTCACCAGGTATACTGGCTCTTCTTCTAAGACACCCTGACTCATTCACCCACCCTGTACCATCCTCCCCCTTGCCCTTCCCATGTCCTTCTCTTCCTCTGCCCTCAGGGACAGGATCAGATAAGTGTGGGAGGGGAGTTTGCTGAAGGTGGATCTGCGACCCCAGCAGAATGTATCACCAGGCCATGGGATCTGTCCCTTGGGCAGCAGAGAGGAGCAGTGCATAGACAGGAAGGTGGTCGTGTTCTCATGAGCATCTTTTTCACTCACGACCCTCAAGCCTCAGACATAACCAGGGCCCTGGAAAATGATGTGAAGGCTGAATCCCATCATCCCCTTTCAGAGATGACAACCTCTCTAACACAAAACCTGAGTTCCCATGTGCTTGTGCATCTACTCTTCCGTTAATTAAAGGTACATGCATAAAATGAAGTGACAGAGGAGGAGGAGGAGATAGAGCAAGAAGTAAACAGTGTCCTCAAGGAGCTTATGAAAGCTCAGGCAATGACTCATGAGGTGCCAAATCCTCAGATACCAGTTGTTTCCCATGCTTAATTTTTTTTTTAAACACAGCACTCTCTCTCCTGTGAACGACAACAAAATCAAATCAAGCCCTTAGCCAGATTACACAAGAATCGAAGGATTGTCAATGTATGATTAAAAAGGAGGAGGAAGGGAGAGAAAACCCGGAGCTGGAAGCTGAGCGCGTTATTGGCAAAGAAGAGGATGAAATGTAGAGATAAGTGAGAGGAAAGGGAAAAGAGAGAACGGGGAAGAGAGAAAGAAAGAATGGCTTTCAGAGTTGTAACATGTTTGCACTATACACCTTTAGAACATGTATTTAAATACCTTCCACCTTGCAGTTATTTAGTAAGCAGGGGAGAAACTCAGGGCTGTGAGCTCGCAAACTGTTTGTTCAGTCACTGCATAAATGCCAAGGGTCGGCAGCTCCTCCCAGGGGCTGTGGTGCCCTCACTTGGCACCGCAGATTCTCCAGTGCTTTTTCTAGTGCCATTTAAAACATCTCAGGCCAACAGACGATGCTCTGCAAGGATATGCAGCGAGAGCCTGGCCTGCGGAACTCCTACCCAGTGGGCATCATTCCATGTCCAGGGCCTGATGGTGCTTTTCCCATTGGGTGTGAGCACCGGCAGCTGCACCCTCCCCAACCGAGGGAGTATGGGCAGATCTGGGAAAAACCTGCAAAGCCTCCTCTCCTGGAGAGAACCCTCAGGGGCCAGGCACCCTGGCCAGGCCAAGTGGAGCTGCTGCAGCGGAGGGCACATTGCTTGGCCTGACTCCAAAGAGAGCATGCCAAGAGGGGCAGGGGGGTTTCTGGGTGATTAGCACATGTGTTGGGTGACATTCTGACTAGAAGGCAGAGAGCCAAAGATCAAGTGACTTTTGTCAGTTGAGACTGAATAACCACTGAGAAAAAGCTGATTGCTTAATTATGAGGTGGAATATAAATAAACAAGGGCAACAACAAACATGGTTGGAACTTGGGAAGCTGAGGGTCATTGGAGCTCCTCCCCACTGATACGGTGGGCTCTTGCTTTCTAGCTCACTGCCATCATACACCAGGCCCCTGGCAGGTTCCTCCTCCGCTGTTTCTCACTCAGGCAACCACTAGGCAAATGAGCTCATTCATTCAGGGAGGCCTGGGGTAGAAAAGGGGTGTGGTGCTGGCCCTGGGGTTACAGTCCAGAGACAGGAGACTATAAAAAGATCCCTGCCAGGGCCAGCAGATGGTGTACGGCTATGTTGCTGGATTCTACATGGCTGACCATGGTTCGAGTCCCAGACCTAGTGACTTGAAACTCATGCCAGTGCGTATGCATGTGTGCCCAAGGTTCCAGGAGGAGAATGGAGAAGAAGGGATTGAAGCATGGCCATCCCCCCTGGGGACTGATTTCTCTCTCTCTCTCTCTCTCTCTCTCACACACACACACACACACACACACACACACACACACACGAGCATATGAGCCCTAAGGCAAAACCTCTAAGAAAAAAAAAAAGAAGAAGAAGACACCTGCCTGTGTCAGAGCTATCGAAGGCTTAAGTCAGGAGCATTTATTACCAAGTTACTTAACCTCATCAGCCATCATCTGCAAAACACAGATGTAATAAAAGAAAAGTCTTCAACAGTTCATGAAAAATGTGTATCATGAAAGGATTATGCATAGATTTCAAATTTTTTTGGATCAAAATAAATTTGTATTTTTATTCCACTTTTCACAAACTTTTCAAAGTTTGCTCATATATGTCATAAAAGTGTTAGTAGTATTAACTGATATAGAAACTAAAGCATGTTATTCAATATCTGGACCATAGTAAACATTCAGTAATAACCAGCAATACTTTTATGTTCCAAGTAAACAGTTATCCTCTCAAATGAAGAACACAGTTATTACTCATTCATGAAAAACAAGTAAAATTAAATGACAGCTTCTTTCCAGTTATTTGTGCAGTGCTTCTCAAACTTTAGTGAGCATAAAAACTCTAGTGTGCCTGTTAAAAATTCAGAGTCCACAGCTACCCTCCGCAAGCCCTCTGATTCAATCTCTCTAAGAAGAGACCTCTGCCACATTTTATGGAAATGACCTGTTCATATGTCTGTCTAGAAAAGTCACTGAGGGAAGCAAGTACATCTTATTCATCTCTGTATGCCCAACTCAGCTCAGCTCCTGTAACATAGGAGACACCTAATAATATTGCTCGACTGCTCCAAGTGCCCATTTGCCCTTGAGAATGGCATCTGGGGGAAATCTTAGCTCAGAACTATAGTTAGGACCTTAATTTCACATCTTATCCAGAGGGTGGGTGCTCAGTGAGAGCACAATAACATGACTAAACCTACTAAAAATATTTAGTGCCTTCCAGTCGCAGCCCCTAAGATAGGATAGAGGAGAAAGGACTTGTTTGTACATTCCCAGAAGATTTTACAGCGAAAATATACTAAGTCCTCAGAAGGGAACAAGGGGGTAATTTTCCTAAGACAAGAAAAGTAAGCAAAGAGGGGAAAAAAAAGTCACCCAGGAAAATATGGAAATGAGGAAGCGGTGAGAATTTCCCCTTCCCTCCCACTTCTCACTCCTGGTTTACAGCCCCTCCCATCAAGCTAACATGCTTCTCTCCAGCTCTGCCACCATGTAATTTAGTGACCAGAGGTAACCTCTCAGTAGTCCCACCTGTAATTAACAGAAGTCCCATCTCTACCAGGGGTAATAAAAGGCTAATGACCGTGAAAGAGCCTAGGAATATGTGTTGAGGGGAGTAGATGGAAAAAGAGAGGAGTCCTAAGATTATTTTCTGAGATAAGAAAAATAAGAGCCTAGAAGGGGAGGAGTAGCAATCTCAATGTTCCAGAGAAAGCAACTGAGAGGGCAGTGGGCAGGGATGGCCTTGGCATACTCCACCCCACAAGGCCCAGAGCCTCACAGGCTGCTGCGTCCACTCGTCAACCAAGGTGCTCCTTGGACAGAGCCACTCACTTCTTCACTTCCTGTGAGCAGCTGGTTGGTGTACAATGAATGGTCCACCTGTAAAATCAAGGTCAAACCCTCCCAGAAGTTCCCTGGAGGGGCCCGCCATGAGCAAGGAGGAAGGAAAGCTACTGCCAGTGAAACCATTATGAACAATGCTCCCCGAGCAACTTCCCATTCTCCCTAGTGCATCCATCTCACACAGACCCCTTGGGGTCAATGTATCATGCATGGATCAAGATTCTGACTGGATTAGACTGAGGAATGTTTGAATCCTGCCTCTGACACCTTAATACTGTGGTCATGGTTTCTTTATCTGAAAATGGGGATATTCAGCGTTATTATGAACATTAGAAGTACCACAGGCTCAAGATCCCGAGAGGAGAATGGAGAAGGGATTGCGGTGTGACCATCCCCCTTGGGGGGTGATTTCTTGCTTTCTGTCTCTCTGTCTCTCTCTGTCTGGCGAGCGCACACACCCTATAGCGAAAACCTCTCCAAAAAAAAAGAAAAAAAAAAAAAGAAATACCACAGGCTGGGCAGGCCATGTAGCCTAGTGGTTAAGGGAGCCAGATCCTATATTACCAATTGCTATTTGAATTCCACCTGGAAGATTGAAAAACACACCAGGTGTGTGTGTATACCTGCCCCAAATCCTGAAAAATGGAGAAATAGAGGAGAAAGGATTGTGGCATGACTACATTTCACTGGGGAGTGCTTTCTTCCTCCTTCTCTCTCTCTCTCTCTCTCTCTCTCTCTCTCTCTCTCTCTCTCTCTCTAGAGAGCTCATGTGTCCTCTGACAACTAAAAAAAGAGAGACAGAATGGAAGAAAAAATGCAGATCACAAAACTGTGCCTGACAGAGAGTAGGCTGTCACTAAATAGTAGTTCCAACTAGTATTGCTTCCTTCTCCAGCAGATTTTCTTTCAGTAACTGTGAAGTACACTTAAGAACCTAAAATATCTTTTCTTACTTTTGTTCCCTTTTGTTTCTGCTGTATCCTTCTCTGTCTTAAGTGATGAGGACTGGAATGTAAATGATTCTGTTGTTTTGAACTAACACTGTTACAAACTAGGACCTGCATGAATGTGAAAGGCCAGGAACATGGATAAGGAAGCAATCATATGTCGACAACTGCATGTAGTTTTGTATTCCTTCACTAGCTATTGGGCACAATAAGATTACTTACTGGGATTTGGTGAAGACTGAGTGAGTTATTTAAAGCACTCAGGACAGTGCCTAGCATGTATTAGTACTCAACTAATGTTAACTATTTTTCATAATAAGGATTTTGATGATGATGATGATGGTGATGATAATGACAATGATGATATATCTTGTGTGTGTCCCAGTACAGAAAGTCTACACATCTTCATTGAGTACTGAGGTACCCAGAATGAGGTCTACACTGCAAATTCAGGTGTGTTTTAGTTCATCTATAGGGCTGCCCTAGTAGCTAGGCCAGGATCTACCAGTGAGTGAATCTACGGACCTCCTCAGAGGTAACATTGTCTGCAATAGTCACCAATACTAAGATACCCAAGCATTTGAATAACTGTGGCAACACTTTCAATTCTCAAATAGTAGAGAACTTTTATGTTTTGATTTAAATCTTCTAATGTCTCCTGATGGTTTTCAAAAAAAAATCATATTCCCTTATCTTGGCACAGGAAGTCTCCCCCCTTGTGATCTGGGCATTGGCCCATCTCCCCAGCCTCATTCCCTCTTCCTTCAACCACACACACTTGGTTCAGCTGTGCTGGACTCTCATGATTCCATACTTTTACGTTTGCAATTACTTCGGCCATTACGTTTTCCCTCAGCTATTAAATTACTTCTTATTCTTTAATTTTCAGCTCAAGTATCAGCTCTTCCAGGAAGTCTTTCTGAAACCATTGGTCCCATTTAAGTGTTCCCTTCCCATATCCTGTTTCACTTAACACCCCATTATAGGACTGTCATTCTCTTTTATATCTGCTGCTTTGTCTGTCTCCCCTTGAGATTGTGAGCAAGGACTATTAGTCTTTTCTGTATTCCTATCTTTTAGCACATACCTGGTACATTATAGATGCTCAACAAATCTTTAAATAATTGATTAATGAGAAATGTACCTAATGAGGAATAAGATCCCTGGGCAGCAGGGAATGGATAGAAAGAAGCAAGGTTCATAAATGCCCAAGACTGTTGTACGCATGCTTGTTTAATTCCTGGGAAAAGAGGAAGTGAAGTAAATGACCAGGTGCAGTAGGAGGATTTTAATAGGCCATGAACATAGAGTAGTCTTGTTCTATGCCCCAAAAAGAAAACAACTTGAGAAGAAAGTGCAGGGTGTCTCCCCTGGAGGTGTCTTGGAACAGAAATAAATTTTTGTTTGTTTGTTTTAATTGCCAGAGGGTGCATGGGCTCACCAAACACAGAGAAGGAGAGAGAGAGAGAGAGAGAGAGAGAGAGAGAGAAAGCACACACACACATCTCCACCCCCAAGTGGGGCATGATCATGCTGCAATTCTTTTTCCTCCATTTCTCTGCTCTATTGGAATTTTGGGCATGCATGCACATGTGCTTAGCATGGTTTTTCAAGCTGTCAGGGCTGGGATTTGAGCCTCAGTCAACCGTATGGCATCTAGTTCCCTATACTCAGGGTTTAACCACTACACTACAGGACTGGCCTCAGAAATTAATGTCTTTATGCAGCTACTGGTAAAAGTCAATACTCAAATGATAGGATAGAAGAACAAAATTTTCATTCAGAAATATCCTTTAAGGGCGGTTTAGGTCAGATGACCCTGGGTAAGGGGTTAGTTCTAAAAGTTCTGCACTTGTAACTGTAACTGGATCCTGTTCAACTTCCTTTCTAGGAAAATGCACACAAGAATGGAGTTTCAGAGTTGGAAAGCCCTTGAACATGTCTTCTGGGAAATTGCCTTAAATGCTGAATGACATTCTTGTTACAGTATATAAATTGTTCAAGAAAACTCTTAAGTTATTGAGGAAAGTGCCTGGGTCTTTAAATTAATCTGTATCCTGTACACCACCTGAAATGGAGATGGGCAGCTACATTAGCTCATGAGAAAAAGAAGGAGGAGGAGGAAGAGGAAGAAGAATTGAATTGAATTGAATTGAATTGAATTGAATTGAATTGAATATACAATGACTTCCCTCTTGAGTTTAGGTTTACTTGACGAACATTTACAGAGTGCTTACCATGTGCACAGCTCTGCATTAATAGCTTTGTGTATTTTATTTATGTAATCCACACAATTAGTCTTGAGATTGGAATATTACTATCCCCATCTCACTGATGAATGAACTGAGGTTCAAATTTTCCCTAAGAAAAAGTGAAAAAGTGATAGATCTGAAATACAAACCCAGGCAAAATGTCCCTGCTCTCAACCACCACTTCATGCTGACGAGGAAAGTATGTGTGGACTCGGAGTGCTGGTTTATCCCTGACATCACCAAGCCTCCATTCTGCAGTACACAACACTGGGAAAAATTAAGTAGGCAAATATGCTTCTAGTGACTCCTCATTGGCCCTTTGAGCACAACTCTCCTCCTCTTTCTCTCCCCATTTCAACCCCTCTTCTCAGGTTCTTGGAGATGAACACACCACCCCAGGCTCCAGCTGCAATACCCCTTTGTCCACAGCTACAGCTGACCTATTCTGTGTCACACTACAGCAAGTGCTTATTGCCCATTTTCAGGTGCTGTGTTGGTGCTCTCATCATTACCATCTTTAACCTCTATCACCTTCCCATGGACCACTGAGATAGCATCTATCTACCTGGTTGGTTGTTGCTATGATTTGAATGTATCCTCTCCAAATTTCATGCTGAAAAGCTCTATCATGGTGGTCTTAAAAGGTGGAGCCTTCACTTAGCAGTAAATCTTCCATATTTGTCCACTTTCTATCAAATCTCATTATTTTTTTATGACTGAGTGCTATTCTATAGTGTATATGGGCCATACTTTTTCAATCCATTTGTCTGTTCTTGGACATTTGAGTTGGTTTCATGTCTTAGCAATTGTGAGTGTTGCCACAGTAAACATGGATGTGCAAGTGTTTTTTGGTTGTTTTGTTTTGTTTTTGGGTTGTTTTTTTGTTTTTGATTTTGTTTTTGTTTCTTTTTTGACTGAGTACATTTTTTATCCCTTGGGTAGATACCCTGAAGTGGAATTGCTGGATCATATGGTAATTCTATTTGTAGATCTTTGAGAACTCCCCATATTGTTCTCCACAGTGGCTATACTAATTTGCTGCTAAGTGAAGTAAGCCAGACTATGAAAAAAGGCATGTCCCCTCTTAGTATACACCAAATATTCACACTCTATGGCAGAAACTGAAATATTGGACAATATAAAGGCATGGAGAGCAACTATGGAGACAGGAGACAGTTTGGGAGAAAAGTGGGAAATGATGGAGGGTGAGAAGAAAAGAATCAAGGGGAAAAAGATGTAAAACATTTAAAAAACAAAGTGGAAAATTATCTGTTGAAAATAATAAGTATGGTAATATCTTTGATTGAGTCAATATACAGTGTAATCTGGATGGGAAAATTCATTTTGTATGCTGTAATGATATACATTGAATTAATTTAAAATAAATAAACAAAATAAAAGGTGAAGCCTTGTCACCTAAGTCATGAGGGCTCTGCCCTCATGAATGGATTAATGCCTTTATAAAGAAGATGTCAGAGAGAGTGTACCCCTTTTTTGTCCTTTTGCTTTCTGCCACATGAAGACTCAGCAATAAGACATCATCTTGGAAACAGAGAGCAGCCTTCATTGGATACCTCACTAATGTTGGTGCCTTGACCTTGGATTTCCTAAACTCCAAAAGCAAGGAATGTATTTCTGCTCTTTATAAATTGCCCAATCTGGAGCAATTGTTCCATGTCTTAGCAGCAAAAACAGATAAGACAGGGATGGTGGGGATTAAAGAAAATGATTTCTGTAAATGACTTTTACCAGTAGTCATTACAAAGTGTATATTAGCTTGGCAATATTTAATCTGTTCGTGTCCCACAATCGGCAATAGGTAAAGCTGGTATTTGAACCTTGATCTATCTGCCTCCAAAACTCAAGGTATTTTCTTAAGAGACAACCAACTTATGTGATAAACAATATGGCCTCATACCAATGCTGACTTCCTACATCATGTGTGCAGTGTTGTTTGTGAGCAAGTGTGTTTGTGAGTATATATATATTTTTCATTCCCAGGTACCTACAAAACCTCATTCCATGAGCACTGCAGACTGTGACAACCTGAGGGACAGAGTCTGGTGGGCCTGACATTCAGTGTTTGTTACAGCTGTGTTTTTTTACTCTTATCCCTGATTCTAATTTTTCTAAAAGACAGATAAAGGAAAGGATGTATATTTTTAGCACCAGCCCATGGCACATACTGAGCCTTTGGTAACTATAGGTTTGTCAGAAAAGTCATGATGCATTTTTGCATCGAAAAACATAGAAATCATGACTTTTCCGACAACCTAATATTTGCTACATCAAGTTGTTAGTGAGGTAAAAAGAGGCAGGTACCAGGATAAGCTGGCCTAGGCACAGAAGCTCACATTGTGTATGAAAGCCAGCAGGCAGGACTGCTCCTTTGCGCATGGCCCCAGCTCACATCTTGGACCTACTGATTAAGCACTCAGCAGAAATAGCTGTGTAAGTGCCAGGATGGGACCAGAATTTTAAGGAGCTATTAAAAATAAGCAGAGCCCATGACATCATTGTCTGTTGCGCAGTGAAGCCAGGGAACTGCAGTGACCCACTGGCCAAGTGGGAGTTAGGTCACAAAGACAACAGGGGCAAGTGAGGCCAGAAGAAGCACCAGCCAGAAGACAAGGGTCCCAGTCCTGCCCATGGTCTCCAAGTCTGCTCCATGTCTCAGTAATCCCTACATTTAAGGGAAGCTAGAAATTCCTTGGTCTCACCCTTGAACTTCCTTTGCTATACTCTTAAGTCTTCCCAGGAAGAGAAGTCAATGCAGAAAGTCTGTCCGTGTTGAACCTGAGAAAAGCCTCTGCAAAAGGGTCACATGATTACATGATTTTCTGGGGAAGACGCAAAGCTTTTCCCTGGCCAGTGCCCCCAGGAGCATCGCTGTGTCTAAGTCCTTTCCATCGTCTCACAGGCCAGGTCTCATGAAAGAGGCCAAATCACTGAGTTAAAACAACTTGAGGCCAGCAGGTGGCGTAGTGGCTAAGGCGCTGAACTTCCACATGTTCTACTGCAGTTCAAGTCCCGGACCTGGAAGCTTGAAACTCACGCCAGACACATGTACATCCTTGCCCAAAATCCTGAGAGACAATGGAGGAAAAGGGATTGCAGTATGCCCTACCTCCTGGGGGCCTGGTTTTTCACTTTCTCTCTCTCTCTCCCTCTCTGTGTCTCTGGCAAGCAAATACACCTTATAGCAAAAAGCTTTCTGAAAAAAAAAAAAAAAAAAAAAAAAAAAAAAAAAAAAAAACTTTACTCAGGTCCTCCTTCCACTTCCAGCAAGCCTACTAGATTTATAGCTCTCCATGCTCCAAGTCCTACCTCCTCATAAGGTCTTGGCTGGCTACCACAGCCAATGTTCCCCTCTTTTCAGAAACACCCACTCCAGAATTTTAATCATTTTCTCATTATTCTCTCTCCCAAGCTTGTCATGTTACACCTTAGATGAGGTTGTTTCACAAGGTTCAATCTCTCATTCTTTTCTTCAGACTATACCCCTTTCCAGGCATTCCCATCTACCATTTCCTATAAACCCAGTGATAATTCAGAAATGAGTCCATTCAGATTTTTCTCCTACTTAAAACCTTTCAGTGGCACTTGAGAGCCCAAAGAATGAACGTCACACTTCTTACCCGAGCATGCGAAACCCTCTAAAATTAGACCCCTCTTGTCTCTCCAGCCTCATCTCCTGGCATTTCCCCCTCCCACCATGTGCAGCAGCCCTGTGGAATGTCGTCTATGTACGAAGTTCTCTCTGTCTTCCAAGCCTTTGTTCAGGCTATCCAGTCAGCCATACTGGAGCCCCAGACCACCACCCTTGCTCACCAAGACATCCAAGCCTCCTGGGTACAATTTCATGAATGTCTTTCCCACCTATTTCCTTCACTCCTTTATGACCTCTCACCCACATGTTTAAACACCTCCATCCTTATCTCTAGCCCATGTCTCCATTTTGATTCTGACAACTTTCACAAGGAGAAAGGGTAAGATTGGGTTGGCAGGCTGAAGAGATGCTATAACACATGCATCTATTTCTACCTTTTTCTCAATTGTCCTTCTACAATACTAATCTGACTTTGTTCCATTTCAGCCTACATCCTTGAGTTCTTTCTCTATGCCCACACTAAATGCAAGTGCCTTACATGGTATTTTCCAGTCTTGTTTTCTCCATTTTTCCTCAGAAACTTCTGCTAGTCAACATGTTTCCACGATTTTGCGCATGCAATTTCTGCTAGTAGAATCACCTTCTCAGATAGCAAAACTGTATTCTATCCTTTAAAATTCAAGAAAAAAATCACTGTTTCTATGAAATTTGCCTAGAAACTCTTGGCCAGGCAGAGTTGGTGTGTTTGTCACATTTACCATGTTACATGGTGACTACTTCCTTGCATTGCCAAGACTCCCATTTATATGCAACCTCCTTGAGGGCAGAGCCGATTTGTCATTCAGCTTTGGGTGTGCAAGAGCCTGGTGCAATATTTCATTTTATTGAACTCAAATACAGGAATGTTTCAGCTGTGGTAGTCTCATCACCTCAACTCCATGGTAAGGTGATTTCAGAGACCACTTCTCATCACTTTATTGTCTAATGGTTGGCTTTGAAGAAACAGAAAATCCCAATGTATGCCTTCTCTTCATTTCATTGATGACCCTTTCTTAGAATAGCATCAAGGGATCTAAAATGTAAATCAGGTAACAAAATCCAGAGTTGTATGTGAGGGACTAAGAGGAGGAAGAACCTCACGCTTGTAGTGGGGAGAGTACGGGAAGGTGCGAGCTGGCTGTGTACATGATCTTTGACCTGTTTGTAGTCTCCACCAGCACTGGAGAGCTAAGGAAGAAGCAGAAAGGCCTTAGAATCCCCCTCACTCTCTCCCAGATACGTGCCAAGATTGTAACCTGCCTGCAGCTTATAGGTTACAGTTATAGGTCTTGCCCCACTGTCCAGTATGCTGAGCCACCACTTTGTAAAGCCACCACCATGTTCCTGCCCAGAAATATTCATTTGAAGGCCAAGGGTCTGGAGTCCCTTTAGGGAGGGAAAATACCACAGACCCCACAGGCTCACACTCTGCCACTATTCTGATGTCCTTGATGGAGGGCTCGGCTACTGCTTGCCTTCCAAATGGTGGTGTCCACCTTCTAATGCACTCATTCAAGTAAATGACTACTTTGAATCCAGGCTTATGCCATAGGGACTCTGGAAGAATCCAGTGCACTAATTCCTGGGAACTATAAAAGCCCTGGACACTGTGTCTTTCAGGAAGAATCACCTCCTGGGACACAGAATTGAGGCTCATATTCTGAGCCTATTGCCAAGGACATGAGCAGAGGTGGAAGGCCACCAGCCCGCAGTAACAAATCTGGGTGGCCTGATCTGGGGGTGAATGTCCCCCTCCATCAGCAAGCTTGCCTAAGAAAGCTGCAGGGCCATGAGCAGGTCCAGGTGACCAAGTTCCCAGAGGGTGTGTGAATGATCCAAACTGAAACCATCTTTGTGTTCCTCCACTCTTCCTCTACATCCTAGAATACTAGCCCCATGCAGGAGTTTCTGCTTGAATTAAATTAGTAAATGGGACGGTCATTCAGACCTCTTAACTGAGATTACAGTTCGAGCCACTAGTCTTTAAAAATAGGAAAGCTAACAGTCTTTGACCCCTGAGCAGCGATGACTTTCTCCTGGGTAACTCGCTCTCCTAGCCACAAATACACAGGTCAACCATCTCAGCTCCAAATGGCTAGCTTCTCCCAAACTCATCCCTATCATTCAGCTCCTTTAAAGTGCCAGCTCACAGAGAGGTTAGGGAGGCAGAGAGTGATGGAGCTGACAGAGGAGAACCTGACATTGCACATGTGTGAGGGCCATTTGTCCGCCTGACCCTTCCTCCTGTTCAATAAGTTTCTCTCTGATGTTAAACTTTGATCAAATTCTCTATGGAATCGTCAGTTTCATTTTTCAGTCTCAGTGCCCAGCTGAACACAAGTGTACACAGAAGTTTTGAACTTCCAAAACATTCTCACAACTGGCAGTAGCAAGGAATCCAGAAGGTGAGTGACTCTCAGAACCATAGGGACAGCTATGCTAGAATGACCAGGAATGGCGGTCGCAGAGTATACCCCAAAGGAGCAGAGAAGAACTGTTGTATGTTAGGGTGGCAACATAGGGAGATATTTAAACCATACCAGTTTTTTAAACTTTATTTATTTATTAAATTTGACCAGAGAGGGACAGAGTGAAAGAGAGAGAGAGAAAGTAAAAAGCAGATTCAGGACTCCAACTATGGTCGGCCATGTGGGACTCCAATGCCCTTAACCACCATGCCACCTGCCAGTCCCAACCATACCAGTTTTCTAAGGGGGTTGTCTCTGATTAAATGAAAATGCTAAGCTTTGATAAGCATCTGGTGGATATGGTAAGCCTGAACCTCCTTCTTTACCTCTTTCTGCCTGCTCTTACATAAATGAGCAGGAAGAGATCAAAGCTCAGGGACCAGTCCTAAAATGAGGGCAAGACAAGTGCAATAGAAAGGCAATGAAGACTTTGAAAAAGCCTTAGGGGCAGGTGGCCACCAAGCTTTCCAGAACAGAGATATCTACTGCTTAATTTGAAGTTGCAGGATTGTTGCAATGTAAATAACTACCTTCAAATCCTCATTTCAAATCAACATCAAAGTCTGCTTGATACTCAAAGATAATGAATCTGGGGAAATAGGTACATTTCCAGACTGGGTCGATATGGAACAGAAGAGAGACAGCTGACATGGGGCATTGTGATAATCTATAAACGAGCTCATTCTGCAGGTACTTGGAGCTGGGCAATGAAAAGAATGTCCATATCCTAGCAAAGAAGTGAGATTCTGATGTGGATATTATAATTCCAAGGAGCATGCAGTGGCAGCTGGAGGAAATCTGATCTAAACCTCAAAGTCTGGGAGATTGTCTAGCAGATGACAGAAAGGTTCAATCTCTCATTCTTTTCTTCAGACTTTTCTTTTCTTAGACAGGAGTCCAGGCAAAGTGGGCACCCTCAGAGCTCCAGGCATAGTAGCCTCATTATCAAAGAAGAATGTAAGGAAAGTGCAGGGGTCTATAGCTCAGAGACCACCATCAGCCTCTATGGCTTCTAAGAAGAATCTAAGTCTAACAAAAAGAAAGCTTCAGTCCATGACTCCACGTGAACAAGGGGCTGAAGCTGCTTACAGCCTTCTGCACCCCCCAGGTAGAGGGACTCCAATAGCAGAGCTCTAAATAACTCTTCAAGGGAGCATCTTGGGAAATGAGGCAAAGAAGGAAAAATAGGAGTCTTGGAAAGTTTGAAGGGCCAGCATGATTAAAGAGATCTTTCAGGAGTATAATCTGGCCAGAGGTCAGGTGACTGGCTGATGAAGAGGCTGGTTGGCTTCTATGATAACTCGGCAGGAAATCGTGAACACCTGAATAAGCAAGGTGGCTCTTTCTGTGGTGGGCAAGATTAAATTATGTGAGTCTCGGGACCGGCAGTTAGCGTAATGGCTATGTCGCTGGACTCCCACGTAGTCGACCGTGGTTCGCGTCCCGAACCCGGTGGCTTAAACTCACGCCGGGCGCGTGTGCGTGCGTGCCCAAGATCCCAAGAGGAGAATGGAGGAGAAGGGATTGCGGCGTGGCCATCCCCCCTGGGGGGTGATTTCTCGCTTTCTATCTCTCTGTCTCTCTCTGTCTGTCTGGCGAACGCACGCGCCCTATAGCAAAAACCTCTCCAAAAAAAAAAAAAAAATTATGTGAGTCTCTCTCTCCATAAAGGTTTAGATATGGGGCCCAAAAACAAAGAGAAATAAAATATTTCAAGCTTGGCTGACAGGGAAATGAAGAAAATGGTAGAAATAATGAAGGGTGTAGCTTTAAAGGAAAAAACGAGATCATCTCCAGAAATGCTGAGTCTGAGTCAACATCCAGAAGGCCAAGGGAAGATGTCTAATTAGACCATTAAATTTATAGGAAGGGATTTAAGGCCAGGGTTTGAGATTGTGTTTGTGAGTCATTTGCCTAAAGTAAATTAAATTGCAAGAGGAAGCATGTGATAGAAAATTGAAGATGTCTGCAATTACAGAAGTGGAAGGAACAGAGTGGTCAGAGAAGAACAAAATGTAGTTAGGGAGGAAGGGACAAGAGAGAGAAGGCAGTGTGACAGAGGGCATGCAAGTGTCACAAACAGCATCAATGGTAACAAGAGGCTTTCCAAACCAGCGTGTGAGAGAGATCTGTTAGATCCTCTGGGGAAAAGGTGGGTTGGCCAGTGTCCTTTGGAGACCTTTTCCAAATGACTTCTTCAGGTGACCACTCAATCTGCTAGAAACCAGGGTGAGAACCTGACTGAAAATCCACACTACCTCACCAAGTCCAGAAAAAAGAAAGAATGGAAGGATGTAGAAGGGATGTTGTCTTTTCTAGGGGCATGTGCAGAGGAGGCAACAGTGGGGGAAAGACTTTTAGAGAAGAGATAAATGAGGCAGCTAAGCTCTTTCAGAGATAAAAAAGACGTGACTGGAGATAGATCACCCCAGAAAGGAAAAATTCTCTATATCAGTTGGCTATTGTTGCATAACAAATCACCCTAAAAAACTTAGTGGCTTAAAACACTACTGTTAGGTTTCCAAAGAAACAGGGCCAATATGATGTGTGTGTATGTGTGTGTGTGTGTGTGTGTGTGTGGAGAAAGAGAGAGAGAGAGAGATTGGGATTCATTTCAGGAAATTGGCCCACATGACTGCAGAGTCTGGCAAAGACAAAATCTGCAGGGTAGACAGCAGGATGGAGACTCAGGAAAGAATCTCCTCTTCTTTGGGGAGTCAAGTCTTTTTCCTAAAGCCTTCAACTGATTGGATAAGGCTCAGTCACATTATGGAGAGTGATCTGCTTTACTCATCCTACTGATTTAAATGTTCATCAAACATACATTCATTGCAATATCTAGATATTTTCGACCAAATACCTAGATACTGTGGATGCTATGATTTGAATGTATTAAAATTTATGTGTTGAGATTGATTGCTGTTGTGAAGTTATTAAGAGGACAGAAACCTAGTCTGACTTTGGTGTTAGAAGATATATCCTTTGAGACATGATTAGAATTAGGCGAGGTCATCAGGGTGGGGCCCCCATGATTGGTAGATTTATAAAGTGAGAGAGTGAGACCAGAACGGAGACACAGAGACATGAGCACAGACACTGATTTTCACTCTCCTGCCACATGATGCTCTGCATTGCCTTGGATTTCTCCAGGGAGTCCAATCAGCAACAATACCCTCACCCTTGACTTTAGACCTTGGACCTGCAAAATCATGAGCTAAATAAACTTCTATTCTTCATTCATTCCTAAGGTGCTATTCAGTTATTAGAGAATGCACTGAAACAGTAGTCTAGCCAACCTGACACATAAAATGAGCCATAACAACAACCTTTATTTTTAAGTTTGCTTATTTTTATTCATGATAGCATGTGTGTAAGTGCATGAGAGAAAGAAAGCACCCTCCAATGGGACTTAGTCATACTGCAATTCTTTTTCCTCCAATTCTCCATCCCGTCATAATCCTGGACATTTACACTCAAGTCCAACATGAAGCCAAAGGAACCAGGATTCTAAGTCTGATCGGTTGTGTGAGATTCAGCGTCCTCTATATACCACCTAACCACTGTACCATGGGGCCAACCCTACCTTTAATTTTTATCACAAGATCTACATGTAGATCACATAATTCTGCTTTCTGGACCAGGTTTGAGTGAGGTTATCCAGGTTTGCTCAAGTATCAGAGGCCAGCTGCAGAGCTGGCTGTGGGCTTGGCAGGCCTAAAATGGCTCTGTTGAGCACCTCCACTCTCCTCTTTGCCATCAACCGTGTTCTAGGAGACTAGTCTGGGCTTGCTATCATGACAAGAATGGGCTTTGAGAATGAGCAGAGGCCCGTAAGTGTTCACATCATCTCTCCTATCGCATGCTCCTGGACTAAGCAAGTCATAAGGCCATTCAAGATTCAAAGAAAGACGGAAAGAGGATTTTACATCTTTATTAGAAGAACTACAAAGTCACGTTGCAAGGGGTACAGACACAGAAAAGACTGGGAGTTACTTTTGTTTTTTGGGGGGGTTTTGTTTTTTATTTGTTTGTTTGTTTTTGAGAGGTTTTTGCTATAGGGCACGTGCACTCACCAGAAAGACAAAGAGAGACAGAGAGACAGAAAGTGAGAAATCACCCCCCAGGGGGGGATGGCCACACCACAATTCCTTCTCCTCCATTCTCCTCTCGGGATCTGGGGCACGCACACCCACGCGCCAAGACTGGGAGTTACTTTTGTGATCAATACCAAAGTCTCCTTACTTTCCTGAAACATGGAGAGGAAACGTGTAGATGAAGAAAAAGGAGGTGAAGAAGATCACAACAAGGTCATGATTTGCTCAAGAAAATGGGAGACCAAGACTAGACATAGAATAGATCTGGGGCTTAAAAAATAGGAAAAATGGGGCCAGCAGGGGGCATGATGGTTAAGGCACTAGACTCCACATGGCTGACCACAGTTCAAGTACTGTTGCTGGAGGCTTGCTTTCTCACTCTCCTTCTCTCTCTCTCTGTCTCTGCCTTTCTCTGGTAAAATTGAAAAATAATAATTAACACAATTAAATAATTATTTGAAAAAAAAAAAAGAAATAGGAAAAATGTTGAAACAGCCACTAAAAGTCCTGTGAAAGGAAATCAAATAGGGAAAATGTTGGAACAGCCACTAAGAGTCCTGTAAAAGGAAATTAGCATGCAGAAGAGAAAGGACTATCAAGTAATCCAGCAAGGACCCAGTTGAGAATAGGGAGCAGGAACCTGCAGTGGTCCAGAGTACAACAGCGGAGTGGAAACTGCACAACTGAGGGTGACGAAGATGGGGCTTTAGGGGAGATGATAAGAATGGGTAGAGGAGCAGCAAACTTAAGGATGGCCTTGGAGCCAGTGATTGAAGGGAAGTGTCTCTTCTCTTTGGAAATGCAGCCTAGGGCAACATTCCCATTTGCCCCAGGGAAAAGTGGCCCTTGGTGTCTTTGAGATGCTGGAGGTGTTACAGGACTCCCCATGAGGAAACCCCTCAAAAGTGTAAAAAGTAATAGTGAAAGGATGTAGCTCTGAAGGGCAACAAAATCAATGAATGGAAAATAGTTCATTTTTGTTCCATTGATTTTTTTCTGCTCATTGAGGACACACATTGTCATTAACTTAACCACTTTTCAGTGAAATGCTTTAACACTCTTTAAGACTAACTCCTGCATAACCAACTCTTACATTATTTAGTATGCATCTCATTCTCCATAAAAAAGTGAAATTTAAGGTGATTGTATAACCACAGTGAGGCAGTCAATCCAAAGTTTTAACATCATGACAAAGCCCCTCTTTCTTTGTCCTCTCTGTACCATCTACACTTTTAGTCACACCCTCCTTTGTGAAACTCATCCTAGCCTCAGCCTCCATAGCAGTCTGGCTTTTCTTCAAAGTCCCTTTTCTAATTGTTCCTGCTCCAGATCTTTTGACTGTCTTCTTCCCTTCTCATCACTCACTGCTCAGACTTCAGGTCTCCAGGGGCTGCCAACATTTTCCTGTGCCAACACCTCAGATAGATGCAGGTCTCTGTCCCATAACAGTAGCTCACTGTGGGGGTGGTCTTCATTAGGAGAAGGGTATGCAAATCTTGAGGGCATTTGTGTTGTTTTTGAAAGCTTCTACTCCAGTTGACTCAGATGTTCCCCCTCTCCTACTCCTAACTAAGATTCTAGGCCTCCCACAGGCCTCTCTTGATCTTAAGGGGAATGCTTTTTCACACACATCCCTTTGCCTGGAATCTTGAATGTCCACCTGAAAGGCTGTTCTTTTCTTTTTATAAGCAATTTTCTTTCTTTCTTTCTTTCTTTCTCTTTCTTTCTTTCTTTCTTTCTTTCTTTCTTTCTTTCTTTCTTTCTTTCTTTCTTTCTTTCTCTCTCTCTCTCTCTCTCTCTCTCTCTCTCTCTCTCTCTCTCTCTCTCTCTCTTTCTTTCTTTCTTTCTTTAAATTTGACCAGAGAAGGATAGTGTGTGTGTGTGTGTGTGTGTGTGTGTGTGTGTGTGTGTGTTGAGAGAGAGAGAAAGTGAGAAATCAAGCCGCCAGGTCTGGGACTTAAACCAAGGTTGGCCACATGGGAGTCCAGCGCCCTTAACCACCATTTTCTTTTCTATTGTACCTACCTAGGGGTAAGAATTCCAGAGGACTCAGCAAGGGTGGTAACTTGCCAAAGGGCTCAGAGTTTTGCCTGACATTTATTTTGAATGTAGTCTTTCTGTGAATTATAAATTTGTAAATTATCTGGTATACAAAATTATTTTTAAAGACTTCCTCTTAGAAATAATTTAAAAAAACAACTTTTAGACTTAGAAGACTTTTGTATTCTTGAGAATCAAGTCATCATCCAAGTGAATGGTGCCCAGCTCTGTTTTCAAGGTTAATCTTTCTCGTGTATTTCACCTCCCATTGCCTCTAAGACCCTTCCCCTCGGATTTTCCAAGATTAAATTAAAACTCAAAATGCCTATTTTTGAATTTTATGATCTTCTCTCTAAAATTAGTGCCACAGTGACTTCGCTGTGTCTATGGATGATATGTCATTGTCCACACATTCACTCGGATTTGAAGTTTTCAATCATCTTGCTTTTACTCCTCTTTCATTCTCCCTGGCTCTCCCTGGCTATAAAAAATGAGTCTGTCTCTAAGTCTTCCTATCCCTTCTTTGTCCTGTCTCTTCTTGCTTCACTTTCCATTCCAACTTGATCAACAAAGTCATCTAAGCCTTTGTCATCTCATCTTAGTGCGATCCTAAACCTTGATCTCTTTCTCCTTCAATTCCATCTGAGGTTCTGCTGCCAAACTGTGGAAGCATCACTTTGCTAGTGTCACAGTCATACCCACTGAATTATGTACGCACGTATCTATCATTTCTTTCATCCTTCCATGAGTGAGAGAGACAGAGAGATCAAGAGATAGAGAGACAAAGAGACAGCATCCCAATAGGTCTTGAAGTTGCAATTCCCCTCCAGCAGCAGCCAGCCCAGGCCATGGGCACATACATGCTGGCATGTTCAGGGAGGACTCCAAATACAAACGTGCAAACTTCCCATGGGAGTCAGAACCTAATGTATACTCAAATTTGAAAGCAGAAACATTGGTAACAGAAAGGGCAGGAAAGTGAAAAAAAAGAAATAGCAGGAGGTGAGGAGGAGGGAAAGTCACAACAGTAGAAGAAAAGCCTCCAAATGAAGCAATAATTGGTAGCATGAAGATGCCTCCCCAGCTTCCCTAGCCCATGGCTTCACGCACAGCTAGTCTTGTATCAGTTTGCTGGGGCCCCATGCCAAAGTACCATGGGATAGATGGCTTAAACATCAGAAATGCAATTCCTTGTACTTCTGGAGCTGGGGATCTGATAGCAAGGTGTCAGTAGGGTTGTTTCTTCTTTCCACTTAAATTCACAGGGTCTTCCTTCTGTGTGTGTCTATATCCAAATTTCTTCTTATCAGTCTACCAGTCATTTTAGGACCCAACTAATGACCTCATTCTAACTTAATTACCTCTTTAAAGACCCATTTTCTAAATACAGTCACATTCCCAGGTACGGGAAAGGAGCGTTAGAATTATGACATGAATTTGGAGTAAGGGGCACACAATTCAGCCCATAACAATCCAGAAGCTTTGGGATTCCTTGCTTTCTTCCATCCTTCTTTCCAAGCTACTTCTTTTGGGACCTGGGAGTGACAAAGGGATCCACAGAGCCAATGCTATCAGAGAGGCCCTCTGCATGACAGCATGCTGTGGATGCTGCACTCAGAACAGACCCTGAAGAGTAGACACCACATGGCACCCCACTTCAGTCCCAGCCTGGAACCAGGGGACTAGAGTCTCCTAATAAAATATAGTGACAGATGGATTTCCTCTGTGATGGGTCTTTAAGGAAATGAAAGTGTCCTCTTTTCTAGAAAACAGACATCAATCCATAAGCACAAGTCAAGCTTCTCACCATCTCTAGACCCATCACCACTGCTTTCAAGATCTGAACTTCCTGATCTTCTTTTCTGCATTACAACCTTGCCATCTTGTTTCCTCACCCCCTTTTTTTTCTATAACATCTGAGGATTAGAGAAAGAGAAACAGAGACAGAGATAAAAAGAGAAAAAGGGAGCTGGGCCAGCTGGTGCAACAGTAATGCAGCGCTCTTTAATGTTAGACCCACGTGGGAAGGTCTTGAGTCATGGTCTGAAGTCTCCCTGTGCCTGCCCATCACACACACATATTCATGATCCAGGCTATATAGGAACGAGAGTGAACTGTGTATGGTGTAAGATTCTATTGGGCATGCCTGCCTCTGTAACTCTTTCTTGCCTAGAAAAAATAAATAAACTTAAAGAGAGAGAAAGAGAGCCCTGCCCAAAGTAACTGGAAGGTCTAGGCGTCCAGAGATGAAGATAAGTGCTTGGTTTCTGTCAGTCATCACCACCACCTGACCCCACTCCCCATTTTAAAAAATGTATGCATTCCGGCACGTGTGCTTGTGTTCCCAAGATCCCAAGAGGAGAATGGAGGAAAAGGGATTACAGCGTGGCCATCCCCCATGGGAGGTGATTTCTCGTTTTCTATCTCTCTGTCTCTCTGTCTGTCTGGCGAGCACACAAAACAAAAACCTCTCCAAAAAAAAAGTATGCATTTATTTCTTGAGAAAGAGAGACTGCATGTCCAACAGGGTCTTCATTCCATGATCATCCATCAGACTTGGACAGCCCAGATAAAGAGCACGCGCACATGCCAAGCATGTACAGGATAAGAACCGAAGATCTTCCTGTGTGGGTCAGCCTCACAGAGCATCGTGTTACTGTTATACCATCATCTGGACCCTGCCCACCACCTTCCCCTTTAATCCAGACTTTTAGGAAATTCTCAAGCTTTGTTCTAAAACTACCCTTCCTACCTCCCTGACTTTCTACCTGTATTCCCATCTAGGGGTGAGTTTGGCGACCTCTAGGGATCTCCGACAATCCCTTATAAATCCCCTGCAATTGGGTGCTGTCTTGTCAAAGACGAGACTGTTTTCTCATCCTTCTCCCTTAGACGCAGCCAGCTGTGAAGGGGAAGGAGGGCTTGAGCAGTGTCCACCCCTGTCTGAATGACACAGTTAACACAATGCCTTTCTCCTCAGTCATGGAGAAATTGCCCTGGGCTACAGTGTGTGGTGTTGTGCTGATAAGATAGATTCTGAGAGTGCTGTGCAGAGTTGTCATATGACGGCGAGCATTAATGATTACAGAGATGCTGCCCCTCAGGCACTCCGTCTCATCAGTGACACAAGCTAAACCTATTGATACTGGATCTCGGCTGAGTCACTGCTGTGCCCCCTCTCACCACCCTACACCTGCTTCTCAAGGATCAAGGAGAGATGGGCCGCCACAGGGAGGTGTCACTGTCCCACACAGCCCATCGGATAAGCCTGTTGAACAAGTAAAATGGAGTTTATTAAACCTACTGCAGCCGAGGAGAACACCATTTGTTAAACACTTAGCAGTATTTCAAAAAGGGAAGGTTAAAGAAGGCTGTTGATCGCTCTTGGAGTCTGGGCTAAAATATTTTAAGTTGGGGCTTTTAGGAGAAGGATCTAGAAGGGATTAGGCAAGGCTCTTGACACCATAGTTTAAGTTTAGACACAACAAAGACCTTGTTGTGTCCACTAAGCAGATTGTCATTTTAATAGGAAAGCTGTTTTTCCATATTAGAAAGCTGAATTAATTGGTTTGCAAACAGTGAGAATGCATTGTCCCAGATGCCTCCACACTTAGTCCCCCTTTTCTGTCATTCTCTAGCCCACTGTCTTCTACAATTACGGTGGATCCAGACCTGCACTGCTGTTTAAACGGTCATGTCTATATTAGGATCTTCTTCTACATGACCATATACCAAATTCTGGTTGTAGTTGTTTCTACCCCTATATGCTTCAGGTTTTCCTCTTCACGGTAGCCAAAAGAATGGCACTTGTAACCTGCAAATACGTTACATTACATGGCAAAGGGAACTTTGAAGATGTAATTAAAGTAATGGGCCTTAACACAGGAAGATTATCCAGGATTATCTGGTGAACTCAATCGAATCCTAAGAGCCTTAAAATCCTGAGACCTTTCTCCAGCCGGAAACAGAAGAGATGTAGCAGAATGAGAAATCAGAAAGAGTCCAAATATGAGAAGGATTTGATGTGCTTTGCTGGCCCTGAGATGTAGGGGCCTACATGCAAAGACCAAAGGGGCTTTCAGGAGCTAACAGTAGTCCTCGCCTACAGCCAGCAAGGAAACAGTCACCTGATTTATAGCTGCAAGAAGCTGGATTTTGCCAATAACCTAAACTTGGGAACAGAGTCTTCCGATAGCCTCCCAATTAAGAGTCCAGTCTGCCTATGCCTTGATGTTAGCCTTCTGAAAACTGGATAGAAGAAGCAGTCTAACAACCCAGACTTCTGACCTACTGATAAAAGAAAGTTGTGTTGCTTTAATCCACTAATTGGTGGTCATTTGTTATAACAGAGATAGGAAACTGATACACTGCTCTTTGTGTTGGCTTACCATTTGTTTGGCCTTTGACAGAACAACCACAGTGCACCAGTATTTGAGCACTACAATATGACAAATACTAAAGTGAGGGATTAAGACCAGAGCTCATTGTTCACTTCTAAACTATGAGCCAAGTAGTCCAAGAGAAGATTCCAGTATGAATAGCCTACAGAACTATGAATGAAGGTATGAGTTAACTAATTTTCCACTTTTTTGTTGGTTTCCAAGATCTGTAGAAATTTAAGTACATTTTCCCCCTAAGATAACACGTGTTCTACCATGAAAGGCCAATATTTAGGATTGCTCCATTTTGAATCACTATCTATCAATCTTATAAGGTTTTCAAGTCAGGTGTCTATGGTTTAATAGCATTCTAGCTCTCCTGTCAATGACTGAGTCATCAAAAATAATAATTTGCAGATTTTGAGGGGCCTTCTTTACAATCATAAATAAAGAGGTTTGGAGAAGAAGAAAGTAGTTCCAAATTTTTTAAACATTTATTTAATTTTGTTATTATTATTTTTAAATTTTGTTATAGGACACATGTGCTCACCAGAGAGAGACACACAGAGAGGGGTGGAAAGTAAGAAAGTAAGCTACCAGGTCTGGGATTTGAACTTCAGTTGGCTATGTGTGAGTCCAACACCTTCACTACCATACCACCTGCTGACTTTTATTTTCTAAATTTTTAATGATTAAGAATTGAGGGATGATTGGAATATCAAATCAAGGCAGAATTTTTTCAGTGATTTAAAAATCTCTTCTTCCAAGAAAGAAAAAATGGATAAGTCAAAACAAATTCAGGATGATATCAAAGACTATTTGTTGGCAGGCAACAGTTTTTTGAGAGAGCGAATTCCTGAACAGTTTGTAAATTGTAGAAATTTTGGCCACAAATCCACCCCTAGTCCCTGAGAACTTCCCAATCAGTATTCAGGAGTCAAAAATACTGCTACGAAGTTATCATGTAGCATGAGCTGGTGCACTTTTTGACAAGATGGTTTGGCACTAGCCAATGAGATTTATTTAAAGAGAGAGAGAGAGATCATTAGATCTAAAACAAAAAAGCGTGAAGTTGGGTTTAAGTAGTGGGCTTCTCTGGTAAGACCTATTAAAAGTGAGACAACTCTTAAATGTTCATAGTCCCATAGCCAATATGTTCAGAGTTACTTTCCAAGGTCTGTTTCTGGGAATATTTCTGGTGTTATTTTGGTAGAAATAGCAAATGTCTATTCTAGGTGTTATACGATAGCAAGTCTGATATTTTTGGTTCCTTGGCCTTTACTGCTGTTTGCCAACTAAAAGTCATCAAATGGTTGAGGAAACCAATTGATGTGTTGTAAAAGACTAGTACTAAGGAAAGCTGGGCAGCAACCAAAGGAAAATAGATATAGAAGCCAGATGCTGGTTCACTAGACTCTCAAGGGAAGGTCCTAAGCTTGTGTCCTGAGACCTCCCTGTACATACAAGACATGCACACATGCACGCAGACTGGCTGAGACTAGAGGTGGATCATTGCAAGAAGACCCTGTTGAGGTTGTCTCTCTATCACTCTCTCTGGAAAAAAAAATTAATAAACTTTGAAAGATATATGAAAAAAATGTATATGGATATAAAGTCAGCGATTGGTTTTATTGTATATTTTAGGCCAAGTATGAGCATATCATAGCCAGATATTGGATTCTTACCAACAAATGGCTAGGAATACAAAAAGTCCAGTATTAAGAATAAGAGCGCTCTAAGTTAAAGATTAACAAGTATTGACTAGCAGATTTTTAAACTAGCAGAGAGGAAAGAATAGCTAGGAAAACAAACATAAATGCAAATTAAGGCATGAGACTTTATGGCTCTGAAAATTTGAATTTTGTTTTGAGAGGTTAGGGAGAAATTTTGCAGGGCCAAATTACTTAGTTATTTGCTTGATCCAGGCATTGAATAGAAGCTGTCTACTTTCTGAAGACTGTCAGAATCTTTAGTTTAAGGTCTCCAACTGAGACAGTGATCCAAGGATGGCTTGTCTCTTTATGTGAGAAATATAAATCCAAGGATCAACCCCTTGAAGTTACAGTGCTGTACTAGTTATTTCTTAACAGTATCTGATAAAGTTATTTTTATTGAAGTTTGAAGTCTGTTTTATTTTCCTCTGATGTCTCTTCCAGAAAACCATGTCCAGGGGTTAGATCATGCAAGGGTTGTTTAGGAAGATTTTGAGGAAAGGCGGCTCATACCTGTTGATGCTAAAATTGGATACTGTAGGTGAGTCTCTTACAGAATTTGGCCATGTCTTCTTAAAATAGAGCAGTCTAGGATCAGAAGTGCTATTTATAGGCACATGGGTTGGCTTTTCACTAACTGAAAAAGGAGTATTGATGGATGCCAAGAGTTAATCTTATTGTCATGAGGTCATCGATATTCAAGAGGTCTCTGAGATTTTTGCTAATTTCAGTTTAGAATTCCTTTTTTTTTTAGTTTTCCAAAAACTGGAGGTAATGTGAACAGTAAAGTTTCCAGGCAGATAAAAAGGCTTTAGAAGGCTCTTTATTGGTAGTCCCAGTAAAATGTGTGTCCCCGTTACTGAAGAGAAAAATTCAAACTCCCAGGTTAGAAACACAAAATTAAGCAAATTTTTTTCTCACTGTTTTCAGAGCTATCATTCTCTGACAAGGAAAAGAATCTATTCACCCTGAGAAGAAGTAAACTGTGGTCATATTCAAAATGACTGTAGAGGATAATATGAAAGAAATCCTTTTGGAGCTAAGCGAAGGGAATTTGAATCTTGGGGCTCTTGTCCATGTTCTTGTTATTTTTTTCTTTCAGTTTCTCAGCTGACAGAGGACAATTGTTTGCCCCATAGCTTCTTTGCTTACAGTATCTATAGGTATCTAAAATAAGAAGCTCCTTTGCCTGATTTTGTGGATTGAACTGGGAGTAGATAGTTGTTTCACCTTTAAAGCAATAATTCTGTTTTTGTCCTGAAGCTCTTTAAAAACACCTCTTCTGCAAAGTGTTGGAGATCTGGTCATGGAGCCATTATCCTTCCTGTTCGTGTGTACATATCAAATTTCCTTTTTCTAGCTCAAGGTCATTCACAAAGATAAGACGGGAGCCAAAGCCATATCTAAATGGCTATAATCTACTCCTGAATATTGTCTAAAGGTTTTTAAGAACCTAACCCTGAAATCTCTAATGGACTTTTCCTTTCTTTACTCACAAAACAAATTAGAGTCCAATCTATTTTCTCATGATAAATCTTGGCAATATATTCCAAAAGACCTTGTCCAATATCTAACACTATAATAGTGTAATCAACTCTGTTTTCCCATGCAATTCAGGATCTTTCAGGACATCCTCAAGTTTATTCTAATCTGCCCTTTCATCCAGTTTTGCATCTGAAGTTCTGTGTTAGGGATGCCCCCAAACCATTCTTAGGCTCAAAATGCCACTGGAAGAACTCACAGCACTCAAAACGGCAGTGATATTTATGTTTATAGTTTATAGTATAGAAAAAAGATGCATATTAAAATCAGTAAAAGAGAGAGATACATGAGATGAAGTCCAGGAGAAACCAGGCACAAGCTTCCAGGTATCTCCATCCCTCGGAACTCCATCAGGTGCACTGAAGTCCCCCAGCAGTAAGTAATGTGCCAGCACACATAAAATGTTGCTAACCAGGGAAACTTAGCTGAACCTTAGTGTCCAGAGTTATTATTGGGGTCAGTGCCTTCTATTGTGTCTAGGCTTTAGAAAATATTTAACAGATTATTTTATCTCGATCTGATATGGATCTTAAAAGCAATCACAGAGTTTTTTTTTTCTCTGCTCTGAAGAGATTTAAAATACTTATCTGATGACTGCAGTAAGCTATATAGCCCTAGGTAGGTGCTACTTTATAGTATGTTCATTCTACTCACTAAGGTTTATGCCTAAAGTCAGACTTGTGTTCATGGATATGTATATTTCAGCTGTGCTTGCTATTGAAAATATTTAGATTTATTAAGATATTTAGTGAAACAATAAAATAGGGGAGGCAGAGAAAGCAACAATAGATACCAGATACAATGTGGGAGGTGGGTGGGAGATGGCAGAGGGTGAGATAGGGAATCAAGGATGGGAAAAAAGGCAAAATATACAGAAAACAAGAAATGGAAAATTATATGTTGACAATAACACACATCTTGATGTGCTTGATTGAGCCAATATACAGTGCACTGTGAATGGAAAAATCTCATTTTGTATGCTATAATGATGTACAGTGAATGAATGTAAAAAATAAATAAATAAATAAATAATTTTTTTTAAAAAAAAGGGAATTGGAGGGTAGCCGGTGGCATAGTGATTAAGGTACTGGACTCCCATGTGACCAACCGCAGTTCAAATCCCAGACCAGGCGGTTTGAAAGCCATGCCAAGCACGCGTGCATGTGTGCTCACAATCCCCAGAGGAGAATGGAGGAGAAGGGATTACAGTGCGGCCATCCTCCCAGGGCATTTCTCACTTTCTTTCTCTCTTTCTCTCCAGTGAGGGCACATGCTCTATAACAAAAACCTCTCAAAATAATAAATAAATACATAAGTAAATGTGAATTGGGTTTCAGTAGTTTCTCCTATTGACTCAATGGACTTTCAGACACTAAGGCCAGAGAGGCGGGAGTTATTCGGGACCTCTCTCCTTCTTCAACTCTCATATCTAATAAGTTATCAGGAGCTGCCTCCATTTCCTGTGGCGACACTGCTGCGTTTATGGAGTGCTTAGATGTAAATGTCGAGGGAAGCGGTGTGCTTCTGTGTTAAGATAACAAAATAAGCAGATACCACACAAAAAGAAGGAAGCAGCACATTGCCTAGTATGCATTTAGACAGGCATTTATTGATTATATGAGATTTTTATAGAAATATGTTTTTACAGAAGTGCCAGTTTCATTTGGTGAAGCTGACTGGCTCATAAAGGAGATCCAAAGAATTCTGGGTGCCTTTTATGTCTTTTTACTGAGATTTTGTATGTCTCTATTCATGGATAATAACAAAGAGGAGAAATTCTGGCACATTTTTTCATTATGCAAATAAGTGAACTGGCTTTTCAATAACTTTCTTAAGATAAATTGCTAATTTCCATTAAAAAAGAAAAGCCAGAATGCTTTTATGGAATGACCTTGGCCCCAAGCTGTTTTGCAAAAACAAGTCTTTTCTATAGTCCATTCCTCGAACTTACATTTCTTCTGGTAGATATTTCAAAAGGGGACACAGTGCAGGTGTGCACACCCACATCAAATCAATAGTTCACTAAAACCATGGTGAAATATTCATAGCTTTCTTCCTGTTATTGGTGCTAAATCCAGGGAGGATTTCCACAGAGATCCTTCTAATAGTTGTGATCTTTAAAATAGCCTCTAAATTATATTATGGGATTATTATTTTATTAGTTGGGATAACAGTTTGCTTTTTTTTTTTTTTTTTTATTGGAGAGAGTTTTGCTATAGGGCACGTGCGCTCACCAGAAAGAGAGACAGAAAGCAAGAAATCACCCCTCACCCACCCCCCGCCCCGGGGGGATGGCCATGCTGCAATCTCTTCTCCTCCATTCTCCTCTGGGGATCTTGGGCACGCATGCACATGCACCCAGTGTGAGTTTAAGCCACCGGATCCGGGACTCGAACCGCAGTTGACTAAATGGGAGTCCAGCGACATAGCTATTACGCCTAATGCTGGTCCCGGGATAACAGTTTTGATGTTGTAATTTTATTAGAAAATGAGGGCCAGCAGATGGAGTGAAGGTTGAGGTGACTTGATCCCACATGACCAACTGCACAGTTCAAGTCCCAGACCTGGTGGCTTAAAAAGCACACCAGGGGTGTGTATATGTGTGTGCATGCCCAGATCCCTAGAGGAGAATAGAGGAGAAGGGATTGTGGTGAAGGACCAGAGTGACTCCATTTTTATGGGGCGACTCCATTTTGTTAAACCCACCTTACTGAGAATCAGTGCCATTTCAAGGAGGTGAACTGATCACGTAGGAGAAGGTCATAAGACCATCACCCCACCGGGGCTGGCCAATAATTTAAAAAAAAAAAAAAACAGAGACCTGAAATAACTTTCTTGCCCAACTTAACAGTCTGACAACCAATCAATAAAAGACAACTATGCTTCTTGTAATCTACAGCCAATGTATAGCCACCTGAGTGCATTCCTCAGCACCCCTCGACCTCCCCTCTAACAGCCAAATAAAAACTCAGCCCAGCTAACACCGGGGCTCTCGACTCTAATCCACTGTGTCGGTGATGATCGAGAGTGCTGGCTCGAGCCTGAATAAAAGCGACCCTTGTGTGCTTGCATCGGAATCGGCTCCTTGGCTGTCTTTTGGGAATTTCCTGATGGGGCACAACAGTGAAGTGGCCATTGCCTCTGCGGGAGTTGGAGGAGTAATTTCTCACTTTGCCTTTATCTCTCTCTCTTTTTTTAGGGAGAGGTTTTTGCTATAGGGTACACGCACTCACTGGAGAGACAGAGAGAGACAGAGAGAAAGTGAGAAATAGTCCCCGGGGAGATGGTCACACTGCAATCTTTTCTCCTCCATTCTCCTCTTGGGATTTTGGGTACACACGCACATGCACCCAGCCTGAGTTTTAAGCCACCAGATCCAGGACTCGAACCACGGTCAACTGTGTTAGAGTCCAGTGCCTTAAACACTATACCACCTGCTGGCTCCTCTCTCTATCTCTCTCTCTATCTCTGTCTGACTTCAGTGAGTACACACGCCCTACTACAAAAATGTAAAAAAACAGAAAAAGAGATAACCAGAGGGTGGGGATTGGAATACAAAAGTAGTTTGGTGAATGTTAGCAAGCTGCATGATGCCAATAGGAATGCATGTTCTCTCTACTTTTTATTTTCTACCAAAAATTCCATTATACATCTTTATTATTTTTTAAGAATTTTTTAAATTTAATTTTATTTATTCATTCATTTATTTTAATTTGACAAGAGATACAGAGAGAGAGGCAGAGAAAGGGAGACCAGGTCTGGGACTCAAACCGTGGTCGGCCACGTGGGAGTGTCCAGTGCCTTAACCACGTCACCTGCTGGTCCCCCATTATACATTTTTAAAGCAAAAAGAAAAGTAAGTTTTATATTGGAAAAAGTGGGAGTCACTCTCATAGAAATTATTTAAATGACTAATTCACAATAGGTGACCGAAAACTAAGAGTGTATCTCCAGTATGAAATATCACTATGATTTCAATGAAAACAAGAAAATAAATCATAAAACATAGTTCCCAGTACAAACTTAGGCACTTATTTACCTCCCTGGACCTTTAGCAGTTTCTTCTCTATGACAACAGGATAATTGATAACTGCCCACTTACTTGAAATTAAATAGACATTAAATAAACCTGTAATATCAAAGATAATTCACATTTAAACTATCAAAATATGAAATGTGATATGAATAGATGACATTGTTATTATGGTAGTCATTTTAATCATCATTATCATCAACATAATGAGATCATTGCAGTATACTTAGCTATGGGAAAGGGAAGTAACTAGGTCCTGGAAATTTCCTACTGAAGGTAAGTATGAGTAATGGGCCTGGATATTTGATGAAGAGGAGATGATCAAATAAACCTGAACAGGGTTGAGAGACCTAGATGCCAGGACCACTTTCATTAATTCATTCATTCACTCAACAAACACCAGACACCTGCTACTACACGCTAGCCACTGTTTCAGATGATGAGAATGAAATGGACCTCAACGTTGAATGGGAAGGACAGACACCTAAGGGCTATAACATAATACGGTACTATGGGAACATGGGATAGAGACACCCAACCCAGGCTCTAAGTGGGAGGAGGAAATATTACGTAGGCTTCTTGGAGCTGTATTGATTAGAAGGAAAGAGGGAGAAAGAACATTCCAGGACAGAGACAGCATGACCAAAAACAAGGAAGAGGTTCCTTAGGAAGCGACAAAGCAGCATGTGTGTGTGTTTCCAGAGGCAGGAGCACCTGACAGCACCTAAGGGTGCCTGTCAGAGCTGAGATTGAGCCAAGCGACAGAGGGTGAGACATGGAGAGTGGAGTCTGAGGGTCATGAGCCTAGAGTGGCAAGTGGAAGGTAGTAGGTTAGATGAGGACAGGAGGTACCTGCTGTGCCTTTCCCTGCATTCCGGCTCAGTTCTACTTAAAAGGTCTCCAGGGTAACACATCCCAGTTTAAGCTGAAAAAGCCAAAGGTATACTGCTCAGGTATAAGCCACTGGGTTGACAGTGGTATAAACAGCAAACTTTAATCAGATATGCCACAGAGGAGTGTGTGGTGCTGAGTACATATTAATTAGGGATGCCCAGAGTGATCAAACAGAAGCACCACTTCCAGCTCAGTGAGGAAAAATGGTAATTGGAAAAAGAAAGAAAGAAATATAATAAAGTTCAGAAGCCTCTACACTGCCTCTTCAAGTCAGAAATCCATCTGTTTCTTGATTCGGGGGTGGTGAGTGAAGACACTCACCTCGCCTGTAGCTGCAGCGCATTCAGCCTTCTTTGACATTTGGGTCTAGCAGATGGGACTGAGGAACAACTCCACGACACCAGCGGCACCTTCCATTGCTCATCTGACTCACTCGTCACTCCTGCCCACCGCCTTATCCAGGCACAAACCTCAGTGTTGCTGGCTGGTGTGGCTGCCCTCCCAGTAGGAGAGGGTGAGGTACTGTTTGTCATTACCAAATCTTTTTAGCTTCTCTTGCTGTGGAGCTGGACTGAGTTCACGTAGTGGAAAACTGAGACTTGAAGAGACACTATGAACTGTGTGTCTCTCAAACCAGAATCCTAAGACTTCTCAGTGTGGGCTCCCCCTGGATATATTCTCAAGAGTCTCAAAGTTCTCTGCACAATTTTTTGAATTTTAATTTTGCAGCTTTCTTTTAAGCATAACCCTAGAAAATAAGAAAACCATGCGCTGGCCTCACCTTACAATTAAGTGGCATCAAGGGATTGGTGTTCGGTGCTTGTGCCTGTCCTTGTTGAACTGAAGGCCAAACTTCATCATCTCTCTGCCCTGTGAGAACAGAGGTCCCAAGATGTTTACATTAAGAAGATTATTGGAAGAACAATCATCACATCTACTCTCCCACAATAGTACATTTAATCCTTATTTAATCCTTATCTGCATCATATAAAACCTGCAATACCGATTTTTCCTCTAGGTAAATAAGATACCTTTAAAGAAATTTTAAATAACATTCTGTTCAGGCTACATTTAAGGCTGGCTTGCTGACAGTCGTGAACAAGGGTAAGATCTGGTTATCTGGAATAACAAACACAGCTCTGAATTTACAAATATCATTTGAGCCTTAAGTGTGTTCTTGTCATTATTATTACTAAAGTCAAAAATAAAGAAATAATATTAAAATGAATCTGGGGCTGCATCTTTTTAATCATTAAGCCCAGCAAGTTGGCTTCAGGAAGGTAGAGTGCCTATGGGTAGGCTGTGGCGTTAATCTACATATCGTAAATTCCTTCTTTACCGTTTGCCAGCTGTGTGATTTTTTAAACTCAATTCCTTCAGCTCTAAAATGGGAATGGTAATAATGACAATACCTACTAAACAGGGTGTTCTTGACAACCAAATGAGTAACTACACGTGAAGTTCTTAGTGCCTGATACACAAGAGGTGGGGAAAAAACATCAGTTCTATAAATTGCTATGGTATTAGTGGGCTATGGGCAAGTTTTGAAAACCAGGGTGGGCATATGAATAGTCACTCCTTTGTGTTTTCAAAACTGGGTATTGGAGGGACCAGCAGTTAGCGTAATGGCTATGTCGCTGGACTCCCACGTAGTCGACTGCAGTTCGAGTCCCGGACCCGGTGGCTTAAACTCATGCCAGGTGTGTGTGCGTGCGTGCCCAAGATCCTGAGAGGAGAATGGAGGAGAAGGGATTGCGGTGTGGTCATCCCCCCTTGGGGGGTGATTTCTCGCTTTCTATCTCTCTGTCTCTCTCTGTCTGGTGAGCGCACACGCCCTATAACAAAAAGCCTCTCAAAAAAAAAAAAATAATAAAATAAAAACTGGGTATTGGAGAGCTGCCTGGAGGAGAAGGCCTATCTGAACTTCAGGAGTGATTTCCAGCTGCCTTCCTTAGAACTCAAGGGTGTCCTGGGTTCCATTACTTTGAGTGCTACAAATGTTTTGATTCATATTTCTTGTGTAATTTCAAACTATAATAAGACTCAACACAACCTCGAATAGGCTCTATGTTAAATTTGATAGACTGAACACAACCAATTCTGCCTTATTAACTTATTTGACGCAAAACTCAGAGAAGTTTCTACTAATACGTAATATATCTGAAAATCTTGTAAATGAGTCATTGATTATGACATGTAACTCTGCATTGATAGTTTTTAAATTCAAGCATGCACACAAAAAAATGATCCTTAGTAATGAGATAACAGGTAAAGTTGATTCGTTCTTCCATTCATATATTCATTCATTCCTCACACGTTTATTTTATGCCTACAATATGGTAGACTCTTCTTTAGGCATTTGCGTACAGCCATGAGCAGGGTTCAGACACATCCATTTTGCCTATTCTGAGCTATAATTAGCATGCAATAACAAGTGAAATCAGAACACTTTTCGTCCTATCACTGCCATAAAATTAATGGGCTTTAACATTTATTCTAAGCATGGGATGTTTATAGATTGACTTTTATATTTATGATAAGGAAGTGAGCTAGTTGTTAGATATTGTTGACTATTCAACTTTGAAACAAAAACAAAATTCTACAAATCCTCTCTAATGCTTTTCTATCAGTTTTGTTGAAGAGAACTTGAGATTGCAAGGTAAGCTACTTATCTGTTTGAATCAGGATTTTCTTTGGTACTGTACATCCAAACAGATTACAGACATAATTAGCTATTGATACTTTATAAGACTGCAAATATCTACCAGTCATGATGTCTAGTTTTTGTGTTCTTCAAAACAGATTTACTATTCTTTTTGATCGACTTTGTAATAATTAGGAATATTTAATAAATTTAGATAAATAGCTATGTTACTTCCAAAGTGCATCTTTATGTATTTTATATATGACTTAAAGAAGTCAGCAGACTGAGGGAGAGAGACGTTTTCATGAGTTCCACCCTTAGAAATTAAAAAAGAGGGGCCAACAGGTGGTGTGGTGATTAAGGCACTGGACTCCCACATGGCCAACCACGGTTTAAGTCCCAGACCTTGAAGCTTCCTTTCTCTTTCTCTTTCTCCCTGTGAGTGCACATGCCCTATAGCAAATTAAAATAATAATAATAATAATAATAATAGTAAGTAAAATTAAATAAATAATCCTTTTAAAAAAATAAAAGAAAGAAATTTAAAAAGAAGCAGAGAGCTATCAGGGCTTCCAGATACTACGAAAGGAAGAGTCAGCACCAGGAGAATTTCCTGTAAGAGTGCTGTGAGCTTCCAGAACCATTTTTACTCTCACATGTGTGTTTGTTTGGTCTTGTTTAGTTTCATTTTTTTTCTAGAGAGATTTTTGCTATAGGGCACGTGCGTGCACCAGAAAGACAGAAAGTGAGAAATCACCCTCCGGGGGGGGATGCCCATGCTGCAATCCCTTCTCCTCCATTCTCCTCTCAGGATTTTGGGCATGTATGCATGTGCACCCAGCATGAGTTTCAAGCTGCCAGGTCCAGGACATGAACTGCAGCCAACTATGTGGGAGTTCTGTGACGTAACCATTATACCATCTGCTGGTCCTTGGTCTTGTTTTTTTAGACAGGATGTTGTTATGTGCAATCCTCCTGACTCAGCCTCCTAAGTAACCAGGACTATAGTCATGCTTCACTGCACCCAGCATTTAGGTTAGGCTAGGAATCAAACCTGTGAGGGCTTCTGTGGCTGGGCCTAAGTTTGTCAAACACACACAAATCCAAGAAGATGCTTTCTTCTTTTCCCTGTCTTTCCCTCTCTCTTTATGTTTCTTCCCAGTGAGTGCACACACCCACTAGGAAAAACAAAACAAAACAAAACAAAACAACAACAACAAAAAGCAAAATGTCCCAACCCTTTTATACTTGCCTTTTCTTAAGTATTGGCAATGAAGTCCTCAAAGACAAAACAAACAAACAAACAAACAAAAACACACACACGCGCACACACACACTTCAAAAACAAAATGGCACCCTTAAAGCAAAATCTGTAAGTCTATTTTATAGGACTGCATAGTAGACAGCAGTTAGCAAACCTGTCTCCCACCCCTTCTAGAAATGTGGTCAGCCTTCAGAGCTCTAAATTAGAAAGTCAAATTATACCACCAATCCCTGCTCTCGAGTCCCACCCACACTTTCACTGTGGTGACGTTCTTTTCTCTTAACCCCAAAGAGCTTTCTATTTCTCCTTACATACAATAGGTATTCCAAACATGTGACATGCTCCAAGTTTCTTACTCTACTCCAGACTTCCTTAAAGTGCACTTAAGACTTGCCTTGGGGAAAGAACAGCCCTTCATCTTCCACAGACAGTGCAATGGAACTCATGGAAATGTCAGATAAAGAATTTAGAATATTCATAGTGACAAAGTTAACAGAGATGCAAGAGAAAAGAGACAACAAACTCCAGAAGATGCAGGAGAAAAGAGATGACAAGTTTCAGGAGGTGAGAAAGCTTTTGCACAATCTGAAAGAGGAAATACACACCATAAAAAGGGATCAAATGGTACTGTTAGAGAGGAAGGCTGTAATACAGGAAATCAAAACCTCCCTTGAAAGTATTAAGAGCAGATTAGATCATGCAGATGATTGAATCTCATATAAAAGACAGAACCTCTGATCTAGAAAAAATCACCAAAAAGACTGAGAAAATAACCCAAAACATAAGAATAATATACAAGTAATACTAGATACCATTAGATGCCAAAACATCTGGATAATCAGTATCCCAAAGATGAGGAAGCTAATAATGGCATTGAAAATCTATTCCATAAAATCCTGGAAGAAAACTTTCCAAACCTAGAGAGGCACTCAAATATCCAGACTCAAGAAATACATAGAATCAACCCAAGAAGATCTTCTCCAAGGCACACCATAGCCAGACTGACCAAAACTACAGACAGAGACAAGATACTAAAATTGACAAGAGAGAAACGTCAAGTTACTTTTAAAGGATATCCCATCAGGCTAACATCGGAGCTCTCATAGGAAACAATGCAAGCAAGGAAAGAATGGGAAAATATATTTAAAGTGTTAAGTGAAAATTTCAGCCAAGAATACTATATCTGGCAAGATTATCCTTCATATGGGAAGAATACCCCAAAACATTCTCAGATAAACAAAACCTGAAAGAACCAACACCAGACCGGCTCTTCAAGAAGTTCTGAAGGGAGTGCTATACCAGGAAAAATACAGACAGACAGAAATAAGAGAAAAAAATGGCAAGAAAAAGGCTAACTTGATGGTAGGGACAAGTTCAGAACTATCAATAATAATGTTGAATGTTAATTTCCATAATTTAAACAGAATGATCAGATCACAATAACACTGCAAATTCTTTTTTTTTTTAGAAGTTTTGCTATAGGGCACGTGCTCTCATCAGAAAGACAGAGAGAGACAGAGAGACAGAAAGTGAGAAATCACCCCCCAGGAAGGATGGCCATACCGCAGTCCCTTCTCCTCCATTCTCCTCTGGGGATCTTGGGCATGTATGCACATGAGCCTGGTGTGAGTTTAAGCCACCAGGTCTGGGACTCGAATCATGGTCAACTACATGGGAGTCCAACGGCATAGCTATTGTGCCAACTGCTGGTCTGTAACACTGTAAATTCAACAAAAGAAAGATTACATGAGACTGAACTGGTAAAATAGAATTCTATGACTGGTCTAAAACATTACTGATTTTCTTCTATGCTTTGTCTTCCAGATTTAAAGATTTTTATTCTCTTGTGAGTTGTTGATAGGTTCAGCAATTTGTTAATTTTTTTAAATTGAAACATAAACTTTTCTCCCTTCTTGATCCCCTTGCAATTGGAAAATACTTGTGAGCATTCTCATTTTGTGACAGAATGGTTATCAGCATAATTTCAATAATCCAATAGTATCTGTTGCCTTGCATCAGAAATTGAATTTTTATGGGGTTTTGTGCAAATAACAGACCAAACTGAGATTAACCTAATTTTTTTGCAGATAAGTTAGTTTACATCTCTCTTCAGTAAAAGAGGGAATGGAAAGAGAAAAAAAATGTTTCAGAAGAAAATTACAGTGCACTTGTCACTAGGTTCTAGCTTTGTTCATATTTTTAGTTTAAGCTATTTTGTGAATCAATAAAATGTGAAAAAAAGCTTATTATGGAAGGGAGGGAGGGGAAAGGAGAAGAAAAAAACAAGTATGCTTAATTGATAAAATAAGTTATTTGCGGATGATAAGGTATAGAGTAATATCTTTGTCTTGACTGACATGCATGGTATTTGTGCTGGAAAAAGAAATGTTGTACACTATGAGGACATGTGAATCAATGCAAACAAATAAATAAATAAATACCACAAAAAAAATAAAGAGAAAGAAAAGACTTATCTTTATACTTAGAGGGAAAATATATTTAAAGGTTAAAAAACACTTAATCCAGCTCCAAGGCTTAATAGTCACATGACCTTGGATGAGTTGAATAACTTGGTTTCCTCATCTATAAAATAAGATCATAACATCTTCTTCATTTGTTAGAATAATGATCTGATAGCTGCAGAGCTCTTCAGAGTCGTCATGAACTTAGTACTCAGTAAGCATTAACTGACCTAACACATAACTATTGCCTCTCTTTTCTTTCACAGCTACTAAAATGACAACAGAAATATAAAAAGAAATCCAGGCCAGTGCTGGAAAATCAAGAGAGCACCAACTAGTACTCTAAAACCGGAAGAATTTTCTGAAAGAAAGGGGAGAAAAGATTAGCAACCAAGCTCACAAAACTAAGGAAGTCACAGATCCATCAAGTAAAAAGGGAAAGCTCTTTTTAAAAAATGTAAAATTTCCACAGATATTCTGGAGAAACCTTAAAGTCAAAGGCTTCAGGGGATAAAACAAGGGGAATTAATTAATAGGATGATGGAACAGCTGTTCTCATTTTCTTTCAGAACATGTTATTTCACTTTTTACTTTAGAGTGAATTTTAAATATTCCCTCCTTAAAATGGAAGTTCTAACTTCTAGGTTTTAATTTTCATGGTAGTTTTAGGCTACGAAATAAGGGTAATGTCCCAGATAAATTAAGCCTACAGCAACCTTTGGGCAGCTCTATCCTAGAAAACATGCTACTTACATACCCTAAATCGATGGTTCTCAAACTTAGCCAGACATCAGAATCACCTGTGGAACTTTTGAAATTAGTGAGGGCTGAGTTGAAACTCTGGAAAGCTGGTCTCATGGCTTTGAAGTATAGCCTGAGTATTGAGAGTTTTTAAAGTTCTGCCAGGTTATTCTGGTGTGCTAAAGAAGTTAAGAATGAGCTTCATAGAAGCCAGCTATCAGTAATAGTAATTCTTCCCACTCACAAAACTAATAGAAGTAGGTTACCAGGCTAAATTATATACAAATTTCCAATATTAAACCATTTACAAAAAAACTGAGCCCTGGCAATTTCTGAGGTGTTTTGATTATTGGAAACTGGAGAAAAAGGAATCATTGCTAATAGTAACCAAAAGTTTAGCCACACTCCCACTTGCAGTTACAAAGAAAGTAAAAATGTATCCAGTGAATTGGGCAACCTAGTTGGACAGGCAAGATACTTACAGTATTTACAGAAAGATGTAAGAGTAGATAGATGTACTAAATAATAACTGAGAGACATGAAAAACTTTGAAAATTCTCATCCTTTATAGGGAGCAAAGGATGCGGCAATTGAGAAATGACTTCTGAGCAAAGTTCAAATTCAGAGCACTGCCAGAAAAAAAATTCATATAAAGATGATACTGAGGATATGACTATAAAATTATTTATTAAAATTTCAAAAAGATCAAAAAAAAAGATTTCAAGGGTGTTCCTAACAGATCTTCTGAAACAAATAAAAATAGGGGATCTAAGAATGGGTGTTGTCCCTCAAAAAAATTCCAAGGTAAGAGAAAGGTTTCTTTCAGAGAGATTTGTGACTATAGCTTTTGTCTAATAGTCGATCTTAATAAAGATTCCCAGGAGATCCACAAAGTTTTTAAAGAAATTATATAAAAAGAAACATTCTCATCTTGGACTGAAAGGACAGAGACTAGAAAATGAACAAAGACCCCTGGATCCTAAATTCTGCTGACAGGAAATAAGTTAAGGAAATGACTCAGCTGCAATCACATGCTACCTTTCATAAAAAAGGTAAAGATAACTCATAAAATGGAAACAAGATCCCAGAGGGAAGAGAAATAAAAAAGAGAAAAAGTATGATTAGTTTAATAGAGGCACAAAACTCCTTTAACAACATCCAACAAAATTGATCTTAAAACTTTCCACAAAATGGAAACAGAAGGAAACTTCCTCAATCTGATAAATGAAATCTTTGAAAACTCTGCAGCTAATGCCATACTTGATGGTAACATTGGAAACAAAGCAAACATTTTGTTCTCATTACTTATATTCAGCCTTGTACTAGAAGTCCTGGCTAATGCAAAATAAATAAATAAAAGGCATACAAATGGGAAAGGATAGAATCAAGTGGTCTTTATAAATTATTGTTTATGTATAAAACCCCAAGAAATTTACAAAAGGGCTACTAGAACTAATTTAATTTCTCACAGTGGCAGAATATAAGGTTACTATACAAAAAACAACTGTTGACGTATATTCTAGGAGCAAAATATTCTAAAATGAAACCTTAAAAGTTATATTTTTGCATCAAAAACATCAAATACTTAAGAACAAACTTCTCAAAGATACCTAAGATCTTACCACCAAAACTGCAAGACAATGCTATGAGAAATTAAAGAAAATGTAAGTAAATAGATACAATGTTCATAATTTGGAAGATTTGATTTGAGGATATCAGAGCTCTCCAATTTGGCCATTCGATTCAAAAAAGCTTCAATCAAAATCCCTTCATACTTTTTTGTAGAATCTGAAAACCTGACTCTAAAATGTATATGGAAGTCAAAAGCAAAAACAATCAGAAAAAAAAAGAGAACAAAGTTGGATGACTCATATTTTCTGATTTTAAAAGTTCCTATCATGCTACAGAAATCAAGACTGTGGTATTGGCTAGAAAAAAGGGAAAATAATCAATGAAAAAAATAGAGAGGGAACCAGCAGTTAGCGTAATGGCTATGTTGCTAGACTCCCACGTAGTCGACCGCGGTTCGCGTCCCGGACCCAGTGGCTTAAAACTCACGCCGGGCGCGTGTACGTGCGTGCCCAAGATCCCGAGAGGAGAGTGGAGGAGAAGGGATTGCGGAGTGACCATCCTCCCCTGGGGGGTGATTTCTTGCTTTCTGTCTCTATGTCTCTCTCTCTCTCTCTGTCTGGCGAGTGCACACGCCCTATAGCAAAAAAAAAAAAAAAGACCTCTCCAAAAAAAAAAAAAATAGAGAGAAAACAGGAATAGCCCCATACATTTATCAGTGTATATAAGGACCAGGAATTCTCAGTTCCAGAACCATTTTTCTTGTCAAGTGTGTTTAACATCATAGTATTGTCAATAAGTCGTAACTGAAACTAGATAAACATAAAAAAATTCAAATCCCACCTCAAACCAAACACAAAAAAGTGATAGTGTGGATCTAACAGCTGTAAATACTAAAATTTAAAATTTTCTAAAAGAAATAATAAGAATTTATCTTTACAAACTTGTGGTATGGAAACATCTTAGAGAGTACAGAAAAAGCACTAAACATAAAAGAAAACAAATTCATACATGAGACATCATAAAATTTGAAATATTTTCCCTCATTAAAAGATACTTTTAGGATCCGGTAGATGGCATAGTGGCTACATCACTGGATTCCCACATGGTTGATCAGGGTTTAAGTCCCAGACCTGGTGGCTTAAACTCACGCCAGGCGCGTGTGTGTGCATGCCCAAGATTCTGAGAGGAGAATGGAGGAGAAGGGATTTGGGCATGGCCATCCCCCCGGGGGGTGATTTCTCACTTTCTGTCTCTCTGTCTCTCTCTCTTGCTAGAGAGTGCATGGGCCCTATAGCAAAAACCTCTCCAAAAAAAAAGTCTTTGTCATTAATAGTCACTAGGGAATTCCTAATTAAAGTGACAATGAGACACCAATGACTACAATGGCTAAAATTAACAAGGATGTCATCATCAAATGTTGATGAGAATAAGGACAACTGAAATTTTTATATATTACTGGTATAAACCAATAATTGTCCCATCTTTTTAAGAAATGGTTGTCAGGGACCAGCAGATGGTGTAATGGTTATGTAGCTGGACTTCCATGTAGTCAATTGAGGTTCAAGTCCTGGACTCAGTGGCTTGAAACTCACACTAGATGCATGTGTGTGTGCATGCCCAAAATTCCAAGAGGAGAATGGGGGAGAAGGGATTGCCACATGGCCATCCCCCAGGGAAGTGACTTCTCACTTTCTGTCTGTCTGTCTGTCTCTGTCTCTCCAGCGAGGGCATGTGCCCTCTAGCAAAAAACAACAAGAACAACAAATGTTTGTCAATTTCTTAAATCATAAAATATTCACATATCCCATAACTTGGAAATCTCATCCAAGACAAATAATCTAATGTTGATCAAAAAAAAGTTCAAAACTTAATTTGTAATTAAAAAAACCAGACACAACCCACATGTTTATCAGCAAGAGAATGAATAAATTGTAGCATATAGTTACAATGAAATACCATGCAGCAATAAGAATAAAGCAATTGCTGCTATCTGATACAAGTACATCAATGAATTACATAAACTTTGTTAAGCGAAAAAAATCAGACATGAAAAAAAAGGTTTGTGCTATCTGACTTCATTTATATGAAATTCAAGAATAAGCAAAATTATTGTAAGGCAATAGAAACCCTAACAGTAGTTGTGAATGAAAAAGTAGAAAGTGACCCAAAGATAGCAGGAGGGAAAGTTTCTGTATCTGATTTGATGGTAAACATTCATAAAAGCCTAGCAAATTATACCTTAGAGATCTTTTTAGCTCACCGTATGTACATTTTATCTGAGTAAATAAAACATAGAAAGAAATTGAAAATAAAATATGATACACTGAGCTAAGGCAAAACATAAAATTTTTTAAATCTAGTTTAAATTAAAATAGCAACTACGGCACTAGAAGCTTGAAAATGGCAAAATATTTTTTCAATAGAGGAGAGAATTAATGAAGATAATAGAAAAATAATGAAATGATTTAAAATAGACCTAATAAACTGTCGCTTCTTTTAAAAATGACAACTTTTTACATATGTAATTAAGAAAGAAAACAAATGAGGATAAGTAGTAACTACAACTAAGTCTAAAATGTAAAGATTATAAAAATGTATGATGTACAATGTTTACCACTGAAATTGAAAGTCTAGGTCAAAAGGATTATATATTAGGAAAATGTAAACTATAAATTTTTTTTTTTTTAGATTTGTGCCATAAATTGCTTGTGCTTGCTAAAGAAAGAGACAGTGAGAGGGAAAATGAGAAATCACCCCCCGGGGGGATAACCCCCCCACAGTCCTTTCTTCATCATTCTCCTCTTGGGATTTTTAACACTCACACACATGCACCCAGTGTGATCTTCAAGCCACTGGATCCAGGACTCAAACCATGATTGGCCAACTGGAAGTCCAGCACCTTAACCACTATACCACCTACTAAATTCTAAAAATTGTTTTTAAAAGAATATAAGCCTAGGGACCAGCAGATGGTGTAATGGTTAGGTTTCTGGACTCCCACCTAGTCGACCACAGTTCGAGTCCCAGACCCAGTGGCTTAAAACTCTTGTAGGGTGTGTGTACATGTATGCCCAAATCCCAAGAGGAGACTGGAGAAGAAGGGATTGCAGTATGGCTATCCCTCCCTGGGAGTGGAGGTTATTTCTCACTTTCTGTCTCTCTTTCTCCAGTGAGTACATGTGCCCTATAACAAAAATCTCTCTTTTTTTTTTTTTTTTTTTTTTTTTGAGAGGTTTTTTCGCTATAGGGCACGTGCACTCGCCAGACAGAGAGAGACATAGAGACAGAAAGCGAGAAATCACCCCCCGGGGGGATGGTCACGCCGCAATCCCTTCTCCTCCATTCTCCTCTCGGGATCTTGGGCACGTACGCACACGTGCCCGGCGTGAGTTGTAAGCCACCGGGTCCGAGACGCGAACCGCGGTCGACTACGTGGGAGTCCAGCGACATAGCCATTACGCTAACTGCTGGTTCCCACAAAAATCTCTCTTAAAAAAAAAAAAAAAGAAGAAGAAGAAGAAGAAGAAGAAAAAGAAGAAGAAGAATATAAGCCCAAGTTAGATAATAGTCATAGGAAAAAAAAAAAAAAAAACAGAAAATGCAATTGGGACAAAAAATCTTCTCTCTGAAAAAGGTACTAGGATTAGACTGTTTTGAAGATAAATTTTATAAAATCTTGAAAAACAATTTGGTGTTTTTGAAACTCTATAAAGTCTTTAAGAAAATATAATAGTTTCCAATTCATTTTAAAGCAGGTATAATTGTAATACTAAAGCTGGACACTGGTAGCACAGAAAGAGGAACCTTAAACTGTATTCCAATATAGCTTTTGATAGAAATTTCAATGAAACAAAATAATAGAATTTTAAATTCACTATTTATATACCATGCTCACTATGACCATATTGGGTTTATTTTTAAACACAAGGTAGCTAAAATAGGAAATCTAGTAATACAAATTATTGCACTAAAATGTGTTTGTTGTTGCACCACAGGAGACATGTACTCACTGGAGAGAGCCTGAGAGACAAGGAAAGTGAGAAATCACTCCCCCCACCCCCAGGAGGAGATGGCCATGCTGCAATCCCTTCTCCTCCAGCCTCCTCTCAGGGTTTTTAGGCACATGCACACACATGCCTGGCATGATTTCCAACTACCAAGTCTGGAACTTGAACCATGCAGTCAGCCATGTCAGGTCCAGCTGTCATCTGCTGGCCCAACCTTGCGTTCTTTAACACTTCTCTTACTTGTCTTCCCAAAGAGCATTTCCTTGTGTTTTGTCTTCTTCAACTTTTTTTTTTCCGTATTGCTTTTTTAAGTTGCTCCTCCTCATTCTCCAAGATTCCTTCTTCAATCTACTTTTCCTTTTTATTAATTAGGTTTCTTTTAAGTGTATCCATGAGTGAGAGAAATACAGACAGAGATACAGTATCCCCCAAAGAGTCCTGACACCCCAGCCATCCTGGATCATGGGCACACACTGGTGTCCTTAGAGAGATGTGCAGGCACAAACCTACAGCCTTCCCAGGTGGCTAAGTCTCACAGAGCACGGCACTGTACTGCTGTCTCAGCGTCTGGCTGCCTGTGTTCTTTCTTCCCTTTTTTAGGCCTTGTGGGTCTTGTCCTCTACTCATGGATGCCCCCTAATGTGATTTATGGTTCAGTTTCTAATTCCCAAGTTCAGATAAGATACTCAAATGAAATACATCCAAACCATATTTACTAATCCCATCTAAAAGAAGCCTAGTAATTGGCCAAATGAAACTTATCTGTAAAAATTAAAAGGTAGTTCATCAGAATCCCTTTATTGCCAGTCCCACCACATGTACAAACTTCTTAAAACTTCTTAGCATACCTGCACCCTACCTAGACCCCCTGTAGCTAAAAATGACCATTCCGTACTCCAACTGCCTCAGCCTAAAATCTTGAAATCTTCAATTACAGCTTTCAGCTTATGATTATAATTACTTGACCAGGTTATGATTACTTGACATACTTGGCATCTTTCCTGATCATTTCCCTCTCTCACACCCCACTAATACTATTTCAAGCCCTTACTGTCTCTTACAGGACTTCGGTATAGCTCATTGCCTGATCTTCCTATGGTCATGCTTTTTGTTTTGTTTTGTTTTGTTTTTCTTCTGGGATAATCTTTATATTTTTTTATGTTTGTTTGTTTTTTGAGATTTTTGCTATAGGGCACATACACTTGCCAGAAAGACAAAGAGAGACAGAGGGACAGAAAGCGAGAAATCACCCCCCAGGAGGGATGGCCACACCACAATCCCTTCTCCTCCATTCTCCTCTCGGGATCTTGGGCATGCACGCACATGCACCCAACGTGAGTTTAAGTCACCGGGTCCGGGACTCCAACTGCAGTCGACTCCATGGGAGTTCAGCGACATAGCCATTATGCTAACTGCTGGTCCCAATCTTTACATTTTTTAAATGATTTTTAAATTTTTTATTCCATCAATCTTTCTGTATCTGATTGCACATCTTCAGTTTCCAGACAAAAATCTGCCATTCAGCAATGAACATTTCCTTCCTCCTCCTCCTCCAGACAACAATTAAGTCTCTCGGTTGAGTCACATTCGATCCACACCGCCTGATGAGTGTGTCCCCCATGCAGCACAGAAGCCTGAGGCCTGGGACCAGCAGACAGCATAATGGTTACATTGTTGGACTCCCCCATAATTGACTGCAGTTTGAGCCCCAGACCTAGTGACTTAAAATTCACACCAGTGTATGTGCACGTGTGCCCAAAATCCCAAGAAGAGAGTGGAGAAGGGATTATGGTATTGACCATCTACCCTGGGGGGGAGGGTGATTTCTCACTTTCTGTCTTTCTGTCTCTCTCTGTCTCTCCGGTGAGTACACGAACCCTATTTTAAAAATCTCTCTTAAAAATAAAAAGAAGCAGCAGCAGCAGCCCTTAGTCCTGAAGCACTGCTGGCTGCCCAAGAAGGTGGAATCCTTATTGCAGCAGCTACACAGGAAAGTTCTAGAACTGATAGCCATCGTGCTCGTTAGCCTTTACATAGACAAACAGTCATGGCGGCATTCCCAAGATAATCCTCGTTTCCAATTCACAACATGTGGCTCGAGGACACTGATTCAGTAGATCATTAATATCTAAAAAACTATCACCTTGGGAACCAGCAGTTAGCGTAATGGCTATGTCGCTGGACTCCCACGTAGTCGACCACGGTTCGCGTCTCGGACCCGGTGGCTTACAACTCACACCGGGCGCGTGTGCGTGCGTGCCCAGGATCCCGAGAGGAGAATGGAGGAGAAGGGATTGCGGCGTGACCATCCCCCCTGGGGGGTGATTTCTCGCTTTCTGTCTCTATGTCTCTCTCTGCCTGTCTGGCGAGCGCATGCGCCCTATAGCGAAAAACCTCTCAAAAAAAAAAAAAAAAAAAAAACTATCACCTTCACCACCTACTAACAGCCCCAATTTCTTTGCCATACAGAGTTGTGTAATTTTTCAGAGGCACAAACCTCAATCTCATATGAGAGGAAGCTGCTTATTCTGTGTGCATCCTTTGGCAGTGAGAGCACCAGGAATAAAAACTGAGAGGATTTGCATCAAATACCTTAAACCAAAGGGGACCTGGGACTTCTCATTCTGGGAGGGAAAAAGGGAAGAAACAAAGAAGGTGACACTGCCCTTCCCAAGGAGCCCCAGGAACAGGAAAAGCCTCAGGGCCAGAGGGTACTCTTTCTTCATCAGAGGTCCCGGAACTCAGCTGACCACACCACCCACTCTGGCTCTGGAGGCTCAGAGCTCAGTTGGGGCCAGGCCATCGTGCGGTTTATAGCACAGCTAGCTCCAGCAGCTCTGAAATGACCACCCCAAAGAGAGAAGCTAATACCGTTTCCTCCCCATCAGCATTAGGTTCATAATCCTCTATTCTTGGAGCATGGCAGGTCAGCCAGAATGACAGGAGGAGACCTGTATGTAAGACAGAAGCAGGAGTGACACAAAACCCTTGGGTTCCTTGCCCAGAAGGGAAAGCCTTCAAAAAACTGAGTCTCATTTGGGCAAAGTTGTCAGACTCCTAGAACCCATTGATGTGCTTTGTTTCTGCTCCATCTTGTCTCAAAGATGTCTGGATAACTCTACCCAGTGAATAATAAGCCCATCTTATCTCCTTAGGGGCTCCTGCACCTTTGGGGGAATACATTATTCTGGAAATCAAATTAAACGCCCTTTCACACTGAGCTCATCTCACACGTCGCCAAGGGCTGGGCACAGCGGCTGAGAAAGAAGATGCTGCCAGGGCTGGGCTTTGCAAAGAAATACGTTTTAAATGTCTAGCTCAGTTTCGACACTTGGAAATCATCCATCTTGGTGAGGAAATGAAATCAGCTGATTTTTTTCCTTTGCTCATTTGAAGGCTACAAGACATTTCTCCGCATCAGATAGTAAGATCTTGACCCCAAAGGACACCTGCTCTCTACACCCTCTCAGCAGCTGGGAGTTCTGAGGTACAGACGTGGGCACAAAGGAAAACGGGCTTCCATTACATGCCAGTCAGGGATGAATGATCTGAGCCAATAGCAGGGTCAGAGAGGCAGGGAACCCCAAACGGCAGTTAATTTTCATTCTAATTTTAATTGGCCTTGGCATATCCTGGATGATTTCTTCTGCAATAAATCCATCCTCCTAATTATTAGCTTAATTAACCTAATTATCCATTGGGCTAATATTTAAGTTAGGTGATATTCTCTAAGTCACTGCAAAAGGGCCCGTGAACTTGCAGGACTGGGAGGGCTGGGGCTGAGATCACACCAAGGCGTAACTGGGGTTGGCAGACACTCCTACTGGAAAGTCAGGCACACTGCTGACCTGGTGTGAGCTGGTTCAGCGGTCACCTTTCCTGAAGCTTCTCTCAGTGGTGTGGACCATTGCTGAGATGGTGAAAGAGGTCTAAAGGAGCCACACTGGTGCTCAACTCCAGGCCTGCTGCCCTCGCCTGCGGTGCCCCTAACCTGGAACTTCACTGAACTCTCTCCTCCCCAGACTGTGTGACTCAGCTCAGTGATATTTCCTGCTGGGAGCCTTCTCAATGGGTTTCCTAGTCATTGTGCATCTAGCACATTGACTTGTGGGAGAAGGCACTCTATAAATGTTTGATAAATAAATTAATCAACTACCCTGTACTTAGCACTTTTTACATTTATAGTAATTGCCTATTTCCTTATTTATTACACCTAACACTATGAACCTTGAGGACAGAAAATTTATTTTACTCATTTGTATGTTCCCACTCTTAATAATGCATGGAACAGAAAAGGCATTAAATAAATGAGAACAGAGCCCACCCATTCAGTCCTTGGAAACTGATCATTTGTTAAATAAAGTTAACTTCTGTGTGAATCTTTTTGTTCTCTAAAGTGCTTTCATATGTTTTATCATTGATTACCCTCATGGGGAGTTGGGATTGACGGAGAGAGAACTATGAGAGAGATATTTTCACTACACTTATTGTACAGATGAGGAAACTAAAGATCTGTGAGGTTACATGGTTTGCCCATGGTCCCATGGTTCACAGGTGAAACAAGAATTCTAGCTGAGTTCCCTGAATCTGAGTCTGTACTTAGTTATTTTCTAGTCAACAACCAAAGTTTGTTCCTATTTCAAAGTCCTATAATCCAGGGGTACCCATCCTTCTCTTAACTGGCTATGAACTAATACCATTCAGCAGTTCACTCTTTGCAGTTTAAGGGTTAAGATAAAGTATGTACAGAGGTATTTGCCTTTCAAGATGACAGTCCTGAAAACTGAGGTCCAAAAGAGAATGACCTTCAAGTGCAAGAATTTCAAACACCAGGCCAGATTAGAAGGTAGTGACTAATTATAAGAAGTCACCTCGGAGACTTAGATTAGTCATTTATTACGTATGTTATGTAAAGTGACAGTATTAGTCACTTATTGCCTGTTTTATGCTATGTTTCTGATATCCAATTTCATATCAAATACTCCCAAACTTAGTGACTAACAACAGTACACATTATTACATAGTTTCTGAGTGTCAGGACTTGGGAGTGGGCTTAGCTGGATGGTTCTAACTCAGAGTCTCTGGTTAGGTTCCAGTCAAGCTGCTGACTAGGGTTGCAGTCATCTGAAAGTTGAACTGGGATGGAGGATCCATTTCAAAATGGCACCCTTACATGGCTACTAGTGGTTGGTAACAGACCTTAGTCCTTCCCAACTTAGACCTCCCCATGGACTTTCTGTGTGTTCTCAAGATACAGAGGTTGGCTTTGCTCAGAATGAGTGCTCCAAGAGATAGTAAATGATGGGGTTCAGGTAACACCACCCCAAAATATATCACCTTAGCATTTGAGAAAATAGCAGAAGCCAGAAGATCTCTCTGACCTTCCCCTTGCCCCCCTCCCTTGAAACAGGCCATGAAAGAATTCTGACCTTACTCTCTGAAGTAGGTCATAAGAATCTCATTCCAGACATACCCTCCCTCTATCTGGAGGAAGGGAACATTCTTACCCTTGAAGACACAGAAATGCCAAGAAGCATTCTAATGAACAGGCCTTGCTAAATGTCCCCCAGTTTATTTACTTTTTTATTTTAAATGTAGAAAACAAAAATAGGACATTTATGCATAATTCAAATGAAACACTAAGCAGGTATAGTAAGAGATTAAATATAAGCCCAGCCAGTTCTACTCCAGCCCTACTTCTCCATGGCCAAGTAGAATCTTGGAGATAACACCTGGATAACAGAAAACCTGTCGGTGACAACTTCAGTCTGGACTTCTGCTACGTCTTCGGCCACCTCTCCTCTTCCACTTGGGAGGACCCTGAACAAAACACCAGTCTATGCTGATTGGCTGTCCCATCAAATCCTGGCCATTGAGTCCTTCCATAGCAGCCTGGGCCTCTTTGTATGTTTCATACTCTCCTAGAGTATACCCCTTCAGGTAGTCTGTCCGGGTTAAGGTGGATATTTTTATCTCCCCATATTCTGTGAATGTGTCATGGATGTCTTCTTCAGTGGCTTCCTCATGGACTCCAGTGACAAAGAGAATCCATCCTTTAAGAGACCATTGTGGTCTAGGCTCGTCACCATCCTGCTCCTCACCGTCATAATCCTCATGCATCCGCGCTCGGGACCCCTCTTTGGAACCAAAGCCACAGCCCTTCCATTTCTTCACTTTTTCTTTCAGTTTGTGGATACTCTCATCCTCATCCTCATCCATGGGGAAATCTTCACCCCGGCCTCGTGAAGATCTAGCATGTCTGCCATCTTGCCTCTGTTCTTGCTCTTGTCTGGCACCAGACACTTAGAAAAATGCATCCACCAGTTTATTAACATTAAATATACTGTTCTGTCCTTCAGTCATATTTCACCATAACTGTTCACCTCTTCATCAAACCTAGTATAAAAATTGGACAAATTAACCTATTTTTTTTGAGTCTTCATTCATGAAGGATACCATGTCATGTAAAACTTGCACTGAATAAATGTGTATGCTTTTCTCCTGTTAATCTGTCTTTCATAACAGGTGACTCAGCCATGAACCTTGCAATAGTTAAAGAAGATAATACTTTTTCTCCCCTATACAAGTCAGAAGCTACAATGTCTTTTCTGACCTAACCTTGAAAGTCACATCCCCTCATTTCCACAATATCCATTGGTTACAAGGTCTACCTTATTTAAAAAATAGATTCAATCTATGTAGAAGGAGAAGGTTACCAGGGATCATTTTAGAGGTGACTATCGCAACACCCATTCAAGGTACTCTAAATGAGATCTTTGCTCCGCCCTTAAATTTGATTCACTGACAGCGGCATAATGAAACAACACTTTGGATTTTCCTTTTAAATTTATTTATTTTCTTTCTTTCAGGAGACAGAGCACATGTACATGTGAATGGGAGGGAGAGAGAGAAACCAATATTCTCTTGTCACACCATTATCCCCTTCCCCAGCCCTTCACCTTGTCAGGATCCTGGACTCACATGGGCCAGGCATCCTTTTAAACCATCATCTGAACTCATGACCAGCCATGTGGCTTTCTGCACTGCAAATCAATATGCTACCACTGTGCCGTCTAGACTAAGCCAGGTTGCTTTTGTTTTTGTTTTTGTTTTTGTTTTTAATCTATTTTAAACAAACAGAACTCTAACAAAATAGCAAATCAAAGAAAGTCAAAAATGCAGTTAGGTCCTCAACCTTGACAGACATATGTGTGGTCAAGCTAATTTCTTTTTTTTTTTTCTTTTTCTGGAGAGGTTTTTTTTTGCTATAGGGCGCGTGCGCTCGCCAGACAGACAGAGAGAGACAGAGAGACAGAAAGTAGGAAATCACCCCCCGGGGGGATGGCCATGCCGCAATCCCTTCTCTTCTATTCTCCTCTTGGGATCTTGGGCACACACGCACACGCGCCCAGCGTGAGTTTAAGCCACCGGGTCCGGGACTCGAACCACAGTCGACTAAGTGGGAGTCCAGCGACATAGCCATTACGCTAACTGCTAGTCCCCAAGCTAATTTCTAAAAGAGCTCAAAAGAGGCAAGAAGGGCAGAGAGTCAGTGGGCCTCTACATTCACCAAATATCACATTAGTCTTTTGACCTTATCTCCAAACCAAATTACTCCTACAGTCCTAAAGACGCTGGCTGAAGGAAGATAGTCGCCACCAACCTTAAACGTGAGCTCCATGACTAATCAATACTGCCTCTAGTACAGGATGCCCATGAATTCATGCTTTCCTAGATTTGGGGCTGATTAAAACTTATTATGCTACTTTTTTTTTCAGTAAAAAAAATTTAATTTATAAATGTAAATGGTTAAAATAGTCTATGATTTTTATGATTCTTATTGTTTAAATTGTTTCTTTTATTTTATTGTACAAGGAGCCTCAAAAAAACCAAGATTATTCTGTTCACATTTTCCCTGGTTTCAACATCTGGGAGTCCCATCTCCCAACTGAGACTTTTTGGATCTGTTTCTTTTCATTTAAAAAACACAGAAGGGTTGAGTAAGTGACTAATAAGGTTCTTCCAAGTTCACCATCCCTTCAGGATACTAGAGCCCCAGTTGTCAGTGCTTATCTGCCAGTGCTCTACATCCCCCCAGGGCTCCTCTAGAAAAGAGGAGGAAGAAGGAAAGGGAAATATAAACATTTAATTCTGAGACCAGCAGATGGCGTAATGTTCACGTTGCTCGACTTCCACGTAGTCCACTGTGGTGCGAGTCCTGGATCTGGTGCCTTAAAACTCACGACAGGCACATGTGTGTACGTTTCAAAATTCCAAGAGAAGAGTTGAGAAGGGATTGTAGCATGGCCATTCCCCAAGAGGGTGATTTCTCACTTTCTATCTCTCTCTGTCTATTCAAACAGTGCACACACCCTATAGCAAAATCTCTCTCTCTCAAAAAAAAAAAAAAAAAAAAAGGTCAAATTCTAACTACTCCCTTGGCACCCTCACTGCAGTTTAGGGATCAAAATAGGGACACGAGATGGGTGGAAAACATGGGGACTATTTTTGTGGATTGTGTTTCCTGGTCCACAAAGTTACATTGAAACTGGTTTGAAGTAAAATGGAGCCCCAAATATTCCATTGAAAGTTGATCTTTCCTCCATCCTCCTGACTGACCTAGACTACCAACTTCCCCAGAAGCAGGGCCCTCACCCCAGAGCTGCCCTGCTCTGGAAGGGCTATATTTAGATTCCCTACCTTGGAAACAAATACCAAGGCTGGTCATTTGTTTTTGTTTCTTGTCCCTGCCGGATTCTCCACAGAGACTCCTAATTACAGTCACTGGCCAGGACACAGCTACTGCAGTGTGGGGAGGCAGGTGCAGTGCAGCAACAATTCTGAGCGTCCACGACGGGCCAGATGGCTGGTGCTGACGCTAGGGCTCTGTGTGTTCCAGACCTATGCAGCTGCAGATAGACCTTCTGGGACTGTGGAGGGGGTGTGGCCAGGTGAATGAATGAGGGCAGAAACTTCTGTTCCCCTCCACCCCCTGCCATCACCTTTCCAAACTGTCTTCTGACACTGGACAAGACAATAACCTTGACTTGGTTCATTTTGGACCTTTTTCCTCCTATCCAGCGAGACCCACATTGATCAGTTGTCCTTGTGCCCTAGCAAGAGTTCTCTCCTCTCCTTTCCCCTGGCATTCTTCCTGGATATAAACCCAGGAGGACATGAACTCTCCCCACCTCCAAACTTTCCATAGTGCCCCTCACCAACTAGAGCTGCAGAGTGTAGCCAACCAAGAACCTGGCATATTTTCCAGTGGCATGCAGGTTGAAAATTCAGCTGTTCCTTAAAAAAAAACTATAGCACTACTGTACTGACACCATTTGCCCTGGAATGCTTTGCCTCAAATCCTGGAGGTGTTCCAGGCTTGGCCTCTATTTTGCCTTACCTTTGGAAGGAGCAGCTGTATAAGAAGGGCTGCTAGGGATGGAGATGGCCCCTTATCCTTCCTGCTTTGTGATGTCACCAGAAACCACCCAGGGAGATGGGGCTATATGAAACTTTTTAATGTTGGTATGTGATTACAACAAAAAAATCCTTCCTATTTTAGGACCTACAGGGTGTAAAAAAAAATTTCACTTTTCCTTTGAAAGTTCACTGAAAACCATTGGCAATAGGTAGATTAACAGAAGGCTTATAGATTTATTTAATGTGTGTAGACACACATGTAATGGGAGCTATACAAAATATAAACTCAAGGAGGAGCCAGACAGTTATGGCTTACATAGAGGGTGCAGGCAATTTTCACATAAATGACTATAGGGGGAAAGAATGGGCCCAATGCTCAGATGATGATGAATAAATGATTCTCTTTGGGAGCTGAATGGGCCTGGAAGAAGGACAATAGCTCCTGACCAACCTGTCCTGTGTGTTAACATTCCTCAGTCTTCCTTTCTGCCTTGGGTTTAGTTCATGAAACCTCAGGGAGGAGCTGAAGACAATTTTCTTCTTTGGCAAGTCCAGTTTTTAGGCAGGTAATGAAATATTAGGGTAAAGCTTTCCCCTGGGAAAGAAAGAGGATCAAAGATGATGGGGGCCGAGGGAAGGAGAGAAGGTGAGGGGAAGGGGAAGGTCAGAGAGAGAGGGAGAGCTTGATTCTGAGTCTGTCTTTAATTCAGCTTGTCAAAGCACTAATCTTTGGGGTATCCTTTGCCAAGCCTCACCAGATCTCATGAAGGCATGCAATCATTGTCCACAGCCATGTGAAAGACAGCCACAAAGGAAAGTAAATGAGTCACTTATTAATTTCAGAGGAAGGACTAGAACCAGTGGAAAAGGTTGATGGGAGACAAATTCCAGTGCAGTGTAGCACACTCTGCCTCAAGAAGTGGTGAGCTCCATCACTGGAAGTGTTCAAGCAATGACCGGGTGAAAATGTCATAGAAACTTCAAATGAAAAATAAATATCAGAAGACTCAAAAACTAATTAGGAATTTTTTTTTTTTTTTTTTTTTTTTGCTTGAGTTGAAGAAGTGGGTAAGAAGTGGGTGAATGTAGCAATACAGAGAGACTTGAGTAAAGGGTTTCTTCATCCATCACAGTTCTAACTCTGAGGAGCTGGCTAATTCCTTCCCAACTTCAGAAGGCACCAGGATTCTGGAAGGATAAGACAGTATCCTAACTCAGGGCCCTTCAGGAGGGTGGGCTCAGAGAAGCCTTGGGCCTCTTCAACTCAAAGCATCCATGATTCTGTCAGGAAAAAATTGTCCCTGTAGATAAGGAAAATACTCCATTCCCATATTGAATGTTTAACAAGACCGGGGTTTGATTTTATTTTTTAAATAAAGCATTAGTGGCTCTTTTTAAGCAACAAAAAGACAATTTCCCCTCAGGGCTTTCATTAAGATATTAACATCTTTCTTGCCACAATATCTACCTTATTACAATGAGTTATAGTATTTTGTTATTCTCTTGCTGTGACATCTGTGTAAGATAAGCTCTCTGGGCTGAGAGCAGTGTTTTGTTTTGTTTTAACTCCTTTAGAATTTGAAGGAAAGGGTCATGAGATAGAAATTGTTTTAAATAAAATAAAATAAGGCCCACCACTGTGGTGAGATCCACAGGTGGACCCAGAAACAAAGAAAGAAATTGAGCTTGCTGTACTCTTGTGGTTGTCTCAGTTCCCAGGGGACCGATGAATCTTGATGCTGGGAACATGCTAGAATCATCTGCTTCTTCCAGGAAGGACAATACCTAAATCCTCTGAAGACAGCCCTTCCCTCTCCATCCAGCTCAGCTCCCTCTCTGGGACTCAGTAAGTAAGTGGTGTGGTCACAGATATTGTTTTTCCTCTGCAGACTCATTGCATGGTCTTGGAATGGAAAAGGCAGTCACAGGAAAATGCATACTATATAACTCTATGGATACAGGGAGTGTGAAGAGCTGAGGGGGTTTTCACTAGGTGGGGAACAGCATTCAGGGAGAATAGACATCCCTTTAAACCAGAGGTCAGCAAACTCTTTGTAAAGAGCCAGATGGTATATACTTTAAGCTTTGTTAAATAAAAATGACAGGAGGCCATTGCTTTGGACTAACCTCTTGCTCTAGGCCCCAATAGAACAGACAAAAATGGAGTTACTCATGCTAAAATGTCATAACATCAAACTTTAAGAAGCTGGTACACCCCATACCTTCTTTTTTTTTTCCTGAAAACAGGACATTCCATCCTACTTAAATCAATGTTATAAGGAAATAAAACTTAATGTGCATCTGTGACTGTCTTAGGAACGTATACCTGAAATTGCTCAAGATGCTATTTAAATTCATTGGACCTTTTGTTTCATAAACATCCTTATTACACAAATATATTCATTCCTCCTTTATTTTCCAGACTCTGTGTCTCCACACTTTGCTTAATATTATACAAAGGGACTCCAGGGGATCATGAAGTCATCCTCTGCCCTTATAGAATTTAGCCAATCACTGCTGTACAAGGCTGCTGCTATTTCCCCCTCCCATTCATGACTTTGTCTTTAAAATTATCCTAACATTTGGGCACACATTATCCTAGGCAACGTGGATTTTGTGGTGGCCAGGCGATCATCCTAATCCTGCCCAAAGTAATTCTTTTGCTTCAATTACTTTCTCTCAGCCTTCTTTTTAGGTTGACAGCTTTGAGGGTGGGCCACCTGGTCTCTGTTCCAACTACTCAAGCCTGTTGCCCCTGTAGCAAGGTGGGCATGGCTGTATTCCAGTTCAACTTTATTAGTTTAATTGGAACACTGAAATTTGAACTATATATAATTGTAATGTGTCACCAAAAAAATTATCCTTTTTATTTTTTTCAACTATTTAAAAGTGTAGGAACATTTTTGAGTCTACAGGTCCTATGTAAACAGGCAGTAGACTATGTAGTCTTTCACTGCCACTTTGGCCCCAGTGACTCCATAATCAGTCTTTTGTGTGTTTGTGTCCCAGGCCTAGAGACACTTTCTTTCTTTTTCTTTTTTTCCTAATTTCCCAAAGGGCATGTGGGCTCTCCAGAGAAAGAGAGAGGGACAGAGAGAAAGCATTCCCCCAGTAGAGTGTGGTCATCCCTTCTCCTCCATTTCTCTCTTCTTTCAGGATTTTGGGCACACACACATATGTATAGCATGTTTCTCAAGCCACTGAGACTGGGACCTGAACTTCAAGGTTGGCCATGTTTGATCCGGCTGCCTTAAACCCCATGCTACAGGCTGGCCTATTGAGCCACTTTCTATGCAAAAGAGAAGCCTCCCAAGCCCTGGCATTGGCTGGCTCATCACTGCTGCAAGGTTACCTGCCCAGTTTAGGCTTCTTTTGCTGCTGACCCCAGATGCAATATTCCAGCAAAGAAACCATCCACAAATGTGTTCAAAATTGCTCCTATTCAGCCTGTCTGAATATGACTGAAGTGTGCAGGAGGCAAGATAGGGAGGTAAAAGCCCTTCAAGGAAACATCTGGCTCAGACCGAGAGCTTGAGTATAAAATAATGCCTTTTAATAAAATGATTTTAAGGCATGTTGGTGCTAAATGTTTATACGAAAAGAAGAGGGATGTGTGAAAGATAAGTGAGTGTGTTAAAGGGGAATGACGTGCAGCACGATCTTTCAGAAATGACCTCACTGAGAAAAGAGGTCCCAAGAAAATAGGGTTGGGGTTTTGTAATGTTAATATCAGAGAAGGGAGAGAGCCAGGAAGTGATTCCATTTACATTGAGCCCAGAGAGTTGCAGTGGGCGGTAGGAGCAGAGGCTTCCTCTCCTGAAGACTCTCTAAGTCTTTAGCTGAAACATTTTAGCCCGAGGAAGAGGCTGGTGGCCAGCACTGTCCTTGGAAGCCTCCTCACAGCTCACCAAAATAGGCAACGGGGGTGTACTCTAAGAAGTAACTGAGGTTGTATCAGTCAGTGTATTCACTTAGACCTTAGAGTTCTATTCCCAGCTTATCAATTTACAGGCTGTGTGGCTTTGGGCAAGTCATTGAACTTTGTGGCCATCAGTTATTTTCTAGAGATTGTATCTACTACATGTTGTCCTAGAAATTAAATGAGATTACCTTCATAAAGGCATAGCACAAGAACTGGTGAAAATAAAGGCTCCATGTAAGATGGCTTTTGTTTTCATAACTTCTTAGAAACTCTTCTGCAATTTTTAATAATACATTTAATTTCTAATTAAATTATGTTATGTTCCATGGGCCTTCCATTTGGTATCTTTCTCTTAAAATTTTTGTATATCCTTTTTCCCCCTGTACCTAAATATCTTTCAATGATTTTATAATATGTCTATGAACTGATAACATTTGGGTTACTTAACCCCTCCCCAGTTTGAATAGTGTGGTCTTCACTATTATAAGCAGTGCTGCCGTGAACATCTATATAAAAATAGATTTTAGTTCACCTGCAATAATTACCTTGACTCTACCAGAAGGAGATACATTGGCTCAAAGTATGCACTAATGCGTTATTTGTTCATGTATGTTCAGAAGATAACTTTGACACTGGGGATGTGAGAGAATTCCTATCCTAGAGAAATAAAACAGCATTAGGTTTTATAAGTTTGGTTTGTTTTTGTTAATAGATATGAAATAGGTGTTCACAGTTGCTTATCTTCCATTTCATCTTAATTAGTTACATGTGAGATAATTATCTTTCTCATTTTTTACCATTACATTCACTCTTTGTTCAGCCGCAGGTTCAATAGGCACGTGGTTTCATCCTCTGTAGATGTGTAGGCTCTTTATATGTTTTGAACTCAGACTTTTCATTGTCTTATATGTGATTTGATTTCCCACTTATTTTCTTTATATCTGAGGGGTTTTCTTTGTTTGTTTGTTTTTCCAACGAAGTTTTAAGTCTGTGTGGCTCTTAACCTGTCATCCGTATTACCAAAAATGTCTTGACTTAAGGGAGAAATTAAGTCCCCTCCACAGTCGAAAAAGGATAAGATTCCATTTTCTTTTTTTCTTCTTTTTTTTAATATTGTAACCCCCTAATCCTCCTAGGCATATGATGCTATAAAGTGTAAGTTGTAGGTGTGGATTTTTCTCCACATTACTTCTAGTAACTCCAGCAAAGCATACAATTATTGGTTTCTCTGTGGTTCCTTATACTTCACTTGTTACATATTTTTAAAGTATTTCTTTCTTTAGAGTCTATTTCTGGAATCTCTATTATCTCCCGGTGACCTATATTTTGTTTTTTAAGCCAGTTCTGTAGCATCTTAATAACTGTCACTGTGAAACAAAAAATATTTCCTAGAACAAGTTTCTAGCAAACCAGCCCAGTACTTAAATGTAATAGATATGCTTACTGTTTATAGAAGGAATGAACAGTCACCACTCTCCAAATTATTTTTATTCCTACACATTATAATTTACAACTGCTATTTAGTTTGGTGGAGTATTTTCACTGTTAGTAGGATCTAATCTGTAAGATAATGTGGGGACTGCTGTCATCTATAGTACTTAGCTCTGTCATCCAGGGGTAGGTTTTCCATTTTCCTTACTGGAGTTTAGGAGGGTAGATAGGTGGCATCATATTTAAGAATCTTAAAAGCTTTACTCTAATCCCCCTTGTTGCGACTGTTTAGGTTACAAGATCTCAGCTATTTGAAATTTTATTTCTCTTCTTTTTATTTACTTGGTATATCCTTTCTTTGTCTTTAAAGCTTTACAATGGTATTTTCTGATCATCTTTCTCTAGTCATTAATCCTTCAAGAGACTCTTTACAGATTAAATTCTTTATTAAAAAATAAGCTTCAAGAAAGTTTCTGCTATCATATCTTTACTGACTGTTACCATATTTGTTAAGCTTTTCTGCTCTCTATTTTTTTTTTTTGAGAAATATTTTATTAGAAGATGTCCCGGAAGGCAACATTTTAAAATCAGGCAATCAATAATCACAACTAAATACAAAATTTCAGGTGAATTTGCCTTTCAAAATAAATCAGACCCTTGCAACAGAATTGCCCAAGAATGTTTTTTCTCATACAAAAACAGTTAACACCACTTTGCAAAAGGCATACAAAAATACAGTATTAAAAACAACAAAAAGACTCCACCCAGCGTACACCCAACAGCAGCTTATAAACACAAGCTATTAGGTGAGACATTGGAACCTATACCACAGCTGTCATCCAAAGCCAGTTCCAGAAGTCAGTTGGCTCCTGAAAATCATGCTCCAGCAGGTAGAGAGGCTATTTCCAAACTTCTACTGAGATTCTCTGAGGCCAAGAGGCAACCTCAGAGAAAGACCACCATGGACAGTAAGTTTAAAAGGAGCAGCTGCTTCTTGGGAGCACAACCGTGCTTACCACCCCCTCTCCCACTTCCAAGCCCAGATCCAGCAGGCACCTGCTGTCCTGGGCAGAGTTGTGGAAGGGCTGGTCCAGGGAGCCAGGCTCAGGGGGTTTCTGAGGTTGCCCATGTGACACCTGCTGGGTTGGGTGACCTTCCCAGATTAGAAGCTGCACCTGGATTCCATTTGGAGCTGTGAAGTCCATCTGGGGCAAAACCCTTCCTGGTTGCTAGGCAGAGCTCTTGGAGGCTCCTTCAAAACCCACCAGGGGGACCAGCAGTTAGCGTAATGGCTATGTCGCTGGACTTCCACGTAGCCGACCGCGGTTCGAGTCCCGGACCCGGCGGCTTAAACTCACGCCGGGCGCGTGTGCGTGCGTGCCCAAGATCCCGAGAGGAGAATGGAGGAGAAGGGATTGCGGCGTGGCCATCCCCCCTGGGGGGTGATTTCCTGCTTTCTATCTCTCTGTCTCTCTCTGTCTGTCTGGCGAGCCCACGCGCCCTATAGCAAAAACCTCTCCAAAAAAAAAGAAAAAAAAAAAAAACCCACCAGGAAGCAAGTCTACCCTTGGAGCACTGGATGCGTCCCAACAGCTCTCCATAGGACGTCCATAAGACCCAGAGTCTGGGAAAGGGATCTGACTCACCACAGGCTGGCGGGGGCCCTGGGGTGGCTGCCGAGCCAGCAGGCGCCTTGGGAGTTGTACAACAGGGACAGGTCTGCAGGTCCCAGTAGAACTTCTAACTTAACAGTCAAGGATTGAGAATGAGAGGCAGGTGGAAGAGTTCTCCCCTCTGAGGGGTCTTACACCTGCCTTGAGAAAATATTCGCGATGGGCCTCCAGTGCCCCTCAGAAGATACGTGGGCAGGTAACAAGCTCATGAGCTAGGGACTCTGACCCCGAATATTTCCGCAGGCACCGGGCTAGGACCCAGTTCCCTGTGCCCTGGGGAAATATGTCTGACCTATGGGAAAGGGTGCGGTAGAGCCCGTGGCCTAACAAAGGCAGAATGAAACAAAAACAGTCCCTTCTGAGCACAGAAAAGTGCCCCCCTCAGAGGACAGGGCCCAGAGGGCTCTGAGACAAAGAATCTAAAGGCCACACGCTGTACGTTGGTAGCACTGAGGGCGGGAAGGGGTGTCATCTCACACTGAAACGTACACAGATATTAGAGGGCGCAACTCCTCGGCTACTATAAAATGTCTGACAGCGAGGTAATACTCCGTGCTGATCAGGTCTGGGAGCTCGTCTTCACCCAAGACAGCTCGCGTGTCTGCTGGAAAAAGGAGCCTCAGGGAGCACGTCCAGGCCCAGCTGTCCTTGCCTCACCCCCAGAGACACCAGTGGGAGCATCCTGTCCTAGCCTGGAGCTCACACGGCGTGTGCGATTTCATGCGGGCTGCAGCCCCCCGACAATGTCCACCACCTGTTGCATAGCATCTGTCAGCCTTTTCTTCAGCGCTAGAGAGCTCGGCAGACCCCAAGGCTCCTCAGTCAGCTGCCTGCCGAGAAGCCAAAGGCGCCAGAGAAGACACAGCCCTCCCATGAGTCAGGGAAGAGAGAGCTGGCTTTTAAGGTTTCCAAGAATGCAAGCCCTTATTGTGTGTGCACCGGCTGCAATGCATTCTGGGATCTACTGTCCAGACTATCCCACCGTAACCAAAATGTGCAAATTACTAAAGGGGAGAGGGAGGTTAAAAATCGAGTGAGCCTGTGTCTTTGTAAAACAGAACCGCCAGGCTTTTTGGTCAGTTAGAAGCCACTGAGGTACGCGATTCTTTTCTGCAGTTGCTGTTGCCGGCACCGGAGCTGCCTTTTCTCTGTAGCCATCCTCTTCTCAGCCCCCACCAGGGTCTGCAAGTATTCCAAGGCCTTGCTTAGGATCACCACTTTGGGGGCTTTCGAGCAGCTGGCCAAGGTGGGTACCTGGTCCCTGAGGGCCAAGAACCGTGAACGGAGGTCATTTCGCCTTTTGCGCTCCAAGAAGTTGTGGTTCTTCCTCTTGGTCACGTCCTCAGTATCAGAACTGACAGGTTTGGGGTGACAGGGCAGGGGGGCCTCGCTTTCTCCGGGTGGGGGGGCTCACGATCTCTTCATCCTCCTCATCTTCCTTTTCCTCTAGGGCATCTCTTTCCAGAGCCTCTTCTTGGGGACCCCTCTCTGGGGCCTCTACTTGGGAGCAACTTTCCGGGGAAAATCGAGCAGCATAGTTGTGCTGTTGCTGATGGATGGAGATGTGGAAGCGTTTCATGCAGGGGTCCAGAGGGTCTGCTCGCACCGCGATGGTGACCGGCTTCCGTAGACCCAGGGACTGTCTCTTCTCTACGGTCACATCAATTTCTTCACCCTCCGAGTTGCTTGGGCTCTCGGACCCCGAGCAGGCCTGGCTCTTGGGCTCGCCCAGCTGACAGGGGGCTGCGGGTGCTGGATTGCCTGCTTCTAGGCTAGGAGCACAGTCCGGGGCGGCGGGCGCCTTGGGCGGGTTCCCCCGGGGGCCACCAGCAGCGAGCCGGTCGCTCACCGCTCTCTCCAACCGTTCCCGGGCAGAGAAGCTGCTCCACTTGCAGTCTCGGCGGATGATGGAGGCATAGTTCCTGCCCCAAGCTTTCGCGTGGCCCCGGGAGTCGGCCTCGTCCCCTGAGCCCCCTCCGGGCCATGGCTCTGGAGGACCAATCCCAGGGGCCAGGTCCCCGGCGCCGGAACTGGCGCCCCAGGGCGGCGACGTGGGGGGCGAAGCTCTGCTATTTTTCATAATGTAAATCTTCCTATTTGTAAGTCTTCATGCATTACAATGGTCTGTTAATGTAATTCTTCTTTTTTTGTTTAATTTTTCAATGCATATTAAGTCTTACTAATTGTTTCAGTACACATTCTGGTACTTTTTGGCATTTCTAATATAGTCTGTGTTTTACATGGCATCTACTATGGAACTATAGTCTCAACCTATTTGTGTTTACTATTATTATTATTAATCCCTAAATCATCTTTCATTTTTTTTCTAGGCATATTTTCTCTATTTCCTGCACCCTGACTTGTAAATAATTTTTTTCTGTCACTGCTTATGTTTTTCCAGATTTATATACCTTTATTATTTGTTCTCTGCTGAAAAGCTTGTATTAATAAATTCGGGTTACTTTAGAAAGAAGAGGGCACAGGAACCTTCACCCAGGGTTGAAGTACACCATTGCTTGGTTGAGGAGAGGTCCAAGCTGTAACTCCTAGGTACCCAAGGAAGAGAAAGGTTAATGGACCTGGAAATGTTTGAAAAGAGGAAACCAAAGGATCCCTCCAATAGTATGACTGTGGGATGAAGGAAAGATGCGGAGCATCTCCAGGTTGGGCAGGGGGAAGTGAACAGTAGCCTCACTCATGCTGTGTCTGTGGTTCAGGGAAGTCCTGGGGGCTTCAGTTAGACCTTCAAGACAAACACAGGAAGATAATTGACTTCACAGAAAGGGGCAGAAACTGGTGAAGTTTCTGAAGGACTGATGAGGCAAAATTATGGTGCTGTGTAAACAGGAAAGCTTAATGGGAAGAGTTCAGTGAGAGGTCATGATTGCACACTCTTTTACAGCCAATTAAAAGTTAGAAGTAGAGCTTAACTGCCATTAATATCTGAACTGGTATGTCAGCTCATTAGGGTGGTTGAATAGGTATAGAGAATAAGAGAAGGGTACAGATCTCTCTGTGGCTCATCCCTCATCCACATATAAAAAATAAGCAAGAAGTCACCAGGACCAACAATCTACCAAACAAGATCCTAGTGGATTGTTGTGGACAGCACAGGGAGGAGGAGGAGGCAGATAACAGCTGTACAATCTAGACAGCCATGGTTTAGAGGGTGAAATATTATAACGCGTTTCCTGCACCACCAGTTAAAAAGTCCACTCACCAGTGACAAGAGTGGCTCAGTCAGCTCCACAGGTGTGAGAAGTGTGGCTCAGTCACCTCCCCGGATCCCGCTGTTTAGAACTTAACAAGTATCTGAGCTAATATCTCTCTCCCAAGTAGATTTTGCTCCTGAGATGAGAATTTGTCATCTATCGCTATCTGTTTTGCTTTGTTTGTGATCTCCTAGATTAGAACTAGCAATAATGGTCAAATCTATCAGAGGCAAAATAGGGTACAATTCTGAGAAGAAGCCCTCCACGGTTAGGTCAGGCAACCCCAGCAGGTGGTAAGTTCTGAGACATCTAAGGGCTGGACGTCTTCATTGGAAAGACCATAGATGAGCTGGGAACTATGGAAATTTCTGGACAAGACCACTTTTAAGAACTCTTCCAGTCCTGAGGTCTGTGACATCAGGTGATATGGGCAACACCCAAGTCTTCCTCTGGAAGAAAAGGCACATGCTCCCCAGAAGTGAATGGAACCCTCAGGGAATGAAGTCATATCTTGGTTCTGCCAAGCCTTACAGAATATGAGACCTGACATAGACACTTTAACTTTTTCTAGACTATAAAATAATAGGTTTACACTTATTTTAACCCCCATCTCTAAATCCTACTGTCTGTACCTCTGAAATATTTTCCCTCCTTACCTACTGCCTCAGCTAGACTCTCGTCATTTCTTGGCCAGATAACTACATGTACTTCATAATCAGTTCTCTTGTGTCCTTCCTCACCCTGCCCCCAACCACCTCCTCTGAGCCCCACAGTAATCTTTTTTTTATTTTTTTTCTTTTTTCTTTTTTTGGAGAGGTTTTTTTGCTATAGGGTGCGTGCGCTCGCCAGACAGACAGAGAGAGACAGAGAGATAGAAAGCAGGAAATCACCCCCCAGGGGGGATGGCCACGCCGCAATCCCTTCTCCTCCATTCTCCTCTCGGGATCTTGGGCACGCACGCACACGCGCCCGGCGTGAGTTTAAGCCGCCGGGTCCGGGACTCGAACCGCGGTCGACTACGTGGGAGTCCAGCGACATAGCCATTACGCTAACTGCTGGTCCCTCCCCACAGTAATCTTTCTAAGAGGCAATCAGATCATGTTGCCCTTTGCTTAAGATTGTTCAGAGGCTCCCCATTGCCTTCAGGATAAAGGTTGGACTCCCTGATATGGCCCATCAGCTCTCTGTTGGCCAGATGCTACAGATTCTTGAAGTAGAGACCTGGAGTAGCTCATCCAGCAGACCCAGGACTCAGAACAATGCCGGGAACCTTGCAAAGTTCATGTATATTAGTTGAGTAAATGAATAAATAAATTTCCTGCCTACCCTGATATTATCCTGTATTTCAGCCCAAATTAAAGGTTTCTCTAAAGCCTAATGCCTAATATACCTGTACTCTGAAACGTTCTCCTTAACCTCCCTAGACCCAGCTTGCGTCACGTCTCTAAATACCTCTAAGACCCTGCTCCATCTTTTCTCGAGGTTTCGGAACACATCAATTGTACATTGTTCAGATACTGAGCATGGCTTTTGAAAGTGCCCAGACTTTGAAGGCATCTGCAAAAAACGCCTCAGGATGCCCACAGAGACAAAGGTCACTGGCCCAGTATGAAGTAATTAATAGCCTTCTCCTGCCTGAGGCTCCTGGAGGCTCCCTGCTCTCTGAGAAATGAGAGAGCTGGAGCTTTTCTTGGGAGGAGGGACCAGAGCCTGGGCAAGCCACACTCTCCTCTTACACATCCACCGAAAAGTCATGAATAAGAGTGAAAAAGGCAGAAAAGGGGAAAGGAGGGAACCACGCTTGAGACTGAGGTCAGCATAGAAGTGTTTGCTCTGCTCTTAATGAGAGAGGAAAGCCCCACCAGGTAAGTGGGCAGCAGGAAGGAAGGCAGCCAGCAGCTGGTAATTTATTGGGAGGCAGGAAAACTGCTGAATTTGACACAAGTAAACGAAAGATGTCAGTTCGACATCTGTTCCTGACACCTCAGCAACTAATTATTTTTCTGTGCACTGCAGTCGGCTGAGTGGAAGAACCCAGGGCCAGGCTCAGGTCTGTCAATAAACCTGAGTTTATAAAATAAATAAATAAGCATAACCCATACCTACCTGGAACAATAAATAACATCCCAACAGCTTTCCTTCCTCCTTAGTATCAATTGAACTCTCTGCCTGGAAGGGGCAGGGAAAATGGGGGTAGGCCCTGGAGGGATGAAGAGTCCCTGGAATTTCTATTGTTTTGGGGTCATTCTCCCTTGGTGGTTGGGAAAAGCACCAGCCCCCATTTCTGAGTCTCTTATAGCCACTGAAAATTTCATACTCTGCCAGTCCACATCGTCCTCATTATCATCGTTCATGAGGACAAGAACCAAGAATATTTTTAAATAGAACTGTTTCCTATGCAGTCTCCTGTCAGATTGGATGCAGGTTTCTTTAGGAAGGTCTTTCTGTATCTTTTTCCTTCTCTCAATGCCCAATCTCCACCTCTCTCTCCATCCCTAAGACCCCTAGATCTCCAGCAAGGAAAAACATCTGACCAACTTCTTTGATACTGTTATCAGTTGAAAATATGATAGCTGGATTTCATACTGCTTTCTCCAGAACGATCAAGGATCTTTACTGTAACCCTGGGACCTGGGGTATATGTAGAGTCCAGTAAAAGTTGGAAGAGAGGGAGAAAAGAAAAGATGAATGTATGGATGGATGAATAGATGAGTAGGTAGACGGAAGGGTGAAGCTGGCAGGAATGAATGGATGTTAGTAATGATTTGAGGGGGGGGGGGGTCTTCAAAAATTTCATGTAATTTTGCATTCTGAAAAACCATGCATGGGTTTCAAACTTTTTACATCAAAATATACTTGTACTTTAATTCCATTTTTTCCATCAACTCTCTGAAGTCCCTTCATGTGTTATTCACGTGTTATCTCTCCAGGACCCCATTAAGAGACAATGTTAAATTTTAAAATGCTTACTAAGGTAGTGAAGTGAAAACCACACCTACATCCTTGGAACTTCCCAACCCATAGGAAAAATATCAAATCCCTGGAAAGATGGAGGGGGGAGACATTAACCAGCACTGTGAGAATGATCATGTCAAATAACCATGATTATATTGATCACTATTGAGTGTTCTAGTGTGGGGGTGGGAACTAGGAAGAGAGAGAAAAACCACAGGGTAGTGAAGGTGAGAGGACACAAGAGCTGTGGATTTTGACAATGCTGTGTATCCTCTAACTCAGTTTCCCAGTCTATAAAATGGGAATAGGAGACCCTCCCTCAGAGGGTGAATGTCAAAGAGAAAAATGGAGCTTTCTCTGCTCTGTATACAGAGGCCTTTTCAAGACATACACCCAGCTATATCACTTCTACTGCAAATCTACCATAACTTCCCACAGCACTTAACTTTGTATCCCAGGGCTCAGCCCAAACTCTACCACAAGACTCCTGAAGCCACAGCTCCACCTCACTCCTCACTTTTTCCCAGGCACACAATTCTCTTTTCAATGCTTCAAACTTGACTTGGTCCCTGCAAAAGCCTGCTCATTTATTATGCACTGGAATGTTCTTCCCTTCCATCTTCACCTAGTTGCTTCTACTTGACTTTCAAATCTCAGTGGAAATTTTACTTCCTCAGGAAAGGCTGCCCTCTCCTCCCTGACTAGGTCAAATCATCATATTATACAAAAATCCAAAGCCCACCCTGTCTCACCTTCATCACCAACCTGGACCAAGCCTCATTGTCTCTCCTCAGGGCTCCTGTGACAGCCTCCTGCTCGCTTGGGTATCATCACCCTTACCCATCCACCATCTATTTCCACACAGCAGCCGAGGTTGTTCTAGCCTCTGAGTCTTTGCACAGCTCTTCCCTCAGCCTGGGACCATCTTTTCCCAGATCTCAGCAGACACCACGCTGCCCTTGTAGTTCTCTGCTCAAGAAGATACTCTTCAAGTCAAGCCTTATGGCATAGTCCATAACAAACTGAGCTGCAGTGCTGGAAACCACATAGCCAGCTGTGGGTTTGAATCCCTGGGTGGACTTGAAAACACACCCTGCATGTGCCTATGTGTCCAAGATCCTGAGGAACTGAAGGGCCAGGGAAAGGGAATTGTGGTATAAGAAGTCCCTCTCACAGGGCCTCTATTCCTCCTTTTCTCTCTCTCTCTCTCTCTCTCTCTCTCTCTCTCTCTCTCTCTCTCTCTGTTGCATGCACTCTCTATCATGAATAAAAAAAATTTAAAAAGAAGAGTCATCCCTCAGAGAGGCTACCCTACCTAAAGTGGCCGTCCAGCCACACTTTATCCACTTAACTGCTTTGTGTTTATCGCAGCACTTATCACTACCCAAAACTACAGGATATTTATTTTGAAATTACATAACTCCTTGGGCTTTGTTTCCTATATTGAGGCAAAAACTTCCTGGAGGCAGGATTTTGCCCTGTCTGCTAGGACAGCACCTGCCACATGGAAATCCTATTTATACCATGAATTTCTTTTGGTATGAAGGGTTCAAAAAGTTCATGGAGAGACCAGATTGTGATGCAGCAGTAAAACACCATGTTCTGTGTTCAGCCAATTCCACCTGCAAAGGTTACCAGTTCAGATCCAGAGACTTCCCTATGCCTGATACACACTTGCCCATGATCTAAGGCTGGCTAAGGCTGGGGATGGATCATGGCATGAAGACCCTGTCAGGGGCACTTCCTCTTTCTCTGTCTCTCTTGCTCATGGAAAATAAATAAAAAAATAAATAAACTTAAGAAGGGGGGGGGGTGTTTCTCAGAAAATGTGTTATGCAAAACTTAGGCATGGATTTCAAATAGTTTTGCAACAAAATAAACTTATACTTTATTTCCATTTTTCCTCAAACTCTTTGAAGTTCCTGCATAGAGTATTGCAGTGGGTTTTGACTGTTTGATTAGTTCTATCTCTCACACTGAACCATAAGCTCAGCCAGGATGGGGATAGTATCAGCGTTTACTCAGCTTGTATCGCAGGGCTCAGTAACCTGCCTGATACGTGGTAGGCACGCAATAGACACTGAATAAATGCACACATAAGAGAATGCATGGAAATGAAAGATCACACAGCAAACACAAGCACAAGGCGTTATTATGAAGGTGCTCATTAGATTCCATCCTGTCACCCATTCCTGCTGGCTAACACGGGAGCAGTGGCGTGCATAATTGAAAGTCCACAGTCTCCTGGCTCAATTCTTTCTACTGCTTTTTTCAAGAATTTGTTGGAGGGAGGAGAATATTCTCCCTCCTCTCCAATTTCTCCTGTGCTTTTAGTTCAGACCCACAAACCCAGTTGTTCAGTTTCTCAGCTTCTTTCCAGTGCAATGAACCATTTCCCCCAATTCAGTTTTCAGAATTATCTCACATAAATATTATAATTTTCTTTTTCTTTTTTAATTACCAGAGGACATGAGCGTGCTTGCTAGAGACAGACAAAGAAAGGGGGAGAAGAAGAAAGCACCTCACAATGGGGTGTGGTCACACCACAATCCCTTTTCTGCCATATTTTCATCCTGCTGGGATTTTAGGGCATGTTCATACATGCACCTGGTATGATTTCAAGACTTCAGGGCTGGGATTTGAGCCAGGGTTAGTAATGTGGGATCCAGCTCCCTTAACCTTAGGCCATGGGGCCAGCTTTAAGTATTACCATTTTCGGGAACCAGCAGTTAGCGTAATGGCTATGTCGCTGGACTCCCACGTAGTCGACCGCGGTTCGCGTCTCGGACCCGGTGGCTTACAACTCACGCCGGGCGCGTGTGCGTGCGTGCCCAAGATCCCGAGAGGAGAATGGAGGAGAAGGGATTGCGGCGTGACCATCCCCCCTGGGGGGTGATTTCTTGCTTTCTGTCTCTATGTCTCTCTCTGTCTGTCTGGCGAGCGCACGCGCCCTATAGTGAAAAACCTCTCAAAAAAAAAAAAAAAAATTACCATTTTCCACATTGGCAGCAGAGTGAAATTTCCATCTTTTTGCAGGCAACCTGCAAGCTCAACTTGAGGCAAGTCCTGCCTGTCTCATTCCCCTGGAATTTTGCAGGGGAATTTAAGAAGGCGCCTGAGATAGCCTGTGACTGAGAACAGGGTGATGACGGGTATTGCCATAAACTTCATTGCCACATATTTGAGAAGACAGAAATAAGTTACTGGCAGCTCTGCTCCTCTGAGAAAAAACAGTCATTCCCAACTCAGGGATATAAAACTTTATAGCACCCAGTTCTCTCAGAGCATCATAATTCACTTTCCAAGGAAATCCATCAAAACCTAGCCACAGTTTATTTCATAACAGCATTTAATGTGGGGATTCAAATTACTATAAACTCCCTGGAATTAGTCTAGGGCCCAAAGAAGGAGGGTACAGATGTCAAAACAGACTAACAAAAACATCAGTAGCCACAGCTCTGGCCTCATTTTCTCTTCTGCTGAGACCTTGGTCAATACCTTATGATCTAGTCAAGGTCTGATTCTAGAAAATGAAAGGAAAAAAACTGAGGAAAATGTTGCTGGATAGTCCTTTTACAATAGATTACTGTGGTGCTTTTCTAAGTTTGCATTTTAAGGTCTTAAAATGGACCACTATCACTTGACCTCTCTCCCAACATCCCTAGTAATAACTAGCCAGTACTGAGATCTATTTATTAATCACGTGATAGACATAGGGCAAGACATTCATCAGTCTGAGCCTCAATTTCCTCCTCTATAAAATCAGGATGATAAATCTTGCCTCATAAAATGGTAACAAGAATTAAGTGAGATCATCCAGGTGGCTCATCACAGATATTCAGCAAATAGTCACTTCTTTTTAGGGGACATCATCACAGCTAACTGATTCCTCAGTATCAGCCTCAGCTAATTGGTTGGCACTGACTCTTGCTTTTGTTTTGTACATTTCCTCCTGCCTTTATTCTGGTGTTTGTTTTGACTTCAAAGCAGATTATAAACTCTGGGGACAGAAACGGCCTCTTTCCTTTGTGTTATAGATCATAATTTCACAACATTTAACTATCCTGACCTGTGTACAAGACAAATTCAGTGCACTGTTGACTGCATAGACGTAGAAATGATGTGCAGGGTGACACCCAGAGGGGAAGTATGGTCTGAGGCTGCCGGGAGGGCTGAAGGGCTGAGCCTCCAGTGTTGGCCTTTCATACTGTGTGTGCAGTAGAGAAGATCCTGCCCCAGAAGAGGGACTTCTCAATTCTTAGGTAGCAAGAATTTTCTCCATTCCCCTGAAAAGGCAGCTTTTTGTTTTGTTTTATTTTGTTATGGTCTTGTTGATAACCTAAATATCATCATGGAGTAATAACTCAAATTTTCATAAGATCTGGTTCCAAATAGGGGTATAAAGAGTCAGATATAGGATTGCCAGATTTAGCAAATTAAGATACAGAATATCCATTTAAATTTAAATTTTGGCCACACTCCAAGTGATTTTTTTGATGTAAGTACACCCCATCTAATATTTGAGACATACTAAAGAATTACTTATTATGTAGTTGAAATTCAAATTTAGTGGGCATCTTGTATTTTATCTGGCAGCTCTAGACCCACAGAGAAACCACAGGACAGTTAGTTAGCTAGCTAGCTAGCTAGAGAAAGAGAGAGAGAAAGAGAGAGAGAGAGAGAGAGAGAGAGAGAGAGAGAGAGAGAGAGAAGGGAAAAAACTTCCCTCAAGGAGATGATGCTGGGCCCACATGGGAATAGGTCCTAGATTTGAGTCCCTGTGCCTCCCTGAGAACACAGGGCATATGTGCGTATACATCTTCATAACCTGGGCTGACTGAGCTGGAAGTAGGTCATGATGTGACAGTCCTGATGGGGATGCCTACTCACTGTCTTTCTTGCTATTGCTATGTCTGTTCATGTAAGAAACAAACCTTATTTTTACAAGTTAAAAATAAGTTTCAAAGTAAACCTTCAAACCCAAATTCCAATACACATGAAGAATTTAAGAGCTAATATAATTGGCAAAGCAGTTGACAGATTAATTAACTCTAGTCAAATTAATTTTATACAACAGTTGGATAAGGTTTTTTTTGTTTTGTTTTGTTTTGTTTTTGCTATAGGGCACTTACACTCATCAGAGAGAGAGAGAAAATGAGAAATCAGCCCGCCTCCCCCCCCCCCCCCCACTCCAGGGGGCATGACTACAGTGTAATCCATTCTTCTTCATTCTTCTCTAGGGATCATGGGCACCCACAGAAACATGTACCCAGCATGATTTTTCAGGACTCTGGATCCTGGAATTGAACCACACAGTCAGCCATGTGGGATCCAGCCCTTTGACCTCCATGTCACTTGCTGACCCTGAAAAAATATTTAAATACAGTTATCTTTAATATGTTCTTAGGTGAAGCTATAACTTCCATATTAAAAAGAATAATTATTAAATCAGGCAGCAATAAAATATGGATAGAAAATAAAAAGGATACCCATTAGAAATCCCAGAAAATAAAGAAAAATATCATTGAATTTTTAAATTTTAATACTTGATAAAAGCTTAAGATTGGACACTGTTTTAAGAAGATTTCATAATCAGGATAAAAACCAAGGAATGTACTTAAAGCCCAGTATTTGTACACATACATACATAATGTACATATACACACAAATATACACATATCTGTGTATATATGTGTATGTTTATATACATATATCTGATGTACATGTGTATATGCATATACATGTATACATGTAATGTAGTTAGAAACAAGAAGGAACAATTGAGATAGAGGTTTTTAATATTCATCTAATTCCAGAAAAAGGGAAAATGAAAGAATTGGCAAAGAATCAATATTTGAAGAGATAATTATTGGAACTTGGAACTTTTCCAAAATATGTATAAATACATATCTTTAAATGAAAAGTACATTATAAGTGTATAGCAAGATAAACAAAAATAAACCTCTCAAAGACACATTAAGGAATAACAAGAATCATGGGGAAATTTTTTTTTTTTTTTGAGAGGTTTTTCGCTATAGGGCGCGTGCGCTCGCCAGACAGACAGAGACATAGAGACAGAAAGCGAGAAATCACCCCCCAGGGGGGATGGTCACACCGCAATCCCTTCTCCTCCATTCTCCTCTCGGGATCTTGGGCACGCACGCACACGCGCCCGGCGTGAATTTTAAGCCATACATGTACGGGTCTGGGACGCGTACCACGCTCAACTACGTGGGAGTCCAGCAACAAAGCCATTACGCCAACTGCTGGTTCCCATCATGGGGAAATTTTTACAATTATCCAAACAAGATTAGAACAGTTAGACTAACAGCAGACCTCTCCTCCACAATAGCAGATGCCAAGAACAATGGAATATCACCTAACCATGTGAGAGGAAAATAAACTTCAATGCGGACTGAGTTTCACTGTTAGTATCAAAGATCTAATACCAGAGTCTAAACCAAATCAAATACAGAATCATTCTCTCACATCAAAGGGTATGTACGTGGCAGCCAGAAGTGGTAGGGGGCATCGCAGAGCCCTGAGGGTCCTATAAACCTTAGTTCTGTTCTGCCTTCCTTAGCATGTAGCATCTCTCTTCATTGTCTCAGGAAGGCTCCTGTTTTTGAGGAAAGAAAGATGAGGGCCCAGAGTGACCCTCTTAGTCCAATGAATCCCCTTTAGGTAGATTTTCCTTCCACTCTGTGTTTTCTGCTTACCTATGATTGACCACTTATGGTTACAAATGTGGGAAATGCAGGCTTTCTGCTGAGCACATGGCTTCCCCAAGTAAAATCAGAGTTCCAATTTTGTTCTAAGGAAGAAAGACAATAAGGGTATGGAGTGAGTGGGTACCTAACAGTCAGTGTCACAGTTATTATGTTATTTAAAATGAAAACAAAATTAGGACATTTCTAGTTATAAAAAATACTAAAAAAATTTAACATCCACAGGCCCCAATGAAAAGCACCATCAAGAATGTGCTTTATTGGGAACCAGCAGTTAGCGTAATGGCTATGTCGCTGGACTCCCATGTAGTCGACCGCGGTTTGCGTCCCGGACCCGGTGGCTTAAAACTCACGCTGGGCGCGTGTGCATGCATGCCCAAGATCCCGAGAGGAGAGTGGAGGAGAAGGGATTGCGGCATGACCATCCCTCCTGGGGGGTGATTTCTCGCTTTCTGTCTCTATGTCTCTCTCTGTCTGTCTGGCGAGCGCATGCGCCCTATAGCGAAAACCTCTCCAAAAAAAAAAAAAAAAAAGAAGTAATAAAGAATGTGGTTTATTTAAAAATAAAATTAAGCCACGAGGAACATATAGTCCATAAGAAAAAAATGGTGGAACATAGGAATTTACAAAACAAGTCAATAAGTGCAATTCACTATTTAAAAATTAATATTTTATTTAGTTTTTTATTTACAGGGTAAAACCCACATTCTAAATAAAAATCATAAGGCAGTGAGAATAGCTAATTATGACAAGATATTAAGGTTTTATAAAGCTACTGGTAAGTATTTAGATTTTATATCTTTTAGATTTGTTTGTAAGCTTGAAACGTTACATAATTTAAGGAAAGGCAATACTTACATAGAAAGTTAAAACTTTTATACATCAAAGGACATCACAAACAAAGTTAAAAGACAGGAGAGGAAAACCAGGGGGAAATCTCTTGTAATATATGCAATAGGGAAAAAAATCAATATCTAGAATATAGAAAGTTATTATACATCAATAGAGAAAAGACAAAACCCAATGGGAGAAGAAGAAAAGGATATGAATAATATTTTATGGAAGAAGGGATATAAATGGCTACTAAATATTTTTTAAATATCCTCAACCTTGCAATCAAAACAATGTAATTTAAAACAAGAATAGGGACCCTGTAGCAGTGAGTGGCACATGCTGCTAAGATGCTATGCTCTGTAGCTGGAGACCACATGGGAGGTAGGGTTTGATTCCCTGTCCAACCTAAAGCCTGTGTATGGTTGTGCAAGCCTGTAATTGTGGTGACTTGGAAGGTTGAGGCAGGATTATCACTAGCTCAAGGCTTACCTTGGCTATATAAAGAAACACTGTCTAGAAGAGAGCTGGGTATGGTGACACACCCCTGTAGTCCCAGGTGGGAGGCTGAAGCAGAATGATGACATACAAGACACTGTTTTACAAATAAATGAGTAAATAAACACAAATATAAATATGAACAATCATTTTTTACCCACTAGAAAAACAAAAATTTATAAATTGAAACTCTCCTGCATTGGCAAGAGAGTAGAGAATGGTTTTAGATCCTTCTGGTGAGCATGTCATTTGACAAGATTTGTTTGGGTTACACTTCAGTAGTATTTAAAGTTTTAAAATACTCGTGCTATTGGGCCTAAAGTTATGCTTCTAGAAATCCATTCCATGAACATTATTGTATGGGTATACTGAAATAGATAAACAAGGTTAGTCATTGCAGCGTTTACTACATAGAATCACGAAAAGTTAGGACTAATTTAAATGCCCCAAAATAGAAGACGAGATAAACAAATAGTGTATCTATACTATAGACTCTCATGGTGCCATTTAAAGAAAGAAGCAGACCTCATTCTGCATAACACATAATGTAAACAATAACTATAGCACAATCACATGACTAAGCCTTAAAAATTACACGTGAGAGGGGCCAGCAGGTAACATAGTGGTAAAAGCACTGGACTCCCACATGGCCAGCCACGATTTGAGTCCCAGACCTGGCAACTTGAAAATCACACCAAGCACTTGTGTGTGCATGCTCGAAGTCCCAAGAGAGGACTGGAGGAGAAGGGATTGTGCTGTGACCATCCCACTGGGGGATGATTTCTCACTTTCTCTCTCTGTATATCTATGTCTCTCTTTGGTGAGTGCACATGCCCTATGCAAAACTTAAAACTAAAACTAAAACAAAACAAGAAAAAGAGAGTAGGATTTTCTGGAAGGAATTAGGACAATGTCACTAAGCATCATTCTTTTCTTGGTGGGGGAGAGGGAAGAAGTATTTGCTACAGGGCACGTGCTTTTGCCAGAAAGACAGAGAGAGACAGAGAGGCAGAAAGCAAGAAATCACCCCCCGGGTGCGTGCTCTTGCCAGAAAGACAGAGAGAGACAGAGAGGCAGAAAGCAAGAAATCACCCCCCGGGGGGATGGCCACACTGCAATCCCTTCTCCTCCATTCTCCTCTCGGGATCTTGAGCACACAAGCACACGCGTCCAGCATGAGTTTAAGCCTGGGACTCAAACTGTGGTCGACTACATGGGAGTCCAGCAACATGGCCATTATGCCAAATGCTGGTCCCTTTTAATTTTTTTTTTTTTTGCATCATTCTTCTTATAAAATGGGGATAATTGCCTGTGCCCTTACCCTTTGGCTAGGGATTGTGAGGTTCAGGGGAAGACAGTGAGTAAGCAGTGAGACATGTTGGGAAAGAAAAAAAAAAAAAAGACCATGTGCAAGAGTAATGGATTATTGGGAAATAGGTGAGGCTTTGCATTTTACATACATGGCATATTTGCATACATTGCATATAGGGCATATTAATGCCTTAATAATCTTGATGATAAAACCAGTGTAATAAGTGGTAGAGCTACTGATTGCCCCAAAGTAGGCCCCTCCCCACCGCTTTTCCAGTGACTCTGAAGTTCGTCTTTTGGGAATCAGTACCTGTAACGTTGCTCAGCACGTGAACTCCAGAGCCAGACTGTCCAAGGTTTGGGTCTCCGCCACTTCCCAGCTCTGTGACCATGGGCAAGTTATTAAACTGCTCTGTTTCTCTGTATTCTCCTTTGTATAGTCAGTAAAACAGTAGTATTTATTACAGATCATTATTGTAAAGATTAAATGAGTTAACATAGATATGGGACACTTCGCATCAGTTCCTGGCATAATAGGAGGGTGTGTATGTGTTAGCTGTGACTATTATTTACTTCAGTAAACTGGGTGAGCTGTGGGAAAGTGAGGCATTTTCTCAAGCTCTTCTCTGTTTGGATTGAATGAGAAATGGGAAACTCCATATGGGCCTCCTTTCTCCCTTCATAATACCTTGTATACAAGGGGAAAACAAATCTTATTTATATTCTGAGTCCCCATTTCTCGAGGATATCTCCACTACTCCCCCACTGCTCCCGTGGTATTTAAAACACCACCCAGGCCCAGCAATCTTTGGTCTCCCGTATCTGGTTTAGCATTCTTTAATCCGTCGTGTCAGTCCAAAGACACACCGTGTTTCTAGGCAGATGCGTCAGAGGATAGCAAAAGCCGTGAGGCCATTTCCAAGCTTCATTTTGAGAGGCACTATGGAGACCTGTGTTTCCTTCTTAAATCGTGCATCGTCCCAGGACCTGGAAAGGCTGCCCCTGTACCTGGGGCCTGGGGAGGAGACAGCCCGTTTACTCCGGCGCACTCTCTCGTGACAAGCAGAAGCTGCCATCCCACTGCCAGCCTCTCACACACCTCCAAGAAGTTCACAGCAAATGCATGTCTGCCATGCCCTGTTGATCAACGTGGGCTGGAGAGGTTGTTTGAGGGCTGGGAATGCAGGAGCCAGAGCAGGTCTTATACCCCTGGCAAAACTCCATATGGGCCTCCTTTCTCCCTTCATAGGAAGGGAGAGAGCCCTTCATTCCCGGGAAGGAAGCAAGGGCTGTGAAGTCCAAGACAGAGGGGCTCCATGGTGGAACGGCTTTGTCTTGGTTCTGCCAGAGATTTGCAAAGCAAGGCAGGCTCTGTCCTCTATTTCCTGGGCTTAGCCTGGGGCTCAGGGTTCCCTCTTACTGGTAGGCAACATGGCTTTGGGAAGCACTGAATGGTAGAAGGGCTAGAGTGAAAAGGAAAGAGACATTAAAAGAAGGCCCTGAGATAAAAAGAGTCCTCGGATGTGGCAGTTCCAAAATGCAGCAAAACGCTATGCTCTTCGGGGAGAAAAACACCACCTGATTCTTAACATTTACAGAACTTTGGAAGCTGAAGAACAATTTGGGCATGAGACAGGCAGTGCTCTCTCTGTCTCTCATGGATGTGTCTATGGCCTCTTAGTTTACTAAAGGAGGAGGTTTGGGCAAGTTGCTTAACTGTGCTAAGCCACAGTTTCCACCATTGAAAGACAGAGTAATCATAAATACTAGCATTAAGATGAATCACATCGGCTTATCACATAATCATGTCCTGCTTTCCAAATAACTGTCTCCAAATAAAGTGGAGGATCTTTATCTCTTCAGAGATAGGCCATTTCAAGCTGCTATGACAACTCTATAGTCATTAGAACCCCCAGACTCTATTTTTATGTTTCACCATTCTTGCCATCTGGCTTTCAGCTCTGGTTATACCTCATGGTCCAAGATGACTGTCAGAGCACCAACCATCATATATGAATTCCAGGCAGGAATTAGGAGGAAGAAGGTATAAGAAAAGGAGCATACTCTTAGCTAAGTTGTCCCCCTTAGATTCCTGGGATTCCCTTCCATGCCTCATTGATTTTCATTTACGTTTCATTGAAAAGCTCTAGGGAAGATTGGGAAACGTCCTTGAGCTCTGCACATTGCCACCTGGAATAAAACGTGGGGACTGTTAGAAACAAAGATGAGAATAGATATCGAATAAGCAGTCTCTACTGCAAGACCTTAAAGAATTATGGCAAGAGGCTGGATACAGCACAGAGGTAAAACACAATGTTTTGTGAGCTGATGTACATGAGAAGGTTCCAGGTTTGTATTCAGAGACCACCCCGAGTACACTAGAAACGCATGGGGACCAGCAGTTAGCGTAATGGCTATGTTGCTGGACTCCCATGTAGTGGACCGTGGTTCAAATCCCGGACCCAGTGGCTTAAACTCACTCCGGGCGCATGTGCGTGCATGCCCAAGATCCCAAGAGGAGAATAGAGGAGAAGGGATTGTGGCACAGCCATTTCCCCCGGGAGTTGATTTCTCACTTTCTGTCTCTGTCTCTCTCTGTCTTTCTGGCGAGCACACGTGCCCTATAACAAAAACCTCTCCAAAAAAAAAAAAAAAAGAAAAAGAAATGCGTGTACCCATGACTCAGGGCTGGCTGAAGCTGGAGGCAGATCACAACATCAAGACCCCGTTGGGGATGCTGTTCCTTCTTTGTCTCTGTCTCATTCATAAATAAATAAACTCTTAAAAAGAACTCTTGGAAATAACACATGCCAAAATGCACCTTGTGGATGTGAAGAGGCTTTGTAACTGTTCTCATTTCCCCCTGACAACAGCCCTGTAGGTGGAAACTCAGGTATAGAGAAGACAGTCACAGAAGGTAGGACACCTGTTATTACCATCGAATGGTAGAACTAGGATCCAACTCATTCCAGTCTATGTTTTCCCGTCTTCCTTCCTTCCAGTGGAAAGATAAAAAGTGGAAGTCTTTTCTAGGAGGTCTGTCGTGAATCTTTTGAGAGGGGGTGGGCACTTGGAACCTTGTGGCTGTCCTCCCACTTTGAGTCTAGATTTTGAGGTGGGGGTTGTCTTGGCACTGAGAGCTTGAGCGGCTGTTTATTGAGAATGGAGGGCTGGCAGCCCCAGTTATCTTTACCCTGTGAGCTCTGGCCCGACTGTCCTCTGTGAGCTTATGGATGCTTTTAATTTAGCCTTTTACCAAGGGCCTTGGGACCCAAGGCCTTCAGGCCTGAGTGCCTATAAATTGCATCTTATTACATTATTAATTACCGTGTTATCTGGAGTCAATAACTACTGTGTTGGCAAGCAATGCTGTGAAATGGAAATCTTTTCAAGTCCCCTCTTTCCTGCTCCTGTCTAGCTCACAGAGGGAAATCAGGGGCCCCAGAGTCAAGTGTGTTTTGAACTCCTTAAAAGAAAGAATCACTCATGACCATGAAGACGCTGCTCTCCTGAGGGCTTGGGAAGCACCAATGCATCCCGGAGCAGAAATTCACCCACTGGAAGCAAAACGGTGGAGACTAGCATCTGCCAGGCCCAAACCCAAGATGAGGTGGGATGGGGTCAGAAGGAGATGACCCAGCCTGGAGTGTGGCTGTGGCTCATTGAGAAGCTGGGAGTGATAAGATGGATCCCCTTGGAAGAACTGCTGCTGGAGATGGGTGAGTCGGAAGTGCCCAGGAAAAAGAATGCACACACTGGACTGAGTCCAGGACTTTCCAGGAGTACAGGAAGAGAATCCTTGGGTTTATTGAGAACCCTGAGAGGGAGTCCCACAGGGTGGAGCCCTGTGGAGGGACATCAGATAGAATGAACTGGGTCACTTGGGGTCAATGATGCTACAGCTGCCCTTTGTTAGGAGCCTCTGCTTACCCCCCAGGTTCTCTAAACCCCATAATCATGTCCTGCTTTCCCAAAAGCTGCCTCCACGACCAGCACCTGGGGTGCCTCCACCCAGAAAAGGAGCCTGAGAATCAGGTGGCTCTGGGGCCTGTTCTTTTTTTTTTTTTTTTTTTTTTTTTTTTTTGAGAGGTTTTCGCTATAGGGCGCGTGCGCTCGCCAGACAGACAGAGAGAGACATAGAGACAGAAAGCGAGAAATCACCCCCCAGGGGGGATGGTCACGCCGCAATCCCTTCTCCTCCATTCTCCTCTTGGGATCTTGGGCACGTACGCACACGCGCCCGGCGTGAGTTGTAAGCCACCGGGTCCGGGACGCGAACCGCGGTCGACTACGTGGGAGTCCAGCGACATAGCCATTACACTAACTGCTGGTTCCCAGGGGCCTGTTCTTTAGAGGGCCCCCTCTCAGTCTGTTGGATCTCGCAGTGACTACAACAGCTAACCAGGGAGGCACCGTCAGGTTTGAGACCCTCCTGTAAGGTTTCTTATGGGCTTTATGCTATCACAGGACAATGGAATTTTAGGAAGTAGAGCTGCTGGTGGGTGGCAGACTTTAAGGACATATGGCCCTCCTGAGCTGCAATGGACAGGTGGGAGAAGTACCTCTCTGTCCTTTACTGTCTTGACGTGAGGGTCAGTGGCAGTTCTGGGGCTCTGCATGAGGGCAGTGAGCACTGAGTATCTTCCCTACTGGCCAGATTCTACCAACTGTGAGGATTAAATAGCATTGGAACCCCTCCACCTAGCGCCCAACACAGAATGACTGTGAGCTACACAGGGAGCATCCCACACTCACTCCATGCCCTAAGAGCCGGAACTAACTGGGGCACGCAGACATGGGTAGGGATTCCAGGGAGGAGAGGCTCTAACATGGTGGCTCTGGGTCTAGAGTTTCTCACTCGCAATGAAGGGCCAGCTCCCCCCATCTTCCCATCTTGGGATTAGAGCCATTGCAGGCTTCACATTGGTTTGGACTGAGTCTCTGGCATGTACTAATTAGATGTTCTTGGGCAAGTTGTTTAACCTCACTGAGCCTCATCATTTTATCTGTAAAATGGGATTCCTTGTACCTCCCTCAGAAGGCCACCGTCCAAGGAAGCTCACCCAGCTGGACTGGATGGAGGGCAGTCAGGAAGCCCAAGCCAGAGTCCACTGCCTAAGGCCTCCACAAGGTTAGTCCCAGAGCCACTGCCAGAGACAGGGCAAGGCTGGGAAACACATATTCTTCTTCCCTGGGCACGGATGAGCATGCAGGAGACCAGCCAAGATGACACCACCTTCTGGTCATCATCCGATATGACCTCGCCAGCCTCAGGGCTCTTTTTGAACTGAAAAAGGGTCAGGAAACTCAGATCCAGAAAAAGATAGGCTGATAAAAAAAAAAAAAAAATCATAACTAGAAAGTGAAGACTTGGATTTCTAACAACCAGCATTCTAGACAAATCCAGACTCAGTCTACAGCTTATTCAACCTTTCTCACACGCATGCACATGATACCTACAGAGATCCCACCCAGAACTGGCTGCACACATGCTCTTAAAACTATCTGAAATGTGGGGACCAGCAGTTAGCGTAATGGCTATGTCGCTGGACTCCCACGTAGTTGACCGCGGTTCGAGTCCCGGACCCGGTGGCTTAAACTCACGCTGAGCGCGTGTGCGTGCATGCCCAAGATCCCGAGAGGAGAATGGAGGAAAAGGGATTGCGGCGTGGCCATCCCCTCTGGGGGGTGATTTCTCGCTTTCTATCTCTGTCTCTGTCTCTGTCTGTCTGGCGAGCGCACACTCCCTATAGCAAAAACCTCTCAAAAAAAAAAAAAAAAACTATCTGAAATGTGCACTTTACACAAGAAGTGAGCACTTGCCATCTTCCCTGTGCATTTTACAGGGGGTAAAAATCCCCACTTGCTGAATTGCTGAAAGGATCAAGCTACACGCACAAAACCTTTCCCACAGTGTCTGATGTCGAATAGCTGCTTAACAGGCATTAGCTATGCAGATATTATGCCATTTGGACACCTCCTAGACCCACCCACACACCACAGTGCAGGTTGTGCACTGTTCAACTCCCGAAGACATTGTCCCCAGAGCCTCCTGTGATGTGCACGGCCCCCTAGATTTAGGCCTTACTATTTTGAGAAGCCAGTGGCTGATTTTTTTTTTTCTTTTTTTTCCTTTTTTTTTTTTTTTTGGAGAGGTTTTTGCTATAGGGCGCGTGCGCTCGCCAGACAGACAGAGAGAGACAGAGAGATAGAAAGCAGGAAATCACCCCCCAGGGGGGATGGCCACGCTGCAATCCCTTCTCCTCCATTCTCCTCTCGGGATCTTGGGCACGCACGCACACGCGCCCGGCGTGAGTTTAAGCCGCCGGGTCCGGGACTCGAACCGCGGTCGACTACGTGGGAGTCCAGCGACATAGCCATTACGCTAACTGCTGGTTCCCCAGTGGCTGATTTTTTGAGGCAAATGTGCTACCTGCTCTGCCTGGCCCTGGGCCTGGACTCTCTAGCCTGGGTGCTTAGGAGCCTGATTGGGCTAAGGTGGCCACCAGGTAGGGAAAGAACGCTAAGATCACTGAGGGTTTTTTATTCACAGCAAAGCTTGAGCAGGAAATCTTGGGATGTGGCTGCTGCTATTTCGATTTAAGTGTTGTTGAGTCTCAATCCCCAAGTCGTTTATCCAGTGAGCCTGCACGGCAGTGGCAGAGCTTGGCTCTCAAGGCCGTTCCAGTTCCCAGTGCACTAATGACACTTGACAGACACCAAATCCTTGCAATTTTCAAACAGAACCTTGATGCTGCGATCCCAGGGCCCCTGGGAAACACAGCAGGGCTTGCCCAGCTTTGCTCTGCTCACTGATTGCCCACAACCCCAGCTGAAGGGCTTCTGCTGGCCCCGCCTTCCCCTTAACTCTTCCCTGCCTGCTCTCTCCTCTCTGCTTCAGCTGGGGAGCCCACGGCAGGCTCCCAGAGCTGCTGAGCAGCTGACCGGACAGTCCAGCAGGTCCTGGTTTATGCTGCTTAATAAACATCACCTGTTTGGTAAGAGCCCAGTTGTTCGGGTATGCCAGCGGTTGCCAAGGCCCACATGCACAGACCCACCATTTCTGTTTTACAGAGTTCCTGGCTGCTTCAAATACTCCCTGCCACATAGCGAAGATGTCAGCTTTTCACTCGAAAAGGCGAAAAGACACAAGATGCAAGACAAAACTAACCCACAACCACATTTGAATCCTTTCCATTCTGCTTCAGTTCTTTTTTCAGTTTTTGTCTTTGTTTTATTGTGTTCTTATTATTTTAACTATGGAATAATTGAGACTTACCAAAATAAATAACAAATAACGTAATGAACAGCCATGTACCCTACCGCCCAAGTTAAAAAATGAGACATTAACGAATGTACTGACAACTGCCAGAATAAGCCAGTCCTACTCTTTCTCTTCCTCCAGTTAGAACCACCATCCCCAAATGATCTTTCCTACCTTATGTGTTTTACACTTCACATTATCTGTAAAAACGTTTATCTCGAGATAATCGAGGATTTACATGCCATTGTAAGAATATACGAGAATCTGTATATTCTTCATTCAGTTTAACATCTTCCAAACTGTAGTGCAGTATCACAACTAGAAAACTGACACTGATACTACCTTACTCTGATTCCTCTAGTTTTCATGTGCACTTGGGGAGCATGCGCATGTTTAGTCCTGTGCAATTTTATCTCAGTTTTGCATGACCGTCATCAGTTAGGGTACAGAGCAGCCCCATCCCAGGGTGCTTGATACGACCACCGCCACCTTCTTACCTCTTTCTTCCCTAGCCTCTGGTAACCACTAGTAGGGTCTCCATTTCTGTGATTTTGCCAATTAAAATTCTCCAAATTGAATTCCACAGCATGTGATCTTTTGAGACTGGCTTTTTCCACTTAGCATATATCTGAGAGATCTACCTTAGTCATTGCATGTATCAATAGCTTATTCTTTTTTACTGCTGAGTTGTATTCTACAATATGGATGTACTGCTGTTTGTCTAACCACCTCGCAGTTAAAAGGCATCTGGGTTGCTCTAGTTCAGAACTATTACAAATACAGCTGTTATGACTGTAAGTTTTCATTCCTCTGGTGGGAATGGCTAAGATAACAATTGCTGGGTATAATAAGCTCGTACTATTATTTTTGCATACGTGGCACTGATTTACCTTACACGTGTAATGCTGCCACACTGTGTGTACATTCTCCTGCAGCTTGTTTCTCCTCACAACATACACCTGCTCCATCTCCTTCATGTTGACATATGTAGCTCGAGTTTATTTATTGGTATCGTTCTGTAGCACTCCACTATACTATAAAGTATCCATTCTCATTCCAATTTTGGAAGGCCTAAAATTTTTACAAAGGAAGTACTCTTATAGACAAGGGATCATTTATCTTTCTGGTTTAGAATGGGATAATATAGGAAAAGCCTTCACTAGTCTAAAAGACAAGACTTGGTGACTTAGTCTCACTTCTGCCTACCAGACTATCTGGGTGAAGTCATTTAAACTTTGTGAGCTCAGTTTTCTCATCTGTACAATGCGGGGGGTCTCAATAATCTAATAATATTTGCCTTAATACTTGGGAATGAAATGAAATGCAGTGTGTCCAGTAAACTAAAACATACGGAATAAGTTTCACTTAAATTTGTAAGTTAATAATAGTAATTATGAAATTTGGGGGCTGGGCCCATAGTCCAGTGCCTTAAGTGCTATGCATGGAAAGCCCAAGTCCACATTGCCGACTATGGTTTAAATCCTGGCCCCGGTGACTTGAAAAACACCAGGTGCCTGCATGTGCATGCCCAAAATCCCAATGAGAAGGAGGAACAGAGGAAAAGTGATTATGGCATGACCACACGACATTGAGGGGTGTTTTTTTTTTCTCTCTCTCTCCCTATCTAACAAGGGCACACACCCACTGGCGATTTTCTTTAAAAGGACTTATCCATGGAAAATCCAATTTTAAAATATCTCTCCTGATTGTACCCTTAAGTTGCCTTGTCACACCCATCCTGCTTTTGGGGTTCAGAAAATGCCATCAATACACAAGGTCAGAGTAACCATGGAGGTCCTAGAGCGGGTCTCCCTTTAAAGTGGAGGTTGTTATCCCATTTCAGAAATGAGGAAACAGAGGCACCAATGTTGGGTAGCTGATCCAGGATCACACACAAGCTAGACTTCTCTGCTCTAGTCTGGCTTCCACTGGCCACAGTCCTGCAACCTCCTGAGTGATGTGAGGAACCTTCAGGAATCCCTAAGTGACCACACACTCCGGTCCAGGCTGAGGGTGTGGAGGCCAGGGGCCCCTGCACACCAGGCTCCTGACTGGAAGGCTTAACCATCTGGGCAAGTGAGATGGTGGTAACGCAGGATGGGGGAAGGAGAAGGCAGGCGGGAAGGCTGCATCTGACAAAAGAAACCTTTAAATATACATCGCTGGGTTGCTGGGCCAAGCAACAGCCACGGAGTGACATGACAACAGTCTCCAAATATTTAAAACGTGTGAGTCCTCAGGAAGGAGTTTTTTTTATTTTTTTTTTCCAAGTCAAGAATGAGAAGGGAGAAGTGGTAAGGAGGAGACAGTGAAAAGCCAGAGTACAGAACTCAGGCAGGAGACGGAGCCTGGACATCAGGCACAGGGCTGATTTTCCTGGCTCTGCCTCAGTTTCCCCTCTTGTAAAATGGGGGTTGGTAGTGACAGGTAGCAGGAGCTGGATCTTCTCCAAGGTCCTGTGGTCCAGCTCAACTCTGGTGTGTTCTTTGGTGGTGGGGGGAGTTTTCAGGTGGCATTACAGGGCACTGACCACCCCTCAAGGGAGTTTGGGTCCCCCTACCTGGTGACTCAGCTTCTCTGAGGAGTCACTGTCCTGCCACACAGTCCGCTAGACTTCGGAAAGGCCCAGGAACCTCAGCTGAGAGCCCGGCTGGGAGGGGCTATGGGAAGCTCATCCTGGATCTCAGAAGACCTCTCCTGAGCCTCTTTTCCAGTGTATGACCCCCAAGCCACGGTGCTGCCTGCACCCAGACATCTGCTCAGAGGCCCTAAGGTCACAGACTCACACTGCAGTCCAGCACCCCCCAAAAGGAAGTGTGAGAACTGTGGGTCGCTGGAAAGACCCCCGGAAGTAAGAGAAAGGCGCTCAGCCTCACAGGGCCAAGCTCCAGGTCTGAAGGGTGACCATAGCGTCCCCTACCCACTCACATGGGTGGTGTGAGGACTAAGTAGGACACCACTCTGCGGATGGCCGAGCAAGAATCAGTCATGGTCCCAGGCTACCTTGGTGGACAAGAGCACCGTGGAGGGTCTCTAACCTCCTCACCTCGCTCTTTCTCTCTTCTCTGTTTTCTTCATTTTTATTGTGTACATTTGAGGTTTCCAACATGGAGTTATGGGTTATCTCTATATAATATAGTAGCTTTCCTAGTGAACTGACTGACATGTCTATGATGTCACATAGTTACTTTTTTGTGACAAAGTCAGCCGAATTCTATTTAACAAAAATTCCTCGGGACCAGCAGTTAGCGTAATGGCTATGTCGCTGGACTCCCACGTAGTCGACCGCGGTTCGAGTTCCAGACCCGGCGGCTTAAACTCACGCCGGGCACGTGTGCGTGCGTGCCCAAGATCCCGAGAGGAGAATGGAGGAGAAGGGATTGCGGCGTGGCCATCCCCCCTGGGGGGTGATTTCCTGCTTTCTATCTCTCTGTCTCTCTCTGTCTGTCTGGCGAGCGCACGCGCCCTATAGCAAAAACCTCTCCAAAAAAAGAAAAAAAAAAAAAATTCCTGATACAACGAAATGTTATTAACTTTAGTCCTTGTGTCATATATTAGATCTCCTCCCTTGTCCATCCTACAGATCTGTATTGTGTACCTTTGACCTACCTTTCAGCATTCTTCCTCCACCCACCCACACCTGAGGCTACGCTGTTTCGTTTTCTGTGTATGAGAGCTCTTTCTCTATATATACACATATATAATATACGTTACTCTCATTCTCTGTGTGTGTGCACGCATGCGCCATATGTATCTCTCTCATAGTTTCTTTATCCATTCATCCCTTGGTGAGACATCAAGGCTCTTTCCATACCTTGGCTATTGTAAATAATGCTGCAAAGCTTCTGCACAACAAAGAAAGTAATCAACAAAATAAAAAGATTGAGATTGGGAAAAAATGATTGAAAACCACATATTTAATAAGGGATTAATATCCAAAATGCATAAAAATACTCTTACAACTCAATAGCAGGAAAACAAATAGCCCATTTAAAAAATTAGCAAAAGACCTAAACAGATATTTCTTCAAAGAAGACATAAAAATAGCCAGCAGGTACATGAAAAGGTGTTCAATATTGCTAATCATCAGGGAAATGCAAAGTAAAATCACCTCACACTCATTAAAATGACTATTATCGAAAAGACAAGAGCTAGCAAAGGCTGGAGGAAGTGTGGAGAAAAATGAAACCTAGTACAGTGTTGGCAGGAATGTAAATTGGTACAGCCGTTATGGAAAACAGTACAGAGGTTCCTCAAAGTATTAAAATAGAACTACCATATGATCCAGAAATCCCACAAATCCAAAGGAGATGAAATCGCCACCTTGTAGCAGTATCTGCACACTTGAATTCACTTTCTTTTTTTTTAAGTTTATTGAAATATAAAATACCATATAATTCACCCATTTAGTTTATACAATTTAGTGATTTTGTTATGTTGCATTAATTTTTAATTGCAGTTTTATATATATGTATATATGTATAAAAGTTATGTGTGCGTGTGTATATATATATATATGTATATATATGTGTGTGTGTGTGTGTATATATATATATATATATATATATATATATAAAACTTGCCATTCTAACTATTGTAAAATGTACAATTCAATAGCATGAATCACAGTCACAATCATATAAACCATTATCACGCTCTCAAAACTTTTTCACCACCCCAAACAGAAGCTCTGTGCTCATTTAGCAATGACTCCCCATTCCTCCCTTCCCTAGCCCCTGGTAATCCGTAATTTACTTTCTACCTCGATGAATTTGCCTATATAGATATTTCCTATAAGCAATACAGTAGTTGTCTTTTTCTGTCTGGCTTATTGCACTTAGCATCATGCTTTAGTGTTTGTCCAAGTCGGTACGACTTGTACCAGAGCTCATTCTTTGTCCAGGCTAGACTGTTCATTTTTATTAAATACATTTCCAGCACCCTTACATGCATTTCCAAGTACTAATTCCTTTCCTCCTGACAACCTTATAAGAATCCATTTTATAGAACGAGAGATTCTCTCTTACAAAGAGATTGAGTACCTTGTCCCAAATCGCACCACCAGTCTGTGGGAGCAGGACTGCAGCCAAAGCCAGCGCCTCGGTACTAACCACTGCACACTCCACCTCCCCTCCTTTCAGGTTCCTTCTCCCATGCCCTCCTGCCCACTCCTTGACCTCCATAGCAAGAACTTTTTAATCCTATGCGCTCCCTGGGTGGCATCTACCTCCACCCTCACCTGCCCCCAACCCCAGGGGAATCCGGACCCTTTCTTTACAGGTTGTTGGACCCTCCTGAGGCTCTTTTTCAGGGTATGAGGCCAAAGTATCTGGAGTGCTTTGCTGTCCTGACCCACTGATGTGTTTTCCTCCAAGTCCCACTGACAGGGCAGCCCCACCCCACCAGAGAGACCAAGGAGAAGCCTGCTACCAGCAGGATGCCTGGGCACAAACCAGCACCCTGAGCCCTTTGTCTTCAACTTCAGGACCTCAGCAACTCTTCCTGGGTCCAGCCTGAACCTCCTCTGCAGTCCAAGCCTGTTTTTCAAGAGAGGCAGTGCAGTTGGACATCCTCTGCTAAATACGGTTTCCGATGGAAAATGTCTTTAAAATTTCCCAGACCATTTAAAAATGAGAACTATTTTATACTAGAAAAAAAAGGAAGTTCTTTTTAAGTATGAGATCGATACGCAATTTTATTAAAATCTTGTCAGTGAAACATGAAAAAAAAAAGTAAAAGGAAGAAAAGAAAATGTTTAACTTTGAACTCATCATCATTCCTGGAAAAGTAACAAAGCTCCACCAGCACCCCCAGATACTCAGGGTGAGCCCCACCTGCCTGGCCCCGGCCTCATCCAGCCCTCATCCACTCCTCCTCTCCCTTGGCTTCAGGTTTAGTCAGGAGCTGGCCCATCCGTGCACACCCTCTGGTCCACAGTCCCATCTACATAGACCGCAGGCCCATCACACCTTATCCTCACTCCATGGGGCCTGGCATGTTTCAGAATTCAGATGTGTTCAGGTTTTAGAGGAGGAGAGCCTACAGGAAGTCCTGGGGATGGATGTGAGTCTACATGGCTTGACGTCCCCTCTCATATGTGCCATCCCAGCATGGTCTGGGGCAACTCCTTGCCATCAAACACTCTAATACTTCTGCAGGGAGAGGCACGAATATTCACACCAAGGGGGATAAGTATAGGACTATAAAGAGCCTCAGTTGGGGGCAGGCTTGGCCTCCCAGTGAGTTCCATGAAGGCTCAGTGGCTCCTTACGTTGTATCCCAGTCCTGCCACAGGACCTCAGTGTCTCTTGATCGGCTTAGCCAGCTGCAGGCCCCTAAGGACCAGGTGCATCTGGTTCTCCCTGACCCTTTCATTTTACAGGTTCCTCCACACGAGGCTGGATCAAGATTTTCCTTTGTTACTTGATGGGGAGGTGCAGTGTAGACAGGTAAGAGGTTGAAAGGAAGAACTGCTAAAGGAGACTGAAGTCAGTGGAGCAGGACAGATCTGAGGCCGGCGGGTGGACTCTGTGGAGCTTTTCACCAGGATGCTTGAGTTCAGGGAGCAAATCACGGCTGCATTGGGACCCAAGACACGACGACGTGCTGCCAGATGGTGACAAAGGCACGGCCATCTGAAGGTCTTGTGCAAAATGAAAGAGGGTTTCCCCTCCAGGCAGACAGCCAGAAGGTCTTCAGTTCAACTGTGGCGGGGCATTGTCCACCGCCCCTTGGCTCAGTGCCACGCACAAGTCACAGATGCAGGACCATACACTGTGGCCCTGAGGGCACCGTGCCCGCCCTCCACACGGAACCCCGAGCACAGCCCACTGGACTGGCAATTTCTGGAGCGCCCCTCAACTAGGGCCAATCAGGAAGTGCAGTCTGCAGTGGCTTGGAGGAGAGCCTACAGGAGTCCTGGGGAAGGATGTGAGTCTACTCAGAAGGCGGTGGGGGGGCAGGATTGCCTTTAGATCCCTTAGATGTTATGCAGATGAGGGGGAACACCCCAATCAGTGAACCTTGAATTGTCAACCCCTTAATACCCACAACCTGAGCAGATTAGGGCAAGGTGAAAGGCCTCTTTGGACCTTCTGTAGTTTGAGCCACTCTTCAGTCTGGTCTTGTTCTCCAGAATTGGCTGTCCCTGGAGACAGAGTCCCTCCAGCACTATTAGGAGGGGGGCCACTCTACCTCCTCAGCAGGTCAGTCCTGGAGGCCTCCTCTCACCTTCCTGCAGGTGCCTCAGGGACCCCAGGCACAGGAGCAGAGAGGAGTCGAAGGAAAGATCATTATGCAAAAAATAAATAAATAAATAAAGACAAATAAAGACAAATGGAGAGGAACAAACGGTGAAAACGGCCTGCTTCAGCTCACCTCCCCCTCCCCACTTTCCCTAGAAGATCAAATTATGACCTGAAATCACTGGATACATATTTTATTATGTGGATAATTTAAAGGATTAGAGTGAGACAAAGAATTCATAAACTGTAGTCACATTAGAAGACAAATTGTTTCCATTAATCTCTGAAGAAGGGCGGGAAGGAGAGAAATGAGAAAATGTACGTGAGCAGGAAGAAGGCAGGCGTAAAAATGCGGATGGGGGTTTCCTAAAGACAAGGACGCTTTCTTTTCTCCCTGTCTCTGTGGTGCCCCCACCCTCAAAACAAGCAGAGGCTCTGCTCCAAATAAGGCTGATTTGCATTGCAGATTTATCTCAGCTGCTTTTTGCTTCTGTTGCCAACCAGAGATGGTTTAAATAACATGTATTGTTCTGCGTGATTCCTTATGCAAATGTTTCTGGCCTGTTTGTTATTCCTGAATAATTTCCAATGCCTGCTGTCTGGGCAGAAGAAGCAACTCACCCTCCCAGTTGCACCAGGAGTCACCTGCAGGAGGCTTCTTCTGCCAGAGGTGAGGCCCCAGCCCTGTTCTGGAAAACAGCAATTATGTCTGGAGAACCAGGTCTGCAAATCTCACCCCTGACTGCATGCTGGGCTTGTGCATATCAGAGAAGAAAGGACTTCCAACAAGAGTCCAGTCTAATAGCTGGAATCTATCATAAAGGGAAGCAAGGTCCAAGGGAGGATGTTCCCACTGCGGCCTGGGCTGATAGTTCTCCGTTGAATGCTGCCCACATAGAGCCCTCTGCAAAAGCAGATCCTGTGACCAAGCACTGGCCTACCAAGCACGAATGCATAAAATGAATGACTAAACTGTGCAGGCCTCCACTGAGCAGCCACTTTCTGCCAGGAACAGTGTGGGAACACGAGGACAGAAAACAGGCCCTGCTCTATGAAAACTCATGGTCTAGAGCTGAGGTTGGGCCCCTTCAGTGTTTGCTTCTTTTTCACTTCCATGAACTCACAAATGCTAGGTTTTTCTCAGTATCCTAAGACCAGAGTATGCCATTCTTCATTCTTTAGTTTATTTTTCTTTTAGGTTTTTGCTATGAGCTTGCCAGAGAGAGGCAGAGAGAGGAAAGTGGGAAGTCACCCCGGGGGGCAGGGGGATGGCCATGTTGTCATCCCTTCTAGACCTCCATTCTCCTCTCAAGACTTTGGGCATGCATGCACATGCACTGGCATGATTTTCAAGTAGCTGGGTCTCAAACTGGAACTATTGTCGGCCATGTGGGAGTCCAGTGCTTTAGCCATGATGCCACCTGCTAGCCCCAACCATTCTCCATTTTCACATCCCTACGATCACCTCCCACCTCGATGAATTCAGACCAGCTATGGCTGGTCCTCCAGCTTGCTCATGTGCAGCCCTAGAGCCTATCATTCTGTGTTCTATCGCTTATTCCCTCATTCATTCATTCGTACCATTTACTCATTCAGTGCCACTGAATGTCTGGGTTCCTCTAAAGTTCATGTTGAAACTTAATCCCCAGTACAATATTGTTAAGAGAAGGTGAGAGGCTTCCGGAGGTCATGGGGCTCCATCCTCAATAACTAGATTAACGACTTTTGAAACAGGTATCACACAGTTTTCTCCTGTCTACCCTTCCCTCTCTGTCACATGACAATCCTGCCATAAGAAGACACCTACAATGGAACAGGCCCTCCCTAGACACCGACACTGCCAGCACCTCGACTTCCCAGAACCACAAGAAATTCTATTACGTATAAGTTACCCAGTCTGGGTATTTTGTTACAACAGCACAAACAGATTAAGATACAAACACCAAATGTATGTCACCCCCTAGGGGTCATTGCTGATTGAGATGGTGTTGAGATGTGTCGTCCCTGAAATCTGACAATCCTGGATTTGAATCTCCACTCTGTACTTTCTATATGATGTGGGGCAACTGTAAACCTCTAAGCCTCAGTTTCCTCATATGTAAAATGGGAGTATCGTTTGTTGCAGGGTTACATGAGATAATATATGTAAAGCTCTGGGCACAGATTGCCACACACGTGGTAACTATTGCACACTTGCCATGTAAGAATGCATATAAACTTTGTAAGGAGCTGGGGCTACAGAGATGGCCACAAGTGTCACTGCCCAGTTCTCGCCTTCCCTGTGATCATGGAGACCTGGGGGTGGGATGGGCAGAACAGCTCTGCCTGGGGATGACAGGAGCATCGTTACAAGGCCATAGTGGAGCAAAACCTCAGAATGGAAATGTTTTAGAAAGGTCAGAGACAAGGGCCTCCAGGAAGAGCAACCGGTGTGTTCAAAGACTCAGGAGTGGAACATCATGGCCTGTCCCAGAACCCACTGGCTGGCCAGTGTGGCCAGAGCAGTGTTTCCCAGAGCAGGGAGGGTGGACCTGGGATGAATCTAGCCAGCACCAGAAGCCCTCCTTCCCTCCCCCTTCAGCTCTAACTTCTTTAGCTGGGCCCTGATCTGCATTAGTGGTCTAATGTAACTGCGCCTCTGGAGGCTGTTGAATGATGGAATCTCACCACAGCTGGATCTTATGCTTGGAATTCATTGTCCTGGGCATTAGAAAATACAGATAATTAGCACAAAATGTTTCTTTAACAATAATTAATGGTAGGTAAAAGAAAAATGAATGAGTCAATTTAGAATATATTAAGTAAATAGTCATGCAGGTGGTGCTCAGATATGATGAAATCCCTTGAAGAGGGTTTGCAAATAACCAACATTTGGAGAACTCCGGAGTAACGTAGGAAGCGTGCAGAAAAGAGTGAGGTTGAGACTAGAAAGGTAGAGACAGGCCCTCAGAGGCCAGCCTGAGAGCGTCTGCTGTTGGAGACAAAGAACTTGCACTGATTCCTTTACTGAGCATCCCCTGACACCTCCAGTGAATTTGAGGACCCCATCCCATTCCTTTCCCTGTCTCGAGTGCCAAGTGAAACTCAGAAATTGGAGGTTCAGCAGAAGTTCATAGGTGTGAACCTGCAGATGGTGGTGGTCTTCCCGTGGCCTTGAGTTTGAGTGCTGTCCACCAGACTGACCCACCTTAGCCCTCCTGGCCTTACCTATTCCAGCACCCTCTACCATGTCACTGGGCGGCTTAGGATCCCAAGGTCTTGAGCATTTTACAAAGGAGGTGAAATTACTGGACGATGCCTCATGGGGCAAGGAGGCAGGTGGGCTGTCATGAGCACCCCCTGCCTCAGAGCTCAGACTCTCCATGTGCAGTCCCTAGACTGTCAGTCCTTGGTTCAAAATGCTGCTTCCAGGCCCAGCAGGTGGCATGGTGGTTAAGGTGCTGGACTCCCACATGGCTGAGTGTGGTTAAAGTCTCAACCTGGCAGCTTGAAAATCATATCAGGTGCATGTGTGTGTGTGCTTAAAATCCCAGGAGAATGGAGGAAAAGGGGCTGTAGCATGGCCATCCCATCCCACCTGGGGGATGATTTCTCATTTTCCCTTTCACTGTAGCTCTGTCTCTCTCCAGCAAACACTCATGCTTTATGGGGGAAAGAAAGTGCTATTTGCAGGGCCCTACAAAAACCTCCCAAATCGGTAGCAGAGGAAAAAATAGGAACTTAACAAATCCCGGCTTTGCTCCTGACGTGTTACTACCCCTCTTTATCCCTTAATCCCTTCTGCTGGGTGCTGGACAGAGGACTTACATGCAGGGGTAGCTGTGAAACTGAATGAGCTGGTTCCTATAAAGCTGCCAGCATCATCCATAGCCACACACAGACTGGGCTTATGTTTCTCCAGGTGATACTGAGAAATCTGTATTTTCACCAAGCAGTTGGTTGTACTAAGATTTGGAACCACTATTTTGCCAGAGGGCATGTGCACTTCCTGGAGAAAGAGAGGAAGAGGGAGAGAGAGAATAAGAAAACAGCCATGGGGCGTGGCTACACTGCGATCCCTTCTCCCTTCTCCACCATCTCTCCCTCCTTTCAGTATTATGGGCACACACACACACCTGGTATATTTTTCAAGCCACCAGGTCCAAGACTCAACCTGCACCATCGTCCATGTGGGATCCAGGAACCTCAACCTCAGGCCACAGTCTAGCCCTGGGACCCACTGTTCTAAGCTGTTTGGTTCTTAGAGCTCCTAGCCCCTATACCTCTGCCTCTCCTCTTCGGTTCTAACTTCCTGAGTTGGGCCTCACTCCTAGAGAACCTCTGTCCTTGCCCCATTCAGACTTGGGGACAATCGAGTGACAGGATCTACCCCTGGTTCTGCTGGGGCAGATGTGGTGTTGGCTGGGCTCTCTCCTGCCACTTATTCTCTTCTCCAGGTCACAGAAAACACATGACTGAGGTGGGCCCAGGGGTGACATTTGAGGACAGAGGCATGAAAAGAAATTCCTCAGAAAGAAAAATCGAGCTGACTGCTAAATCGGCTTCCTTATGAGAAGTTTAATTGTGACCCTGAGATGTTTTGATGAGAGCTCCCTTTCACCAGCAAAGACACACTAATGGGTCTCGATCAAAGGTTCCAAGTCAGGATGTTGAGAAAGTCCTTCTGAGTGACAATGGGGCCCCACTAAAGTAGCAACTTCAAAGAATATTAGTATGACTTTGAGTAATTATCATGAACAAGGATGCCACCATAGCCAGCACCTTTCTTCTTTTTGAAATTAAAAAAAAATTATTGATTGATTTGATTTATTATTATTATTATTATTATTATTACTATATTTGACCTGAGAGAGAGAGAGAAAGAGAGGGAGAGTGAGAAAGCAAGCCACTAGATCTGGGACTTCAACTGCTGTTGGCCATGTGGGAATCCAGCACATTAATCACCACGCCCTCCTCCGGCCCCAGCCCGGCACTGCTCTTAAAGAGCAGCAAGCATGGCGCTGGTGTGTCCTTTGTTACATTGAAAGGAGGTCTTGATCAACTGGAATCCTGGGAGGGGAGGGGAACATCTGCCCCAGCAGCAGTGGGCAGCTGTGTGTGCAGAGGGAAGAAGCCACAAAGTCGCCAGTGAGCCAGGAAGCACAATTCCTGCTTTAACCCCTAATCACAGTAGATGGTACGGCACTGGGAACCAATCAGTTCACTTTCAGGCCTCTGGCTCAACTGTCCAGCCCTGCCCATGGAGGGGGTATGAGGATGGGAGAGGTCAGAGGCATGTTCTGGCCTTAGGGACCACTTCATCTCCTGGGGACCTGAGGTGGTTGTACAGGAAACAGAAAGAAAATGCTCTAGTAGAAAGGGCATGCATTTGGAGTAAACAGGCCTGCTGTAACCCTGTGCCTCAACCTTGCCGAGCTTCAGTCTCTGCATGTATGAAATGAAGATGAGGATACTCCCTCTCCATGTTGCTTTGAGGATTATATGTGCTAGCACACAGAAAAGTATTCAGTTCACACTGGGGACCCCTGTGGTCCTTTTCTCCCCAGCCCCTACACTCCTACTGCCACACTGTTCTCACACCCACTTCTCCCCAGGAGGCGAGATGCCTCCCGCCATTCCCACCAACCTTCGGGTCCTGGCAGGGGCCTTGGTTTAGATCTCAGCCGGAGCAGGGGAACAGATGGCTGCAACTCTGCACATGCTCATCCTGGAATAGCAAGCCTTCAGCCTCCAGCTGTGACGTGTTAGCAAGAGAAGGGTTTCACACCTATGGTCGGTTAATTTGTACATTCCCTGGCTTGAATTTGCTTTTCATAAGACTTGGTCATTTTTTTCAAGGGTAATGGAGACTATCCTAGTGTTCTATGAGTTATTGCTAAAATGATGTCATTTCGACCTTTCGGATATATACGCCCTAATACAACCGCAAATAGCCCCACTTGGCATTGTCTTCTGAAGGTACAGCATCTAGGAAACCCACTGTCTGGGTTTTGCTTTCTCCTCATCTCCCGGGCACTTTAGGGGACATGGAGAAGCCATGTTCAAAGGGAGGGGGAGGTCTGAGGACTTGAGGTTCTCTGAGTTTTGCTTGGAGAACAGAAGAGCTAGAGAAACCTGGTTGTTCTCCATAGAGATCTGAAGGCTGTCCGAGATCAAGTCCAGAGGCCAGGATGCAGTGGAGGCATATTTCTTCTCAAAGAGCGGAAGAATTTTCTTGTGCTCAGAGCTGTCTCATCAAAAAATGGACTACTTGGGACCAGCAGTTAGCGTAATGGCTATGTTGCTGGACTCCCACATAGTCAACCGCAGTTCGAGTCCTGGACCCGGTGGCTTAAACTCATGCTGGGCGTGTGTACATGCGTGCCCAAGATCCCGAGAGGAGAATGGAGGAGAAGGGATTGCGGCGTGGCCATCCCCCCGGGGAGTGATTTCCTGTTTTCTGTCTCTCTGTCTCTGTCTGTCTGTCTGGTGAGCGCATGCGCCCTATAGCAAAAACCTCTCCAAAAAAAAAAGGACTACTTTATGAGGCAGGGAACCAAGGAGAAAGTGGGCATGACAGGGATGATGGAGAATTCCAGGGTGATTAGGAGGTTGGGCTGTGTTTCCTAAAGTTTGTTGACTTTGTAGTTCCAGAACGTGTAAAGTACATGCCTGCTCTGGTAGGTTGAAAAGAGAAATGAGAAGTCTTCCAGAAAAGGGAACCCTGAGACTAAAAAGTAAGGATGATTCGTTTAATTCACCAGAAAGTGTGGGTCGAAGGTTCTCAGCCAGGATGCTGTAGTCTACAAATTCCATGTCTGGTGGGCTGGTCCTGCCACGCTGATCTGCTGCTCCTGATTTTCCAGGGGAGGTACCAAGACCTGCCTCCTGGCACCTGGAGGTCAGGTTGCCAAGGACTGAAGAGGACGTCCTCAGGCCTGGAGATGAAGAGGCCTCTGGCAGCCCTGGCCACTGAGTTTCATGTTCCAATTCTGAGGGGGTTGATGGCCACGCAAGCCTGAGCTGGAAGCTACCTGGCTCTGGGATAGGCTGAACGTGCTCTGGCTTAGCTGAGCCAGGGTCACCTTAACCATCACATCCCATTACCCACTGCACAGGCGATGTTGTCAGATGTGGAGCAGTCAATGGAGAATATGCACAAACTCTAGACCAAACAGGCCGCTGCTGGATTTGATCACTGTGTCCAGATGCAGTGGAGCCAGGAAGTCGATAGGCACTAACTGGGGCAAATAGCTCCAGAGGCCGGAATCTCAGCGGGGCAGCTTGCTGTCTGTGGAGCACTGAGTAAGTTACTTAACTTCTCCAAGTCTGCGTTTCTCATCCGTGAACGGGAGAGGAAACACTTGTCTCATAGGATTGCCAAGATGGCAGATGAGATGAATCACATGCCTATCTCATGAGGTCGAGATGAGCTCTAGCACATAGTAAGAACTCACCAAGTATGCATCCACTTGCTTCACTCCCTCATTTAATTAAGGGTGATGGATAGGTAGTATTTCATGAGATATCCAAGAAGGGCCCCACATTGGAGGTAAGAAGGGGATCTGTCACCCCATGGAAGCAGAGCCCACCGAGACCAGATTTGCATCCTGATGGAAATGTTCTCATTTCAGGGCAAAAGATGAGAGAGAAGAGCAACCACACAGCAGGCCCAATACAGTCCTAAGCTCCTTAGTTTGGGGACAATGAGTGCAAATAAACATGAGAAATTGAGAGACAAGTACCACTGTCTGCCTACCTGCCTTCTTGGTCTCTTAGGGTAAACTGGGTGAGTAGCAATTTCTTTTCATTATTTTTTTCTTTATTTATGATAGAACATGTACACGCACTCAAGAGGAAAAAAGAGAGAGAGAGACAGAGAGAGAAAGCCACAGGGTCTGGTCATGTTGCAATCCCCTTCCTCCAGTCTTTCAGCCCATTGGATCCCACTCACAGGTTCAGCCTGTTTCAGGCTGACTAGGCCTAGGATTCCAACTGCGGGTGCCGTGTGGCATCCACCTTCCCTTGAGCACCTCGTATCTTTGTGCCACTGATGAGTATCATCTTTTATTATTATTATATTTTATTATTTTATTACCAGAGAGCACGTGTGCTTCCCAGAGAGAGATGGAAAGACAGAGAGAGAAAGAGAGAAGGAGAGGGAGAAAGCAATCCCCAGTGGGGCATGGTCATTTTGCAATCCCTTCTCTGTTTCTCCATCCTGTCAGGATTGTGGGCATGTGAATATATATACCTGGCATGTTTCTCAAGCCACTGGCTATAGGGATCTGGCTACCTTATCCACTAGGCCATGGGCTGGCCCTGATAAGTAGCTACTTAACTGTACCAATTTCAAGCAGGTGCAGGCAGGTCACTGAGCCTCAGTTTCTTCATCGGTAGAATGGGCATTGTAACACCCGTGTCACAGAGACGGTGCGAGGATTAAACACCCCAGAGCATCATCACCTTACACAGTACTTGCATGGGACAAGTTTTCAAAAAGAATTGGTTGCTTTTTCTTGTCTTGTACCTGCTGCTAATTTCAGCCTCCACTGGGCACGGCCACAGAAATGCTGAGTCACCCTAAGCAACTCGACTCCTGTAGACTCCCTCAGTGTCTCTAAGAGTGAACTATTGCCCCCAGTAACAAGCTAGTGCAGGACTGAGGGACGGTGAGGGGGGAGAACAGAGAAGGAGCACTGAACTAACTGGTTAACATTTATTAGGAGAAATTTCTTGGTGGATTTAAAAGGAATTAGTGTACCTTGTCTCATCCCAGATGCCACGCTGGTCTATCTTTAGAAACTTCCAAGTGGGGGAAGCTTCCAGGGATATGAGCATCTCTGCTCTCCAAGGTTGCCTCTATAAATACCGTCCCAACTGGCCTCAGCAGCTCTCTCTCTCCTCTGATCCAGAAATAGCCCCTCCTCTTAGAAGCCCTCTGAGCTCCCGGCTTCCTGCTCCAGAAGCACACCAGCTCAGCCCTGAGCATGCTGGATGCTGAGCAGAGCCCCAGGCCTCCACTGCTATTCTCTCTCTGCATCCTGAAGGCCTCATTGCACTTCACAGTTTGCTGTGAAGCCCAACAGGAGGATCAAGAAGGCAAACGACAAAAAAAATTCCCCAGCTCTGAGCTTAAGGGAGGGGAAACTGGGGCCAGAAAAGGGAGGGAAGAGGACAGGGCATGGTGGGAGGGGCAGCTGTTCATTCTTCCATTAACTGAGCTCTGACTCCGTGCCAGGCAGTGTCCCAGGGCCTGGAGGGGCAGACAGAAAGGCAGACACAGCCCTGCCCTCGGGAGCTTGGAGCCCGCCAAGCTTACAGATAAAGTGACCAGGCTGTCGCTTGTCAGTGAGGTTAGAAACCTGAATACCTTAGCTAGCTATTTGGGAAAATGGAGCCTGAAGAGAAAAGAGGGGAAAATCCTCAGAAAAGCAACAACAACAACAAAAAGATGCATTTCCCCAGTTCTCTTTCCCATAAGTGCCTCTCACCTTGCACAGTCTCTAAATTGGTGTGTAAATGGAATGTCTTCCATCCGGACGATGTTTTAAATGCACCAGGGGAGCTCCACATGTAAGAGAACCTCAGCTGAGCTCGTCTGTGATGGGCTAATTATACTCCTACACACATGCATGCACATATCCACATGTCTGTGCGTGCACATGCTTGCACACGTTTTATCTGCCTTAAAGCCTGAGAGGTTCTCTGTGAGTTTCTAGAAGCCAGGACTCCAGGCGCCTGGCCCCTCTACCAACACATTCTGGATGGCCTCTTTCTTGTGAGCTGGCACTTGGAGGGTGTGTCTTGGCTCCATTCCAGATCCTGTGGAGATGCCCTCCACTCCTGCTCTGCCCCTCCCACCTAATTACCTCCCCAGGACCCCTCCCCAGGATGAGGGAGGATTGAGAGAAGAAGAGAGAGAGAGAGGAATGGTTCCCACTTTTCTCTCCATCCCACTTCCTCAGCCCCTGTCCCTAGAGATCCACCTTGCTAAACACACCATACCTCTCCTCTGACTCTCTGTCCCCTCCCCCTACAACCTGAGCTCCAGACACAGAGGACACCAGCGTGTGGATAGGCCTTGTTCTCCAGGTAAAACTCCCAAAGCCACCATAGTCACAGATGGCTGTAGACCATGTGACTTTGGCAAGACCTCTGCTGCCCTGTGCCTCAGTGTTTGCTTACTTGTTGGGGCCAGTGAGCACCAGAGAAGACACTTTCTGAAAAAAGCAGCACAGCACAATGGTTCAGTAACCGGGGCCAAGCAGGTGTAATAAAGAACCTGAAGGCACTGGGGGTTTCACATGTGCCTAGGAATGGGCTGGGGGCCCAGTCCCACACTGAATGCTTCCTTAGGAAAGGTCTTCAGGGCCCAACACCCACACACAAGAGAGCCATGAATGGGGTTTACTTACAGACTGGGGCTGCCCATGCCCCACCGCGTGATCTCACTGAGCCCCCCCCCCCCCCCCCCGCCATAACTTTGGGGTCTGTTTTACGATTTGGCACCAGCACACCTGAGCTGAGATCTGGAGTGGTAGTCGGTTTGTTTTTAAACCCCAGTGTCATAGTGAAGAAATTAGAAACTTGTTCCTGAACAACTGCCAGTAGAATTAAATAGTCAGCAAGACTGCAGGGTTAAAAGTCAAGAAAGCAATTTTTTTAAAAAACCGACCTCAACTCATTCTGTAATATTTCCTATTTACATTGAAGAAATGTCAATTCTTGGCTTTAGGCCTCACAAGAGACCAAGGATTTAAAGATACTTATGAGACAGATATAAATCTTTGATAAGACAATAACCACAAAGAGAGACATGCTAGAAATGTTAAGTTGGAGAGGTTTGGGCACAGCTTTTTCCTTTTTTCCTGACTTGACTTGTAAATACCTGGGCACTCCACTGGCTGCTGGAGAGACACACAGCCCCTCTCCTGTTTAAGGGGGGACTTGTGTGTGTGAAACAGGCAGTTTATGTACGAGCCTATTGTTTTCCATAGGCACGAGCAATCAGAGGTGTGTTCATTATTCTTTTATTTGTTCTTTGGTCTCCAACGTTTAAACATTCAGTGTGTGCCTGCCATCGTGCCTGACATGACTGTGTTTGTTCTTGGGGCCGCCAGCACTCTCCTGATAGTCCACAGTCTCCCTAACAGGAAAACTTGATGCAAATAAGATCAGATTATCCGGGATCACAGATCCAGGTGGACTGTAGGAATCACGGCAAGAGTTGAGGCAGGAACGGGACATTGGGAAGGGTGACAAAGCCTTGACCAGACCCTGGGCCTCTAAGTCAGTTTCTTGACTCATGTATCAAATCTCAGGTGTTGATAGACGTTCGTAGGAATGGGACCTACGAAATGCAGTTGGCGTAATGGCTATGTCGCTGGACTCCCATGTAGTCGACCATGGTTCCGGTCCTGGATCCAGTAGCTTAAACTCACATGAGGCGCGTGTGCATGCGTGCCCAAGATCCCAAGAGGAGAATGGAGGAGAAGGGATTGCAGCATGGCCATCCCCCCGGGGGGTGATTTTTTGCTTTCTGTCTCTCCATCTCTGTCTTCCTGGTGAGCGCACGTGCCCTATAGCAAAAACTTCTCCAAAAAAAAAAAAAAAAAAAAGGTTGTAGGAAGAAAGTCTGGCCAGAAAGTGACTCTGGAGTGGAGCTGACTGCTGGTGCCATTTGGACAAAACAAGGAGACAGGCAGGATTCTACTGGTGACAGGCCCAGGCAAAGAGCTGTTGGTACAGTGCTGGGTGGGGGGCAGCTTCCTATCCCTGTCAGTCTAACTCGCAGGAATCTAGAAACGGTAAGTGTTGTCTGTGGCTTGGTTCTCTGGTATAAACTGTCTGACTTGTGAAGGTCAACCACTTTTATAACTTCTTAGTGACCGTTAATGGCTGGGATTGAAGCACAGCCTAAAAACAAAATAAATGAACCGTAAATAAACTTGTCTAGTAGACTAGAAAGAAATTCTTGAATGTACACCTTTCCTGGAATTGGCATTAGGCCTAATTAGGTCTTTAGTGTGAAACAGAAACCCCAGTGTGACATGCAGCCTGGGGGTCTCAGGCCTCACGAGTCACAAGTTCCAATGGAACTGCATCCTCTGCATCCTCTGGGTCCTGCTGACTGGGGCTCTGCGTGCACTGCAGCATCTCCAGCCCCTTCCTTTAGCAAAGTCTTTCCTAGACATATGGTGGGGCCCCTGAGAGCCTCATGTGAGCTTATACGGTGCCTTCTCATGCTTCCGCCACTCTTCCCTCCATTATCCAATGGACACTGATGTCATTGGAGGGACATCAGCCTCCTTCTCACAGAGACCCTTCCACTTCAACCACAACTTCCTTTCTTTTCCATAGCTTTCGATGTGCAGCTGAGCCAGGGAACCTGATTTTTAATAATGCTGCACAGTCACCTTCCTCCCTTCCTGTTGGGGCTCTAGAGAAGCCCCTCCATCCTTTGCCAACAAACCCATCTCCACTGATGACCAGTTCCTAAGGAGGTTGCTACAACAGGCCATCAGAGATTCAAATACTCTCGGAATATGGTGCTAGAGACAGGAGGGAAGCCCCTGCCCCTCGCAAATTGAAGCCAAGACAAAGGCTCTGAAGCCAAAAAGGCTGTGTTGAAAGGATCTGCAGCCACAAGTCATAAAGAGATCCATAGGCCATCCATCTCCCCATGTCCTGAGACACCTCCAAATGCCTTTTTTTTTTCTTTTCTTTTTTTTATTTTTTTGCTATAGGGCACGTGCGCTCGCCAGACAGAGAGAGACAGAGAGATAGAAAGCGAGAAATCACTCCCCAGGGGGGATGGTCACACTGCAATCCCTTCTCCTCCATTCTCCTCTCGGGATCTTGGGCATGCATGCATACGCGCCCAGCATGAGTTTTAAGCCACCAGGTCCAGTACGCGAACCGCAGGCAACTACATGGGAGTCCAGCGACATAGCCATTATGCTAACTGCTGGTCCCTCCAAGTGCCTTCTAAAGACTGTCCCAATTCTTCCCTCCAGGGAATGGGCCATGAAAGAGACTGAGGTCAACACCTCATGTGTGTTTATCATGACCTGGCATCAGGTTGGGCAAGCCTCAGCAGACAGGAGATGTGTTAGACCGTGGTGATGTGAGTGTGACAAAATCAGGATCATATAACAGAGTCTGTCTGGCTAATAATGAATCATTAGGGGAAAAAAGTTAAAATTTCCAGTGGGGGGCCCTGCTACATCTCATTGTCTGGAGACTGAGGCCGATTTCTTCTTGTGTCCAGCAGGGCTCAGGCTGCTCCCTCACAGTGGAAGTCAAGAAAAGATCAGTGCAGATGAAACGGGGGCTTCTCCTCCCAGCTGTGCTGATAAGCACCAACAGGAGCCCCCACTTCCACATACACGAAGAGAAGGGGGTGGAAAGACTCTGGGACTTAATTTGCACTGGCCCCTCTGAAAAACCTCATAGACGTTATGGATTTTGCCCATAATTTCAGGGGCATTGCTGTAGCTGTGGGCCACATGAACCTAGCCCTACCTGGTGGCCTCTTGGGTCCCTCTTACTCTTGTATTCCAGACTCTCACCTTGCAGTGCAGACTGGATGGGCAGTCATCACCCCTGAGTTTTGTACCAAGTGCTCATTACAGGGGTCTCCAAAGATGCTGGGCTTAACCTGAGTTTCCTTCAGGCTAGTTGGCTATAAAGGAATATGAATGGGTCGGGAAGATTACTTTCATGGTCCTTGCTTTCTATCTTGAAAAATCTGCTATTTCTGCACTGCTATAGAAGAAAAAAACATTACCATGACATATGTACCCAAGGTTTGTAGCTGAAGCTGTGTCATTTTGATAGTGTGTTATGTTTCTCATGATTTCAAATATGCTCCTGCCTGCTTGGAATTTGGGAGGATTGAGGAGAGGACAGTTCTCCCTACAGTCCACTAATGGCTTGCCCATAAGAGAGAACTGGGGACGGGAGCCCCTCTGGGAAGGCTGGAAGGGTTCCGATCATCGATAGCATAGCCCTCCTTCATCTCCAATCCTAATCGGTCTGTGGCCTATTAAGCCTCCCTGCCTGTCAATAAGCCACTATTATTGCTCTCTGGCTGAGGGCTCCGAGGCCAGCTTCCATTTGGCCAGAGAAAATAACGATTGTGTATTCATGGGGAGGAAATGCCCAGCCACAAACATGCATGTAGGCCAGTGCTAGGTTCTGCCGGGCCTTGCCTTGGCCCAGTCCCTCCCTTCTAGGACTCCTGTGCTGCTGAATCCATAGGCAGGGGTTTTCACAAAGCAGGTGACCCAGGAGTTGCTGGAATCTATGAGAGTGTTTCCAGGCAGTCAAGAACACACTGGCTGGGAACCAGCAGTTAGCGTAATGGCTATGTCGCTGGACTCCCACGTAGTCGACCATGGTTCGTGTCTCGGACCCGGTGGCTTACAACTCACGCCGGGCGCGTGTGCGTGCGTGCCCAAGATCCCGAGAGGAGAATGGAGGAGAAGGGATTGCGGCGTGACCATCCCCCCTGGGGGGTGATTTCTCGCTTTCTGTCTCTCTGTCTCTCTCTGTCTGTCTGGCGAGTGCACGCGCCCTATAGCGAAAAACCTCTCAAAAAAAAAAAAAAAAAAAAAAAAAAAGAACACACTGGCAACCTTGACTCATTTCTTGGCAAGGGGAAGAGAGGGCACCTCTGGGAAGACTCAGGTCACACAAGCTGATGTGACAAAGAGACCAAGACAGGTCTGGCCATGGGGCCCTTTCAGGAGGCCTGGGCTGGAAGCTGCTGGCTGATAGTGCCAACAGCCATCTGAGTCGGGGCGGTTGGGCCTAGGTAACCTGGACGGAAGCAACTGTTTCCTTGGACTCTCTGCTCCTGTCCTGTCTCCATCTTCTTTCCTTAGCAAGAACTTTGGCATCTCACTGACATGGATTCCAATTCCAGTTCTGCCATACAGAAGCTGTAAAATCTTGTAATTATTTAACTTCCCTGAGCCTCAACTGCCTTATATAGTACGTGGGAATCAGAATGCCTGTGTCATGGAACAGGCATGAGATCAAACATGCTAAGCTGTGTACACAAGCCCTCGACACAGTGCCTTGCTCCCTATCCTGCCTCCCTTTCTCTTGCCAGAACCCACGCTTTTGTCACATCATAGGCTCACTTGCTGCCATTGACGGCTGTTGCCCTGACCTGTCTTCCATGGTATAAAGCGCTCAACCTCCTTTCCTTCCCTAGCAGATTGAGAGACCCAGTTTCCAGATCCCGCCTTGCTTGCTACCCTGCAAGTCAAACAACTTGCCATTTTCTTGGGAAAGTTTCCACTGGTATCACTAAGGGAAACAGTGGTGCAGTCAAAGCTAGCATTCATCAGGCCTGAACCCACATCTCGGTTCTGACACTACTGTGCAGTGTCACCTTCAAGAAGCCATTTAACTTCTCCCAGCACAATTTCTTTAGCTGCCCATTAAGAGAACTGTCCTGGGACCAGCAGTTAGTTTAATGGATATGTTGCTGGACTCCCATGTAGTCGACCACGGTTCATGTCCTGGACCCGGTGGCTTAAACTCACACCAGGCACGTGTGCGTGCGTGCCCAGGATCCCGAGAGGAGAATGGAGGAGAAGGGATTGCTGCATGGCCATCCCCCCTGGGGGGTGATTTCTCACTTTCTGGTGAGCACATGTGCCCTATAGCAAAACACCTCTCAAAAAAAAAAAAAAAAAAAAAAAAAAAGAGAGAGAGAACTGTCCTAAATGAGCTTTATTTATTTTTTTGCTTTTCAATTTTTTTGTAGCATAATTTTATTTTTAATTTATTTTATACAATCACTATATATCACTTAGCTTGTACATTGAATTTACCCAACACAAATACACTTCACACTTCACAGTTGTGGAAACTATACACACTATCATCAACAGATGATAATCCATTTCTACCTTCCTTATTTTTCTCCTTAATTTTTTTCCTTACACTCTCCCCCTTTTCCATCCTCTTCCCATGCTGTCTTCAGTATCCACAACCATTTTCCATGCTTCTATATCCTCTAAGCTTTCAATTTCCCTCCATAGACTGCAAACGGTCAGTCTATATTAAGTGGAGACATACAATATCTCTCTTTTATATCCTGGCTTGCTTCACTCAACAGTAAATCTTCTGTATTCATTCACTTTCTATCAAATGTCAGGATCTTGTTGTTTTTTTTTTAATGGCTAAGTAGTATTCCATAGAGTATATGTGACATGCTTTTTCAATCCATTCATCTGTTTCTGGGCATTTGGGTTGGTTCCATGTCTTAGAAATTGTGAATAGTGCCACAATAAACATAGATGTGCAAGCACTTTTCCAACTGAGTGTTCTCCTTTCCTTTGGGTAAATGCCCAGGGATGGAATTGCTGGATCATATGGTAGTTCTATTTGTAGGTCTTTGAGGAACCTCCATATTGTTCTCCACAGTGGCTGGACCAACTTACATTCCCATCAGCAGTGCAGGAGAGTTCCCCGTTCACCACAGCCCTGCCAACACTTGTCATTTTTTGTGTTTTTAATCTTCACCATTCTTACTGGGATTAGGTGGTATCTCATTGTGTTTTTATTTGCATCTCCCTTATGATGATGTCTAAAAGAGTTTTAAGTCTTTCCTACACTAAGAATATTGTTTTCTGTTTAGAAACAAAAGAAATCTAGCAACATCTGCCTAAGGACTCATCACTTGCCTTTACCTCCTCACTCTTCTCTGGGGTGATTTTCTGACTCCAGCCCTCCTTCCACAGTGTTTTGTTCTGAAGTGCCCCTTGAGTCCTCAGTGCTCTTAGGGGCCCCTAGGTTTTTGGACCCCCTGTTCTGTAAGATCAGTAGGGGTGAAGGTAACTCCATGAGCCGTTTACATCTTAGAAACACTCAAGGTCACTCAGGGAAGGTCAGAAGCAGTCATTCTTCGAGGCATTATTCTGCCTTCTCACCTCTTCTTTTCTCGTGTGATCACTCTCAGCCCACTTAGGTGATGTTCAGCATGGCTGATGATGACCCCAAATCTGAGCCGTTTACATCTTAGAAACACTCAAGGTTACTCAGGGAAGGTCAGAAGCAGTCATTCTTCGAGGCATTATTCTGCCTTCTCACCTCTTCTTTTCTCATGTGATCACTCTCAGCCCACTTAGGTGATGTTCACATGGCTGATGATGACCCCAAATCTTAGCAGTTTTGTTGTTCATATGCATGCTCCTGGTGAGTAGGCAGAGCCCTGTTGCACATTCTCTTCATTCTAGGACCAAGGCAGCCCCATCTTCTGGAGGGGAAGTGATGCAGAACCAGGCAACAGCTCCTCAATTCTTCCTTGGATCTAGCACCTGTCATTTCCACTCGTATTTCATTGGCTAAAGCAAGTCACACAGTCCAGCTTGCTGTCAGTGGGCCAGGAGGTGTCCTCCCCTCAGGGATACGCTTGGCAATGAGGGACAAAGAGTATCTTGACAGTAGCACAGTCTACCTCATCGTAAAGCCTTATCACTGGAGTCTTCTAGTCCATCCCCCAATATTACAGGTAAAAGGACCAAAACCCAAAGAAGTGAGACAATTTGCCTGAGGTCACACAGCAAATCAGTGGAAGAGGAGGGACTAGAGTCCAGTTCATATATGGGAACAGAGCCAAGAGGAGACAGGTTCAGAATAAACCCCTACTCCTTAATTATCAGCAAATATTCCAACCCTGAGCATTGGTTTCCCTTTCAGTAATGGGTAAGAGTATCGACTCCTGCAGGGAAGGTGGGAAGATCAAGTGAAATTTCACTAAGTGTCTGTCTCACTAAGCGTGGGACACAGAGGAACCTTCTAAGACTGTTCCCTGCTCCTTTTCTCTCTGTCAGGTGTCCAAACACCTTCATTTCACCCCCCTCCTCTTGTTTTCTTTACTTGCCTTTAAGCCCTCTCCATTTTTTTTTTTTTTTTTTATTTATCCAAAAGTTGGAAGAAATGGAAATTCTTCTGGGATTGTTACCAAGCTCTGGAAGAAAAGGGTCCTCACAGCCTTCCTCTAGGACCCTCTGGCTCATCACCCACAGGTCCATCTTCTCAAGTCTTTGCCCTTGCCCTGTGCATTGAGCATTATTTTCATTATACAGATGAGAAGACTGAGGCTGGAATGGTTAGGCAACAAACTCACCAGCCCTGGAGGAACTAGGACTTCCTCCACAGCTCTTCAGTCTCTAAGCATACATTTCCTCCTACCACACCTGGATGGGCCTGTCCCCATAACCTCCTACCTCTCTTTGTACCCCTGGCGCCAGGTAATGAAAAGGAAACCTCGGAGTCTCTGGAAGGGCCACAATGGGCTCTGGGGGTGACAGGAACACAACTAGAGTGGTGATAATGGTGTGGGGGCAGGAGGGGACTGGGGAAGAGAATAGAAAAGGGGTTTCACAAACCGTTGTCACCAGTTCTTTTATTTGGCTTTGTTTTATAAAAATTCTGTTTTCAACATTTCATGAAATGAAGGTCCAGAAAAGTCTGTTCAAGCAGAGCCATTTCCTGAGAGATCTGACAGTTAACATTTCAGGGAGAGATGAGGAGTGTGTGTGTGTGTGTGTGTGTGTGTGTATCAAATACCCCTCTCAAGGACAGCTCTGGGACCAGTTTGGAATATGTTTTTATGATCAGAGGACAGGTGTGAGTGTGTGCGTGCACGCGTGCACATGTGAGCAGGTTGCTGGCTGCTGTTTGTGTTTTCTCTCGCTGTCTCTCTCTGCTCCTTTGAAGGGCTGTTTTCTTTGTTCTGGGAGCCTGGCTCTACTTAGAATATCTAATAACAGCACAGATGGCCCCAGCTTATTGCTGCTTTACCTGTCTGGGGGAAGCATTTCCATGTCCCTCTGTCCTACCTTCCCACACACACCCCTCTCCCTGCATTTTCCCACGGGAACTATTCCGCAGCCAGCCTCTGCTCCATCCGAGCCACCCTCAGGAGAGACCACCCCTGCCAGAGGCCAGACACTTCTTGCTCTAACTGAAAGAGGAACACCCTGCTCCCTAAGTCTCCAGCTACCACCAAGGGTCCAGACCCATCCTGCCTCCCAGAGGAGCCGGCAAAGTAATGGAGCTCCTACAGAGAGCAAGAGACAGGCTCTCTTTTACTGCCTTTGACCTGATTGCACTAGAAGGGGAGAGATGTGTTTTTATGACATGGAAAATGTTTTCACAGCACCCTGCCCCCAGACTGCAGAGTCTTCCATGACCCACCTAGTGTGACTGGGGAAGGGTTGCTCAATCCATTCTTCCACATTCATTCATTCATTCATTCATTCATCAAGCATTCCCCGAAAGCCTTTGACATTCCAGACACTCTTCTGAAAATCAGGGATTCAGGCAAAATTCTTAAATGTTATAGGAGGTGGAAGAGTTGCAGAGGGAAAAATAAGTCAGTTACGCATTAGAAGTAGTCAACTCTCTGAAGAAAAATAAAATAGACAGAAAAGGGCATCTTAGGGGATGAGGTGAAAACACAAGCCATGCAGATATCTGAGGCAGAGCGGGCAGAGAGGCCAGGGGTAGGTGTGATAGTCCTGAGGTGGGCAGAGCTGCCACTTTGAGAAGTAGCCAGGAGGCTAGGCCGGAGCACATGAGGGCCAGACTCTGTGGGCCCCTAGGTCCTTAGAATGAGTTTGGCCTGTTACTCTGAGTATGCCAGGGGCCACTAGATTATTTAAGGAGGTTTGGGATTCAACATGTGGTTTAGCAAGGGTCATTCTGGTTGCTCGGAGCAATACCAACTGTCAGAGGCCACAGAGACTAGTTAGGAGGCTCTGTCAGAAGTCCAGCTGAGAGTCCAGTGCAGCTGAGAAGTCAGGGTTGACGGCACTTGGATGCTGGATATATTCTAAAGGTTTGCTAGTGGCTCAGATATGGAGGTGTGACAAAAAAGAAGATTCAGTCTGACTTCCGTGGATTTGGCCCTAGCAACTAGAAGACGGAGCAGGTTCGGAGGGCATACCAGTGGTTGAATTTAGGGGGACCTTGCATCATTTGAGATGATAAAATTAGGATAATACGTTAAGATGCCTGCTAGACCAAAGTGAAGAAGACCATAGTGAGTCCAGGCTGAGATACACATCTAGCAAAAGTCCACATGTGGACCTCTGCCCTGAGTTAGATCCAGAGGCATCACAGTTCCCACATATGAAAAATTTCTCATTCTTTATCTCATCTAGTCTTCATGATAGCCTTTATATATTTTAAGAATAATTTAATTCAATTTGTTGTCATTATTTCATCATTTTATTTTATTTTTTTGAAGTTAATCAGACAGAGACAGACAGCAAGAAGAAAAGTGAGAAAGCAAACTGCCAGGTCTGGGGCTCAAACCATGGCCAATCTTGTGGGAATCCAGCTGTCTTAACCACTATGCCACTTGCCGGCCCCTCATGATAGCCTTTCTTTTTTCTTTCTTTTTTTTTTTTTTTTTTTTTTTTTTTGAGAGGTTTTCGTTACAGGGCGCATGCACTCACCAGAAAGACAGAGACACAGAAAGAGAGAAATCACCCCCCCCCCAAGGGGAATGGCCACGCCACAATCCCTTCTTCTCCATTCTCCTCAGGATCTTGGGCATGCACGCACACATGCCCAGCGTGAGTTAAAGCCACCAGGTCGAGGACTCAAACCATGGTCAACTAATGGGAGTCCAGCAACGAAGCCATTACGCCATCTTCTGCTCCCAAGTCTTTTAAAATTATGACTACCTTAGCTTTTTTTTCTTTATTTATGATAGATGCACATGTGTGTATATGAGAGTAAAAGAGAGAAAAAGAGAGAGATGAGCACCTACACAGGGTCTGCGATCCCCTTCCTCCCGTCCTCTAGCCCATCAGATATTGCCTGGTGTGTTTCAGGCTGACCAGGCCAGAGATTTGAACCAAGTTCACCATGCGGGATCTGGCTTCTCTTGCTCAGTGCATTACTGCTGTACCACAGAGCCAACCCTAATTATAGTTTTTAATTGACATGTCATAGCTGTACTTTCCCGTTGGGTGCAGAGTGGTTTCTCAGTCATAGGTACATGATGTGTAAGGATCAAACCAGGGCAATCAAACAACAGTAAATTTCCTAAGATCACACAACTATTACGTAGCAGGGCCTAGAAGAAAAAGCTCATCTTCTGAGAGGTAGTGGCTCTGAACCTCAAAGAGGTGACTTCAAGTGTCAAAACCTCATCCATAACTGGGGAGCAGTAACAGCAAACATCATCTTCTAAGGATTGAATGAGACAAAGCTCTGAGTAAATACCAGTCCTCCTTCTCTTCTCTCCTGCTGAGTCCAGCATCCCGGCTCTCTCCAATTGAAATGGAAGGCGGGGTCTTAACCTCTGAGAACCCTCAGGCTGTATTATTAGGTCATTGGGAAAGTCATGACATAGTTTTCTATGTTTTTCTGTGCAAAAATGCATCCTGACTTTCCCGACAACCCAATATTTATCTATATACATATATATAATTCTATAATTCTATTTATTGTAATTTCCAATTTACATATAATAGTTGTAGACCTTTGTGAGATTCAATATGAGTTTCAAGGCATAGATACTATGTGTAATAATTAAATCAAGGAAAACCGATGTATTCACCATCAGTTTTACAGATGCCTATTTAAGATGCTTCAGCCTCATCTACCCACATCTGGCCATAAGGATCTCTAAGACTGTACTTTCCTCATCTCTTTAGCCCATAGTATCTAGAATTGTGTGTTGGCTTCTGTAGTTGGCCAACCAGATGAACTCCAGCACCTGAATCATCCTTCTTGGCCATATCCCTGGCTTCTTCCCTGTTTCCCTCCCATTGTTCTCTCCCTGTAGAAAAAGGCCTTGCTGGGGACCAGCAGGTGGCATGGTGGTTAAGGCACTGGACATTCCCACATGGCCAACCACGGTTTGAGTCCCGGACCTGGTGGCTTGCTTTCTAACTTTCTCTCTCTCTCTCTCTGTGTCTCTCTCTGGTCAAATTAAAATAAAATGAATGAATAAATAAAATAAAATAAATAATTCTTTTAAAAGAAAGAAAGAAAGAAAAAAGCCTTGCTGTGTAGGGTCTTTTAATTCCTGCTACCCTGCTCAGGACACAGAGCACCTTCTCCTCAGCCAGGCAACCATCCAGGCCCCACAGAATCTGAGCAGCGCTGCACAATAAAAATATAATAAGAGCCGCATACATCATCTTAAAGTGTCAATTAAAAAGAAAAATAATAAAAAGAAATAGGTGAAAATGATTTTAATAATAGGTTTTATTTACCTCATATATCCTAAGTTTATCTTCAACATGTAGTCGATATTAAAAATTAACAATGAGATCATTTACATTCTTTTTGTTTGTATCAAGGCGTTGAAATCCAGTGTGAATTTGATACAACACATCTCAGAAAAAGTCACATTTCAAGAGCTCTGGAGTTTGTGTGACTAGTGGCTTCCTTCCTGGATCTCTGACGAGGAAGGTCAGAAAGAACTTCTGTGGGGGGGAAGGTGGTATGGAGATTAAGGGCGCCAGACTCTCACATAGCCAACCATGGTTCGAGTCCCAGACCTGGCAGTTCACTTTCTCACTATCCCTCTCTTTCTCTTCCTCTCTGATAAAATTAAAATAAGTAAATAAATAAATAAAACTAAATAAAATAATTATTTTTTTTTTTAAAAAAAGAAAGAACTTCTCTTGGTCTGTTCAGTCACCTGAGCCCTTCTTAACCTGAATTTTTGGGCTTGCCACTTGGCCATGTCCTTCGTCAGGAGAGTCTCCCCAGACCCAATGCTTCCTTCCTTCCCTCAGTCACTTGTTTTTTTAGCACCTTCACTTCCTCTTCTAAGGTCCCATCTACTCCTGGCCAGTTCCCTGCCTGCTGATCTGTCAAGGTCATGCATAGGGGAGGGGAGACAGGGCATTCCACCCCAAGGGCAGGGCAGGATGAGGAGTGGCTCCCCAGCTGGACTAGGTTCTGTGAGAGCATCTAGGAAAGATCCTTCTTGCTGGAGCAGCTTCCACATGGATCAGCTGAAATAGTGCTGACCTCTTCCCTACGCTGCAGTATAACCAGCCCTTCCTAGTCCTTGGCTTTAGGGAGGTCCAGGATCTAAAAAGGAATGCACTGGGGAAGCAGTCTCTCACCATTTCCCTTTCCTTTCACTCTCAGATTTCATGACCTGCCAAGGGGTCTCTCCTCTCCTCTGGGGCAAGTGTACTTCAAGCACATACACTGATCCTGGAGCTCACTGGAGCTGGAACATTCCTAACCATGCACTCTACTTCCAGGCCGAAAGCCTGGGAACATTTAGAGACCGCCACCACTCACCTATCCCTGTCCCCATCTACTTGCTTGTCCTTCCAGCCTCTCCCCCAGCCACCCTAGATAGAAGCTCGACAGGCAGGAAGCTCCTCCTGCACCTGTTCGTGGTGGCCTTCCCCATGTGCACCAGAGCACCAAACCAACCCCATCCTGCCCTGCCTCTTTTGCTCCTCATCCATGAATCTCCCTGTATAAAATGGAAATAATAACGGATCTATTTCATAAGAACTAATATGAAGATGAAAGAGGTCGAGGCCTACAAGGCTCTTAGAATATACACAGAGAACTAATGTGAGTGCTTGTTTCAAGATTTCCATACCAATCTCAGGAGACAGTACTTTCTCCCCTTTTTACAGATGAAGAAACTGAGGCTGAGAGAAGTGCATGACATATCCAGGCTTACAGCTGGAGAGTGGCCGAGCTGAGACTCCAATCTGGACTTCTCTAATTTCAGAGTTCCCCACATCATATTAGGCAGCTTTACTGAAAGACAATAAATGGCCCTTGCTCACAGGAAATGTGATCCAGTCAAGGAGACTGTACAAATGCATGAAAATGTCCGAAACAGTTCCCAGAGCGGTTTCATAATGGGGCACTCAGCTGAGAAGGAGGCTGAGGTGCATGACGGACCGTCTGGCTCTCTCTGAAGCTCTTGTCAGAGGGCTGTGGGCTCCTGTGGCCTCCTGAGTGAGGCCCCCTGCCTCTCCCTGCCCCATCAGTGTGGGCCTCAAATTGCTCTTCCTGGTTTGACTGACTGCCTGCCAGGAAAGAAGCAACAAAACCCCAATGAGATCAGCAAGGCACCGAATGCTGCTTATGGGGAGTTAAACAATTGCACTTCCAAATAATAGCTCAACATAGAATAGAAGAGATGTCACAAGGCATGGTATGATTAATTGCCAAATGAATTATTGAAATTGTAATTGCAGAGGAGTTCAGAGGAGTGTGTGGTTGCCGCTGGAGGGACTGGTCAGAAGAGACCGCAGGGAGGAGGGCGGTGTGAGTCAGCCCTACAGTGAGGGCTGCATTGAGCTGGGCACAGCCTGGAGGGTAGGATGAGAAGGGGCAGAGGCGGGAGGATTTGACCCTCCCACCTGAGCTTATAGAGCTGAACTACAGATGGACATGCCCACCACCACAGCATCTCCCCTCGGTGACTCCCTTCTCCTCTTGGCCTTCTACTTGCTTTCTGACACTGTGGGGTCTGAGTTCTATCCCCAGCACCTTCTTTGGCCTAGTGGCCTCCCATGTTTGTTCATCACTTGCTCAGTCTGCTCAGTAGGTTGAAAGGGCATGTCTGTCATTGGCCATCGAAGAGAAAAAGCATGTCTGTAAGCCTGGACGGAAAGAACACGCCATCAGCAAGATCTACTGCAACTCTTCATATTGGGTCTCATTCTTGCCAATACACAATGAGTCAGATCCCATTTTCTGAAGTGTAGGATAGTGGTGTAAGCATAAGTTAGCCACTACAGACCTGAGCCTTAACCCCCTTCTGTTCTGAAACTGCTGTGTGATCTTGAATAACTTGCTTAACCACTGAGCTTCAGTTTTCTCATCTGTAATGCAGAGCAACCTTATGGGGTTGCCTTCAGAACTGCCCAGGATAATGTATGTCATAGACCCAACCCTGGTCTGGCTCACGGGTTATTAGCAAAGGGTGGTGTAATGGGCAACATCTAAATAGCCATTGTGTGGGTTTCCCCAAGGATGATGCTATAAGGACTGTGGCCTCCTATCTATGTCCCAAGTGGCAGGGATACAGCATGGTTAAGAGCACAGGAACTGAGGGATAAAACATGAGAATAGAGGACCAGCAGTTAGTGTAATAGCTATGTCGCTGAACTCCTATGTAGCTGACCGCGGTTCGAGTCCTGAACCCGGTGGCTTAAACTCATGCCGGGTGCATGTGCATGCATACCCAAGATCCTGAGAGGAGAATGGAAGAGAAGGGATTGCAGCATGGCCACCCCCCCTGGGGGGGTGATTTCTTGCTTTCTATCTCTCTGTCTTTCTCTGTCTTTCTGGCGAGTGCATGCGCCCTATAGCAAAAAACCTATAGCAAAAACCTCTCCAAAAAAAAAAAAAAAAAACAAGAGAATGGATGTCCATGCCAGGCGCAAAGGAACATTAGCAGCTATTGGAAAGGGCTGCTGGCATGACAGGTCCCCACGTTGCACTGGGGGAGACTAGGCTGGGGCTCAGGCCACAGGATGCCACACTGTGCAGACACTACAATGGCTATTAGGAAGACTCCACAGAGATGTGGGGAAACAGAGTTACAAAAATGGTGGCAAATAAAGCGGTGTACATACTCAGGTGGCAGCTGAATAAATATGTTAAGGTAGGGTCACCCTGTGGTTTAGTGGTTAAAGGAGCTGGATCCCATATAGCAGAGACCACAGTTCAAGTCCTGGACCCAGTGACTCGAGAGTCATGCCCAGCATGCACGTGTACATGCCCAAAATCCCAAAAGGAGGGAGAGACAGAGGAAAAGAGACTGAGGTATGGCCATTCCCCTTGTTCCCCATAGGGCATGCTTTCTCCTATTTCTCTTCTTCCTCTCTCTCTCTCTCTCTCTCTCTCTCTCTCTCTCTCTGGCTCACCCATTCTCTCTGACAATTTTTTTTTAATGTTAAGATAATAAAAAACAAACCAAGAGCAACCATAGGATAAGGGTTGCTCAACTTTCCCTTCAGTATTAATAGCTCTGAGAGGTAAATATGCGGTGTCTTCAAAATGTTCATGGACTCGTATATAATGAAAAAACTATGCATGGATTTTTAAAAAATGTGTGTGTCAAAATGAACATGAATTTCAGTTCCATTTTTCTATGAACCTTTGAAGTCCCTTTGAACCTTACTGGCAAGGCAGTGTCTTCCCATGGGGCAGATAGTTTCCTTGACTCTTCTCACTGACTCTGGAGGGTGCAGCTGAGAGCTGACTGTGCATCTTACAGGGGTGTCGAAGTGTCCTGAGAGCAAGTGCCCAGTAGCCATCTAAGGGTCTTGGAGGGAGGGGGTGCTGCACACAGGCAGCAGTCAGGGAGCTGAGCCCTCTGAGCCTCCTAGGTGGGGCTGGGCAGGTGAGCAAGGCTGGGAGGCCACGCAGGAGAATGTGGGTCCCTGTAGAAAGAACCTACCCTGCAGTACATGGCTATGGGGCAAGAAGCACTCTGCTGCAGGAAGTCTCCCGCTGGGGACAGATGACCTACCAGCAGGGGCTGGGGCAGGGAAAGTCAGGAGGCCTGGGCCTGTGGTTCCCAAACCTGACTACTGGTTAGAATCCAGAGGTGCTTTTGAAAATACAGTTTGGGGTCAGCTCCATGGTAGGTGGTTAAGGCAGACTGATCCCACAAGGCCAGCCCCATGGTTTGAGTCCTGGACCAGTGGCTTGAGAAACACGGAGCCCAAAATCCTGAAAGAAGAGAGAAATGGAGAAGAGACTGTGGTATGACATTCCTCATGGAGGTGCTTCCTCCTCTCCCTCCCTCTCTCATCCCCCATTGGCAAGCACATATGCCCTCTAGAAAAGAAAAATACAGGGAAAAAAAAAAAAAAAAAAAACACAAAAAACCCTAGGCCCACTGAACCCAAATCTCCAGCATTCTATCAGAATCCCCACGTTTTGGAAAGCTGCTGGGAAACTCTCTGGGAACCGCAGGCTGACATTGCCCCTAGTGGCCTTCAGGGAAAATGCGCCCGGACTGGTTCAGAGAGTACTGTGGAGTCTGGCCTGGGGAGCCTGTGCAGGGCAGCTGTACTGGTCTCATCCTTGGTGCTGGCACATCCAGTTCCTGCCACCTCCCTGACAACAGCTGCCCAGGGACACTCTGACAAATGACAAGAGCTAATCAAGCAGCTGCTTCCCTGGGGAGGTGGAAGAGACAGTCTGAGGCTGAGCATTTTCCTACTGGGCTCAGGCAAAGCGGAGCCCAGAGAACCGACATCCAGAGTAAAGGTGTGCAGGGAGAGTGGATTTCTGACAAGCCAAATATCACATTTCTATTTTCTTCCTTTCATTGTCTCAGATTCAAGTTCGCCTCACCATCCCCTCCAATTTGAAGGAATTTATCCTCAGTCACTCTAAAAAACCTCCCCTCTCACCCAGGATCTAACGTAAGTGAAGGCTTCAAAGAAGACCTCTAGTGGTTCCTAAGTTGAACTCTCTGCCCCTCGGCTCTCTCATGGGGAAAACAGAGGCAGCTACAGTGAAGTTCAATGAATTGATACCTGCACGTATCCGGGAGAAGGCCAGGCACAGAGCACTCGGTAAATGCTGCTGTTATTGATCTATCAATTCTGTCTATTGCTAAGGCACCTGTATTTCTGCTCTCGCTGTCCCCCTGGGCTCACACAAAGCTTCTGGCTTGGGAGCCCTGAGAAAGAAACCAGTAATCTCCTTTAAGCTCTTGCTGGCTTTCCAGTTTGCTTTAACCAAATAGTCCCCAAGTCCACTCTGTTCTAATCCATTCTTGCAAAACCCCTGTCTCCTTGCTTGGTACCCCTGATGGCATTTGGCATATGCCCTTCCGTGGATTTAGTCTTCTACCCAGGCATGCAGTACAGTTGCCTATAGCACCTGCCGAGGCTGCTAGACTGACATGGGAGACAGGAAACATGTAGGGAGGATAAAGGTCTGTTTCAGTGAATGGAGCTGGGATTCAAGTCCAGGCATTTTGCTGTTTTCTTTTCTTCTAAATTAATTAATTGCTTTCTCCTGTGTAAGAGAGAGGGAGACAGGTATTCCTAACAAGGTCTTCATACAAGATTCACCCCCAGCCTCAGCCAGCCTGGATCATGGATATGTATGTGCCGGGCATTCTCAGAAAGGTCTCCAGACGTGAACCGGGAACCTCTCCATGTGGGTCGGCCTCAGCGAGCTCACGTTTTCCCACTGCACCACCATGTAGCCTCTCCAATCCAGGCATCCTGACCTGGATCCCAACAGCCCTTGACCTCACCACACCTTGTGTGCCTCATAAAGCCTACAAGGTGAGCGACTGGTGGCCACTTAGCATAGCCTTTTCCAGGGCTACTCCACTTTAAAGGAGGCTCCTGAGGACAAAGAGCTCATTTCCTGATGGTGGAGTCTGCAGACCTCTGGGGAACCACAAAGGAGAGATGTTAAATGGAGACCCCTCAAATCACAGCCCACAGGCCTCAGACCCACCATCACCACATTCCTTCCTTCCTTCATTTATTCAGTCAGCCCTCAGGATTTTTCCTGAAAGTCTGCTCTAGGCTGGGCAATGCTGGATACCAAGGGACACAGTTCAGAGCCCTGGCCAGACCTGCAGCCCTGGAAAGCTAAATTTAGAGCTCCAGGATAGCCCGTGAGTCTTACATCCTGGCTTCTGCCCTTTTTCTCCACTTATGCAGACTGCAGGCTGCCAGGTCAGAGGGCAATGCCCTGAGAACCCTCCTGATAATGTTGCCAGAGTTATTGTAGATGCCTGAGTAAATCTAAATTTCAATGAATTTTTAAAGTATAAATGTGTCCCAAATATTACTGCTTGGGAAACACGTATACTAAAAATGACTTGCTATTTGTCTGAAATTAAAATGTAACTGGGCACTGTAGTTTTCCCTGCTACTTCGGGCAACCTCATCTCCCCAAGGCATCTGTCCCTAATCCATGAAGCCTCTCAGCCTGCATTTTCCAAATCCTATAAAAAGTGTTTACACATGTACAAAAGTGGTTACTGGTCAGAGAGGGCAACGAAGGCCCCAAATCCTAGATACAGTAATAGCATGGTAACAGCTAACACTTGATTAAGACTTTCTAGATCTTTCTATGGACCTGGCACCATCCTAAAGGCTGACCTGTTTTACCCACATTGATTCATGTAATGCTCACGGCACTCCTGCAAGCTAAATGCTATCACCGTCCCCACTTCACAGATGAAGGGCTCGAGACACAGAGAATTAAGAACACCCAGCTAGGAAGGACAAAGACCGGCAGATCTCCCAGCCTGGGGTGTAGACTTTGCTTCTTTTTCTTTTTTCTTTTTTAAGAGGTTTTTGCTTTAAGTGCATACACTCGCCAGAAAGAGAGTGAGAGACAGAGAGACAGAAAGCAAGAAATCACCTCCCGCCCAGGGCGTATGACCATGCTATAATCCCTTCTCTTCTATTCTCAGAATTTGGGGCATGCAAGCACATGTGCCGAGCCTGAGTTTCAAGCTACCAGGTCAGGGACTCGAGACACAGTCAGCCATGTGGGAATCCAGCACCTTAATCACTGTCACCTGCTGGTCCCATTGCTTTTACTTTCAATAAAAATGGCCCTGGGATGCACAAAAAGAAGACGCCACAGGCGTATTGTTGGTGCCAGAGCCACCAGATGGGCTGTGCCACCTGGCGTGTTCCCTCTCCAGTGTCATACATGACCATAGCATTGTGTGTTTACTCATGCAGACACAGAAACGTCTACACTGAATGTACTGACGAAACATTAACCAGCTGCTGGTGCTACCAGCCTCCGGAACGTCTGGGCTGTTGCCATCAGGAGGCAGCTGTGCAGATGCCTGCGGCTGCCTCGACAAGCCATGCTTTCACCCGAGATTCCTCCCCGCTCTGCAGGCCCCTCTGCAAGATTCACACCCCTCCCAGCACTGTACAGGTGGGACGAAGGTTTTCAAAAACTTCATGGAAAATGCCTGTTGTGAATAGTATATGAATTTTTTAATTTGTTGCATTAAAATAAATCCGTAATTTAATTTCATTTTTTCCACACATTTTTTTCAAGTCCCCCTGTGCTTTTGACGATATGTTCACCACTCGTCTCTTTCGATCAAAGGCAAGTCACTAAAGCAGGGTGAACACCTTCTGTTAATTCATTTGACAAGCACCTCTTTAAGCATTTAGTCTGCACCAAGGAGCAACGCTGGGGCTAAGAGGCATGTGTCTATGCTTGTGGGACTGACGGTTTAGCAGCAGCAACGCTGGGTGGGGAGAGACAATGACAGAAGGAAGTAGAATGTTCCATGGTGAGTTCTCGTAAGGAGCACTGAGCAGAGGAAGGAGCTATGGACGGGAGGCAGGGACAGGTCCTTGGGAGGGGCAGGGCAGGATCTGGCACTGGTGAGCAAGGGACAGGGAGGAATGGAGACACAGGGCAGGAAGCTCTTTCAAAGTGCTGGGCCACCAAGGGGGAGGCCAACAGAGACTCATGTGAAGCAACGTGGTTATTGCCTGCGTTTTTCTTGATGAGGGACATTTGAGGATAACTAAGTACAGAGAAGAGGGAGAATTAAAGATGCAGGGGAGAGGGAAGGAAAGAGCAAGAGGAAGGCGGGAAGGAGGGACGGGCGAAGGATCAAGAGCACAGTGCCTGGTCCCAGGAGGGTGGAGCAGAGGACCTCGTGGCCTGGACGAGAGGCCCCTCCATCCTCACGGCTCACAGCCCACGGACAGGATGGAGGTTGGGCATCTCTGTCTATGGCTATTTTCTTTGTGATGGAGATAATTCTGGGGTGGTGGTGACATAGCAGCAACACAGAAGTCTGAGGACACGCTGTGTGTAACAGGAGGGAACTTGCAGGTTCCCCCTCCTCACTCCAGCTCAGGACGCAGCCCAGATTGGTGCCCCAAATTCAGGTCTCATGCCACAGGCCCACCTCCCTGCCTCCCTCTCTGCCTCATGACCCTGCCGCAGTCTGGTCACCTCTTCCTTCTTCGTTGGCTCTGTGTGCCTTGTCCTAAGGGTGATGGTCTCACCATCAGGCTTGCTGCCTCTGCCTGCAAAACTCCTCCTGCTCCATCAGGTCTCAGTTCGTGTCACCTTCCCTGGCTATCTTGAGTCAAACTCCCCACTCCTACTTATCCTGCATCACCCTAGTTTTCCACTATAGTATATTTACTTTAGCTCACAAGAGAAAGCACGTGCATACATGGGAGAGGGGCACCCTTGACAGGGTCTCATCCTGCCTCAGCCCCCTTCCCCTCATCCTCCAGCTTGTCTGGATCTCAGGCTTGTGCACCTGACATGTTTCTGGCTCACCTGGGATCTGAACCCAAGGTCAGTCATGTAGCTTCCAGCACCGCAGATCCACAGGCTACAGACTGCATCACTGAGGTGGGACCCCTATGGCATTTACTAACGTGGGTACTGGCATCTGTTCATTTATTAATATTTAGTGCTTCCTCCCGTGGAATGGGAGCTTCACTGGGCCGGGTCTAGTCTGCCTTGATGTGGGCTTCTCAGGAGGAAAGAGTGAAGGAAGGGATGAAGGGACATGAGAAGGGACCCTACCCTAACCCGAGGACTGTTGACCTCAGGGTGTCTGCGCAGGGGGTCAAGCAGAGTCGGCCTCTCCTGCCACAGAAAGAGCAGCTGAGATGCCCTGGACTGCCGTGGTCTTCCTCTTCCTGCCTGTTGCTTTTTCCTCAGTTGTCTCATGGGAACTATGGCAAGGTGGCTTAGACACCATAATCAAGATAAACTGGTTATTTAAACAAGGCCCCTACAGACCACCCGATGGCTTATCTAAAACGCTTTTTTTTTTTTTTTTTACAGTTTTTTTCTTCTAGGGATTAGGGGTTTCATGACAGGCCCGTCAAGATTAGCCATTTTGTTTTTTAAAGAGATTTCCTCCCTCTGGTTTATCAAAAGCACAGCCCACTTCATGCAGCTTGAACGTGCCACTTCTCACCTGTAGTCCCTTGGAGCCAGCAGGGAGGCACAGCACCCCACCCCACCCCCGTCCTTCTCTCTCAGACCTGCTAGGAAAGTGAAGCTCAGAAGCTCAGATGCCAGAGTTGAAATGCAGGTATCAGTCACTTCCTAGCTCCCACTGAGAGAGCCTTACTAGAGCTGAAATGCGGATATCAGTCACTGCCTAGCTCCCACTGAGAGACTTACTATGCACCTGAAAATTCTCTATGTGATTTTCCTTATCCTGTCCCTCAAGAATTCCAAGAGACAGGCATATCCCCATTTTATAGAAAAGGATGGAGGCACAGAGAAGTTAAGGAACCTGCTCTAAATCACACAGTAAGTGGAGACACCAGGATTTGGCTCCACGTGTCAAGGATCAAAGTCAGCCCTGGGCTGTGTCTTTCATTCCCTTTTCCTGGCCTGAGCCAAGCTGTGAAAAGTGGCAGGAGGTGCCTTCTCCCTACCACCCGTCCTCACATACCAAACCTCCAGGGAAGTGCCCAGAAGGGGTTAGAGGGGAAGGCCCAGCTGACTAGTCAGGCCCTTGGTAGTTAGAACTCGAGTCTTTCTGAAGTGACGCCCTGTTGTGTCTATATTTCTTTCTAAGCAGTTCGTTTTTTGCCATCAACCACGTTCCAGGCACTGGAGACGCCAGGCTGGATGAGATTTGGTCCCTGTCCTCTTTACCCTCCACCTCCCACACCTCCAGCTGACCCAACTTCCTCCCTAAATTCTGTGACTTATGGAGAGACTTCAGGAATTTCCCAAGGGTGTGAGCAGTCCCAAGTGGCAGCAGGAAAGGGAAAGGTGGGAAGGGGGAGACAGCAGGAGAGGAGACAGTGGAGGAGGCAGAGGAGGAAAGCGGGGGGGGGGGGGGATTATTTATGGAATAGCTCCATTGCCTTCATCTCTGAGAACCCTGGAGTCTTAACTCACCTTAAACTGCCCAGACGGGAGCTTCTAAGTCTGGTTGCTGCTGCTTGGCAGAGAACCAACTCGTAGGAGAAGGGAGTGAGCCATCTCAGTCCTAGGTGACCAGTTGAGAAACCATGTCCTCTGTGCCCTGCCACCAGGGGGATCCCTCCATGTTCCCTTGGATTCAGTCCTTATGAAGAAGCTTAGCTGGATTGCAGTGGAACCGTGGCAAAGCCCCTGGGATAGAACCTACAGATGTTCTTTCTCCTCAGCCTCACACGGGGCAGGCAGCATCCCAGATTTCTCAGCTGACACCTCGAGGTGCCCAAGACCAGAGCTCTTCGTGACTCTTGCTGCATCCTCCATCGGGACACAAGTTTTGCCGCCACAGCACACTCAGAGTCCTGCTGTCTTGCCTGATTTGGAGTCCTGTCTCTGTCTGGAAACCCTGTCTGGAAGCAGAGCTCCGAGTCTCACAGGCCCAGCCCTTTACCCAGCAGGTCTGACCCAGCCACCACTTTGGGAGTGGCCATTCCCACTGGAATGCTGTAGGAATGCTCCCCCCATCTGCCTTCCAGGTGCCCAAGCACATTCATTAGTAAGGGTTTTGGCTGCAAATAATGGAAAACACATGAAAAAGACTAAAAAAAAAAAAGGATTAATTTTTCTCACTTAACAAGAATCTGAGGTGGGCAATTGCAGTTAGGACTAAAGTCTTTGAGGTTCTTTTCATCATTTCTTTATATTTTCAAGCTAGAAATCATGATAAAGCTCCAGACATCAAATTCTTATTCACAGCAGGAAGAATGGGGGAAAGATCAGGTGATACTTGTGTGGGAACGCAGGTTTTCCAGGGATCTCACAACAAAGTTCCATCTTAGAGTTGCACGGCCTTCCTTACAAGAAAGGAGGTTAGGAGGAACGGGTTGGGAATGGGGTTGGGGTCAGCCAACTATTATTTGTCAGCTTATCCTGTGCCCATTTCTCCTTCTGCGACCCCCAGCTCAGGTTCCCGATACCTGACGTATTGGTTGAAAGAAACTTAAGGGTACTTCCCCCATAGGAGGAGGTTTGTGTGGTTTAAAGACCTTCAGAGGAAAACTGTGTTCTATATTTAACACTTGTCACATCTGTTGGCAAAAGTTTTGAAAATTTGTAAAGGGGACTTGACTTCAGTATGTTTGCACACTGAAACGACAGCCTTCTGCATAAACTGAAAGTAAGCTTTGAAGAAACAAAGGAGATCAGTTTTATAAAGAAAAGTTTACTGCTAAATTCCCATTCTGTTTCTTCGTTGTAATTGAGGGATTTAAACTTGCTGAATCCTGATTGGTTAACAAAAATCACAGTCCCACAGGCTCAGGAACAAAAGTTCAGTTTGTATTCAATAGTTTTTCTGGGAACACAGACTGTGCGAGTGACCCCAGTCAGCAGATGGCTACCAGACTCCATTTAAATTTAGGACTAGTTAACCACTTAGGATCTATCTTGAAGGATTCTGCTTATCCAAGGCTTTTATACCAAACACACAGGTTTTCCTCATCAAGAATTATCTAATTCTAACCAGCTGGGTATCCTACAATTTAAGTCAATGCTGGCATTGACTATCCAGAGTTAGCACAGATCTTATAGGTTAAGGTCTTAACTCTCCATCACTGCCCTTCCTTTTAGGCAATAATTGACAATCATGAGTCCTGAGCCTCCAACACTTCTGGCAATTTGGCTATCAAGCCAGGGTCTCCATGACCCCCTTCTCAGGTTTGATATTTGCCATAATGGTTCACAGAACTTAGGGAAACACTTTACTTGCAATTACCAGTTTATTATAAAGGATACAGTTGAACAGTCAGATGGCAAGTGCATAAAGCAGGGTTCAAAGGTCCTGAGTACAGGAGTTGAAGTGGAGTTGGGGTGCACCAGCCTCCCAGAACTCACCAACCTGGACACTCTCTGAACCCCTATTCAGTCTTGGATCACTGGTCGCTAAGGCAATTCTCAAACCCTCTTCTCTCTCCAAGGCAGAGGGGCTGAAAATTCCAATACTCCAGTCACAGGGTTGGTTCCTCTGGTGATCAGCCCCCATTCTCCAAGAGTCAACTAATTACCATAAAGGCAGGTAAGATTGAAAGGGACTTACAAATAACAAGACATACTCTCTCATCCCTGTCATGAAGGAAATTCCACGGGTTTTAGGAGCTCTTATTCCACTAACAAGGGCTGAAAACCAACACATGTATTTCTTCTTACATCATAATATCACAGCTTTGAAGACCCAAAGATATGGGCCACAAATATCAGAAAAGCATGTGAGTGGATGACGATGTCGGCTCTGATCCTGCCTCCAATTGAACTGTCAGTGCTTGGTGGTGAGTCAGCTATGCCCTCATGTCTGGATGAAGTGCCCTGTAGACAAGTCACAGGCCCATTTCCTCAGGGTCTTCTGAGCACTCCCAGAGATGGGAAAAAGTTGATTCTAATGGGAAGGGGTTTCTTACACCATTCTCCCTCCATCATCAATTCCAGCCAATCAGGAACAACTATTTCAACTTGATTCTAGAAAGATCTAGATAGCACACAGTGGATGCCATCCCTTGAGAGGTGAACTGTAAGGTGATGGGTATACCATAATACCCAGGGTATACCATAATACTCCATGGTATTATCATCACCAGACCAGCCCTCGGGGAGCCCACAATCTATACCAGTTCTGGGTTACTCCCCCAAAATACAATGTATGCATTTAGGAAAGCCAGAGTGCCAAGCCAAGAAGCTATTTTACTCTAAATAAGTACATTTTTGTTACATGTCTTTTTATTGTTTTAGCATTGCTTAATCTGAATTGCATATGGCAGGTGGGTGAGAGTCACCTCCCACTAAAATTCGCACCTTCCTGGAGGGCTGTCCAGGGGCAGGCACTTTATTTATTCTTTCTTTGTGGCTAGCACCTGGTATTGGAATTGAGGGCTCCAAAATCTTAATGCAGACCTGCTATGTCTGGTCTGTCCTTGGGACATAGAAATTCTTTACTGCTAGGTGTCAACTTTATGAGCTGTGTCACAAATGAGCAGCTACTAAAACAGTTTAAGTACCCAGGTTAGCAATGATTTTTTCCAATTATTAAATATTTCAGACATATACACATTTGTTTTAGAAGCTGCTAGAGCCCACTGGAGCTAGCCTGCATTACAAAGTTCACCACTTCCTAATGGGCTTCCTAGTGGGTGCAGAAGAAAGCAGTCCCATGTGGGAACAGCCAGATGTCAGGGCTATGTCCAGGAAAAAGGCCGAGTGTCCTTTTTGTCTGTCGATGGGACCTTCTAGCCCTAGGTAGTGGGGGTGGGATGGCGATGAAAAGGGCCAACTTAGGAAGTGCTGGGGTGGCAGTGCAGGGAGCTCCAGGAGCTAATGTGAGCCTGCATAGAGCTCTGGTAAGAGGCCTGAGAGGTGGCAGCTGGAGCCTCCTCAGAGAGCCCATAAAGGGGTGGGTGTCTCAGTCAGTTGGGACTGTTGTAACAAATTAACTTAGAATGCGTGGCTTAAACAAGTAAGCTTTTTCCCTCAGTTCTAGAGGCTGGAAATCCAAGATCAGGAGCAGGTTCTGGTGAGTCTGGGTTGCAGACTGCCGACCTCTTGCTGTGTCCTCACAGGGTGGAAAGAGTACTAGCTAGCCTTGGACCCATTCATTCATTTATGTTTTGCAAAAGGGTGTGTGCACTTGCCAGAGAAAGAGAGTGACAGCAAGAGAAAAGGTGAGAAATCACTCCTTAGGGGGATGGCCATGCCACAATCCTTTCTCCTCCATTCTCCTCTCAGGATTTTGGGCACACAGGCACATGTGCCTGGTGAGATTTTCAAGCCACTGGGTTCGGAACTCACACCATTGGCCATATGGGATTCAGCTGCCTTAACCTCCATACCACCTGCCAACCTGGATCCCTTCTTACTAGGGCACTAATCTCATCCATGAGGTCATTCTCATGACCTAATCATCTCCCAAAGGCTCAATCTCCACACATCATCTGTCTTAATCTGTTATTGCATTTTTAACAGAAATATCCAAGACTGGGTGAATTCAAGAGAATAGAGGCTTATTCACAAAACTCTTGATTCTGGTGGCTGGGAAGTCCAAAGATTATCATGAAGTAGCAGAAGGCAGAACTATTAGAAGTCCAAAGATTATCATGAAGTAGCAGAAGGCAGAACTATTAACAGAGCAGAGCACAGTCTATCTCCATGTGGCTTCTGCCTGCCTCTTCCTCTCCTTATATGTACACCAGACCTCAATCATGGGGGCTCCACGCTAATACCTTTATCACCCCTAAGGCTCCCCTGCCCTGGGGCACCATGAAGAGATTCAGTTTTCATTTAACACCCTTATGATAAAACCAAGTCCCAACACATACATTTTTAGGGATTCAAAGTTTCATTCAAAAACATGAACCTTTGACAAGGCAAGCTATTATCCAAACCATAACACCATTACACTGGGATTAGAGTTTCAAAGATGAATTGGAGGGTGCATAAAAATTCTGTCCATTGCAGGTTGGGGCTCCCAGGCTTGGCTCTCCTACTCCTAACTCAAACTCAGAGAACATGGATGGACCCCTAAAATGGGTATAACTTTCTTGATCTGATTGAACTAAAGGTTGATTTGAATCCAAAGCTCATAAACTGTGCAGCTCCCTGACACCCTAGGGGTTGCAAATCTCGACCGACCTAAATGAATACAGGTGGAATATCTCTTATCAAAAAAGTTTGGGATCAGACTATTTCATAGTTTGGATTTTATTTTTAGAATTTTGAATATCTGCATATATCTAATGAGGTATCTTGGGAGTGGAATCCAAGTCTAAACATAGAATTTATGTTTCATAGACACATTATACAAAGAGACCAAAGGTAATTTTAGACAATATTTTTGCATTCAGCAACTTGACTACAACCTGTCACATGTTCTACTTGTACAACATGTGGGTGCTCAAAAAGTTTCAGATTTTGGCATTTTCAGAACGTGGATTTCCAGATTATGGATACTCAATCTGTATTAATTATCTGGGCTAGGAGTTTTGTTTTGTTGTTTTTCTTTTTTTTGCATTTAAATGGCCCCCTTCTCTGTTTTGAAATCCCTAAAACAAGTCCTACCTGGGAGATCTTGGACCAGTGCTCAGAGCTCCTCTCCATTTCTCTAGAAGGCAGAGAATGGAGAGATATGAGTAGGAGAGGGCATGGTAGAAAGTTCAGGGGCCTGGAACCCCGCAGAATGGGTGTCCTTTCACAGCCATTTATGGAAGTGAGAAAAAAAGAAAGACAAAGCCAGTCCCTGCTGAAGAGGCAACCAGGAAGCTCATCTCTATCCTCACGCCGTCATCGGAACCACAGGTGAATGAATGAGAATGCATAGTCGACCCAAGTGCCCATGCCCCTACATAGACAGAGAGGCTAGCTATTAACCAAGTAAGTCAGAAACTCCCTTTTTAAGCTTAAACTTGAATTCAGATATACTTCCCTTCTGCTCCCCACCACACACCAGCAAACGGGGCAGGGTTGGGGGGGCGGAGACAAACTCAAACTAACCAAGCAACAACAAAACCAAGAGCTAGTGAGCAGGGAAACTGCAGCCAAAAGGATTCCTTGAAGGAGTGTGAGCCAAGATGGGTGCTGGGCCTGCTGACCCCATACCATAGAAGTCCTGAAACCTCAGGCTGAATGAAGGTGGAAGGGAGGTGCCACCATGTGCTTTATGCTGCCTTGGCCCCACAGGGAAGTGCCCTGGCCAGGTGTGGACTGCATCAGAGCTCTCCTTCCTTCCAGGAAGCTATGAGAGGCCAAAGAGGGCTCTGAAGGTACTGAGAAAGAAGGCCCTGCTGGTGGGCAGGTTTTATTCTTGCTCCTGTTCTCCTAGTGACGAGCTATTATCTGGGATAAATGCACATCAACCTGCCTAGATTCAGCTTCAGCATGTACTAGCTGATCTTGAAGATCTTATCTGATAACTCAGCTAGTGAAAGGTGCTCTGAAAGAAGTAACCAGGAGGGGTGTGCATGTGTGTATGTATGTGCACGTGTGCTGTGTGTACATGTGTGCACATATATGTACACACTGGTACATATCTACATGTGTATATCTGTATGTGTGCCCACACATGTGTATGTGTGGGCATACCCATATGTGTGCACGTGTGTGTGTGTGTGTGTGCATGTTTGAGGCAAGCAGTTCCTTTTGGCAGGGTGGTAAGGAAAACCTCTTATGAGCGTTATATCTGTGTGGCAGAAGAAGAGCTAGCCACATCCACAGAGCAGGGCGAGAGGAGTCAATCCAGTGCTCCACTTGTCTAGCATCATGGAACACACTTTTTGGTGTGTGATATGAGAGGATGTGTGTTCTCATTAATGAATTGCTGAGAACCTGCTCTGTGCCAAGGACAAGAGTAGGTTCTAGTGAAAGAAACAGAATAATGTATTTAGTGCCTGCCCTTGGGCAGCACTCCCTTGAAAGTGTGAAGCTTGATGGGGAAGAAAGCTGGAGGCCCGAGATTCACCAGTTCTAGTCCTGCCCCAAACTGTGGTGGAATCAGAAACCAAAGCCTTCCTGTCTTCCTCTCTCTGGAAACTGGCAGCAACCCTGAAGCCCAAGGAGGAGTCCACATAGAAAGGATACTGCTGGCAAGCAGAGGAGTGCAGATAGAAGTTCAGATAAAGCACGCAGAGCAAGACTCAGGGGGTCCCAGTAAGAAAAATTAGTTTGGGAAGCAACGATTTAACACATTCTACGGAGCACCTACCACAGACCTGGACCTGTGCTGGGGGCTGAGGAAACAGTAGAGAGAAAAGAGATAAAGGCCTGCCCTCATGAAGCTTATATTCTAGTGTTGGGAGACAGACAACACACTGATGAGAATCACATGTCCGTGCGTGTGCACAGACTACACAGAGACGGTAACTATAGAGGGAGATAAAACAGAATGAAGGGGAGATCTTACATAGGATGGTCCAGGAAGGCCTCAGAAGGTGGACTTTGAGCAGAGACCTGAGGAACTAAGGGAAACACATGCAGATATCTGGAAGAGGAGTTTGTAGGCAGAAGGAGCAGCCAGTGTAAAGGTCTTGAGGTAAGTGCAGTCAATCTGCCAACAAGGCTATCTGCCTATTTCCTCATCATGTTATTAAACTCACCAGAGGGTATGTGTGCTCCCCCGAAAGGAACAGAGAGAGAGACAAAGTGAGCAAGCATCCCTCCATGGGGAATTGTCAAGCTACAAGTCCTTTCTCCCTCCTTTCAGGATTTTGGGCATGCATGCACATATGCCTGGTGTTTTTTTCAAGTTGCTGGGTCCAGGACTCAGTGGTGCAGCTGGTCATGTGGGATCCAGCTATTTTTAAACACTGCACCCCCAGCTGGCCTGCTCCCCATCTTGATCACTGGGCACCACTCTTAAGGGTTACTATGCACGTACTGACTGTATTACACTGACACGCCGGAGATGCTGTCCCTCCTTCTGGCTGTTTTCAGGTGTCACTGACTTCTATGTAAAGACCAAAGTTGTCTCCTCCACCCTTGGCATCTCTGATAAGCCACTAGTTATGTGGAAGTTTCAGGGTAATATGAAGGAAGCTTGTAATTGAGAGAAGCCCTAGAAGGAAGTTATCTCTGCATAAGTGAATCATAACCCGATTCATCCTTCGTGAAAGCTGGGAGTTTCTGAATGGCTTTTGAAAGTAGAACCTGGAGGGTCCAGCTGTGTTTAGTGGGGTGAGAAATTCATAAAAGTCTCTGTCCTCCAATACGGAAGCCTGTAGGCATGGCACCTGCCAGCCCCAGTAAGCACTGGGTGTGAAGAGGGTGAACTGAGCATACTGAGACCCCTCCAGTCGTGTTCAAGGGAAATTCTTAGAGACATTTTAGTGCATAGTGGTTAAGAATTCGGACTAGGGGATCAAGCTGACTTGGTTTCTTTTATAAAAAGATGACAGCATGTATGTCACAGGGCTTTTTAAACTGTAGTATAAAACACATGTGGAAAATCACACATAACTCAATTGCATATTGTGCAACTCAATTAGGCCTCACACACTGAACACACCCATTTTATCAGTGGATTTTTATGTGGTGCTGCATTTGAGAATGAAATCAACACACGTAAAGTGCTCAGCACATGCTTGGCATATAGGAAAGCTCAATAAATATTAGGTATTATGAAATACAAGCCTTGATATCTGTCTGAAGTGTAGAATATGAGGCTCTAGAGGGCTCCCTAGAGCCTGTCTGTCCTTTACTATTTCCTGTTAACCCCTCTGGATTTCAAAATGCATGAAAAGGAGGAAAAGAAAAGACTCTAATATTAATTTATTTGCTTGAGTCAAAACAGATTTTTCTTTTCTTTTTTTTTCTTTTTTGAGAGAGATTTTTGCTATAGGGTATGTGCACCTGCTACAGAGATAGAGAGACAGAAAGTGAAAAATCACCTTCCAGGGGGAATGGTCCCACCACATCTTCTCCTTCATTCTCCTCTTGAGACTTTTGGCATCCACATACACATGCCCAGAGTGAGTTTTCAAGCCCCTAGGTCTGAGACTCCAACCTCAGTTGGTTACATGGGATTCCAGTGCCTTAACCATGATGTCACCTGCTGGCCCCCAAAGCAATTTTATAAGGTCTCTGCAAAGCAGCTACCTGCTTGTTGAGCTGCAAAGACCTGCCTCTAATAAGGAGCTACATCCATGGGCAGAATGGCCCATTTGTACCATTGGGGCGTGGTTATGGGTAGGACTCGGTGATTGGCTAGGTGAGGTGACATATTCCAGCCTCCTCCTTCAGATGAATTGGGCTATCTAGACACCAATGGCCTCATGGGCATCCTTGCTTCTCAGGACTCAGGACCCAGAATGGTCTGCACTGCCTCTGGGGGCTTGTTGAGAACAGCCCGCGTCCTCTTGAGAGCATGAAAGTAGGTCAAGTTTCTTTGGTGGCCTTGCACTGAGAAGCCAAAGCAAAGGTCTCAAGCAGAACCGTCGCATTCCTTGGGTCCATAAATAACCTAGCCTCGGTGCTGTGACACTGATATGATCTCTCCTTTCTCCCCTTCTGCAAAGCTTCTGCATGGTCAAGAGAGACAGTGGTGTTGGGGAGAGATGACAGGGGCTAGATACATTTCTTTCTTTTACCTAAAAGAACAACAGCACTTGATCCAAGCATTTACCTCTCGCCTACTAAGTACAGACATGTAGAGATTCAAGTCAAATCAGTCACAGATGGTGGCCCTGTAATGGTCCCCATGTGGTGGGCATATATGTGCATACACGGATCCAGGACCCAGGCAGACTAGTGCTACATGTGTGATGTCACACATCATGGAAAACCATGGATGAATGTGGCAGAGACTGATCTCCATGGTGGTGGTGCAGGGGTCGGGTAGAGAGAGTGTGCTATGAAAGCAAGGGAGGTTTCCGCAGTGAAAGGGCATTCCTGGCAGAGTGCTTGGCTTTTGGGCAGATTCAGCCATAGGGGATCCAAGGAGATGTTCTAGGGTGGTGAATAGAGGCTGGAATGTTTTTTAAATGCTAAGTGATTCTTTTTTTTTTTTTGAAGAGGTTTTTGCTATAGGGCGCGTGGGCTCGCCAGACAGAGAGAGACAGAGAGACAGAAAGCGAGAAATACCCCCCAGGGGGTATGGCCACGCCGCAATCTCTTCTTCTCCATTCTCCCCTCAGGATCTTTGGCATGCACGCACACGCGCCCGGCGTGAGTTTCAAGCCACCGTGTCCGGGACACGAACCGCGGTCGACTACATGGGAGTCCAGTGACATAGCCATTACGCTAACTGCTGGTCCGGAGGCTGGAATGTTTTTTATTCAACAAATACTTGGGTGCCCATCTGTGCAGTGCTGGGTGCTAGGTGCTGAAATGACAGCATGCGGTGGGGGGCAGTAGTGGAATCAGGCAGGAAAGGTAGAGCTTGCCAATTTTATGAGGAGTTTGAAATCCAGCTGAGAAAGCAAGTATCTTTATTTTGGTTTTTAAATTTTTTTGTTTATTCATGATAGAACATGTACATATGCACAAAAGAGAAAGACAGATTAGCACCCTTTACAGGGTTTGGTCATGTCACAGTCCCCTTCCTCCAGTCCTCCAATCCACTGGATCTTGGACACTCTCACATGTACACAGTGTGTTTCAGGCTGACTAGGCCATGGATTGCACCATGTAGGATGTGGCTTCTCTTGAACAGCCTTTGCTGCAGAGCAAGCCTAAAGCAAGTATCTTTGAACAAACTTGGACAGATGAAGCAAAGATGTACCAGAAGAGGATGACGAAAAAGTCATGTCCTTTTTCTCCAAAGAACCTTAGCCTAATCCCTTTGAAGAAAAGGGAAGAAAGAAGACACACATACACATAGCTTCATTTCAGGATGAGCCATCACATTTCTATGGAAACCCAACTTTGAAAAAGGAAAAGGAAGCTGGAGCTGCAGGTAGCTCTCAGAAGAGGCACAGGAAACCTATCATCCATCTGGCCTTTGGACCACAGGAACCTTGGGAATCCTGGTCCTGTTACAGACAGATAAAATGCCTCACACCTAAGGCTGGCAGATGAATGAAGCTAGACAAGTCTTTTCCGGGGGAACTGAATACATGAAAAGAAAGGAAACCACTCCCTCCCAGCACTCTTCTCAGAGCGAGGCTTTGACAATGTTTTAAAGTACCGGCTGGCTGGATGGCAGTAGAGTTGGGTGTTAGTGTCTATTAAAGCAGAGGTCCCCAACCTTCCCAGCACCAGGAACCAGCATTCCCTCCATGGGTGGTAGGGGTGGTTTGGTCCCAGAATGATCCAACTGCTGCACCACATTCACTATACACCCGCTTTCCACCTCTACCACATTGCAGTCTGCAATGAAACAATCATGCAACGATAGGTTTTGCTTCCCATGAGAATCTAATGCCATCACTGATCTGATGGGAAGTGGAGCCCAGATGGCAATGTGAGCAATGGGGAGTGGCTGCAAACACAGATGAAGCCTCACTCTCTGGCTCTGTCTACCCACTGCTGTGTGGTGGTGGGATGGCATTAGACCAGAGATTAGACCCCTGGGCATGTGGCCCAGAAGTTAGGGACGCTTGTATTAAAGCACAGAGATGTTTGATAAATCACTTTTGGCCATACCACCACAGGGCTGTTTGGAGCGGAATTCATACTTTATGTAAAATAAATACGTAAGCATTTGGTGATTCCATAGAATGGTCCCACTTGTACACTGCTAAATAACAGAGGCATATGTGTTCGTGCTTTTGGGGAGTGTTGGGGAAATATAGTAAAAAACAAGGTCTTCTTCCAACCCAGAAATCCTTGCACGAAGGCAGTAGAGAAACAAAACTTTTATGATCGAATAAGCATTAAATGAGAATGTGATGTGCATCCCAGGTTGATTGCTAAGATTGCAAAGACAGAATAACCCTATCCAGTTGAACAGAGACAGCCCATTACATACCTGTTCCCAAGACAATCACTAGTCCTCAAGGAGGAGGACTTGGTGGGACCTTTTGCCACAAAGTGCCACACTGGAGTCTGACCTAACTTTAACTTAGTAATCAGGGAGACCACTGTAGCTGCTTTAGCCAGAGTAACAACTCCCCACAACTTTATGGCTGAATACAGTTTTGCAAATTAGGGCAAAGAACCCACCGAGTTAGGCTCTTACCCTCCCATAGGAACTGGGAGATAGGGATGCTATCACCCCTGATGCTGACATTTCAGAGATGCCTCCAAGGTCCTTGAGGAAGCACTCCTGACTGGAGGGGCCCATCTAGTCACTGTGAAGATGTGTATACATCTGGGTCAGTGGAGGCGCATGCTGCTAAAATGCTGCTACTCACAGGCTGAGGCCACACGGGAGGTCCAGGTTCAATTCTAGATTAAATATCACCTGTGGTCCTAGCTGGCTGGGAGGCTAGGGCAGAACATCTCAATATGGCAAGACCCTGCCAAAAGTCAACCTCTCTTTCACATGTAAATAATAAACTTTAAAAAATATTTATATGTATTTGAAAAAAATAGACAAAGAAATTCTGAGAGGAAAAAGGGGCATCTCCCCTCCTCTCTCCCTCACTTTCAACACGGAGATTTAAGCCTCTTATTTTTAATGTGTATTTGCCCTTACAATCACCTTCCTGGGTTACTATAAAATAACATTACATCTTCTAATTATTTCTGTTATGATTTCTACCTTTCTCTGGGCAACTTGGCATTTGGCTAAACACCCAGCAAGTCCACGGTAAAATGCAAACAAATTAGTTAGCAGAATTGCAATATGATGAATTTGAAAATCTAGTGGATTAACCTTGAGGGAGGGAGCATTAACTGTTTACAGGCACTCACGTGTGGCCCTGCACCCATACTGGGGGTGGAGAGAACTGTCTCCCAGGGTTGCCCTCCTGACTTTAGACTTACCTGTCATTTCTTTGTCTATTAGTTAGATGCTTTGCTTTTCTACACCATCCCTCCAATCAAAGCAGTTAACAGTGTTTTGTGTTAAATTCAGAACTTGGGTACTTCAATGCATAGTATTTGTACTTTGTTATTATCAAAAATTATTAGTAATGGTCCCACTTGTACACTGCTAAATATCAGATTGCTGGATGTATGAATCTATACCGTGTTCACACTCACAGCACATTTTTAAAGTATTATTATTTATGTATATTTTTTATAAATTTATCCATTTCTTTCCTAAGAGAGAGAAAGAAAACCCCCCAATAGGGTTGTAATGTCATGATCTAACCCTAGCCTCAGCAAGCCCTGGATCATGGCCAAGCCACATGCCCACCGTACTCAGGAGTGTCTTCAGACTTGAACCAGGAACATTCCCATATAGAATTACCTTGCAGAGCACTGTGTTTTACCACTGTGTCACCACCTGTCCCACAAAAGTACAATTTAGAACTGACTGGAAATATGAGGTTGTTGAAATCATTACTGAAAACACAAAGAGAAAGAAGTGTAACCAGCAATACTGTTTTCTAGTGAATGTGATTCTCAAAATCACTGGAATAACCACTATTGTGAATAGGACAGCCAGGTAACTGATGAAAATAGTAACACATTTTCTAAAACACTTTAAAAATAGTTATTTAATTCTATTTATTTATTATTATTTATTATTTTTTAAGAGAGATTTTTGCTATAGGGTGTGTGTGCTTGCTGGAGAGAAAGAGAGAGACAGAAGTGAGGAGTCACCTCCTGGGGAGATGTCCACACTGCATTCCCTTCTCCTCCTTTTTCCTCTCTGGATTTTGGGCATGCACACATACATACCCAGCATGAATTTTAACCCACCTGGTGTAGAACTCCAACCGCGGTTGATTACATAGAAGTTCAGTGATGTAACCATTACACCATCTGCTGGTCCCATTATTATTATTTTTAAATTTGACCAGAGAGAGAGTGTGTGTGTGAGAGAGAGAGAAAGTGAGAGAACAAGCTGCCAGGTCTGGGACTCAAACTGTTGTCAGCCACGTGGGACTCCAGAGCCTTAACCACCACACCACCTACTGGGCCCTCTAAAATACTTTTGAAAAAAGTTTATTTTCTCTGGGTAAGAGAGACAGGGTCCTCATGCTGCCATCCACCTCTAGTCTCAGCAGGTTGGGATCACTGGCATACATTCTCTCGGGACCTTCTCATATGGGCATAGTTGCGTTACTGCTGTGCCATCAACTGGTTCATTTTTTTAAGCTGAGTTCAATACCAGTTTTTGTGAAAAACCTCAGTGTTAGGTCTTGCCGGACCCACAGCCCAGGTTCCTGTGGTGCTAGCTTCCTGTAGGCAGCAGGAGTCCAGCAGCTAGCTGGTCTTTCACTCTGAGAGCCTTATAGGTCATCAGCAGCAGTTGACAGGGTCCCTTCCAGCATGGAGGCAGCCCAGTTTTATGTAGATGCAGGCTTCCTGGGCAGGTCTCTCCAGATCTTTATGACCTTACTTCTCAGGGTTTCTAGGGGAGGAGAGAAGCTCTTTTAAGTACTGAACAAGCTGAGGAGAGGATGCGATTAAATAGGGCACAGGATATGGCTTCAGACCCAAATCATAGGCTGCCAAAAAACCATCCAAAGGAGGAACTCCGTGTTCACTTGCAGAAGTCATCTGATTTTTTTCCATTCTAATTTTTAATAGGGATCATGTTAAAGCTGTAGGCCAAGTGACACGGCAGACTGCTGAATCTTATCTGAGGAGGGCTTTATTTTCTATTAAGAGTTTGATTCATTTATTCACTTGCTTAGGAGACTAGGGCTTTCAGGAATTGGCAAACATTTGCATAATCCCTGGACAACAGTAGAAATAAAATGACTTCTGGTTCAATATGCTTTGTTATTCCCAAAGTGAGAACAGGTCTAACAGGAGAGCCTTTACCACTACCTGAGCATCGGCTTCTGAGGAGGGAAAACTTTGGGTCATCCGGACATCATACGCATCATAAGTAGACAGAACCTCTTACCTTCTACAGCTCTAAATCTATGAAATTAGATGCTCCAGGTTGTTAGTAAAGGTGATCTGCCCCTGGGTCCAAACTAGCAAATTTTGAGAAAGCCTCCACAAACCGTGAATAGAAATTGACAGGAGGCTCGCTGTCTAATGAACACACTGCTGCTGTTTTTCCCAAGCTCCCCTTTAATGACCTTCAAGTATTACCGTTAGCAACCCCCTTTTTTAAAAAATTAAAATGAGTTTATTTTGGTGCAAAAAATTGAAATCTATGTATAGTTTTTTAAAATTTATTTTCCCTTGATTCCCACTCCTTTTCCCACCCTGCTCCCAAGTTGTCTCTGTTGTCAATGTTAGCTGTCCATGCTTTTGTCTTCCGATCTTTCAGTTTCTGCCATAGAGGGCAGATATTTGGTATATATTCAGTGGGACATACAATGCCTTTCTTCCATAGTCTTGCTTGGTTCACTCAGCATTAAATCTTCCATGTTCATCCACTTTTTATCAAATGCCAGGATCTCATTTTTTTATGGCTGAATAGTATTCCATTATATCCATGTGCCACACTTTCTCAATTCATTCATCTATTCTTAGAATTTGGGTTGATTCCACAGCAACCCCTTTTGATGGATCGCTAATGTGCTTAGATCTTCTGCTGTTGCAGGAAGTGGTAGATGGTTGAATTCCCTCAGCCAGTGTCCCCTCATGTGGTAGATCATCTCCTGGTTCACAACCAGCTCAGTCTGTCAAACAAGTGAAATCTGCTGATGGAAGAGTTTCCCACAGCAGCAAGTGCACATCCCTACATAGGGTGCTCTGAACTGGAAACACACTGTGGAGCATTTCTGCAAACTTCCTAAAAAATGTATTTATTTCTTCCTTGAGTAAGAGAGAGGATGAGTGAGATAGGAACTCCTAACAGGGTGCTGATATCAGGATCCACCTTCAGCCTCAGTCAGCCTTGGGTCAGAGCATGCACTTGCTCGGGGTACTCAGAAAGGTAAACTGGAACCTTCACATGTGGATCAACCTTGTAGAACATTGTTTTACTGCTTCACCACTGCCTGGCCCTTCTGTGAATCTGGGTGGATCTTTCCTGGGTACTGAAAAAAAGTCTTTAATGGATGATATAGGCAGGGGAGACAGGCACCTGAAGGTTTAATGTGCCCTTTGTGCCTGAGGAGCTGAGGTAGCTTCTCAGAGGCATCATTGCTGGCGATGTGAGTAATGGCTGGTTTTCTCTGTACTGAAATAGGAAAATGGTAGGACTACATAGAACCTTGATTTCTTTTCTTGTAGTGGTATTTATCAGCCTAACATCTTTTTTTGTCTTTTTCCAAATGACTAATGAATGCAACTGATCTTCATCCTACTGCTTCTACTAAGGGACAGTTTTTTACCTAAGTTCTCAATCATTCCAGGATTTTGGTCACCTATGTTTATCATTTTTATTTTTCTAGCTAAGTGGTGTGTGGATGACAAGGGATTCCTAGAGGTGGAATCTGATCTAAGACACAAGGAGGCTCATGGTAGGAGAGACACAATACAATGTCCTCAAATGAGGCAGATAATGTCTTAGTAGCTAGAAAACTTGTACCTGCTTTTTTCTTCTTAGGAAGTCACTAAGGAGGGACACCACTTGTCTAAAAGTTCCTCACCTACCCTTTGCAAAAGTCAGCCTGAGGCCAGAAGAGATAAAGGGAAACTGAAAGATTAAAGGGAGCAAGAGCAGAAGAAAAGGAGGAAGAGCTTTTAGGGAAAGAGAAAGTGTTTTAATTCTCCCATTTCTTTTAAAATTATTTTTAATTTTTCACTTTGACTGTGCAAATCATTTAAAAATGTCCTGTTTAAACAACACTAATCCTAAAAATACCAATAATGCATTTGTTTGGGATACGGCCCAAGAATTTCTGCAAATGCAGTAGTTTATCCAAATCAAAAGGACCATCTCCAGGCCACCACAAGACTGGGCTCTCCTGTGTATATCTATTCCAAATGTGACAGAGAGATATTGTTTAAGGAAGAGACCTGCAGGCACCATTCCCGGCATCCCGTATATTTCTACCATCAAAGCTAATGGTGATCCAAATAGGATTTTAATGCTTGTTTCCCATGCTTATTCAATAGTAAAACCTTATATTTGAAGAGGGTAGTTTGTCCAGCTAGTATTTGCAAAAAAGCAGAGGGCTAGAAGGAAGACTTTTTGTAATTCAGGGTCTCTAACCAGACTACTGTGCTGCCGTAGATCTTCTTTGCTTTATTCAGGAACTGCCAGACATCCCCCTTTATTCACCAAAATTACTGGGGAAATACACGATCTTCCAATCCAGAAATCTTTTCCACAAAAGTAGTAGAGAAACCAAACACTTTTAGTATTCAATAAGCATTAAACCAGAATGTGATGTGCATCACAGGCAAATCATTACAAGACTACAAAGACAAAAGGGAAGCTCACCTCCTCCCATAGCTGAGCAGACAGTCCACTGCATGCATGTTCTTAATCACTAGTCAAGGAAGACCTCAGCAGCACCTTTTGCCACTGAGACCATCTGTGTGAGTTCCACATTTAGGGAAAAAAAAAATTCCCACATTTTTATGACTGAAGGTAGTTTGCAAATTTGAACAAGGGTCCACTGAAGTTGGATTTTTACCCTCTATAGGTAAGGCTATCTCCCTGGACAGTTATGTTTAAAAAGATAGCTCCTTGGTCCTCGAGGAAACGGAAACATTCCAGAGTGGGAAGACTTATTTAGTCACTAGAAAGACTTATATACATTTGAAAAGAGAGGAAGGAAAGGTGGAAGTCTTTCTCTATTTAAAACAGGGGGAGTTGGGTCCCTTATTTCAAATTTTATTTTTAAATGCTTATTTAGAGAGAGAAAGAAAGAGAACAAGAGCAAGAGAGAAAGTACCCTCGTACTGTCTACACCCAGCTTCCACCAGTCTGTATCACAGGTATACACAGGCCCAGGATACTTGGGGAGGTCTCCAAATTTGAACCAGCAACTTTCTCATGTGGTCTACCTCACAAAGTGTTGCATTTCACCACTGTGCCACCATCCGGCCTCATTAACTCTATACTTGCTCTTACAAGTAGGGAAACAAGTAATACTATCTGTTCTCTCCCCTCTGAATCAATGGATTAGTGTCACATTGTCAGATCAGAAAGCAATCTGAAGGGACGATTCCATCTAGGTCCTGCCTTCAGGCAGCTCAGTGTCTGAATCATCAGGACCCACAGCTGTCTGGTCCCCTCTGATAAGCTCCAAGGATAGAGATACTGCCCATGCCCACTGGTAGTGCCTTTCAGTGTCTTAACCTGATGAGTTCAGAGTTCTGTGTTTTGTCGTTCTGAAGTCTTTCTAGCTACAAATGAACTACCATCAGATAATTTATTATCAGACACAGAAGATTCCTTAGTGTCAGAACAGACAGGACCAAGATAAGCACACGGTCTTTCTTGAAGGTAATAGCCGCGCCATGTAGTGCCTGCTTGGTCAGTGGAGATAACCTAGCTATGTGATTATTTTAAAAATGCCACTCAAGGGGACTGGCAGTTAGCATAATGGCTATGTCACTGGACTCCCACGTAGTCGACCGCGGTTCGAGTCCCGGACCCCGTGGCTTACACTCATGCTGGGCGCGTGTGTGTGCATGCCCAAGATCCTGAGAGGAGAATGGAGAAGGGATTGTGGCGTGGCCATCCCCCCGGGGGGTGATTTCTCGCTTTCTATCTCTCTGTCTCTCTCTGTCTGGCGAGTGCACGCGCCCTATAGCAAAAACCTCTCAAAAAAAAAAAAATGCCACTCAAATCCTACATCCTTTATACAACCCATTTAACACTCCAATAAATCTGCCTTTTTAACTATCTTTTCATTACAATACATGTAGTGATTAATTTTTCTGAATGTATTTTTTTAAAAAATCTACTTCATAGGATTACTACATTATATGTACATTACCTTTCATGTGAACATTTATTATTTCCCTAAAGCTCCATGAAGGGATCACACCCTACACTATTTGGTCTCTTCCACAATGCCTCGCACAATGCCTACCATAGAGCAAGAATGGCCTCATTGGGGTAGGAAGGAGAATTCTATGGAGATAATTTCAGCTCAGTCTAGGAAAAAAAAACCCTAATGATTAGGATCATCCTGCCTTGAGTGTCTCAGAACCAGGCTCCCTCATGGCTGTTTGTGGTTAGGCAGAGACTATGACTGCCCAAATGGTGCTGTAGGAGGAACTCCTGCATCGACTAGGGTATCTGAATACGCTGGCTGCCTTGGAGAGAGTTTGGCACAAGTCTTTTAACTCTGAAAAGGGAATAAAAGAGGTTACTGACAGAAATGTACTGAGACTATGGTCATGTGGGTTGGATTTCTGTCGAAATTTCTGGCCTGGCTTTCTTATCCTTCAGCCTCAGAGGAAAGGTGAAACTAATGTCAATGTTCCCTGGAGGTTCACTGATGATGAAGACACAAGCATACAGAGTTAAATACACACCCGGACTGCCTACTCTCATACACAGGAGACATGAGGAAAAGAAAGGGGAGTGACATTCCCCTTCTGCCACAAATACCTGTTACAGTGGAATCTGACCAGTAGAGAGGTGTAGATGCTAGAAAATGGTAATACCGCACAGAGATTTCAAACACTGGGAAAATATGCTTGTCTTCCACTGAGCCTCCAAGGATGTGGTTGCTATTAGGGTTTTCCCTGATGACCCAGTCTCTTCTGATCTAGTCACAATTTCTCTTCCCTTCTTGTCTGGTTGCCTTTACACAGGAAGACCAATAGGCGTGACCATGGTTTTCAGCCTGTAGCTATGCCCTGCTCTATAGTGAGAGAATGTACTGGCATGTGGTTGGTAGGAAGGGACAGTTCAGCAATTTCACCTTGGGCCCTTTGCGAAGCTGGCTTTTCATTGCAGCTGTGATGCTGGCCCTTGGTAGATCAGCTCACATAGAAACAGGCAGATGCCGTGTTCAGAGAGCACAGGAATATAGCTATTTCATAGAGCTGCTGAGCCTTCTGGAGCAGCTAATCTGAACTTCTGACCTTCCACCTTTTATTAATTTATTTTAGGCAATTTTCAAAATTCATATTCCTCTATTCTTCATAATGAGAAGAAACTGAAGAGGAATGATTACATTTGCCAATATGCATATGGTAATGCTATCCGGTATTCATGGGGTGCTTTTTAATTTCCAAGAGTGCCAGAAGGCCTTTCCAGAGAAGATGTATTACTGAAACTGTACCTTGAAGCCTTGCTATTCAATAGCTCAAGAACATTATATCCCAGTTCTAAGAACAGAAGGCTGTCTTTCTCAAGGGAACCAAGGGGTTCATGAGAAGTTTCTCCTGGGACTGGTCACACAGAACTTGGGAAATGCAAGTGAGGACTCTTTTTATAGCACAAATCAGAGTTTTGTCTCTAAATGCAAAATACAGGCCCACCCTGAGCCTATTCAATATGCTGTAACAGTCCATAGCATATTGAACTGCTGTGCTGGATGCCACAGGCTGCTTGCAGATTTGGAACACTGTGCTGGCATGAAAAGAGCTGGGCATGTGCATTTGTGGGCATCCAGGATTCTGAGCTGTTCAAGGGCTGGGGGGAGGGGACTGCAGTGTGACAAGACCATGTTAGGAGTGCTCTCTCTTGCATGCACATTTAAAAAAACAATGAGGGGCCAGCAGGTGGCATGGTGGTTAAAGTGCTGGATCCCACATGGTCAACCCTGCAGTTCAAATCCTGGACTGGTGGCTGTGTGTGTGTGTACTTAAAATCTTGAGAATGGAAGAGAAAGGACTGTAGTGTGGCCACCCCCGTGGACTCTGCTTTCTCACGTTCCCTCTTACTATCTCTCTCTGCCTCCAGTGAGCACATGTGCCCCGTGGCAAAAACCTAAAAGAAAAGAAAAATGAAAAATGGCCTAACTTTTAACAGTGGTTAATTTGGTTAATTCAGAAGAACTATTTTTGATTCTTGAAAAATTTACTCTCTCAAAATTAGCTACAATAGGGACCAGCAGTTAGCGTAATGGCTATGTCGCTGGACTCCCATGTGGTCGACCGCGGTTCGAGTCTTGGACCCAGTGGCTTGAAGCTCATGCCAGGCGCGTGTGCGTGCATGCCCAAGATCCCGAGAGGAGAATGGAGAAGGGCCATCCCCCCTGGGGGGTTATTTCTCGCTTTCTTTCTCTCTCTCTCTCTGGCGAGCGCACGCGCCTTATGGTAAAAACCTGTCCAAAAAAAAAAAATTTGTCACAATGCAAACATTATCCATAAAATATGTATGAATACTCAGACTCAATCATTCCAAGAAAACATCAGGTTCCAAGTGTCCATGTAAGTGCTATGAATGTAAGAAACTTCTTTTACATTCAGAAAGATTTTAATAGCTCAGGGTGAAAGAACTAGAACAGAAAGGAAAGGAAAGAAAGAAAAAGTCTCACAAAATACTCTGCTTCCCTCACACTCAATAGGCTACCTTAAGCACAAATCTTTCAGTTTACTCAGAAAAAATAAACTCAACCACAAATTTCTAGGTCTCTCTGTTAGGGGCCTAACACTGTGAAGATCACATTCCACTTGAACAGTAAATATTTCACTGTCTACTGAACTCCTAACAGGACAACAACCTCCCTTGGTTTTCTGAAAGTGCACATACCGAGGTGTAGTGTATCAACACTGCAGTGTGTACTCCTGGAAACTGAATGCAGCTCAACACAAAAAAGCATTTAGTCGGGGGTTGGGGAGGGGGGGGGCAGCAGTAGTGAAGTGGTGTGTTGTCCTCCAAAATGGACTTCCAGGCTTCCATGCTAGACAAATTCTATTATGGAAAGAGAAAGCCGTTTTGCAGAAATACTTTCATCCACTAGAAAACACACAAGCTCAGGGGAAACTGGATCTCTCATTTTTGTTCCTGTAACCTAGAAACAGGGGTTAGCAAACTACAGCCTGTAAGCCCAATCCAGTTTGTTGCTTGATTGCTATTTTTGTATAGCTCATAAGTGACAAATAGTTTTTATATTTTTTTTCTTTTAGTTTGCTGCAGGGTGCATGTGCGTGCTGGAGAGAGAGAAGGAGAGGGAAAGTGAAAGCACTGGGTCCCCATCAGGGAATGGTCAAGATCTAATCCTTTCTACATTGCTCCTTTCAGGATTTTGAGCATGCACATGCACCTAGTGTAATTTTCAAGTTGCCACATCTGTGATTCAAACCTCGCAATCAGTTATGTGAGATCCAGCTGCCTTAACCATCACACCATCAGCTGGCTCAGTTTTTGCATTTTTAAATGCCTGAAAATAGTAATAAAAATTCTGTGACACATAACAATGAAGTACAATTCAAATTTCAGTGGTCTTACTGCTCCATAACCACATTATTTGTTACACTTTGTCTAGAACTACTTTCACATGCTACACTGTAGAGTTAAGTCCTTGTGATGGAGACTATATGGCTCACAAAGCTTAATATTAACTGGCCCTTTACAGAAAAAGCTGCTGACTCTGAGCCCAGAATAGACTACCACATAGTTGGCACTAAAAGTTTTGTTGAATGAATGAAACCACTACATGGTAATGTCTAAATGACTTCATTCACAATTTTGAGCAGCTGCCCATTTCCACGACAGACCACTACTTGAGGGACTGAGATTAAAATGTGCTGTCCCAGAATATGCTTCTTTGGTATATTTCCAGATGGCTATTCAGAAAAACTTTAGACACAGGATCAACTTTAAAAAGCTGTCCTCTTGTAAAAGAAACCTGCAGATTCAAAAGAAATCTACATTAGTGTTGGAGCTCAGAAAACAGACAAAAAAGCAAAAAACCCAATACAGTATTCTAAATACTGGTGCTTTGACAGCTGAAATTAAAAAGTCTCAAGGGGCCAACAGGTGGTATGTTGGTTAAGGAGCTGGACTCCCACATGGCTGACTGTAGTTTGAGTCTCAGACCTAGTGGTTTGCTTTCTCACTTTCCTGTCTCTGGCAAGTGTATGTGCCCTACAGTAAATTAATAATAATAAGATTAAATAATTCTTTAAAAAAATAATAAAAAAGCCAGCCTCAGAACCAAGATCTTTGATCCCTGCTCCCCAATTCTTGATCATCTTTGATCCTCTCTTTCCAGAAATACAGGGCCAAGCTTTATCCTGATATTCCATTACCTGCCTAAAGACTAGACCTGATAAAGAGGAAAGTGCTTTCTGCTCCTCCCTGAGGTGTCATTAACTAAACTCATATGGCAGCAATGAAGACTGAGGAATGCCAACACACCTGGACAGATGCTGTCATTAGCTACTGTCCTCCCAGGTCTGTCTAGTTTCTGAAGAGAATCATTTATTCACCATTGTCTGATCAATGGACCCATTCTTTCTGTCTCCTTAGAAATCATTTATCCTAAAACTGCCTGCATCCTCCATTTTCCTCTCTTCTGCAAGGAGGGTACATAAGCCTCAATCATCTGTCCATTCTCTGAGTATTTATTTGGTCGCTGGAAAAGTCATGATGTATTTATCTGTTTTTCTAGGCAAAAATTTTTCTGACAACCCAATATGGCTCCTACATAAACATGGATTCGGTAAATAAATCTGTATGCCTTTTCTCTTATTAAACTGTCTACTGTCAGTTTTCAGTGAACTTCAAAGAGAAAAGAAACTATTTTTTTTTTGTCCCTATGTAAGTTAACAGGAATGCAAACAGGTTTTCTCTTTGGCCTCCCTTATCTGCTGTGTCTGGATATAGAAACAATCACAGACAGACAGACAGACACACACACATGCTTAGAGATTGCCAAGATGTCACATATTCTTCTGAAGGCCATTAGCTGAGAGATTCTCTGCATTAATAAAACCTTTATCAGAAGTGCATTTTCTCTCCCCATTCCTACACAAGTCACCATCACTCTCCAGGAGCCCCAAGCCCCTATCCCTTTTTGTAGGTATAAACTCTTTGGTCATCTGGCCCTTTTTTCAGTCTCATAGTTCATGTGACTCCTTTTGCTCATTAATAAATGTGTATGTCTTTTTCTTATTAGTCTGTCTACTATCAGCTTATTTCGGCAGACTTAAAGACTTACAAACCTTTGAAGGGGAGGCCAGACAGTGGAGCAGTGGTAAAATGTGATTCTCTGATGCTGACCCATGTGTGAAAGTTCTCACTTCACATCTGGAGACCTTCCTGAGCACACTTAGTATATGCATGCTCACGATCCAGGCTGGCTGGGGCTGGGGGTGGGCTGCGGCATTAAGATCCTGCTGAGGGTGCTGTCTCTTTCTCACTCATGGAAGAAATACAAAAAGAACCTTCAAAAGGAGGGAGAAATTCCATTTATCACCACATTATCAGCTAAGGGAATGAACTGAATCATAAGGCAGTTTATATACTGAAGCTCAAAGAAAATTTTTTGGGACAAAACAATCTTTTACCTACATGAAACTAAAGGTGAATATTTTATATAATAATTGGCTAACCTCGACTACTACCATCTTTGGGAACTTGAATTCGGAATTCAGGATCTTTTTTAGAATTTAGGGCTTTGCCTCTAAAACTGATCGACGACAAATGACTCACAAAGAAGTGGAAACAAATTAAAACTACACACAATGGAATGATTTCTTGATTCTTTTTTTTTTGGGAGAGTTTTTTGCTATAAGGCGTGTGTGCTCTCCAGAAAGAGACAGAGAGACAAAAAGTGAGAAATCACCCCCCCCCGGGGGGGGGGGTGGCCACGCTGCAATTCCTTTTCCTCCTTTACTCCTCTTGGGATCTTGGGCACACACGCACACGCGCCTGGTGTGAGTTTTAGCCCCTGGGTCCGGGACTCAAACCGTGGTCGACTACATATAGCCATTACGCTAATTGCTGGTCCTGATTTCTTGATTCTTATACTGAGCTGTAACAATCTCAGGTAAAAAGAAGAAACAGGGTCAATCGTTGGCAGGTTGGTTAAGGGAGCTGTATCCCACATGGCTGACCACGTGGTTAAGTCCTGGACCCAGTAACTTGAGAGACATGAGAAGTGCGTGTGTGTGTGCGCCCAGGATCCTGAGAGGAGAATCGAGGAAAAGGAACTGCAGAGTGGCCATCCTACTGAGGTGGTGATTTCTCACCACCCCTCCCCAGTGAACATGTGCACCCTATAGCAAAAACTAAAAAACTAAAAAAAAAAAGAAAAAGAAAAAAAAGAGGAAGACACTCAGATATCAGTGACTAAATCAAAAGAATGGCTATGTACTTTGTATAGCATAGTCTCACTAACAGAGATGAGAGTGTCATTCTCAGAAAGTAGAGTTTAGAGATAAAATGTAGTAAAGAGGTTTACCATTTTTTTAAAAAGAGATTTTACCTCAGGGCACATGCATTCACGAGAGAGAGAGAGAGAGAGAGAGAGAGAAGGAAAGTGAGAAATCACCTGCCAGGGCATATGGTTAATCCACAATCCCTTCCCCTCTCTTCTCCTCCTGGGATCCTGGGCATGCATGCACACATTGCCTGGCATGAGTTTCAAACCACTGGGTCTGGAACTTGAATCGTGTTCGGCCATGTGAGAGTTCAAGGTCATAACCACTATGCATTCTGCTGCCCCTACCATGTTTTGTAAAACTATACAATCCCTCAGTGACAAAGTTGAGACTGGAATGTGAATCTTCTCTAAACTTCAAATCTTTGCCTAAAATTTTTTTTAAGTGACAGCAGGAACAGATCACTGTGATTTACTTGTACTTCTCCAGCTTTTATTCTAATTACTCTGCCTTCCACTTTGTTTTGTATATGCTCATTCATCATGTTTTTAAAAAAGATTTTAAATTTTAGCTAAAACTATCATTTTAAAAGTTTTTAAGATTAACAGAAAAATTGCAAATATAGCAGTATCCATATATACCAAACTCAATTTCCCCTATTAACATTTTACATTTGTTAGTATGGTAAGTCTGCTACAATTAATGAGCCAACACTAATAAAATCCATACTTCATTCGGATTCCCTTCATTTTTATGCAATGTCCTTTTCTGTTTCAAAATCCCATCCAGGACAGCACAGTGCATTTGTTCATGAATTTTTGGAGTCCTCACATCTTAGACTTTCTTTGTTTTTGATGACCTTGACAGTTTTGACTACTGGTCAGGTATTTTGCATGATGTTTTTCTCATTTAGACTGGAGTTATTTTTGGAAGAAAGACAACAGAGTTAAAGTGTCATTTTTCATCACATCATATAAATAATATATATTATCACCATGATATCACTTTTAATGTTGGCTCTGATCACCTGGCTCAGATACTGTTTGTAAAGTTTCTCCATTGTAAAGGTACTTTTTTTTTCTCCCTTCCCATACTGTACTCTTTGGGAGTAAGTCAGTACACGTGGCCCATACTTGAGGAGTGGACTATCCTTGAGGATGGAGTATAAGTTACTGGAACTCTGCATGAAAAACATTTTCTCTCTTCACTATGTGTTTATTCACAGTTGTAGCTCAGTCCCATCCATTTTTTTTTTTTTTGATGCTTAGTAGTTCAATCTTATAATAACTTTATAAAGCTTTTTAATATTTAATGTTTCCTATGTATGAGTTGTGTGCATGGTAACAAAGACACATTTTCAGATATCCCTACAAACCCAATGAAATAAAGATTAAGTTAAAATGTATTTGACAACTCACATTATTCTTGAGTTAAAAGCATTTTTGGTGTTAAATATACATTATCCTTAATTTAAATATTATGTTATCTTTGCAAGGAATAGTTATAGTAGTTTGATCTTGACATCTTGCAGAGACTAACTCAGATACTAAAATGGTCTCTCAATATTTACAAGAAAGTTAATTAGAAAAAAATTTAAATGAGGCACTGCCTTCTTAAAAACAATAATTTATTTAAAAAATCGAGTCCCTTTGATGTACCTTATTATAGCCTTTTAAACATGGAAATTAACATGACCCCACAATGTAGACAGCTTGAACTAAAACATGAAAAAAGTAAGAATACAAATATACAATCATCTGCCTCTACTTAAAGGCATTCAAAGAGGCATTAATTCTCTGCATCCTGGTTTTTAAAAATGATTTTCTGGACATAATGCTTAAGTGAAGATACTTAAGAGAAGACACTACATTTAAATATTCTTCCTATATCTTTGCAAAGGGTCGTTGGCGTTGTTCTGGTTGGTGGTAAATGTCACTTTCAAGTAATATTGGCTCTTCCTCTCAGAATTGAATCAAAAAGTCTAAAAGTTAGTAAGATGTCTTCTCTTGAAGTTCTGGAAATAAAAATTTCACCTAAGTTTGAGGTAACCTCATTTGGTAGTAAAACCAGACCTGATCTGATACAAGATGATATTAATCAATCTCACATAATATGAATATTCACACATTTTGCTGCCGAAGTATTAATGTGTTTGATTAAGGAATATTGTTCTAGACCCTGTTGAGAGTTGCTACATAATATAAAGTATATGTACTCTATTATTTTTCTAATATTAAAAAAAATTCCAAGTTCCAAAATACATTTGGTGCCAACAATTTCAGATAACAAAACGTGAACTTGTAGTAGACTTCAGTAATTTTGAGTGGATGGATGAATTGGGATATCTGATTACCCTCATCATGCATATCTGTATTCAACCAAGCTTCTCCAAGTTCTATTTTTATCAAACATGTGGAGTATAATTCTGCTTTTATTTTTTGCTGAAAAGCATTCAGACTTTTAAAGTAGCTCTTTACATCCCTTTCATTTGACCTGCTGCTCTACTCCTTTCTTTTGAAAACAATTTTATAAAATTAACTAGCCAATGTAAGAGATGATTATGGCTTGTAAATCTGGGTGCAAGGGCTTCAAATCTTTTTTCTTTTAGTAAGAGGCTGGTAAGCTATGATGTATGGGCCAAGCCTGACTCTCTGCCTAGTTCCCAGCCATGGCCATTTGTTCATATATTGTTTTTCGCTGCCATCCTGCTGTACTGGCAGGGCTGGTAGTTGTGACAGAGACTATGTGGTCCGCAGAACCTAAAGTATTTACAATTTGGTCCTCTAGAGAAGTTTGTAAGTTTGTGGAGCCCTGCTCAAAGTCACTGTTCAGCTCAGGATGGTACCAATAGCTATAACTATCTCTGACAGCTATGATTTTTTTTTTTTTTTTTTTTTTTTTGGAGAGGTTTTCGCTATAGGGCGCGTGCGCTCGTCAGACAGAGAGAGACAGAAAGCGAGAAATCACCCCCCAGGGGGGATGGCCACGCCACAATCCCTTCTCCTCTATTCTCCTCTCGGGATCTTGGGGAAGCATGCACACGCGCCCGACATGAGTTTTAAGCCACCGGGTCCAGGACGCGAACCAAGGTTGACTACGTGGGAGTCCAACGACATAGCCATTACGCTAACTGCTGGTCCCAGCTATAATTTTTTTTTTTTTTATAAAATGTGTTGGTTCATTCTACATTTGGGGCTTATGGAATACACACATGATATTTCAAAGGCACAGCAGAGCAAGCTACCATAGAGACTAACATTCCCCTTCTGTCTCAATGTGGTCAACAGGGCAAAGTTTTAGATCCTTAGGCAGATCCAGAGGGACTAAGGAGTTTGGTCCCTGATGATAGTATTAATCTGGTCAAAAATGAAAAAAAATTCATGAAATAATCTATCTACTGTAAATATTAAGTTTACTGGAATGAATCCATATACTTTATACTTTACATTGATATGTATAATTCCAAAAAGTTTGGAAAAATATGGGCCTTACAAATTACTCACTGGAATATTATTCTACAGTTAATGTGTGCTACTTTTTAAAAAGAGCATTTCTTGCCACATTTGACAAAAACTTTCTCAGTTCGGCTGTGGCTCAATAAACTTTTATTATTTTTTGTTATTTATTTTTATTCAAAAGAATTTGTTTCCCTATCACAAAACTTATATAACCACACCATCAACAGCAGCAAAGTCCGTGGAGTTACATTGATGGTGGAAGGTTTTCTGGGTATTCCCAATGTCCCAAAGGTCATAAAGAAGAAAAAAGAGAAAAAAAAATACTTAAAACAAATCCAAAACCCATGATGACTCTGGGAAGAGATGTCACAGTCAGTTTCTGTTTCTTCTCTCACTGTCAGCTGCAGATGTATTTCAGCAGGATCAAGTACAATTTGACTTGAATAAACCCTTCATACCAACTCTAGCACCTAATTGAGGGGGAAAAAAGAGATCAGTTTAATAAAATAGTTTTAAAATATAGTGAATCTTTACTATATTTACCAATGGAGAATGATAATAATAATGATGATGATGATGATGATCCCCACCTGGTAAAATGACAAAGAATTTGAAGGAATTGAACATCATACAATATTGCTTTCAATTCAATAGCTGCATGAACTCTTTTTTTTTTTTTTTTTTTTTTGAGAGGTTTTTGCTATAGGGCTTGTGCGCTCTCCAGAAAGACAGAGACAGAGAGATAGAAAGCGAGAAATCACCCCCCAGGGGGGATGGCCACGCCGCAATCCCTTCTCTTCCACTCTCCTCTTGGGATCTTGGGCACATACGCACACGCACCGGGCCTGAGTTTAAGCCACTGGGTCCGGGACTCGAACCACAGTTGGCTACATGGGAGTTCAGCGACATAGCTATTACGCTAACTACTGGTCCCAATAGCTGCATGAACTCTTTCAGATTAGTTAGTTTCACAGTTAACTAAGGTGCCTCCAAAGTAAACTATATAAAACATGGATAAACTGTGCAATGTACAGCATGGATATATTATTTTTAGAATGTATGTTTCTATCTTTTCACATTCTTGAGAAAATTTCAAGTATTACTGTTTAGGATTTTAATCTATTTCTTCTACTGATAAAATGCTTAGTGATCAAGGAATACAGGATATAATCTTGGGTTTTCCTACTGCTCCACTTGTTTTCTAATCAATCATCTAGCATCAAGATACTGTTAGTTTTCAGTGTTAAAGTAGTCTATTCATAAAAGTTGTGGTAGCACTAAAACTAAAAATAAAAATCAAAAGGCTAAGAAAGAACATAGAACCTGAGAATAATTATGAGACACTACAACAAAGATCACATTTGATAGGGATTACAATTCTAGATGACAAAGATTTAAAGGCATGACCTTTCTCCTGCCTGCTCTGCTAAAGCTTGACTGTTTCCATGTTTTTCGTCTATATATTAGGCAAGCAGGCTATTTAACCTAAGAAGTCAATACTGTTGAACAAAATCTTAGATTTTTCAGTAAAATTATATGAGTAACTATTCAGTTTTAAGCTTCTGTAGGTACATCAGCAATCTCAATTGCTTCAAAGGCCGAATGTGTTGAAGAAGTAAAATGAACCATTTTCAATTCATGCCTTACCATGAGAATAAGATTTTGAGAGATTATAGAAAGCCACTAAAATTAGAGTCTCTTCTACAGTTTTGCTTGAGGCTTCTAGACCATAACAACCTTTGACTGGTTCAAGACCCTGGTTTTCATGTAAGCTGTCAGTGGTTTTCTAAAGAGGCTTTCCAAATAGAGAAACCAGCTGTCTAAAAATGGAGACCACCATGTAATGAATTTGATCAACTAACAGTACAGTTCTTCTGCTTTGAATCTCTTCATTTCAACTCAGTAGAATAATGTGTTAAGCTAGGATTTGTTTCCTTGGTTGCTAGGCCATTCTCCACAGAGGAAGCCATGGCAAAATTAATGTAAAATGGCAGGGGAAACAGACATAGAAAATTAAAGAATTCTTCCTGGTATTTCTAAAGCAGCAGAGAATATGAAAGGTACCCTCAGAAAAAGTGCTAATCAAACACCTGTGCTAAAACTTCAACCAAAATAGTATTTTGCTTAGAAAGTTCAGGGTTATTTATCCAATTTATTGGGCCAAGTGCTAAATATATACTGGTATAATTAATTTTTTTTTTACTTCCTTAAACTCCCCACTACAAAAGAAAGTATGTGATAAACTATGAATTTGTGTCTAAGACTATGTGTTAAAGGACATTTGCATTTTCAGAGTATAGTAATGGCATGACCATGTGATAAAAATTTTCAACTGAACACTGAGATATATTTACTACCATTTTGACAACTGAGGAAAAACTTAGTTGCTAGGGAAAAGAAGAAAGAGAAGCACAAGGAAGAGAAGAAATAGTAAAAAGAATATATATTTAAATTTGGTACATGTCTAAACATCTCTTGCTATAACTTGGGACCCTGTCTACTGAATGCCCTATGGGGTGGCTACACTGACATAATCAATGCTAACAGTGCCTTGGCCCACAGTAAATGCTCAAGAGTCTTTATCTGTTTTCATCAATCAATCTATCCAACATTTACACAACCACAACAAGTAGTAATATTTTTTCTACTGTTGCAAGCTACCTATTCTTCAATTAAGTCATTTCCAAGGAGACACAGACTCATGATTTGGAATGATCTCTAAGGCTAACTATAGTTGTGTATTTCCATGGTCCTGTTTTAGTCTACTAATGGACCTGAGTTTAAAATGGAGATGCATAAAATAGCTTACCTTAATTGTACCCTGACTGTTAGCAGCAATCAGCACATTGGACTCCTAGAAAAGAACAAGAGCTTTAAAAGTATATAGAATAATTTCCTGGGGAGTAGTCCAAAAGAACAATTTCCTCTTCATCCTTCTTCTTTCACTTCACCCTAAGACACCAACTGAATCTAAAATGGAGAGTCAACTTTAACATGTTTTTAACTATGAATTTCAAACATAAAGCATGATATTTGGGGGAATTAGGTTAATATGCATATGTATGCATGCATATTAAAATTAAAACCTGTATGTTTATGGAAAGTTAGAAGCAGACTAGAAAACTTTTGAATGGAAAAAAAAAAAAAAAGCCAAGAGAAACAAAGACTGAAACAAAACTCAAATAAGAACTCGAGAAAAAACCAGGATAAACAATTTCTACCCTAGAACACTCTTCTTCCATTCATTTTTTCCCCATAAGATACTAATAACTGATGCAAATGCTGCCAATATCTTCATCACAAATATCTATGGATAGACATTTGATACCAGAAAAAAATGAGATAATAGGAATATTATCTGAAGGAAAGAAGGCTATCTTTCTTTTCAATCATTCTATCACTTCAGTATTTATATTTTAATAACTTTGATATTGAATGACGAGGTATGTGTCAAGTTATTCTAAGCCTTAGTAAATAAACAATTCTCTGGAGAGGAGAAAAAGGAATGGGTAAGACTAATTTTACTAGAGTGAATATCAGAAAGAAGTGTTGGGACTTCCCTTGTGTTGGAAAAAGTGTTTAACAGGGCTCTGAAACTTGAAAGTATCTGCTTTTCAAGGTAGGCAACTAAGAGAATATGAACAGACTCAAAACTAACTGCTATGGAGGCCACATGGCTGATGAAAAGATCAAGTCCAAATGGCGGGTATGAGAAACTGATAAAGGGTCAAACCTCAATGAAGAAAAGATCTGTCCCCTTCAGGCTTCATGACAAAGTGATGAGGGGAAGAAAGAAAATCCCTGTCTGTATGCTGGGAAAGTTACGTCAGCTAAGCTAAATTTCAGTTTCCTTGATATAAGGAATTTTTGCATTATGAACTAACACATTTCTATTTAAAAATTTCCCTTTGATTTATGGTAAAGCTACTTTTGAAACAGGCTCAACTTGTTACTACTGGCATATGAGGAAATAAATAATTACTTTCACTAACAAATAATTTTTTTTAAGTTTTGTTAAAGGGCACACATACTTGTGAGAGAGAAAGAAAGAGAGAGAGAGATCACCCACTAGAGGAGATAGCCACACCACAATCCTCTTATTCTCCTCTTGAGATTTTGGGCATACATACACACGCACCAGGCATGTCCCACAAGATGCTGGATCTGGCACAGGAGCCACAATGTCAGCCATGTGGCAGCCAGCTGTCTTAACCCCCATGCCACTGGCGGGCCCTATCCCAGAATGGTCAATGGGATCAGAATACTCCTTAGATGTCATCTGTAGTAAGAGCATCAAAGGTCATAGTTGTATGAGGAAGGAATAAAGAAGTGTGTAGAAACAGCTGATTGCTTTCCTAGCTGAGGTTTTTCCTTAAATCAGCAAATGTGTTCTTAAAAACAGTAACATGGATAATATAGTATTAACAATTAGAATTAGTTTTAATATCAACTTTGGGGAATTTGGTGCCATTCTGAGAAATTAAGATGCACAGAGCATCAATGCTTCTATACTGGGGGGAGAAAGGAGTCTGAGGTAGGAGAATCAAGAAGATAAATTTGGGATTTATCTACTCTTTAAGTGACCTGAATTTAGAAGAGGTTGGAGTAAGTTTTGGACATCCTTAGGGAATATAAAAACTAAACTTGAGCTAGTCAAGCAGCAGAATTTCTATGTTTGCCTCAGAAAACAACAAAAAGACACTGTGTGGCACAATATGGATTTCTTTCTAACAAGAAACTAAACAAGCCCAGTGATATCAGAACTGCCCCTAAAGGACCCTGAAATTATTCTAGTGTAAACACCATCTAGAAGCTGAAAATAGCAAAATCTAGTTGCTATTTAAGAAGGGTAGAGATTTCAGTCTCCAAGACTGGAAGTTATTGCCAGGAGCCACCACCACTGGATGCTGTTAACATTAATAATTGCTCCTTTGCTATGGGAACAAGTAATTGTCAAGACAATGAAAAACTTGTAGCCCAAAGCTCCACCTCTTTCTGCTATTTTGGTTCAAGTCACTTTTTAATATAAAGGGGGAAGACAGAAAATGGGGACTATGAGGACTCACTTGGCTAGCAGAGAGTTCAGTTCTGCCAGTTAGAGTGATTATAAAATTTAAGTTTTCAATTTCTGGAACAAGGGAGGCTTGGAAATGTGTGGTAGGTTATCTTTCGAGGAAAGATCAGGTTCAACACAAGTGGTATAATCTAGCTAGATCACCAGAGAAGAGTGGCTACCACTCTTCAATTACTACGCTAAACTCAAGAAGAAAGATATCTGATAACTATGCAACATAAATAAAAACTGTCTTTTTTGTAGTGTCAGTACTATTATGACATAAGTAAATGATGCCATATTAAATATTCAGAGAGTTTACTTAGCTTGCTTAAAAAGGGGACCATTAGGGACCAGCAGGTGGCATAGCTGTTAAGGTACTGATCTCCCACACACCCGACTGCAGTTTAAGTCCCAGACCTGGCAGCTTGAAAATCACACTGGGTGCATGTGCATGGGTGCCCACAATCCCAAAAGAAGAATGGAGAAGGAACTGTGGTGTGGCCATCCCCCCTAAGCATGATTCCTCACTTTGTTTCTCTCTGTCTCTCTCTCAATGGTGAGCTCATGTGCTCTATGACAAAAAAACTTTAAAAAGGGGGGGAGGAGACTGTTATAGACAATACATTAAAACCCTGAGCAAGCTAAGAAATAACAATTATTTGCTTAGTTTGGAATTGGAGGAGTTATTCTTAGAGCTAGAAATAATTAAAATGTAAATTAGTTTTACTGTAAGTACAAATATATACAATTTATTTTAAATATAAAATATGTAAGTATATTAAAAACAACTTCCACTGTTGGCCATCACAGAGTAAATGAACAGAACTGGCTCTCCTACTATAATCAGCATTGGGTCACAGGCAGTCCAGGACTGTGATCCCTGAAAAAAAGGAGACAAATGAGGCAAGTTCTATAACTACCCTGGGCTTTCTACTCAGAGGCAATTTCTGGACCACAAAGCAGGGAAGAAGAATCCAAATAGAGCAGAGAGGAATCTAAGCAGAACTGTGTGAACTCATTGAGTTGTAGTGATAGAGATTAAAGTTCAGGGTATCTATAAGGCAGGTGAAATTTGTAGGGCAAAGTACACAGAGGAGGGAGCTACACACAAGTACACAGAGCTTTGAAAATTTGCATGGGGATCATTCCATATCCAAATACTAAGCTCTGCATTCATAGCTTGAAACTACACAAGGCCAGAAAAATAAAACTAAAAGGGGAAAGCTCAACTTTTGGGAATCTGTAACACTGTCAAATCCCCTCGGTCAGACAGCTGGAAGATGTTCAAATTTTGACCAAAGTGAAGGGATCTCACTGAACATTCAGGGCACTGAACATTATCATCAGGAGGATCATGCTTTATGAGTAGGGGCAAAGCAGAATTAAAGAAATGCTTCTTTAAACCAGGAGTCAGCAAACTATATTCAACTACTATAACCTACCTTTGGACTATATATACTGGGTGGTTGGAAAAGTCACGATGTGTTTTTTTAATGCAAAAGTGTGTTATGATTTTCTGACAACCCAGTAAAATTCCACTGCCTTGGGGCTGGCAGGTGGTGTGGTAGTTAAAGAAGCTGGATTCTCATATGGCCAGTCGCAGTAGAGTCCCAGATCTGGTGGCTTGCTTTCTCGCTTTCCCTTTTTCTCTCTCTCTGTCTCTTTCTAGTCAAATTAAAAAACAATAATAACAAATGGATTAAATAAATAATTCTTAAAAAATAAATTCCACTGCCTATCTTTTATATTCAAGTTTTACTGAAACACAACCATGGTCATTTATTTACATCCCAACTATGGCTGCTCTTACACTGCATTAGCAGGGTAGGAAGCTGTAACTGATGTCATATGACCTACAAAGTCTAATACAGACAAATGTCACTTAACAATGGATGTACCTTCTGAGAAATGCATCACTAGGTGGTTTTGTCACTGTGTGAACATCACAAAGTACACCTATACAAACCTAGATTGTATAGCATACTATACAGTATAGCCTGTATTAGGCAACTGTGATATAGATGGTCAGTCATGGCACATGACTATATTTACCGTTTGGTTCTTTACAAAACAAGCTTGTTGATTGCTAGCTTGAATTCATCCTAGTAAAGCTTAAAAAACAAGTGACAAAAGAATCAAGTTTAGGGGCCGGCAGGTGGCATGGTGAGAAGTAAATACCACTTAAAGCAGTGAGGAAAAAAGACTGGAGAAAAAAGAAAGATTAGCATTTTAATGACTAATAGGACAATGTGCACCCTAATAAATGTATAATTAGAATCCCAAATACAGAAGAAGAGGCAGAAAACATATACTAAGATAAAAGGCTAAAAATTTTCCAAATTTGCAAACTATAAATCTGCACATCTAGGAAGCTAAACAACTTCCAGGCTGAAAAAGGGCACATATCAGATCAAGGCATATCATAGCTGAATTGCTGAAAATGAGTAACAAAGAGAAGAATCTTGAAAACAAGCCAGAGAAAAAGATGACATACGGTTATAGGGGAACAAGACCACCAACTTGTCATTGGAAGCAATATAAGCCACAAGACAATAGAACAATATATTTAAGATGATAAAAGGAGAAAGCTAAAATCAAGAAGTATCATCTAAAAATGAAGAAAAAAAATGTTTTCACAAGTAGATCTGCACTTTAAGTATTGTTAAATGAGTTATGTAGGCCAAAGGAAGATTTTACCACATAAAAACTCAGATCTAGTAAAATGGATGAAGATTGCTGAAAATGATTAATATGTGGGTAAATATAAAAGATACTTATTTTCTTATTTTAAAATTTCAGATAATTGTCCATTTAAAGCAAAAATATAATAACGTATGATGCTGATTGTAACATAAACAGAAGTAAAACATATACTGAACATAACATAAACAGATTGCAAGAACACAAAAAAATAAAAGGGGAAAACAGAAGCGTATGATTGAAATGTTCCATTATGCACAAGTAATATACTATAATGGAGACTGAAAAATAAAATGCGAATATTATAAACTTTAGAGAAATCACTGAAAATGTAAAAGAACTAGCATAGTTAATAAGCTAGTAAAGGTGACATATGAGTTATAAAAATAACAGTTAAGAAAAAGAGACATGAGAACACAGAACAGAAATAAACAGCAATAGAAATAAACAATTAAAAAATTGCCAGAGTGTGTGTGCTCTTGACAAAGAGAGAAACAGAAATGGGGAAGGGAGGAGAAAGTACCTCTCAAGGGGCCTGGTCATGCCTCAATCCCTCTTCCATTTCTCCATTCTTTTGAGATTTGGGGCACACATGCACATGCACCTGGCATGTTTTTCAAGCTGTCTGAGCCAGGATTTGAGTCTTGGTCACTCAAGTCGGATCCTGCTCCCTTAACTACTAGGCTATAGGACTGGCCCTAAATACCACAATTTTTGTTGTTGTTGTTGTTGTTTGTTTGTTATAAGGCATGTGTGCTCACCAGAGAGAGAGAGAGAGAGAGAGAGAAAGTAAGAAATCACCCCCAGTGGTGATGGCCTCTATTTTGAGGCTAAATAAAACAGAGCTTCAAAATAAGCAAAGCCAAAACTGATAGAAATAAACAGAACTGAAAACTTTACTCATGTTCTCCATTCTCCCCTTGGGATTTTGGGCATACGTTCTTGGTATATTTTTCAAGCCCCTACATCTAGGACTCAAACTATGCAGCCAGTCATGTGTGATTCAGCTGCCTTAACCTCCATGACACCTGCAGGCCCCTAAATACTAAAACTAAAAGGCAGAGATAGACAAAAGCAGATCACAACTCTATGCTGTCTATAAAAGATACATTTAAAATATAAAAATACAGATGTAAAGTAGGGGGAGGGGAAGGATATACCATGAAACATTAATCCTAAGGAAGCTGGAATGGCTACACTACTATCTGAAAGATGTATTTCAAGATAAGGAGTATTACCAGAGATAAAGGGAAACATCCATAATTATCTGAACCAACTAAAAGACAAATCTCACATGCATATATATCTAAAATAGAGTTTCAAAATATGCACAGCCAAAACTGATAGAATTAAATAGAACAGAAAAATTTACTAATGTTTGGAGATTTCAGCACTCTTCTTTCAGTAATTGAATTAAAAGTAGACAGGAAGTCAGTAAATATATAAAAGACCAACAATACTCTCAAAAGAAATTGAGCTAATTAATATTTACAGACCATTTTACCTGAATAGCAAAAATACACCTTCTTTTCATATACATGTAAACCCGAGAGACATCATGTATCAGATCATAAAATAAATTCCAGAAAATGTAACAGGCTGAAGTCATGCAAGTATGTTCTTTGACAAAGCAGAACTAAAGTTGAAAATAACAAAGACATCTGAAAAAAAAAATTTGTAAGAACTCACATGGAAATTAGAAATCACTTTGAACTAAAAGATAATGAAAACACAACATATGAAATGGGTGTAATAGAGCTAAAACAGTACTTAGAACATTATAGGTATCAAGATTTACGTTGGTAAAGCAGAAAGGTTTAACATTAATGATGCAACAACTTGGACCTTAGGAAGCAAGGAAAAGAGCAAATTATGTACAACCTTAAAGTACAAGAGAGGCAGTAGTGAAGAGCAGAAATCAATAGAACAGAAAGTGATAAAAATTACTAAAATGAAAAGCTAGTTCTTTGAAATGAATGAATTCTATGAAAGATACAAATCCTCAAATAGAACAGGAAAAAAAAAAGCTGTTAAATTGAGGAGTAATGAACACTTTCAACCTTGGTTTATGAATAAAAAAAAAAAAAAATTTTTTTTTTAATGTCCAGAGATGGACATAAAAAAAAAAAAAAAGAAAAAAGGCTAACCAATTGCCTATAAAAACATAAAAAAAAAAAAAAAAAACCCTAACTAAACAAAACACAGTAAACAGAATTTGGCCATACATAAAAAGAACAAATCATCATGTCTAAGTGGGATCTACCCAGATATTCAAATTGGTACTAATATGGGAAAAAAAAAAGAATGCAATTTTCCATGTTAAGCAAATAAAAGAAAAATCATGTAGTCACAACCAATGTGAAAATGCATCTGACAGAATTTATCACCCATTCATAATGAAAACTCTCAGCAAAATAATAAATAATAATAGGTAAGAATTTCCTCATAGTGGCAAGAGATAATTATGAAAAACTTCTTACTAACATCACATTTGATAGCAAGGTTAGAATACTTGCTCTGACCACTTTTATTCAACACTGTACTACCCAACTGAATAGTCATGAAAAAGACAGATCAGGAGAAACAAATGCCTTTATTCTCAAATGGCATGACTATAGAAAAATCTAATAAATTCTAAAAATAGTTAGAAATAAAGAATAGATTTCTGCAAGGTTGTAAAATACAAACTTGGTTATACCAAAATCAATTTATCTCTATAAACTAGCAAAGAATAATGAGCAAATGGAATGAAAAAAAATAACATTCACAATAATATAAAAAACTACTATAGAAATAAAACTATTGTAGAGACAAATCTAAAACATGTTAAGACTTAATCAAAAATTATGAAACAATGCTGATATGAAATAACATCTACATAAATCAACAGATCTTCCATGTTCATGGGCGAGACACTCAGCATTGTTAAGATATCAGTTCTTAAGATTACGCAGTCCCTGTCTGTCCCCGAGGTCCCATCAGGGGAAACTGAGCAGTTGTGTAGCTCTTGGAGAGCCCAAACCAGCATGGAAATAAAGCTGATGGAAGGGGGGGGGGGGGGGGTTGGGGGGGGGATAATTCCAATAAAAAACATTTCAGAAACCTTTGTAGTAGAAATTGGCAAATCTGGCCCAACTGCAGTGGCATAGGCAGTGGGGCACCTCTGCACAATTCTGGAGCTACATGTGAGGCTCCAGATTAGGATTCTGCGTCAACCTAAAACATGCCATACGTGCCTGTAGTGTGCCCGTAATACTGGCTAGCTGGAAGACTGGTGAAGGGATGCAGTGTGGTGAGACCCTGTTGAGGGTATCTCTCTGTCTCTCTCATTCTTTCTCATAAAAGAAAGAAAGTTTTAGAAAAAGAAATTGGCAAATTGATTTTTTTTTCTTTTTTGAAAGAGACAGAGTCTTGCTCTATTTCCCAGGCTGGCCCAATACTTGTGATCCTTCAAGTTCAGATTTCCAGATAGTTTCCCAGTGGCATACCATTATACCCAGCTTGGCAACTGATTCTAAAATTCAAATAAAAATGTAAAGGAATTGAAATAGTAAAAACAATATTGGTTTTAGTTCAGAGGAAGTGTGCACCTGCCAAAAGAAACAGAAGGTGAGGGAGAAAACAACTCCCAACAGGATGCAATCATACTGCAATCCCTTCTCTTCCATTTCTCCATCTTGCCAGGATTGTGGGCATGCATAAACATGTATTTGGCATGTTTTTTAAGCTATTGGGGCTGGGATCTGAACTGTGCTGTCAACCATGTTGAATCTGGCTGTCTTAACCACTGGACCACAGAACTGGCCCTGTTTACTTTTTTTCTTTTTTTAAAGAGGTTTATTTGCCTTAAGTGTGTGTGTACTCACCAGGGAGATAGAGTGAGAGAGAGAAAGAGACAGTGAAAGGGAAAATGAGAAATATTCCCCCAGGGGGAATGGCCATACCACAATCCCTTCTCCTCCATTCTCCTTCTGGGATCTTGGGCATGCAGCACACAGACCTGGCGTGAGTTTCAAGCCACCAGTCTTGGAATGAACCACACATCGAAGTCCAGCAATGTAATTGCCATGCCATCTGTTGGCCTGCCCTGGCTTGTTTTTAAGACAGGTTCTTGGGACCAGCAGATGGCATAATGGTTATGTCACTTGACTCCCACATAGTTTAAGTCCCACGAGTTTAAGTCCTAGACCTGAAGGTTTGAAACTTACGCTGGGCATGTGTTCATGTATGCCCAAGATCAGGAAAGGAGAATGGAGGAAAAGGTACTGCGGTGGGGCCATCCTTCCTGGGGTGTGATTTCTTACTCTCTCTGTCTCTCTAGTGAGTGCACATGCCCTATAGCAATATCGCTCTCTCTCTCTCAAAAAAAAAAGAGACAGGATCTTGTCTAGTTTTAATCCCTGTCTCGGCATTCCAAGCAGTCCTATAGATGCCTATCACCATGCCTGGCCCTTAGGGTTGACTGGGAAACAAATCAAGGCTTCCTATGTGGGGCACACAGTCCAAGAAGCACATGACACCATGGCTGGGCCCTAGTTAAAATAATTTCTTTTTTTTTTTGGAGAGGTTTTTGCTATAGGGCACGTGTGCTTGCCAGACAGACAGACAGAGACAGAGAGACAGAAAGCGAGAAATCACCCCCCGGGGGGATGGCCACGCCACAATCCCTTCTCCTCCATCCTCCTCTTGGGATCTTGGGCACGCACGCACATGTGGCCAGCGTGAGTTTAAGCCACCGGGTCTGGGACTCGAACCGCGGTCAACTATGTGGCAGTCCAGCGACATAGCCATTACACTAACTGCTGGTCCCTAGTTAAAATAATTGGAAAAAGAAAAAGAAAACTGGAAGACTTACATAATATGATCTGAAGTCCTATCATAAAGCTTCAGTAATTGGAATGTGGAAAAGACATATGAATCAATGGAACAGAAAAGAAAGCCCAGAGACATCCATACATAACCAAGTGAATTTCAAAACAACTTGTTAAGAGAAAATGGTATAATTTATCAAATGGTGCCAAAACAACTACATGTATCCTGACTGGCTGGAAAGGCTTGGGGTAGAAGGGGGAAATCATGGTATAATGAGACCCTGTTGGGGATGCCTCCCTCCTACCCCTCCACCTCTCTCATCAAAGAAAAAAAAAAAACATTAAAAAAAAAAAAGTAAGAAAATGTCTAAATTGGCAATTAAAAAAAAAAAAAAAAAACCTTTGTTTTGCTATGAGGCATGTGTGCTCACTGGTGAGAGAGAGAGACAGAGAGAGAGGGGAAGTGAGAAATCAATCCCTGGGAGGTATGGTCATGCCATAATCCCTTCTCCTGCAGTCCTCTTGGGATTTTGAGCATGCAGACACATGCACCCAGCATGATTTTTTTTCTTTTTTTTTTGAGAGGTTTTTGCAACAGGGCTCATGCGCTTGTCTAAAAGACACAGACAGAAAGTGCGAAATCACCCACCATGGGGGATGGCCATGCCGCAATCCCTTCTCCTCCATTCTCCTCTCGGGATCTTGGGCACGCACGCACACCCACCTGGCATGAGTTTAAGCCACCAGGTCCGGGACTCAAACTGTGGTCGGCTACATGGGAGTCCAGCGACATAGCCATTACGTAACTGCTGGTCCCCACCCAGCATGATTTTCAACTCCCCAGTCTGGGACTCAAACAGCAGTCAGCCAGGTGAGATCCAGCCACCTCTAATTTCCACACTGTTAGATTAGTAAATATATTTTAGGCTGTGAAAAACATGTACCATAAAGGGAAAAAACCTTGATTGCACTTCACCAAAATTTTAAAAATATCACTCATCCTTACTAGAATAATTTTAAAAGAACTGACAAAGGCAGCCCATGGTATGGTGGCTAGGTGGCTAGATCCCACATGGCTGATATGAGTCCTGGACAGGACAGCTTGAAAAACATCCTGGGTGCATGTGTATGTATGCCCCAAATAACAAAGTAACAAAATAAGGAAGTGGCAGGAGAAAGAACATTGCAGCATGACCATCAGCCGTGAGGGGAGTGCATTCTCACCACCTCTCTAGCAAAATTAAGAAATAATAATAATAAAGTAAGAAAATTGACAGTATCAAGAGTTGAAAAGGATACAGAATAACTGAAATGATCTTAAGATGCTGCCAAAAGTAAAAAAAAAAAAAAAAAATACACCTCTGGAAAAACATTTGTTTCTTAAAAAGTTAAATTCACACTTACCCTAATCTCTAGCAATCCTACCTTAAGGTATTTATCCAAAAGAAATTATAACATATATCCACACAAACACGTGCTTGTGAATGTTTGAAGCAGTTTTATTCAAATAGTTCACAACTGAAAACAAGCTTAATATCCCAAAAGGTGAACAGATCCATAATTTGTACTATAGTTATAAATGGTATAACAACATGGATGGATTTAAAAATGCCATGCTGAACAAAAGAAGCTGAACTCAAAAAGTACATATTGTATTATCACAATTACATGAAATTCCACAATAACACTGATCTATAGTGACACAGAGCAGATTATTATTAGCCTGGAGAAGAAAAAGGGAGACTACAGTGACAAACGGGAACTTTTTGGATAATGAAAATGTCTTATATCTGAAGTAACGTAGTAGTTACATAGTGTATACATTTGTCAAAATGTATTTCCATGGAACTAACATGCTTAAAATGTATGTAGTTCACAATTATGTAAATTATACCTCAATGTCAATGTTAAAAAGAACAAAGCTGACACAGAGAGGCACAAATATGCATTTTGTAAGTTCACTTAGCCTTTACTGATCAAAAGTCTTTACTCATTGACTTTATTTTCTCATTTCTCTACATAATACATAAAACCCTTACCTCGGGACCAGCAGTTAGCGTAATGGCTATGTCGCTGGACTCCCACGTAGTCGACCGTGGTTCGAGTCCCGGACCCGGTGGCTTAAACTCACGCTGGGCACGTGTGCGTGCGTGCCCAAGATCCCAGGAGGAGAATGGAGGAGAAGGGATTGCGGCGTGGCCATCCCCCCTGATTTCTCGCTTTCTATCTCTCTGTCTCTCTCTGTCTGTCTACGCGCCCTATAGCAAAAACCTCTCCAAAAAAAAAAAAAAAAAAACCCTTACCTCTACTATATTTAAAAGCTCTCTTCCCTATGAGGGGTGCTTTCCTACTTTCTCTCTCCAGCAACCGCATGTGCCCTCTGGCAAAAAGGATGGAGAAGAAAAGGAAGAAGGAGAGAAGAAGAAGAGAGAAGTAGGGAGGAAATGGGTAAGGAGGAGAAAAAGGAGGAGCAGATCTCAATAACCATTCTGTACAAAGTTAAGGCCACTTCAGCTCTTAACCTAAACACAAAAGAGAAAGCTAAGTATTTTTGGTATTCATTTTATCCAATTCAATACAAAATAAGAATAGTTTTATGGGGGCCGGCAGGTGGCATGGTGGCTAAGGGCGCTGGACTCCCACATGGCTGACTGTGGTTCGAGTCCTGGACATGGCAGATTCCTTTTTCACTCTTCCTCTCTCACTCACTTTCACTCTGTCCCTCTTCAGTTAAATTAAAATGAAATAAAAATACATCTAAAAAAAAAAAGATTAGTTTTATGTGTAAGCTTTGCTATTGATGTTTATAAACATTTCCTCTATCTCCCCTCTTCAGTTTTGTTTTATTATAGGGCACATGTATTTGCCAGAGACAGACAGACAGAGATAGAGTAAGGGAAAGTGAGAAATCACCTCACGGGGAGGGAAGCAGATGGTCACACTATAATCCCTTCTTCTTCAGGGATTTTGGGCATGTACACAGATGTGCCTAGTGAGCTTTCTTAAGCCACCGGATCTGGGACACGCATTGCACAGTTGGCCATGTGGGATCCAGCTACTTAACTTCCATGACATCTGCTAGCCCCACTCCCTTTTTTTAACCAGAAGAATCAGATACCTATTAAATAAAATTAGAATGTAACCCTTCTTTTATTTAGAATATTTTTCTCCCCTGAGACCAGCAGATGGTGTAATGGTTATGTTGCTGGACTCCCATGTCGTCAACTATGATTTGAGTCCTGGACCTGGCGGCTAATCACACTGGGTGCGAGTGTGTGTGCATGCGTATCCAAAATCCCAAGAGGAGAATGGATTGCGGCATGGTCATCCACCCTAGAGAGTGATTTCTCACGTTCTGTCTTTCTGGAGACCGCAAGCGCCCTAAAGAATTTTTTTCTCCCCATGTGAAGTATTATGTTAAATGACTTCTCTCAAATTGTGAATAATTTTGTAGAAAAATGGAAATAAAGACTTTATACTATTAAATTTGATATTCAATCCAAGTGGACAACTTCATGTGAAAGAAAAAATGTACTAAAATTGATCAATAAATAGAAAACACAAATCATCTTGCCAGCATTTAAAAATAAATCAACAGGGGCCAGCAGGTGGTGTAGTATTAAGGCACTGGACTCCCACAAGGCTAGCCATGGTTCAAGTCCCAGACCTGATGGCTAGCTTCCTCACTTTGCCTTTCTCTCTTTCTATTTCTCTCTCTGTCTCTCTCTGGTGAGCACATGTGCCCTAGAGCAAAAACTTAAAAATAAAATAAATACGTATTTTTAAAAATGAATCAACCATCATAAAATTTTTACCTCACGCGTACACCCAAAAGTTCAACCACATATTTAAGGAGAAAATAATTTCAATCTTTAACCCAATTTTCCACAGCAATGAAAAGGAAAGATCAATCCTTAACTTGTTTTAGAAGCTAATATACCAATGAAATTAAACCTGACACACACAATGTAAGAAAGGGAAAGATGATAGGCCAATATTAATAAAAAGATAGATTAAAAAAACCTAAATAAAATTGCTGGATTAAAAAAATGAAGATAATAATACATTAAATCCCAAAGTATTATTGTGACACCATTCTTTTTTACTGGACTCCCATATAGCCGACCGTGATTTAAATCCCAGACCCAGCAGCTTGCTTTTTTCACTTTCCGTCTCTCTTTCTCTCTCTCTCTCTCTCTCTCTCTCTCTCTCCCTCCCTCCCTCCCTCCCTCCCTCCCTCCCTCCCTCTGGTCAAATTATAAATACATACATATATACTTACATTAATAAATAAAATAGTTCCTGGAAAAAAAAAAAAACCTGTGCCAACAGATGTGGAGGTTAAAGTGTCTAGATACCACATGGCTGACTTGGTTGTTCAAGTTCCAGACCCAGTGTTTTGAAAATCATGCCAGGTACATATGGTTGCATGCCCCAAAAATCCCAAGAGGATCAGAGATAAAGGATGGCTCAATGGTCATCCTCCTTGTAGGGTGGTTTTTCACTTTCTCTCTGTCTCTGGTGAGTACACATGCCCTGCAGCAAAAATTAAATAATAAAAAAAAGACTGGTTTATTGGATAGCTAATATACATATGAAAAAATGTAAATACTACAGAAGAGTAGGGAAAAAGTAAGTATTTCTCCTTCCCTGTTCTCAAGTCAACTACTATTATCAAGTATGAAATCTTCTTAGCTAAATTGCAATCCTTACTGTGAACTTAAATTATATGGTAGACAAAGCACATCTCTGGGGCTTCCTCAAAAAGCAGAGACCAGAGTTTTCTACCTGATAATTATATTCTCTCTTTATACTGTTTTGAGTTTCAGGTTTAAAAATTACCTTGCTTCCAACTTGGGATCCCATCCTGTTTAAAGTGGCAAACTAAATTTTATATTCAATTCTAAACCTCTTGTCCACCTAAAAGAGATATGTAGCCTTATCTTACTAAAAAAGCAATGTTGCAGAGTTTGTTTCCAGTATTCATGGATATGTCAGTAACTGGCCTTTGGACAATAACTATACAAGACCAATTAACAAAACGTGCAAAATATAGATGCTCTATGGATAGCTGCAGTGGCAGAGTGGAATAAACAGTCATTGGAGTCAGAAAGTTGTGAATTCAAAGCTCTAACACTTCTAAACTATGTCATCATGAGCAAGTTACTTAACTTCTCTAAACTTCCATCTTTTTAACTACAAAACAATGCAATAAAACTGAGCTAGTAAAACTGTTATTATCAAACAAGACATATATTGAACTGCCTGACATAAAAAATGAGTCTAAAGTGAGTGAAAGCTGCTCCTAGCTTAGGTGTTCAAAGAAGGAATGCAAAGGAGCCTAAAATGATTCAAGGGATAGGAAGTTTCTTATGGAGACTAAAAGAAGACTTTAAGAAAAAGAAGATAGCCAAATAGTAAAAAAATCATGAGATGGGACTGTTTCCATGGTCTCGTTGTTAGGACAGGTGGATCCCACTTGGTTGACTGGGTGGTTCAAGTCCTGGGTCTGGCAGTGTGAGAAAGCTTGGGTGCATATGTGGGAGTGCCCAGAATCCTATGAGGAGGAAGGGATGGAGGAGAGTGGGTTGTGGCATTCCCATTCCCATGGAGATGTTTTCTCCTCTCCTTCCCTTCCTCTCTTTATGATAAATGCATGTGCCCTCTAGCCAAAAAGAAAAAAGAAAAAAAAAATCACAAGATGAAAAAAGAGTTTGGTAACAATAGGTTACTGGATTTCATGGTATTAGTGACCTTAAAAACAATTCTACCTAATGATCACATCTATATTATAAAGGGCCTTTACAGTTTCCTGGTTAACTCAGTCTTTAGAAATCCTGTCAGCTTTGACAGGATTCTCCAGAAAGCTTTCCATGACTTCCAAGATAACATGGTGTGATGATGAATTTTATGTGTCAGCTTGACTAAAGGATACAAAGAGAACTGGTAAAGCACTATTTAGGGGTGTGTCTGTGAAGGTATGTCTGGAGGATACTGGTAGGTGAGTCAGAGAACTGAGTGGGTAAGATTCACTCCCAATAAGGTGAACATCATTCAATCAGATGAGGGCCAGATAGAACAAAAAGGCAGCAGGAAAACAAATTTGTTCTCTCTCCCCTGGAACTGGGCTACCCAACCTTTCTCCTGCCCCTGGACATGAGAACTCCAGATTCTCTAGCCTTTATACACAGGAACAGTTTTTCTTCCTCCTCCAGTTCTCAGGCTTTGGACTCAAAGGGACACTGAGAGTCACATCACTGGCTTCCTCGATCTGAGGTCTTTGTACTCGTACTGAACCATACTACTGTAGGAATAATTGTGCGAGCCAGTTCCCTTAACTGATCTATATATCCTCATGGTTCCTTCTCTCTGGAGAACACTAACACCTAATAAGGTAACCCTCCAAATGATTCCACAGAGAAAATAAATTCCATCATAACAGCACATTATGCTACCACAGTAGATTCAACATACAGCTTGTTGACTTGATGCCCTTTAACTCACCATCATTATCCATTCACTCATAACCATTAGAGAAGATATTACAGAAGAGATACTATGCTGAGTACTAAATTTCTGGGAGGGGGATAAGATATAATATCTGATATAAAAATGACAGACTAGAAAGAAAAGTAGACCTTAACAAGAACTACTAGATTCTTACATTGCCAGAAAAACTAGAGAGTTCAAAGGAGCTACTAGGGAAGTAAGAAAAGAGTGATCCTCTATTTAAAAGATAGAAGAAAGGCTTCACAGGTGAAGCCAAAATGAAACATGAAAGGGTAAAAGTTGAAATTTAAAATTTTGATATTACTTACAAATATTTTACATACATTCAGGGTCTAGTCATCCATCAGTGGCTACAAAAAGTAAAAACATTGTTTCTGAAGCCAACAGATGCGTAGCAGTTATGTCACTGGACTCCCATATGGCTCACAAGTCCTGGACCCAGTGGCTTGAAACTCATACCACATATGTGTGCATGCATGCCCTGGATCTCAGAAAGAGAATGGAGGAGAAGGAAGTGCAGTGTGGCCATTGCCCCTGGGGGTTAATTTATCACTTTCCCTCTCACTATCTCTGTCTCTCTCCCTAAGGCAAAAACCTCTAAAAAATCATTTCTATAAAATAGATGACAGTCCTATTCTCCAGCTCACTCTGTCCCTCTCTGGTCAAATTAAAATAAATACATAAACAAATAAATAAAGTTAAGTTCAATAACTTTAGAGAGAAAAAGGGAAAGTGAGAAAACAAGCCGCTAGGTCTGGTACTTGAACCAGGATAAACCATGTTGGAGTCCAGTGCCCTTAAACTATCATGCCAACTGCTGGTCCTGAATTGTTTTTTCATAATATGCATTTTCCATTAGCTCTCTGAAGTCCCTTGTGTAAACTTTTAGTATCTACACGTAAACTACAGTAGTCACCCCTCTAAAGTGGGGAATACATTCCAAAACCCCCATAGATACCTGAAACTGAATACACCAAACCCTTTGTACACTATTTTTTCCCTATACATACATATCTGATTAAAGTTTAATTTATAAATCAGGCATAGTAAGGGATCAACAACAATAATAGAACATTTTTAACAATATACTGTAATAAAAGTACATGCATGCGGTCTCTCTCATAATTTCTAACGAGATGACTAAATGACTAATGAGCAGGTAGAGCATATGCTGTGGACACCTTGGACAAAGGGATGATCTGCAGCCTCCCCCAGGATGAAGCATCAAACTACTCAGAATAATGTGTAGTTTAAAAGCTATGAATTATTTATCCTGGAATTTTCCATTTCATATTTTCAGGCTGTAGCTGATCACAGGTAATTGAATCTACACAAAGTGAAACCACAGATAAGGGAGACTACTGTATTACAGACCCTCACTTTGGGATAGGGGGAAGATCCTTTACTTCAGGCTAATGCTTCTTTGATATGAGGACTACTTTTCTTATTTTTTATTTATTTATTTATTTATTTATTGTTTGTTTGTTTGTTTGTTTGTTTGTCATAGGGTGCAGACACTCGTGAGAGAAAAACAGAGACAGAAAGAGCAGGAGGGAAAGTGAAAAATCACCCCCTACAGGGGATGGCCACACTAAATCCCTTCTCCTTTCTCTTCTTGGGATTTTGGGCACTTGCACATGTGCCTGGTATAATTTTCAAGGTGCTGGGTCTGGGACTTAAATCCACAGAGTCAGCAATATGGGTTCCACAGCCTTAACCTCCTTGCCACCTGCTGACCTGAGAACTATTTTACAATGAAAACTCTAGTACACTTCAAACCCAAAAGTTTGCAATAAAAAATGTTACCTAAGATTGCTTATCTGTTTTTTTTTTTTTTAAAATACAGGCACAGGCACATGGCACAGTGGTTAAAGCGGCTGGATCCTACACAGCCAACTATGTGGTTTGTGTCTGTACCCAGTTGCTTGAAAAACATGCTGGGTACATGTGAGTGCATGCCGTCCCAAGAGGAGAATGGAGAAAGGATTGTGGTGTGGTCATCCCTCGAGGGAGAAGGGGGTGATTTCTCACTTTCTATCTCTCCTCTTACTCTCTTTCTAGTGAACATGCCTTTTAGTAAATTAAATTTTTTTAATAAAGTACACAATAAGGTTATTTTACATATGTAGTAGAGAATTAAGTATAGTTGTACTGATAGTACTGCCTCCTATCTGAAGCCAATACCAACTAAAAATACCTCCCCCCGAGTTTAGGTGATCAGGATAGACCATGAAGATAAAATCACCTTCTTTTAGGCACATTAATGCAAAGATACACTGATGAAAACAATTCCAAAGTCATTTACATATGCAATTAAAATGTATTACTGTATTTTTATTTGGCCAGAATATCTTCCTAATTAAATTCTAATTAGGCATTCATGAAAAACAGTCTACAGGTCTCGATCAACACAACAACTAAAGTGTGTATCTTTTGGGGACAGGTTAGAAACGAGTATCACATCTGAGAACTTGCTGACTACTGGGAAGAAAATGTACTAATGAGTATTCTGGTTAAGTTTTATCAATTGGGATTTGGATACACAGTTTATTTTTGGCACTGAAAACTTTTATACCTTCATATAGATTTTATGTTAAATTAGCACATTATCCATAGAAGTTATCAGCTACAGGTACAGCCTCACTTTAAATAAAAATAAGGATTTCACTTTACATAAAAGAATTTATAAATGAATAATTGGTTGAATACCCACTCAATTTCTACAAATTATGAAAGACTTCCTTTTAAAAAATGGACACAATTACTATTTCTATTGAAACAATAGTTAGGTTAAGTGGTCAGTTTAATAGATGGTTAGTTTGTTTTTCTACTTAAAATTTCACAAATAAATTTAACCAATAATGCCTAAAACAAGTCAATATTTCACCTTAAAAATAATTTTAATTTGCGGGGCTAGCAGGTGGCATGGTGGTTAAGGGCGCTGGATTCCCACATGGTTGACCATGGTTCGAGTCCCTACCTGGCAGCTTCCTTTCTTGCTTTCCTTTTCTCTCTGTTTCTGTCTGCTCAAATTGAAAACTAATAACAAATGGAATTAAATAAATAACTAAATCTTTAAAAAAAATTAAAAATAATAATAATTTTAATTTGGTTATCTTTCTTCGTACTAAAATGGTTAAAAAAAAAGCTGACTTATCCATGCCCAGGTATCACCTTGTAATTAAAAATTAAAGTAAAAAAAGCCAAATTTTATGTATAACCAAACATTTATTTCTCAGTATTCTGATTTCTAATTGTTGCTGCAAATAAACTTCGATAAAATCTGGAAAGAAAAGAAAAAGAGAGAGAAGAAATAAATTTTAGGAGAAAAGATAAAGGATATATATTAGACAAAGGGACATGGTCATGTAAACCAATAAATTCTAGGGAAAAAAAGGTTTTGAAAGGATGAAAAATTGTGTGACTAAAAATCAGCTTATGTAAAGTTAGTTAATGATACAGGAATAGTAGACTGGGGTAAGCATGCAACAACCTCTACCATATCAGAGCTAGAAACTTATTTATGCGTAACAGACTTAGTTGGCTGCATTAGGCAAGGTAGACACAGGATTCCTTTGCCTTTGGTGTTGCAGGAGCTCATACTATCCCATTCCCAAATATGCCACTCTGCATAAGAATTATCTTAAAATTTTATTTATTTATTTCTATGAGAAAAAGAGAAAGAGAACACCTCCAATAGTATCTTCATGCTACAAATCACCCCCAGTCTCAACTAGCCAGGATCATGGGCAAGAGCACTCAGCAGGTACTGGGGGACCTCAAGATGTGAATTAAGGACCTTTCTCCAAATTCAACACTAGAGCATTGTGTACTGCTGCACCATTACAGCTGGCCAGCTATAAACTAGAGGTTTACTTTGAATTGTAGACAACTGTGAAAATGCAGACACAGGGTGAGTTTTCTACCATCCTCATATCTGTCCGAAACAGATCATCAAGTCTCTTGTGAAAGTATGTACCTCTATCCTACAATGTAGTGTCATATCAGGAAGGGGCTAACACCTTATCAACGGAAATGATCAATGGAAATGAGATGGTACTGGGTAAGAGTCTACACAAACATTACTAACTAGCCCTTATCTACCATTAGTATCCCTATATTTGCCTTTCTACAATTTACTGCTCCTAGCTCAAAGTTCCTTTGTCTTCACACTTCTTTTTAAATGTACCTTTTTGTGCCAAAATGGTATAAAGGTCTCCATATCTAACCATTTATTTGGGGGTTTTCACTTCTTTGTGTGAATTGCCATCCCTAGTCTGGGCAAATCATGTGAAACTCTTTTTTATCACGTAAAAATTATTTTTATTTATTCATTAGTTTGTGCTATGGAATGTTGACTAGAGACAGAAGACGACAGAAAGAGAAAGTGAGAAATCACACCCCAAGGGGGGATACCACGCTGCAGTCCTTTCTCTTTCACATACCTCTCAGGGGCATACATGCACACATACTCAGTGTGTTTTTCACACAGAGTGCGTCTGGAGCTTGAACCGGTGGTTGGCCACGTGGGATTCGGTGCCTTAACCACCATGTCTCCTGATAGCCCTCAATGTAAAACTTTTAACATTGAATAAGTTTGTATGATTTTTCTCTTGTTAATCTGCCTACTGTTATATTATTTTACATACCCAAGCAGAGAATGAAGGAGAGTAGAGAATATACCCCTTCTACTAGCATTCTGATCCTTCCGTGATGTCTCATCTCCGGTTCCCTATGTACCTAGAGTCATCTTATCTAATTCTATCTCTTAACAAAAATCTTTAATTCACAAGTATTAAGTGATACAAGTGAAATTTTTGGAAAAGCAAAACCAAATTTTAAGTGTTGCTAAGTAGGAGGTACTAATTGTTTCCTCATAGTTTAATCTTTTTGTTTGTTTGTTTTAGTTTTGTTGTAGGGTTCATGCACTTGGTGGAGAGAAAAAAAGATAGAGAAAGTGACAAAACACTCCCTGGGGGGAGGGACACACTGCAATCTCTTATCTTCCACTTTCTTCTTGGGATTTTGGGTATGCATGCACATGCACCCAGTATGATTTTCAAGCCTCTAGATCTGGACTCAAACCAGGCAGCTGGCCATGTGAGATTCAGCCACCTTCACCTCCATGCTACTTGGTGGTCTCACTAGATTTGTTTTTTGAAATGAATATAAAACATCTTTAAATAAATGTATTTGCAGTGAGATCAGCCTTAATATTTTTAAAAAGATGGATGTTATATAAAAGTGTTTTCTGTTATTCTTATCTTCTGAAAGGAAACTGAATATAAGAAAAATACTAACTAAACTATTTAGTAACCACCTAACTAGGCTCTACTTTTAATCTCCTCTCATTACAATGCACTCTACCTGCTACTATGACAATATTCTCATGTGATAATCTCATCTTCCTGCAGATGAGATTAGGTAGCTTTATGAGCTATCTAATGCTCACAGAAGAAAACCCCAATTCTTTCTCTCTCTCTCTCTCTCTCTTTTTATTTTTTATTTTTAGAGAGGTATGCAGGACTGTATGTGGCACCTTCTCCAGTCTCATTACCCGAGAGTCCCTACCCCACTATCTTTCTTAAGACTACTCAATTAGAAGTTTCTAAAACATCTACTGCATTTCCCCCAACTATACCTTTGTTTACATTGTAATCCAGTCTGAAGTGAGGAAAACAGGTAGGGTTTTAGAGCAGAGCAGACCAGGGTTCAAATTCAATCTCTGCTTCTTACTCAGATGTAAAATCTTGGACAAGTCTGAGCCTCAATTTCACTTATAAACAGAGATCGAGAGTATATGTCTTGAAAAATTAATGGTAATGATTTAAATTAAGATAGCACTTAGTGCAATGTCTGGTTGGTATTTAATTGATGTAGGTCTGTTTAAAGTCTTCTATCCATGTACTTCCTTTTCTCTTGGTTTTAATCGTTCTGAAACCCTTTATTTATGTCTTTATGAAGCCCACATTTTCACAGTCTCCATAATTTTCCAAGTTGGAAGTAATCTCTCCCTTCTAGAGTTAATACTTTTCAGGGGTGATTTTCTTGCAAGGATTTCTTTCATTTATACTATGGATAAGAAACACTGATGTTAATTAGGTTGTAAACCACTTAAATGGAAAGAATGTATTTTTATATCACACAATATTTGATGAATTAAAAACAAGTACAATTGTCAAGTTATGTAGATTATTATATAAAATGTTGAAGGTAATGATAGCAACATTGTTTACTACTTATTTATTTATTTTTTTTAAAATTTGCCAGAGGGTGTATGTGCTTGCCAGAGGGAAAGAAAGAGAAAGCATCTCTCGATGGGTGTGGTCACATCACAATTCTTTCTCCACTTCTCTACCCTAGCAGACATGTCCGATGTGCTGTTCAAATCTCTGGGTCTGAGATTTATATTGAACAGGCAGCCATGTGGGATTGGGATCCCTTAACTATCAGGCCACCAGGCCAGCCTAATGCATTTATTTCATAGCACCTATTTTCTAATACTTTGCAGGTATTTTCTAATTTTATTCTACAGTATTATGTGGAAGATCCTGGTTTTTGTTTTGTTTTGTTTTGTTTTTAACAACAACAAAAAAAAACCAGGCAATTTAATAGAGTTTTAATAGAGCAAATCTTAACACAATTTAAATTGGGCAGTTGTTCCTGGACTTCTGGACAATTCCAGCCAGTTTCATGATCAACTCGACCTTTTAAGTTGGCAGAACAGGAAAGTGAGGTGTGCAGTAAAAGGAAATGTCGTACACAAAATGTAAGTGAGAAAGTGAGGCAGAGGAATCATTGGTTACATTATGAAGTTTATTAGCATTAACATGTTTAAAAGGCAGGATGCCTGTAATTGAAACCTGCGACTGGCTATAACTTAGCAACTAGCTCAGAAAAATAGCCTAACATGTACAATTTTGGCTTATACATAGGAATCAAAGTGTGGGAGTACAGTGGCTGTTTTAGGTAAAAAACAGTTTAACAATCCTATTATTCTAATTTCACAGAAGAGGAAACTGAGGCACAGAACAGCTAAGTAACTTGTCCAAAGCCTCACGGCTGATATCTAAGGTGACAGGAAGCACTGCTGGCACCTTGGCTCTAGCACTTTTCCTCATAACACAACTCTAGGGCATAAGGTTCAAATGGCACATTTCCCACCCTTCATCCTTAGATGTATAAAGGCACAATCTTGCTAAATAAAAATCTCGAAAAACTCAGATACTTTTTTTTTCACTAAATAACTTTGTAGTCTATGTCAAAAAACTGAGGAAGGTAAACTCTTTGTAGATTTTACTGGTGAGTGGAGAAGCCTAGACATATATTTTAAGCTTGGGATACCCTTTTATGTGACAGAACATTATAAATGACATGGAAAATGTAAAGTACACCGAAATATTACTCACATTTGTACTCTAAAAGTAAGAGCAGTAGCTGAGATAACTAGTGAAAATGAATTTAAGCAGTTCTATCTTCAACAGTTTGTCCTATACACACTGAATTTTCTTCTTGAAGTGTCTACTAAGTTAAAAGGGCCAGCAGATGGCATGGAGGCTATGGTGCTAGCTTCCACATGGCTGGCGTGGCCATCCTCCCTGAAGGGTGATTTCTCACCTCCCTCCCCCCTACCCTGTATCTCTAGTATGTGCATGCGCCCTTCGGCAAAACCAAAAATAAAAAACTGTACATCTATTTAAGCCCTTTAGACAAGGTATTAGGTAAACAGAAAAGGTAAGTTACTAGGGTCAATACAGTGTCTACAAATAAAGCTTTCTAGAGCACAAAGAACAGTGAGGAAGATGGCTGAACATAATATCCTTCCTTAAATAAATATAAAGGAAGAAATAAATAAAAATTTGAGGTAACCAGGCTTCAAACAAGAACAACTCATGATCTATATTGTACCTATTAATTTCATTTTCTTTCATTTAGGTTTTTGCCATAAGGTTCATGCACTGATCAGAGAGAAAGAGAGAGAGAGAGAGAGAGAGAGAGAGAGAGAGAGAGAGAGAGAGAGAAAGTGAGAAACCACCCTGTCAGGGGGATGGTCATACCACAATATCTTCTCCATTCTTCTCTCGGGATTTTAAACACACATGCATAAACGTTCAGAGTGATTTTCAAACCACCGGGTCTGGGACTTAAACCACAGTTGAGTATGTGGGAATCCAGTGCTTTAACCACTGTGTCATCTGGTGGTGGCCCCCATATCTGTTAATTTCTTAATAGTATCATGGTAGAGCTTCTTGTTTTTATCCTTCTCTTTCTTTATGAGCACAGATGCTTTATTCTCTCACTGCCAGAAGAGTGTTAATTTTGAGTGATGATTTTGTGTTACTGAAGATAAAAGTCTTAAAGTCTTTCCATACCAATATTATAAACATAAAAGTATGAGATTTTTGCCTCATTTCTTTCTTTCTCTCTTTGGAGGGGGGAAGTGAGGAGAGAAAGTGTTAATATTTCCATTTTAATTGTGTCCTGAAAATCTGAGTGGCTTTTCTCCTCGTGTAGGAGTTCATGGATTTTTTTGTACAGTCAAATCTGATTTCTACTCAGGATCCTATAGACACTGAACACTTTTCAAATGAGTTTGTCCTTTCAGCTTTTCATTTTATATATGATCTACAATTTCCTTCTGAACATCCTCTCCCTTTCCCTTGAGAAGAGATACAGATATAATATGAATAGAGAATCTTAACAATTTTTTTCCATCAGTGCTCTGTTAAGTGATACTATTAAATTTCCAATTTCATCATGCCTTTTTATTTCCTTCACACCATTCCAAAGCCTTCATGCACTTCTTCAAGGTACCCTCTGATTTAAATAAAATAAGAGAGGAATATTCAAAGTACTAACATTTTGCTGCTTTATCCTTTTAAGCCATAGTCAATGTCCTGACATGCAGAATCATTCTTTTATAAAATTACCTCATACTAGAACTTCTTTTTCTTTTCTACTTTATTTTTTAAAGAGAGATTTTTGCTATAGGGCATGTGTGCTCATCAGAGAGACAGAGAGTGACAAAGAGATAGAAAGTTAGAAATCACTCTCCTGGGACCAGCAGTTAGCGTAATGGCTATGTCGCTGGACTCCCATGTAGTCGACCGTGGTTCGAGTCTCGGACCCGGCGGCTTAAACTCACGCCGGGCGCGTGTGCGTGCGTGCCCAAGATCCCGAGAGGAGAATGGAGGAGAAGGGATTGCGGCGTGGCCATCCCCCCTGGGGGGTGATTTCCTGCTTTCTATCTCTCTGTCTCTCTCTGTCTGTCTGGCGAGCGCACGCGCCCTATAGCGAAAACCTCTCCAAAAAAAAAAAGAAAAAAAAAAAAGAAATCACTCTCCTAGGGGGATGGCCACACCACAATCCCTTCTCCATTCTCCTCTTGGGATTTTGGGTATGCACGCGCATGTGTCCAGTGTTTTAAGCTAATGGGTCTGGGACTTGAACCATGGTCAGTTATGTGGGAGTTCAGTGATGTAACCATTACACCATCTGCTGGTCCTTTTCTTCTTTTTCAAAGGTCAGGGCCTCACTATTTTGTGACCCTTCTGCTTCAGCCTCTAGTGTAGCTGGGACTACAGGTGTAAGCTACTATAACCAGCTTTTTGGTTTGGCCAGGAATTGACTACAGGACTCCCATGTAGCTTTGGCCTGCTAAACAGCAGTGTCAACTAGTGTACACTACAGAAAGTGAGTCAGATCTTCTTTTTGTCAAATTTCTATTGTTTCTAGATCTCAGAATTAAATGCATTCCACTTTTGTCTGGGCTTGATTTCTCAGGAGAGTCCTCCTATTTGATCAGAGTGTTTATTTACCTTATTTACTTTAATATACAGACATCAATCTATGCTACACATGGACAATATATGAGGGCCTATATAAAAATATTTAAATAAGTTTCAAGATGATCTTCAAAGGTTTTAAAATAAATTTCATTTGTAAACCCATTGGTTGTTTTTTTAATCCCTGACCTTTCTCTCAGTATTTTTTTTTCCAGCATTGACTTGGTAAAAATAGTTCTCAAGAAAGAATGAACACAAAATCATAATCTATAGATAAGAGGTCTTACTCTTTAAAATGTTACAGTTAATCCTGTAACATTCTATAAAGACTCCAAAATGGAATAAATTAATTGTCTGAACTATGTTCACAGGACCAGCAATAAATAAACTCTGTGATCTTAGAAGACTTGTACTTCATTTTACTGTCTTAAAGAGATATTAAAAATAACTATCATTAGCATATAGCCATTTTGAGCACTATAGCCAGTTATTTTGCTAAGAACTTTAAGTGAATTATTTTACTTAATCTGCATAACAATTCAATGATAAAGATACTATGTGTATTAACAATTTACAAAGAGAAAACATACACAGCTAAAGAATGGCAAAACCAGGAATAAACATGAACAGACTGATAAATACAGCAATTCTGGTTTGTATCATACTGACCCAGTGAGTCTATCACATGTCTGAACTCATACTGAATTTATTTATTTATTTATTTATTTATTTTGGAGAGGTTTTTGCTATAGGGCGCATGCGCTTGCCAGACAGACAGAGAGAGACATAGAGACAGAAAGTGAGAAATCACCCCCCGGTGGGATGGCTATGCTGTAATCCCTTCTCCTCCATTCTCCTCTCGGGATCTTGGGCACGCACGCACACACGCCCGGTGTGAGTTTTAAGCCACCGGGTCCGGGATGCAAACCGCGGTCGACTACGTGGGAGTTCAGCAACATAGCCATTACGCTAACTGCTGGTTCCCCATACTCAATTTATTTACAAAATCAGAATGAAGGAAGAATGGGGTCTAGGTGAACACTTAATATGTACAGGACAGTTGCAGCTCTCATATACCTAGATTCTTAAAAGCCTTACTGTGTACAATTTTGGTCTTTCATTTATCGTTCTGTAAGTAAGATATTAAGTCATATCACTAGAGAAAAAGGCATGGCCACAGAATCAAGGTAGAAAGGAATGTTCCCTAGTCAATATATTAGGCTTTGCCATCCTATTCTCTAATCCCAATTTGATATCTCGGAGACTGGAGTTTATCACAAGGGAACAATCTCAAGATTATCCAGTTGAACCCAGATTCCTTTCTTTCTTCTCTGGTATTGTTTCTGCTTACTATGAAACTGGATCCTTTCTTTTCTTTTCTTTTCTTTTCTTTTCTTTTCTTTTCTTTTCTTTTCTTTTCTTTTCTTTTCTTTTCTTTCTTTCTTTCTTTCTTTCTTTCTTTCTTTCTTTCTTTCTTTTAAGGTTTTTGCTATAGGGTGTGTGTGCTAGCAAGAGAGAAACAGAAAAAAAAAGGGAAAGTGAGAAATCACACACTGAGGAGCTTGGTCATGCCACAATCCCTTCTCCAATCTCCTCCTGAGATTCTGGGCACACATGCAATATATGCCTGGCATGATTTTGAAGCTACCAGGTGTGAGACTTGAACCGTGGTCGGCCACGTAGGAATCCAACACCCTAAGTGTTGCTGGACTCCCATGTAGTCGACTGCAGTTCAAGTACCAGATCCGGTGGCTTAAACTCATGCTGGGCACATGTGTGTGCCCAAGATCCTGAGAGGAGAATGGAAGAGAGGGGATTGCAGCATGGCCATCCCCCCTGGGGGGTGATTTCTTGCTTTCTGTCTCTTTCTGTCTTTCTGGCAAAAGCTCTATAGCAAAAATCTTTCAAAAACAAACAAACAAACAAACAAAAAAACGTTTCACGCCCTGTGTGTGTGTGTGTGTGTGTGTGTGTGTGTGTGTGTATGTGTGTGCGCGCGCATGCGTGTGTGTGTGCGAGCACGCGTGTGCATGTGCACGCACGAGAGAATGAAGGAGAAAGGACTGTGGCATGCCATCTCCTATGAGTGGTGATTTCTCACTTTCTGTCTCTCTTGTATCTCTGACAAGTGCATGTGCCCTGTACTAAAAAAATCTCTCTTAAAAAAAAGTAGTAGTTACAGTTCCATTTCATCTTTAGGTACAAAAGTAAAAACACAGGGACCAGCAGTTAGCGTAATGGCTATGTCGCTGGACTCCCATGTAGTCGACTGCGGTTCGAGTCCCGGACCCGGCGGCTTAAACTCATGCCAGGCGCGTGTGCGTGCGTGCCCAAGATCCCAAGAGGAGAATGGAGGAGAAGGGATTGCAGCGTGGCCATCCCCAAGGGGGGTGATTTCTCGCTTTCTATCTCTCTGTCTCTCTCTGTCTGTCTGGCGAGCGCACGCGCCCTATAGCAAAAACCTCTCCAAAAAAAAAAAAGTAAAAACACAGGGGACCAGCAATTAGCGTAATGGCTATGTCACTGGACTCCCACGTAGTTGACCATGGTTCGAGTCCTGGCCTCGGTGGCTTAAACTCACTCCGGGTGCGTGTGCATGCGTGCCCAAGATTCCGAGAGGAGAATGGAGGAGAAGGGATTGCGGTGTGGCCATCCTCCCTGGGGGATGATTTTTCGCTTTCTGTCTCTCCGTCTCTGTCTGTCTGTCTGGCGAGCACACGCGCCCTATAGCAAAAAAACCTCTCCCCCCAAAAAAACAGTAAGTATAAGCACAGTAAAAATACATGTTATAATACTAGGTTGTCTGGAAAGTCATGACACATTTTTGCATAGAAATACATTAAAAAATATGTCATGATTTTCCAACAACCTAACAGAACTTAAAGTTTATACTGTGAGAGGGACCAGTAGTTAGCATAATGGCTACGTTGCTGGACTCCCATGTAGTCGACCACGGTTTGAGTCCCAGACTGGTGGCTTAAACTCACACCAAGTGCGTGGGCGTGTGTACCCAATATCCAGAGGAGAATGGAGGAGAAAAGATCCTGAGAGGAGGATGGAGGAGAAGGGATTGTGGCGTTGCCATCCCCCCTGGGGGGTGATTTCTTGCTTTCTGTATCTCTGGTCAGCACACGCGCCCTACAGCAAAAACCTCTCCGGAAAAAAAGTTTATACTGTGAGGATCAAACTGAGCTCCCACAAAACCTAAAATAGCAAAACAGGCTGTATAATTAATGATATCGGTACAACATACAAAATGCTTACTTGCCATCACATTCAAATTAGCTTACATTTTGAGTATCATTAGCTATGACTTGTTAATATGAGGAGCACTTAATTCCTAAATTTACATCTGCAGTTTGAGTAGAAGCCAACTGCTATTTGTTAGAGGAAATGGCTGTAAGGGGTATATATGATCTGTCAGGAAAGGGAGAGGAGCCATGTATCCAGCTACATGTAAGAAGAAACTGAAGAGCATAGTAACAAGTAGACTAAAAAAGACAGGGGCACTGCAAAGGGTTTAAAGAAAACAAGGAAAAGTACCACATTTCTTGGCCTTGGTTGAGACATCTTGGAAAATGATAAAGGGTGGTGGGGACACTTCTTAAATATATTCGTAAACATAATTTGAGATGGCTTGGGTCATAAGACATTTTCTTCCTTTGCATTATACCTACATAATATTTGTGTTACTAAGTTTTAGATGGAGGTCATTTTTGTGAAGGTTTATAGGTCTAGATTTGAATTTATCATGTGTGGAAATAGAGCAAAAATAAATACAGTGAGTATTTATTCAAAAATCTTGGGACCAGCAGTTAACGTAATGGCTATGTTGCTGGACTCCCACACAGTCGACCGTGGTTCGAGTCCCGGACCCAGCGGCCTGGACTCACACTGGGCGCGTGTACATGCGTGCCCAAGATCCCAAGAGGAGAATGGAGGAGAAGGGACTGCGGTGTGGCCATCCCCCCGGGGGGTGATTTCCCGCTTTCTGTCTCTCTGTCTCTCTCTTTCTGGCGAGCACACACGCCCTACAGCAAAAACCTCTCCAAAAAAAGAAAAAAAAATCTTCAAATGCTTTGCTAAAATGAAGAACAGAGCAGACTAAGATTTCTAAAGTAACTAGAAAAATAAAGCTACTTGCTCAGCAATTGTCCATGAAAAAACTGCTCAGGTATGGAATATGGGGATTTCAGAAGCACAAGTAAGAATCTCCACAAAATCAGTTATAAATAAACCCGTTTATTTATAAGGGCTAGAACACACCCTGATGCTGGTGTCCTACCCCCAGTGCATTCGAAATGTCACTTAGCTTTCCCTTCTGCCTCCTCCCTATCAACTCACAGTTGAATACACAGCAAGAAAAACCAAGATTTTAATTTTAGTATTAAAAAGTGAATACTTATGAGATAGTTTTTCCCTGAAGTGGTCATTTCTGAGCTTTGGTTACAGAAACCATATTTTGGAAAAAATCACTATCTTAATGAGACTGAAAACACATATAAAACATGGACCAGGTGTCAGCCAATTTTGCCTCCTCAATGACTATCATCAACAGAGCTTCAATGTTTTGCAGGTTGAGAATGTGCAGAAAAGAAAAATTTCATCTTTCAGGCTCATTAAGGTTACATGGTTTCATTCCCATAATCAAGCAGTTTTCCTATTAACCTCCAACCAGACAGTGATTCTCATAGAATACAAGTTCAGTTCTATAGACACACTTGTCAGATAAAAGACCCTGGAACCAAGGCCAGTTTCAGGCAGCTTTATAGACACTGTGCACAAAACACATTTGTTCCCTAGGTCTCACTTTCTGATATAGAGAGTTAAATTCTGTTATATTTAAATGTAAAGTCTCCACGTCAAAGTGAACATGTGACATATATTACTGTATACATAGTCACTATGCAAGTGTAAAGCTTCTCTTATGCATATTCATAGAAATTCCTTCTCTCAGGACTCCTTCCTGACCCCTTAAAAACTTGTCCTGAACTAACACTGGGGAAGAGAGATTTGAACAATGTCTCCTATCCTTGGTGACTGACCTTACAATAAAGCGTTGCTTCAAACATTGGTACCATAGGATTGGCTTCCATTTGAGTTTGATAGCAAGCCCTTGCTTGGAAACTAAATCAATTTTCAAAGAGAAAACCTTCATGGAAGCTACCTATGATTACCTCTTTCTTATCTAAAATATTGGCCAATCTTTAGTGATAAAATCCTGGATTAATAAAGCCAATGTGGCCTGTAAGAAGAATATTTTTATATTCATTTTATGTCCTGACCTTACAGAAACTTTTAACAACTGTTTTCCAAAAACTGTTGACATTTCTAAAATTTGTGAAAATACATGTAGAAGTAACCTTACTTGATTTTCCCTTTTAAAAAATAATGCAGTTCATTCAGTCAGCATGAATATTGAGCAAAATGGCAAGGAAAACATACAGAGTGACATATTTTAAAGACTGTATGGAGGGGAACGATCAGACTTAGCCAGCTGTTCTAAGCCAGACAGAGACCTCCAAGTTTATGTCGGATTGCTGCAATTTGTGGACAAAAAGTATTTTTTCATTTGTCCACATGGTTGGTTCCTGCAGCTTCCATATTTTTGTGCTTTATTATTATAAAAAGCTTTTATTATCAAGTCTTTTATATTACAATTTCCTAACTGCATCAAATTCTCATTTGAATACACTTTAATGTATTCAAATCAGCTAAATAAAAAAGAAAAGATATCAGGATTCAGATAATAGAAAATGAACTATTTAAAAGGCATGCTTAGTATGCAAAGTCAAAGTGGTCTTTAGTCAGGAAGAAAAGGTGGTAAAAAACAAACACAAGAGGAGGAGACATAAAGACCCACACATTCACTAACCCCTCTTTCATTCTCAAAGCTTTCCAAAGTTCTCTTCCTTTTCACCAAGGGGCCCTATAAGAAGCCCTAATTAACTTAATTATTATTGCTTATATCACTCAAAATAGTATCTTCAGACCCAATCAGATGACATCCCATGTCAGTATCTCAGTAACCCAGATGATATCTCCTGAATAAAGTTTGAGAATGATGTGCTTACAATGACATATCTGACAAGGAAAAATGACTTTGTATTGCTAATTAATATTGGAAGAGCCTCTACGCATAGAATTGTACACATCTTTTCTAAAAATTTATTTTATTTTTTAAGATTTATTTAATTTTTACTTATTATTTAAAAAATTGTTATAGGGCACATATACTCATCATCAGAGAGAGACAGAGAGGAAAAGTGAGAAAACAAGCCACCAGCTCAGGACTCGAACTGCAGTCAGTCATGTGGGAGTCCAGCACTTTAACCACCATGCCACCTGCTGGTCCCAGAACTGAATATTTCATTTTTGTTTTTTTTTCTTTTCTTTTTTTACGGAGGTTTTTGCCTTAAGGCATGTGCGCTTACCGGAAAAAGATAGACAGTGAGAGGGAAAGTGGAAAATCATCCCTTTGGGGGTGGTTATGCCACAATCCCTTCTCCATTCTCCTCCTGGGATCTTGGGCATGGCATGCACAAGTGCCTGCCATAAGTGTTAAGCCACTGGGTCCGGGACTCAAACCATGGTGGGCTATGTGGAGTCCAGCAACGTAACTATTACATGATCTGCTGGCCCACACTTATGAAGTACTACCATTACAGAAAAATACTTGAATGGCAGCTGGTCAAGTGTGTTTTATAGGTGCATCAGTAGCTGTGAGAAACTAAAAATTCAGGAGATAAAACTATTAAGAGAAAGAAAGAAAAGTAGGGATTAGGTTGGGAAAGGTTGAGACAATTTAGATAAGCTAAAGTGAGGTAACAAGGCAATACAGAAGTATGAGTAACAATGCAAACATGAGTTTTGAAACAAGAATGTGAATATTATGGGATAGCAAAGAAACACTCTTACAGGGGTAGATGATCTGAACTAGAAAATAGGAGGTGGAAAATTATGCCAGATTACTGAAACCTTCAATGTAACAAATAGTATAGACACAATGTTTATGTGCAAACATAAAAGGTAAGAGGAACAGAGAAAGAGGGGAATGACATTTAAAATCACATCTGTGATTATACTTCTCCAAAGACTGATATTCTTATTAATTCCCTGTTAAGTTTGAAATCTGAGCTACCTTTAAATCGTTATTTCTCAGTTTTATTTGCCAAAGGGCATGGACGCTAGCCAGAAAGAGGGAATTGAGAGGAAGCACCCGCCCAGTTGGCATGGTCACAAAGGAATCCCTTCTTCTCCATTTCTCCATCTTGTCAGAATTTGGGGCATTTGCATATATGCGTTTAGCAAGGTATTCAAACCAGGGCTGAGATTCAAATGGGGCAGTTGGTCATGTGGGTTCCAGCTCTCTTAACCATCAGGCTTACAGGGCTGCTCCTAAATAATTGTTTTTATGGTACTTTTTCCTGTAATTGATATAAAATTAATTAAGAATTATATTTAATAGTGGGGATAAAATACAATTTAAAAATTATATAGATATTTGAAGTAAAACAGATGAAATAATTAACAAATTTAGGTAATGTGTTTATTAAACTTTCCCTTAATTTTTAATGAAAACCAAAATATATAGTTATAGTTACAGTCAAATGTTTAATTTGAAAGAAAATTTCCTGAATAACTTTGAAGTCAATTAAAAGTTCTTCATTTCTGTATGAATAGGAAGAACATTTGGCAGTAGTGTATAAAGTAGACCAAAGGGGAGCATAAGGTTATTGGAAGTAATCCAAGAAGAGAGTAGGGGTGAAGAACAAGAGTAAGAAGTGCACTGTTTAGTTTCCAGACTAATGGAACAAGTGTAACAAGTAGAAGTATGAGATAAAATATCTGGGCAGAGTGAGCAACAAAATCAAAGCCACAAAGATATAAAGGTAAACAAAAACACCTGGGGTGTCTAAAGATCTACATGCAATTCAATGCTGCTGGCATATAAAATGTGCTTATTCAAGTGGTAGGCGACTAAGCCACAGAGAGAGGTGGTAACCCCATGAAAAAAGTGTTAGATGCCGCATGAAAAGAGCTTAGATTTTATTCTATAACCACTGAGGCACCATTGACAGATTTTAATCTGCAAGATAAATGAGCCTAGAAATATTAAGAAGAAATGACAGGGGATAATGAGGGACTGAACTAGTGGTAGGGGACAGTGTAGCAGGACTGGACACAGGGATGGATTCACAACATATTAAAAAGATCAGGGACCGGCAGGTGTAGTGGTTAAAGTGCTGGACTCCCATGTGGCCGACTGCAGTTTGAGTCCTGGACCTGACTGCTTAAGCATCACGCTGAGTACATGCACATGTGTGCCCAAGCCTGCGAGGAGAATAGAGGAGAAGGGACTACAGAATGGCCATCCTCTCTGGGGGGTGATTTTTTTGCTTTCTCTCTCTCTCTCTCTCTCTTTCTCCAGTGAGTACATATGCCCCAAAGCAAAAATCTCTCTCAAAAGAGGGGGAAGAGATCAGATACGTGCTTACATATATACAAACATGATTATGTATTTCTAAGACTCCATTCTTTTATGGTTAAAACTTTGTACTTAACTAAATTTGATTTTAAATGTAGGCAACACCAAAGAATATGACTGTGCTTAATAAAAATTTTAAAAATTAATCCAACATTTTCCATGTGATAGTAAATCACTGCAATAGTCTCTTTACTGTTTGAATTTCTATAACATCTTCCTTGGTTTTCATAAGTATTAGGTCATTAGAAAAGCCATGAGATATTTTTGCATAGAAAAACAGAGAAAATAGATCATGACTTTTCTGACAACCAAACAGAATGACAAATTGGCATAAACGTGTCTTTACAAATCAATTGCATACAAGGATTCAGATAAATGAATAGGAAAAAGATCTGTTATTTGAGGATAAATAATTTTAAAGTTCTTAGTGGTTAAATTCATGTCAAACCACCAATCCTCGATAATGTAAATATTTTCTTCATGCTTTTAAAATTCTTGCCCCAGGCTAGATTTGTGCTGATGCCTTCATTAGAAACCACATTTCAAACAGGTAATTTCATTGATACTATAAATTCGAAACTCAAATTGTCTTTTGTAATTGAGATTATTTTTGTCATTAGATTGGACAATTACATGTAGTATGTAGTACTAGGGTGGGAGGCAGCACATGTGGCAGTATTAGGAAAGGGGCAACCTGAAAAGAGAGGGCTGGAGAGCTAGTAGCATCAGTAATGGCTGGTAAGATGTAAGCTTTAAAAAAGGATTTTCATATTTTGGATATGTATTATATACCACATTCTGAAAGGAGTCATCTCTAAAATACTACAAGAAATAACATGTCTATTTACTCTTAATGTAAATTCAAAAATATGGTTAGCAACACACAAATTTGAACAGCAAGAAGAAGCAAGTCTGAGGTAATTAAAAGTGATTATTAAAAAAAGCCCTTAGGGTTTTTTTTAATTAATTAATTTTTTTTTAACTGACCCTGAGGGCCAGCCAGAAGTGTAGTAGTTAAGTTGGGCTGCAGTTCAAGTCCTAGACCCAGTGGCTTGAAAAACATGCCAAAGAATGTGTACATATGGTCAAAATTCTGAGAAGAGAATAGAGGAGAAAAAATTGTGGCATGGCCATCCCCCCTGGGAGGTTATTTCTCACTCCCTACCCCCTCTATCTCTATAGCAAGTACATGTGCCTTATCGTGAAAACTATAACCATTTCTTGAACATAATAGAGAACTGAGAGCATAGGCAAAACAATCTGAAATTGCGAGTCAGGCACCCAAAAGGAGAAAGAAACACAGTATTGTCAGAAAAGTCATGATGTATTTGTCTATGTTTTTCTATGCAAAAATGCCTCTGGACTTTTCTGGTGAACCAATGGTATCCAAGCATTTGCTTACCTAGCATAGAAATATTTGGATAAGCCAGTTGAAAGATTTATCTAAAAATGTTTAAGGAAATGCTAATGGCTGAAAGTAGGTTAGAATGAGTGTGTAGCATCTAGAGTGACAGACATGAAAGAAGAGAGAAGTTGCACCCTCTTATAGGATTCATCTAAAGTGGAAAAGGCAAGGGGACAGAATTGTAGCCTTGAGACCATGGCAGAAACCCACTGCAGCTGGGAGAAAAGAACAGGTAACAGAAAACATGACTTCTCAGGAACCAGCAGTTAGCGTAATGGCTATGTCGTTAGACTCCCACGTAGTTGACCACGGTTCGCGTCCTGGACCCGGTGGCTTAAAACTCACGCCGGGCGCATGTGCATGCGTGCCCAAGATCCCGAGAGGAGAATGAAGGAGAAGGAATTGCGGCGTGACCATCCCCTCTAAGGGGTGATTTCCAGCTTTCTATCTCTCTGTCTCTGTCTGGCGAGCGCACGCGCCCTATAGTGAAAACCTTCTCACGGAAGGGAACCTTACGAAGCCTTGAGGAAGAGGGACAGAAATGACTGAGGCCCATTTCCTGACTGCCTAGGCTCACGGTACCTTACCTAGACTGGGAATTAATCAGAACATCAGAGAACACCTCTGTCCTTTCCTCCCCTCTCCTACTATATAAACAAATACCAAAGGGGGAAAAGAAAGAAACAAAACCCGGGACCAGCAGTTGGCATAATGGCTATGTCGCTGGACTCCCATGTAGTCAACTGCGGTTTGAGTCCTGGACCTGGTGCCTTAAATTCACACCGGGCACATGTGAGTGCATGCCCAAGATCCCGAGAAGGGATTATGGCATGGCCATCCCTCCTGGGGGTGATTTCTTGCCTTCTGTCTCTCAGTCTCTCTCTGTCTTTCTAACAAGCGCACGCGCTCTATAGCAAAAACCTCTCAAAAAAGGAAACAAAACCCTCAGAATATGGCAAGTTTTGATGCAAAGGACAAATTCTTTCTGGGAAACAATGTAAAGGGAAGACCCAAATCCAGCAGAGAGAACAATGAAAAAAAGCCCTCTGGTAAACTAGCTGACACCAAACAAAAGGTATCACTAGAGAAAATCAAAACTGGAGGTGCACTCAGGGTAATATAACAACAAACTTCACACAACTTAAATCATGACTAGATTAACAGAACCCCATCACTTAAGGTCTGGCAGAAAGAACGTTGTTCTCGTTTGCAAGCATAAAAAGTATTTAAGTCAGTATTTAATACTGCGTTTCATGCAAGCAGTAGGTCTGGTCTTGAACCAAAAATTCCAAGGTATTCAGGAAAAAATAGAATCTGAGGAGACAAAGCAATCATTAAGCCAGAATGTGATATGACACAACTTACAACTATATAAATTAAAATAACTATTATTAATTGGTTAATAGGTCTAATGGAAAAGGCAGAAAAAATACAAGCTCAGGTAGGTAATTCCTACAAAAAGATTTAAACTATGAGGAGGAATCAAATAGCAATGCTAAAAGATAAAAGCCATAGTTAAACAATACTTCCTACGTATGATCAGTACTCTTGACTCTGGTAAGGAAAAAAAAAATGAATGAACCTGGAGGAGGGATAATAAAAATTACTTAAACTGAAATAGAGAACAAAAAAAAAAAAAAGAAAAAACTAAACAAAATAGGTACCCAAGAGCTACTGACAGTACTCAAATGGGCTCACATAATAAGTAGAATTCTAGGGGAAATGAGAGAGAATGAGATAGAAGAGACATCTGAAGAAATAATGACTGAGAATTTTCCAAAAATCAATGAGAGACCAAATTCTTACTCAACTCATACTCAGACACTCCAGAGACCAATAGCAACATAAGTACCATAAAAACCCATTCCAGTGCACATTATATAAAAATTGCTGAAAATTTATCACAAAGTTAGAGAGGAAACTACAGGACACATTATCTAAGAGGACCACAGATAAGAATTATAACAGACTTTTCGTAAGAAACCATGCTAGCAAGAAGACAATGGTATGCCACCTTGAAAATGATGAAAGTAAAAACCTATCAACTTACATTTCAATATCCAGCAAAAGTATCATTAAAAATGAAGGACAAAAGAGAATTTTATCGGACAAACAAAAACTGAGGTGAATTCACTGTTATCAGATTCACTCTATAAAACATTCATTTCTTCTTGTTTGCAACTGCTATAAAAGATAACCATTTAAAGCAAAAATAGCAACACTGCATTGTGTGTTACATGTAAAAGTATTTCTAAATACATAATCATAATGCCACAGATGATACTATAAAAGAATTGGGAATATATTATTATAAGTTTTTTACACCACTCTTGAAGCAATATAAGAATCTTATAGCATTAGAAGAAAGATTGAGATTATTTAAAATGGTATATTATAACCTTTAGGGCAACATAAAAGAAATGTTAAAGAAAGATATAAAAAATAAACCAAATCCCCCCGGGGGGTAATTTCTCACTTTCTGTCTATCTCTCTGTCTGGTGAGTTTACATACTCAACAGTAAAAAATTTGTCAGTCAGTCAGTCAGTCAATCAATAAAATAAACCCAGAGAGGTGATTAAAAAGAGTAATAAAGACTGCTCAGCTAAACCCAGAAAAGGCAGAAAAGTATGAAAGGAAATAAACAGAAAAAATAAACACTAGGCATAAAAATGACATTTTAATCCAATCATGTGAATGATCATACATCACTAAAAAAGGCAGCAAACGCCATACCGAATGTTAACAAAAAGCAAGACCCAACTACATGCTATTGAAAGAAAAACCACCTTAAAGATATAGACTAAAAAGTAAAAGGATAAAAAAATTATGCAAATGCTAACCAAAAGAAAGCTGGTAGCTATATAAATTTCAGAAGGCAGAGTTACAAAGAATATAAGACCAGCTGGTGGCATGATGGTTAAGACAGCTGGATCCCACATAGTTGACTGAGCAGTCTGAGTTTTAAAACGGACCCACTGGTTTTAAAAACACACTGAGCATGTATGTGCGCTTGCCCAAAATCCTGACAGGAGAAAGAAATAAGGAGAAAGATTACCATGCATGATCATGCTGCATGGGAGGTGATTGCTCTTCCTTCTTTCTCCCTGCCTCTCTCAAGTAAGCACACACACTTTGTCATAAAATTAAAAAACAAAACAAAATAAAACCAAGGACTATTATCAGAGATAAAGAAAAACATTTCCTTATGAAAATGGGATTATTTCCTTAAGAAATATGATAAACTTACATATATGTACCTAATAGTGCATTTAAATACATAAAAAACTAATAGATCTCAAAGGAAAAACAGGAAATTCATAATTATGTTGGGGACTTCAATAATCCTCTCATGATAAAATGAGTAGGGAGAAATCAGTAAGAATTGTTAGTAGATGTCATATATGTGACAGTAACAGTACAATATAAGCAGAAAGGGAAGCTGTACTGAATCAGTCTCTCTCAGTTTTCTTTTTCTTTTTCTTCCCTTCCTTCCTTCCTTTCCTACCTTCCTTCTTTGCCTAGAGGGCATATGCCCTCACCAGAGACAAAGAGAGAAAAAGAGAGAGAGAGAGAGAGAAATCACCCTCCAGGAGAGGATGGCCACACAACACTCCCTTCTCCATTTTCTTTTCAGGATTTTGGTCATGAACACACATGCGCCCAGCATGTTTTTCAAACTACCTGGTCCAGGACTCAAACTACACAGTCGGCCATGTGGGATCTACCTGCCTTAACCACTATGTCATCTGTTGGCCCTTTAATCTTTTTATGTAGAGAGGTTTTTGCTATAGGGTGCATGCACACACTGGAGAGACAGAGAGAGAGACAGAGGAAAAAGTGAAAAATCACCCTCTGGGGGGATGGCCACAGTGCAATCCCTTCTCCTCTCTTCTCCTCTCAGGATTTTAGCATGCACGTACAGGCGTCCAGCATGAGTTTCAAGCCGCCAGGTCTGTGACTAGAACCATAGTCAGCCCTGTGGGAGTCCAAAGCCTTAATCACTATATGCCACCCACTGACCCTGACCCTTTCATCTTAATCTTAGGTAAACTGTGATTAATTGTATACTGGTAATCCTTTGAGCAAGCAATAAGAAAATTTAAATAAAATTTAAATGTAAAAATAAATAAAATTTAAAGCAATTTAAAAGTGAAACACTGAAGTTAAAATGACGATTTAAAAAGTATGTAACAGTCAAGTATGGAAAGTGGTTAAGGATGAACAAAGGAACAAAAACATAGGACACACATAGAAAACAAATAGCAAACGAAACCACAGCAAACTTCAAACTTAAAAGAACAGAAAACACACAATATAATTCTCAGTCCATCATAAAATTAAATTGCAAATCAATACAAAAAGATAACTGGGGATTACCCAAATTTGCATATTAAACTAGACACTTCTAAATAACCCAAAGGTCAAACAGAAAATCCAAAGGGAAGTTAAAATATTTTAAGAACTGGATGAAAAATAAAAGAGCCGGTTTATGTTTTAAGTACATGTTCCTTCATGATGTGCTTTTCAGGAGTAGTGAAAATAGGTAGTAATAAGCAGGGGAATGCAAAAACAACTAAAAGTTTGTCAATAAGCCCTTTGTTCTAACACTTCAGTGCCAATGCTGGAATAATGACCATTAAAAAACCTCTCCCATACCTGTTGTCAATTTTTCTCTCAAAACAAGTCACAAAAAATGAAGTAAAACAGTCAATTACTATTTCTCATTTTGCTTGTAAAAAGACTTTACCCATCATGAAATACTTCTCAGACCAATCCAGTTGAGAATACTATACATGTCATCATCAACAGGTAATAAGCCGTATCTGTTTCTCACTAACGTCTTGCCTCTCTATTGTTCTCTTGCTATCTTTCTCTATCCTCTTCACCCCCCCCATTCCACACTGTCCTATTCTCGTTAAGTACTTTCACTGCTTTTATGTCCTCCAATTTTTTGCTCTCTACCATAGAGTGCAGGTACTTGGTATATATTGAGTGGATACATACAATATCTTTATTTCATAGCCTGGCTTACTTCATTCAGCAATAGATCCTCCATATCTGACCACTTTCTATCAAAAGTCAGGGTCTTGTTATTTTTTATGGCTGAGTAGTATTCCATAGAGTATATATACCACACTTTTCCAATCCATTCATCAGTTTGTGGACATTTAGGTTGGTTCCATGTCTTGGCAATTGTGAATAATGCTGCAATAAACATTGATGTGCAAGCACTTTTCTGACTGAGTGTTCTCCTGTCTTTCGGGTAAATACCCAGAAGCAGGATTGCTGGGTCAAATGGTAGTTCTATTTGTAGATCTTTGAGGAACCTCCATATTGTTCTCCACAGTGGTTGAACTAGTTTACATTCCCACCAACAGTGTAGGAGGGTTCCCTTTTCACCACATCCCCGCCAACACTTATCACTTTTTTTTATATTCTTCATCTTTGCCATTCTGACAGGGGTTAGGTGGTATCTAATTGTGGTTTTAATCTGCATCTCCCTTATGATGAGGGATGTTGAGCATTTCCTCATATGCTTTTTGGTTGTTCGTATGTCTTCCTTAGAGAGATTTTTGTTCAGCTCATTTTCCCATCTTTTAATTGGGTTCATCATTTTTTTTGCATAAGGCACTTGAGTTCCCTGTGTATTCTGGTTATCAGTCCCTTGTCTGAGGCATATTTAACAAAAATATTTTCCCATTCTGAGGGTTGTCGGTTCACACTTGTTACTGTGTCCTTTGCTGTGCAGAAACTTCTTAGTCTAATATAGTCCCACTTGGGAAGAACATAGAAAAGATACTGAATGATGAAGTGGGGAGATTAATGTCTCTGTATTGACTGACATGCATGGCATTCCCTTTTGAAAAAGAAATGTAACACACTGTAAAATCATATGTAATCCAATGTAATATAAAGAAGATTATGATGATAATAAAAAGAAAAAGAAAAAAAAATGAAGTAAATAGCAATTATGTGTTTGTCCTCCTACTGTCACAATGAACTTTTAGAATATATAAAACACTCTCAAAGAGAGAAAGAGTAAGGAGAAGGAAATAGTTACTGAATTAAAAACAAACAAATAAATAAATATACACGCTTTGGCAACACTAAATACTACTACTGTTGTCAATAAATAGATTCATAATGGTTTTTGAACATTTTCAATATGTGTACATAAATATATAAATATATTCACATTTTCAAGTGAAACAAAAATACTTTTATTTCTCTAAAAATGTGAGTTTAGATTTGTACTAGTAAATCGTGTTATCTTATAAATTATGATTGCTATTCTAAAATATTTCATATATATATATATATATATAGAGAGAGAGAGAGAGAGAGAGAGAGAGAGAGATACAGAGAGAGAGAGCACGCACACACCAAGCGAGCGAGCATGCAGTGATAGGATGAGAAGGAATAATTAGCAGGCCAAATTAATAAAATAATCTTTTACTTCCAGAACCTCAAATTCAGATTGCAATCTATTCATTCAATTAAATCTGCCATACACAGTATTTAAAAAGGAAACAAATGCAGAAACAAGACTTATCGCCCAGAATCTCCTAACATATGGATATTCTATTAAGGAGATCTCTTTGATGGGTAAAATCCAGGAGATCTTAAGTCAAGATATATTTTACACAAATAAATAAGAAAAAGTCATCTTCTCTGAGACAGTATATTTAAGTCACTTCAGGAATATTTTAAGAACACACACACATACCCACTCACAAATTGTGCCAGTTTATTACCTTACAGTTGACTTAAAAAACATGGCTTCCAAGTTTTAAAACATTTAGGATGAAGATCTTTTTTATATGTAGTCTTCACAACGAGGTGAAAATACTCAATTGAATAGTGTAATAAAACTGTATTTTTCTATTTATTTTGAGAAGGATGAAAACTGAATCTTAGGCATATATATATATATGAGAAAAAAGAATCCTATTGAAAAATATCTATGCCCACTCAAAATGCACAGTGTATTTTATTATATATTCTTAACAAATGGCCTATTAATTTTAAGGCTGTTCTGTTAGCAAGATTATTAAATTGAAAAACTCCCATGATAATGCAAAGCAGTCAATTAGATAATATTTGCACTAAAAGTATTATTTTCCTTTAATAAAAATAGCAAATATTTTTAAAAATAATTATTTATTTTATTTTATTTATTCATTCATTTTTATTTTTTAGTTTGACCAGAGAGAGACAGAGGGTAACAGTGAGAAAGAGAGGAAGTGAGAAAGTAAGCCACTAGATTCAGGACTTGAACCCAGGTTGGCCATGTGGGAGTGTCCAGCGCCTTAACCACCACACCACCTGCTGGTCCCCAAAAAAAGCAAATATTTTTTAAAAAAGGAAATGTGGGGAACAGCAGATGGTGGAGTGGTTATATCGCTGGACTCCCACGTAGTTGATTGTGGTTCGAGTCCCAGACCTGGTGGCTTAAAACTCACGCCAGGTGCGTGTGTGTGTGTGTGTGTGTGTGTGTGTGCCCAAAATCCTAAGAAGAGAATGGAGAAGAAGGGACAGTGGCATGGCCATCAGCCCCCCGCCCCCCGGGAGTGATTTCTTGCTTTCTCTCTCTCTAGCAAGTGCACACATCCCAGAACAAAAATCTCTTAAAAAAAAAAAAAAAAAAGTAAAGGTGTAATTAAGACCTCGACATCTTTTTTGATACTCTTCACCTACGTAACATAAAACTTTATTTTATATTCCCTATAAACACTCTCAGAATCTCATACCAGGCATACCCATTACCAGCAGACTGTGAAACAGTTCACACATTGGGATGCACACCTTTCATTTCAAATGTGAGTATTTTACTCCAAGAGTTTATTTCCTAAAGTTTCCTACTTTAATCAGAGCCAACCTGCCTATTTAATTCTCTACAATATAGAAATACTCTCCTTCATTTAAACCAGAAGATTTAATTTTCTGCCTTTAGCTCAATCTACTCATTGGCTCTAACAGTTCAAATAAAGAATCTTTATCATCTCCATTAATCTGCTTATCTATGGTTTAAAAAAAAGAATGCAAACAGGCACAAAATTAAATGGATTTTTTACATCAATTATAATGGATTGATTTTACTATAATCTACATAATCATATTATCCCAATGTTCAGCAGTAAATAACTTTTCTATTATCCTGGGAATACCAATATCAACACCCAATAACTTTATTTGGAAAAACTACTGGGAAAAAAAAGGATTTACGAAACAACAGAGTAAGAAATATAAAATTCACAGATACTATAAAGATCACATGAAAATAGAGAGGTGTCATGAAAATAATAGGTGTTAATATGAGATTAGATATAAAAATCAAAAATTTGTTTCTTTTGCCTAGATAAGATATAAGTTTAAATTCATAGGAAACACTTTTCATTATGCAATGAAAAAAAATTTTTTAATTGCAAATAGAAAAATGAATGGATGCCATTACATGACTGAAAAAAAAGGTGTTCTTGCTTAGAATAGTAATAACTTTGTATAGAATGGACGATAAATTAGTTGGTAGATGGCTAAACCAAGTTTTGCTGCATTTGGTTTCAAGAGAGAAAAACCTTTTTGTGATTCCCCCCTTAATCTACACAAAACATTTTTAATATTACGATGTCTCAAGCCATGAATAAAAAGTCCATACTTAATGATCAATACTTTTGCCAAGGATACAGTGTACATTTGTCAGGAATCTTAAGCATCTTAAGCATTCGGTATAAGTAAGTATTGACCTTTGTCATTAATTACCCAATAAGGATCAGTGAGTAGGTAAGTATGGATGATGTCATTCAGAGTTAACGAAACAATGGTGAGGGAAACTGCAGCCTTAGTAGGAGATACCTGGGACTCAGAATCTGCCTCCAACAAATATGGGAAAATGCTCATGACTTTTCCCAGGACCCAACATATGGTGCCCTTTTACATAGAAATGATCATTTAAGAACAAAGATAATTCCATATGCATCCTTGAAACACTTTACACTTCATTCCAATGGTTTAAGTTAAGAGTCATACCACAGAAAAATAGATAAAGAATATATACCATCTCCTTTACCTAACTCCAGTCTCTAACTAAAGCATTGTTAATTTAAAGAAAAAAAAAAAGATGACTTCTGGAACTAAGACTTTTGCTAACATTTAAGTTAGCAGAATTCTTAACCTTTTTAGCCTTTTGTTTTATTTTAACATTATGCTATAGCTTGCCAAAGAAAGAGAGAGGGGAATTGAGAAATCACTCCTTGGGGGGATGGCCGTGCTGTAATCCCTTCTCCTCCATTCTCCTCTGAGGATTTTGGGTATGCATGCACACACACTCAATGTGTTTTCAAGCTACCAGGTCTGGGACTTGAACCATGCAGTCAGTCATGTGCTCATGTATATGAGCACATACTACATGTGATAATTAAGGAGAATGAGATAATACTAATTATTAATTCCTTTAGTACTCTAAAGGAATTTTCAGTCTTGATGAGAGAGAGAGACAATGTGATAATGGCTATAACCAATATATGCAAAGATGCTATGCCACCATGACATTTTTCCACTAGTGACATTTCAATTACTACTTAAAATGCCTATATTCTTTGGTGACAAAATACTAAACAAAAAGGAAATATATATCTATAAATTTATATTTTTAAATTATTAAAAATTCTATGTTTACATAGAGTGTTATACAAGACATCATGGTAAAAAGACTGATATGAAAACTTACCCGGGATCCAGCAGTTAGCGTAATAGCTATGTCGCTGGACTCCCACGTAGTCGACCGTGGTTCGCGCCCCGGACCCGGTGGCTTAAAACTCACGCTGGGCACGTGTGCGTGCGTGCCCAAGATCCCGAGAGGCGAATGGAGGAGAAGGGATTGCAGGCGTGACCATCCCCCCTGGGGGGTGATTTCTCGCTTTCTGTCTCTCTGTCTCTGTCTGTCTGGCGAGCACACACGCCCTATAGCGAAAACCTCTCCAAAAAAAAAAAAAAAAAAAAAAAGTGGAAAGAAACCCAAAAACTTACCCCATCTGGTAGTGCCCTCCAGCACACAGCACTAACGAATTCATTTGTATCATCTTCTTTTCGGTCTTTGTCCAGAACACTTTTGACCGTATCAAACTTAAAAGTTAGCAGAGTCTTAGAAAGTCCTTTATAGTACAGGTAGAGGGAGTTGTTCTCACTTCCTGAAAATAAATAAACAGTGATTTTTTTTCTAATGGAAAAACTTGGAATTAGAATATTACATCCAAACAGTAATTATCATCCACAGTTACAGCTTAAAAATCAGTGATCTCTTTTTTAAAGTTTTTCTTTCTTTTCTTCTATTTTCTCCTCTTTTCCTTCCTCCCTTTCTCCCCTCCCTTTCTCTTTCTCTTTTCTTCTCTCTTTTCCCCTTTCTCTCTTTATATCTTCCATGAGTAAGAGCTGGAGCAGAAGATCAGAGGAGATATCTCTGAGAGGGTCTTCACACCAAATAACCCCCAGCTTCAGCAAACTCCTGGTCATAGGTATGCATATGCACAATGTGTTCAAGATCACTAGACCTGAACGTTTACATGTGGGACAGACTCAATGTGCATTACTGAACAACCATTTGGCCCCCAAGAGCAGTAATCTTTTATGGTCAAATTTGAAAGACTGTACCCAGCCACTGTAGCATACACAAGTTTCTGCTGCTATTTGGCAGGCTGAGGCCACAGGAGACGTGTGGGTTAGATTCCCAGCGCACCCTAAAACCTGGGCATGATTGCACCTGTAGCTCTGCTACTAGGGAGACTGAGGAAGAAGGATCATGACTTTGGCCAATGTGGGCAACACAGTAGAATCCTGTCTGGAAAAACAAAATAAGAGAAAAAAGAAGAAACACACACACAAAAGAAAGGCTGACTACAGGATTAATTGGGAAATTATATGAAAAAAGGCTTCTTGGACAAAAGTTATATTTTACTAATCTAAACAAATTAATGTTAAATAACAATAGTAATGATTCTACAGCAGAAACTACAATATAAAACTAGAACTTGAAACTCATGTAGGGCAGATGTGTGTGCATGTCCATAGTCCTGAGGGAAGAACAGATGAGAAGGGATTATGGTGTGGCCAACCCCCTCATGGTGATTTCTCACTTTCTCTGTTTCTCCAGAGAGCGCATGCATCCTATAGCAAAAAAAAAAAAACACTCTCTAAAAAAAAATCAGTTCTATCAGAGGTCTATCGTTGAACCAGATATTTGTTATTGTGGAAAGAACATTAAATTACATTTAGAATAATTTCTATCTGGAAAGAAAAAAAGTTGCTGCATTTACAAAGGCATATCTATATCTATATTTATATATGCACACACATACACATCAACGATTTTGTTTTTTTGATCTGCCAGAGGGCACGTGCGCATGACAAAGACAGAGATGGAAACCTGAGATCAGGGGGAAGAGGTGAGGAAGTGAGACAGCAATCCCCCCATGGATGGATGGTCATACCACAATCCCTTTTACTTTATTTTTCCCTCCTTTTGGGATTGTAGACACATGTGCTCTTATGTCTTGTGTGTCTTTTAAGCTTCCAGGTCTAGGACTCAAGCCTTGTAGTTAGCCAGTGGGTTCCAGCCATGTTAACCAACACGCTACCACTGGCCCACAAAGGCAAATTTTAATAGCCTTTATAATTTATTTCCCATTCTCCAGTAAAGGCATTTCTTACTCTATTAGATGAGTAGTCTATAAACCTTTATTTCTGAGCAGTCTATCAAGGAAAGATAATTGTGCTATTTGTTTTAATAGAGTTTTAGGTTCCTATACCATGTGGAGAATCAACTTTAGAGAATAAAGGCGGAGTCATTAAAAAGTAGTGATGAAAGCTCATATATTCACACATCTCATTTAGATATATTAAAGCATGTGAATACCAAATTTGATTTTTCTACTTTTACAAAAAAAGCCTAAGAATAATAGATTAATGCTATTCAAACAGACTGCTTAGTTAAGAGAACACTGGATGGGGAAATAAATATCAAGCTTAGAAGACAAATAACATCTCTAAAATTAGGAATATTCTTAGTAGAAATTTATATTTTGTCTTTGACATAGCTACAGAAATTACATTATAATGGAGAACTACAAAAAACAGAAGTCTTATGGTGTATCATGTATTCAGGGCTTATGTTCAATAAAAGAGGAAAAGACTAAAGCTTTTCAGTATAATCTAAGGAAACTTCATAGTGCTAAAGCATCAAGTCTACTTGCTACCTCCTGAGTGTAAAGACCATTTCCTGACTTAGTATGTAGCCTATTCCCACTGAATTCAATTTTAGTGACAGAGATCTGTTTTTTAAAAATGTTCCTAGTCGGGACCAGCGGATGGCATAATGGCTGTGTCACTGGACTCCCATGTGGTTCACTGAGGTTTGAGTCCTGGACCCGGTGGCTAAAACTCATGCCGGGCGCATGTGTGTGCATGCCCAAGATCCCAAGAGGAGAATGAAAGACAGGGGGTTATAGCATGGCCATCCCCCCTGGAGGGTGATTTCTTGCTTTCTGTCTCTATGTTTCTCTGTCTTTCTGGCGAGTGCACGCATCCTATGGCAAAAAAAACCTCTCTCTGAAAAAAAAAAGAGTTCCTGGAAAAGATGATTTAACTTACCACAGGCTATATAATCTCCATTGGAAGCAAGGCCTACAAAGTTTTTTTCATTGATATGACCCTTGAAGGAACGCAGACAGTATGGTTTCCCTACATTCCACAGTTTTAGCTGGCTGTCTGTTGAGCTAAGGTAAACACAAAAAGTTAGAACATATTTAAGACCTCATGGTATGAAACTCATCACTACTAATTAAGGGAAATCTTGTTTGGTGGTAAAAAATGCAGACTCTGGAGCCAGACTGAGTTAGAATGTTTGTTAGAATGTTGTGCTTAATTTTAGGAACATATTTGCTTCTATTTACTTTATTTAATTTTGAACTGTTGAATTATATTGGTACACTGAATATAAAATATTTCCCAATTAAGTGGCCCCCTACAGGTGTGGAATATAGCTGAAAGAGTTATCTTGCTGGAAGAATATGTAAATATAGTTATATGCTGAGAAATAACTGAATATAAAAACCACTGGCAATACTTTCATACAATCTTGGCACTTTAATAAAATACCATGCTTCTTTTCTGACTTCATTACAAATGGAATCATACTATAAATATTATTTATAAATTTATTCCACCATTGAACAACTTACTATACATACTTTTTTCATAAAATCAATGTTTTATATATGAATGAATACAGAGTAAATATTTTTTACTCTAACATTCACTAAATAGAGTATTACACAAAAGATGCATTTTTTAAAGAATTATTTTATTTAACTTGATTTATTTATTTTTCATTTGACCAGGCAGGGAAAGAGTGAGAATGGGAGAGAGAGAGGGAGGGAGAGAGAGAGTGATCAAGTGATAAAGCAAGCCACCAGGTCCAGGACTCGAACCTTGGTCAGTCATGTGGAAATCCAGCACCCTTAACCACCACACCACCTGCTGGCCCCAAAAGATACATTATTTTATTTAAAGATTCACAACAGAAGGTAAGCACAATTATTAGCTCCATTATAGAGATGGGGAAACTGGGATTTAGAAGGTTAAGGACATTTCCAAGGTACCATAGACAGTAAATAGAATAGCTAAAATTCAAACTGTTGATTTCAGAAGATGAACTCCTGATCCTTTAAATATTTCTCTACTGTTTCTCATTGTTTACTCAGTATAACATCTGTTCTGAGACATGTTGCTTAAAAATATTACACTAAATATATCCCTTCATGTCTATATTTAAACAAAGCTTAATATTTATTTTAGTATTTTGAAAATATACTTGTGGACAAATGCATTCTACATATTTCTTTTCTTTTCTTTTTTTTTTTTTGGATGGGGAGAGGTTTTTGCCATGGGCGCGTGCACTCGCCAGAAAGACAGGGAGACAGCGAAAAATCACCCCCCAGACGGGATGGCCATGCCACAATCCCTTTTCCATTCTCCTCTCTTGATCTTGGGCATGCACACACATGTGCCCGGCTTGAGTTTAAGCCACCGGGTCTGGGACTGAACCACACAGTTGGCCATGTGGGATCTAACCATCTTAACCACCACCATACCACCTGGCTGGCTCTCACCATCCACATTTAAATCTAAATAATATTTTAATTATTTACTGCCCATTATTTGTACTCCTAAAGATGGGCTATTTTTGGACTAGTTAGATCACTTAAATTTGTGAACAAATTACCCTTACTTTCTCTTTCCCCCTCTTTAGTAACTCAATTCAAATTACCTTACTAATAAATTAATTCAAATTACCAAGTTCTTATTTAGAATACCAGTGGAAGGTATCAAATATAAGGCACTGATATTAATAATCTCCTAAGAGAGATAAGAAACTAAATAAAAAAAATAATGTATCATTAAGATTGAAAATAGTAGGTATGAAAAAAGAGAAAGAATGGCTACTGGCCCAGTTAGTGGTGTGGTTTGGCTGGATTTCACTATGGTCAGCTATGCAGTTCAAGGTCCAGACCCAGTGGCCTGAAAACCACACTAGGCATGTTTGTGTGTATGCCCAAGATCCTGAGAGAAGAATGGAAAAGGGACTGCAGCATGGCCATGCCCCTTAGGGGGTGCTTTCTCTACCCAACTGGTGAATGCATGGACCTTCTATCAAACTAAAAATTAAAAAAAAAAAAAAAAAGTAAATACCCTATTTACTAGGGTAATATAAAATGAAGAGAATTATTAAATGAATAACCATAAGAAGGAACTGTTTATGTTGGTAAAAGTGCTTTGTCAATACACTGACAACTGAGAATTATTTACTTTGCTGTTCTCTTATCATCAAAGTAAAAAGACAACTGGAAGTTTATGTTATGATTCTCTAGTTGGGAAGCTTTTCTTTTCCTTTTTTTAAAATATTTACTATAGAGTGTGTATGTATGCCAGAGAGGGACAGAGAAAGAGAAAGAACCTCTAGGGGGCATGCATAATTTTCAAGCCCGTGGTCCAGGACTTGAACCCCACATTCAGTCACTTGGAACCCAGCTGCCTTGATCTCCATTCCACCTGCTGGCCCACTGGAAGCTTTTCAAGGGACATTTGTGGGGTATAGAAAACTTAGGAAGTTTTCTTTGAAGCATATTTAAAACCCATTATGAAATCAAAGATATCAACATGTCAGTATAAATGTCAATCAAATATTACTTAAAAACCAAAAATAATTCTACTTCTGTTCTACAAGTAGATTAGTACATAATAACTTATTTGTTGACTTTAATTGATAAAATACTTCTCTTTCTAGTATATGAATTTTACTTCTAAGTAAAAAATTTTACTTCTAAGAGAAGCAGCAGCTGAAAGCCAATCTGAAGATCAAATGCAGTTAAACTTGGAAATATTAGATAAGGAAGGCTAAATTAAAATGTCGTCTCTTCAGGATTTTATTCAAAAGTAAAAGTGAGCAAGAGATCTGAATATTCAAGCACTTTAACTGGACAAGACATAAAAATCTCCTCTTCAAGAAAAGCGCACACACTCCAATTTTACTCTTCAACACACCTACGACTACTTTACCAACTGGTAAATGATAACAGAGCTCTGTGCTAAGTCCAACCTCTGAGAAGAGTAATACTCACGCAGAGACAATTTCCTCACCACTCACAAACTTTGCATAAGAGACTGCTTTCCGATGTCCTTTGAATACCATGATTGGCTGCTTAGTGTTACGAAGATCATAGTAGTGAACACAGTGATCTAAAACAAAACAAACGACGTAAATGTGGTAAATGATGGAATGGAAAGCAAAACTAATTTTAACTGGTTTTGCTGTTTTTCCTCAAATATTTTACACACATTGTCAAACCTCTGAAACCCAGAAAACTAAGACATATGAATCATTTTTAAGGATAAAGAAGATACTGATTTTCTGTAGTTTTTGAGACTAGAAAAAAGATGATTTTTATAAACTATGTATATGCAGACATGCTAATGTTAGTCTAAAGTGGATTAGTCCCACTGATGTTTCCTCTGCTCTTGGCACTAGAAAGAGTATTAAAGGTGCACAATAATTAGAAATTTTTTAAAAAATCAGTATTTATATTTTATAGCTTCATAAGTTAATGTAAGTATCATGGGATCTTAAGAAATGAAATACTATATAATTTTATTTCCCACATTTGCTTTTATAAAAGACACTTTATTGAAATATATTTTACATATAATAAAATTCATCCACTGTGAGTAAACAATTCAATGATTTTTTACTAAATTTATTCAGTGGTGCAACCATCACCATAAATCAGTTTTAAAACATTTGTATCACCTCAACAAAATCTCTCATGTCCATTTTCTACCTACTACCGTAGGGAACACTTTTTCTAACTCTATAAGTATGCTTTTTCTGGATATATTATAAAATTGAAATAATACAAAACGTGGTTTCTTACATGTGCCTTCTTACACTTCATATAACTGTCTTTGAGGTTTTAAAATGTGCCAGTTGTGTGTTCTATTTTTGCTGAGTAGTACCCATTGTACGGATATAACACATTTTGTTTATCAATTCACTAGTTAATGAATACTTATTTTCACTTTTTGGTTACCATGAGTCACTTCTGAGTCTCTGTGTAGATATGTCTCTTGAGCAGATATCCAAAAAAGTAGCTAGTGGATGTGGGACTTGAACTGCGAGGTCAGCCATGTGGAATCCAGCTGCCTCCACTACCAGGGTACAGAGACAGCTCTGGATTCTTATTTCTAATCAACTGACCTATGTAAGTCAACTTCAAATTGTTCATGAAAAAAAAAAGTTTATTTCGGTGCAAAACATTGTTTGGCAGGTGACATTAAGTCTGATTATATAATAAAATACCCTTATGACCTTGTAAGTGTAAAAATAATCTCAAACTATGCTACTTCTACAACCATTTAGAGGAAAACCAAGAGCGGATGCAATATGTAAAAGATATAGGCATAAATGTGAAAGTTAAATTGTGTCATTTGCTACATAGAGGTTTTATAGTAACTGCAATTAAGTAGTGTGCAGTGAGTCATCAAATGGCAGATACTTATACAGACATGACAACCTCAAAAGAAATTATAATGGAGTACTGAGAACCAGCTTACTATGCGAATGGTAAATTATTTTAGGCAAAATGCCAGTCCATACTATTAAACAATATGTCATCATATTGTTCATTTTAAATTTTCCTGGCTTTGTATTTTTATTGTATTTAATTAGTTGGTAGTTGTTTAAGAGAGAAGAGCAGTGCCAGCTCTGTGGTGCAGAAATAATGCACGACTCAAGAGAAGCTAGATCTCACATGGAAACTGCAGTTTGAATTCCCAGTTCACTTAGCCTAAAACATGTCAGGCACATGTGTGAGTGCCCAAGATATGACAGATCAGAGGACTGCAGGAAGGAGACTGCAGCATGACCTGACCCTCTGCATGTGATCTATCATGAATAAAGAAAGAAATTTTAAAAAAGCGAGAAAGAGTATATGAATATGGTCCACGGTTTTATGTTTGTAAATACATCTTAGTAACATTATGGTAAAAATAGCTAAGGTCAACGAAGAGGTCCTCCATAATTTTATTTTCTTTAGTAAGGGGGAAGGTACCTTTATATTTCTAAAGTATTGCTATTTATATAATGTTTTAAATACTCTTAATAACGTGAGGAGTTATAGTAGGGTCTTGTTTCTGTATTTTCCTCCTAACATTTTACTTTGAAAAGTTTCAAACCTGCAGAGAAGCTGGAATAATAATACAATGAACAAACTTTTACCTATCACTCTAGACATTAATTGTAAATATTTCTCCCTATTTGCTTTATCACCAACCTATACACACTCATCCTCCCTTTTCCCCTGAATCAAATGTAAGTTTCAAATATCAGGATATTTTACCTCTAAGAACTTCAATATCTACTTTCTAAAATAAAAACTCTTGTTTTTATTTTGTTTGTTTGTTTGTTTGCTATAGGGCATGTGCGCTTGCCAGAGAGAGACAGACAGAGAGACGAAAAGCAAGAAATCACCCCTGAGGGGGGATGCCCACGCCGCAATCCCTTCTCCTCCATTCTCCTCTTGGGATCTTGGGCACTCATGCACATGCGCCCAGCGTGAGTTTAAGCCACTGGGTCCAGGACCAGTTGGCTACATGGGAATTCAGCGACATAGCCATTACTCTAACTGCTGGTCCCTCTAAAATAAAAACTCTTATATGTAGAGTTTCTTTAGTGTGAAACAGAATTTTGAAAAGAATTCTATATAGAAAGAAACTGTACATAGATATAATTAATATGCATCATGTATTCAAATATCCCAATTTTTTTTAATACTCTATTTACTTTTACTCTAAGGTCACTCATTTAGTTGCCATATCTTTTTGAGTGTTTTCTGTAGACAATTTCATAATATTGGTATTTTTGTAGCATCCAGGACAGTTTTGTAGAATATTTCAAATATCTGAATTTGTCCAAAAGATTTTATTACTATGTTTAAGTAAAACATACTTTGGCAAGAATAATATAAAGGAGATGGTCTTTTCTACTGTATCACATGAGGAAGTAGATAACATTTATTCCAAAGATAATATTAAATCTGGTTACACAATAAAATATCCCCATGACCTTATCAGTGTAAAAATAATCTTTTATTTTAATTTGTAAATCAATTGTGCTACTTCCACAACCATCTAAATGTCAAATCTCAGGAAATAAATAATAAAATCTCACAGATCTCTCTTCAGGCCAACAAGATTAATCAACATTTCATTCTTCACAGAAAATCAATGCTAAATGAATGATGAGTTGATGTCAATAATATACCATTTTAAGAAATAAAATTTTAAGTGCCAGCATCTATCTTTCTTTCTTTCTTTCTTTTTTTTTTTTTTTTGCTGTAGGTTGCAAGTGCTCACTAGAGAGAGAGAGAGGGAGTGACAATGAGAGGGAAAGTGAGAAATCATGTCCCAGGATGGCCACACCATACACAGTCCCTTCTCTTACATTTTCCTCTTGGGACTTTGGGCACACACTCACACACCTAGTGTGATTTTCAAGCCACCAGGCTGAGGCAGTTCACCATATGTGAGGACAGCACCTTAACCACTACACCACCTGCTGGCCCCAATGGCAGCCACTCTTAGTGGAGTTAGGAACCTGGAGCTAGGTTAACATACTTTCAAAAGGCTAGTTTTAACTTTAGAAAATTCATATGTGTACATACACACACACACACACACACACACACACACACATACATATAAAAATGTGTGTATGTGTATAGTAAAAGGAAGACTTTAATGTTTAATATTCCCTTTATACAATTTTTTTACTAAAATAGTTTTTAATTTATTTCAAAGCTTTAGTTGATATGAAAGTGAAAATAATGTGGTAGAAATCATTTAAACCTATATTTCACAGATGATTTAGAAATGTACTGTCCATAATGGACACTACATTAACCACTAGTCACATGTGGTTATTTAAATTTACAATTAAATAAAACTAAAAAAATCAGTGTCTCAGGCACACTAACTACATTTCAAGTGCTTAACAGTCACTACACTATTAAGACTAGCTAGAACTACCATCTGAGACAACAAAATATAAAATATTTTCAGTAAGTTCTTTTTGACAGCTTTGACAGAAAATAACTGAATAATACAAGTAATTACAAATATCTATAATACAGTAAGTAGAAATCCTACTTCTATTCAAAGAAGACAGTAACCAAAAATAGAAGAATAAACTTTAAGCAGTTATGATACTTATGTTCACATTCACCAGCTCTGAGTTGATCTTCTCTGTCTTACTTTTTTCTCATTAGTGTTAGCTATACCATCTTAATCAATCAGGTAAGGTTTTCTAGAGAATGTGGGATTCAAACTGACCAATCATCCAAAATATGGGATTCAAAACAATAATTTTATTGGTAAAGGAGAAATGAAGTATAGACATTTATAGATACACACTGTATTTATCTTATGTTTATATATTATATAACCTATCCTCACTCCCAAAATATATGATTATATAAAGACAATATGGTTTAGAAATTTATTTAACTAGAAGAAAAAATAGAATACCAGGTGATGATCAAGGAAATATTAAAATGAATGAGAAATATCAGGCTGTCAGAAAAGTCATGAAACATTTTTGCATAGAAAAACAGAAACTATGTCATAATGTTTCCAACTACCTAATATTATTTTGCAATTTAAAATTTGCTATTTGCAGACCAGCCACTGGTTTGGTGGTTAAGGCAGCTGGATCTCACATGGATGGCTTCCTGGTTGAGTCCTGGGCAGCTTAAAAACCAGACCAGGCATGTGTGTGCATGCCTAAAGTTCTGAGAGGAGAATGAGGGAAAAGGACTGCATGGTCATTCCCCCAGAGCATTCATTCGTTCTCTCTCTCTCTCCTTTCCTCAACGTATGTGCCCTTACAGCAAAAAGAAAAGAAAAAAATTGCTATTTGCTGTCTATCAAATTTTGTTAAGCTTCCTTCTTTATTGAGAAAACTGATTTAGCCCTATTTTGTGCTGTAGTTTTTCGTATCTACTTACTTTAACCCACCATAAATAATTATTGTCTTAGGGCTGAAATGTATAACAAAGACTCCAAATCTATTTCAATTTATCCTATCACTAGTCAAAATTAGACATAGATTTTAATTGAAATATAAAAAATGTTCCACATATTATTTATCCAACTGGACCTTTCATAGCTGTTATAATTTCATTAGTACTGACATAATGTTTTAGTTTGAAAGCAGAGGTTGAAGAAATAAACAAAAGTCCCAGCTTATTTAAATATGCACACATACACACACTTACAATCTGACTGTTACTACAGTAAAAGGTACAAAACTATAAAGGCTATATTATGAGAGTACTTGCTGTATATATTTGTAAAATACTGCCAAAAAGATAGATGTTTTACTGTTTCTATAAAGGATACTTAACCAGGTTTCATAATCATTTATTAAGAGTTCACTCCTGTAACTGCTCTTTCTAATTTAGTGTGGGGACACTCATTGATTTTATAAAACTATTTTCTCTTCCCTCAAAATACAGAAATTGTTTTTATTTTATTTGCATAGACTTCTGCCCCTACTTGATCCCCCAGCCTCCTGGACAATCACCACTGTGTCAGTCACTTTCTAATCAGGACAAGTTCAGACAAAGTACTGCTGGTTGTTAAATTAGCTACTTCAGTATTTACTGATTATTTCAGCAAAAAGAGAAGTAACTCATTTATTCCAAATCTACTCTTTTTAAATATCTGCTAGAAGTCATTATAGTCAAAACAGGTGGTTACATTCTGTAACTGCCATTTTTTTCTTTGTCCATATGGACATTGAACAAAACAATTAAAACTCCATCTGCTAAAGAAGCAGTTTCATAATAAAATATATTTTGGAAGAAAATTAAAATCTAAAGGCCTACATGAAACCTCACCTTACCCAGGACCCTACAGATTTAAGAAGTTTACAACCTGAAATTCAAATCCAACTTTGGCTTTGTATTCCAATAAGATTTGAAAAAAAAGTAGGCTGTAAATATTATTTTTTACTTTTTTAAAACCATCTGATGTGTATTGTAGAACCATTTAAAACACCTGTGTTTATCTATTACATGCATCTTATGGGGGGATATAACAATGAACAAGAAAAGTTTCCTGCTTACAGTCAACAATAACAAGTACGTAACAAAACATAGTGATAACTGTGAGGCAGACAAGAAAGGTAACAACTGGGTGAGTTTCCTTACTATAGAGTTTCCAGAAAGTCATTGTCTTTCAGGAAATGATATTCAAAATGAGACTCAAGATTGTGCAACTGGCTGTGTTAAGAGTGAGGGGAAGAACGTTTAACACAGGAAAAGGCACAGTAAGAGCAGAACCAAGTGATGGCAGACTGAAATGACGAGTTCAAAAATGAAGTGGAAGGACTATTTGAGAGAATATTATTCCTGCTGTTTGCCAAACAGACTGGAGGGGAACAAGTTCAGAAGAGCTAGAAGTACAGTTAAGAGGTTGTTCTAGCAGTTCTTGTAATGGCCTGAACTAAGGGTAATTCAATTCCTACCTGAGATGGATTTGACTGTAGGAAGAGCAACCCAGAGAATACAAAGGTGGAAGAAAGAGGGCAGTGGTCAATTACTATAGTAAGTGTTAATGAGAATAAAGAGAACAGGTTGGGTGGTAGCACAGTGGTAAACCGCAACGCTCTGCCAGGCTGACTACATGGGAATGTTTGGGGTTTGTGTCCAGTGACTTCCATGGGTAAGTCAGGCACAAATATTCCCAAGATCGGTTGTTGGCTATTCTTTGGAAAATAAGCCAAGAAATAGTTACACAAACACATATGAATAACCCAAACACATATAGAATACTTGGAATGCATTTCCTTTTAATGGCTGTTCTAAATTTGGTTAGATCTTTGTTCATTACTTGAGAAATGAGAAATTATCATTTATTTTCTATCACATACAATTAGCCCTGGTTTCCAGCCTAAATAAAACCTTGAAAAGATATGCTGATTTAAACCCACAACTGGGAGCCTGAAGGTGGTATAGTGGTTACAGCAGTGGACTCCCACACAGCCAACTACAGTTCAAGTCCCAGACCCAGAGGCTTGAAAAATCACCCCAGGCACATGTGTATGTGTGCATGCCCAAAATTCCAGGAGAAGAAACAAGAAGGGACTGTAGTTTGGCCATTTCCCCTGGGAGGAAATTTCTCACTTTCCCTCTCACTGTCTCTTTCTGTTTCTCTCTGGTAAAAACATTAAAAATAAACAAACAAACAAACAAAATAACCTTTTCCTTTGTGAATGACCCCTCTAATCCTTACCAATCCACAAAAAGATACACAAGTACTGAGATTTTATCCAGTGTCTTAGTAGTAATAAGGTACTTACACATTAGACTAGGCCACATTATTGGCAGTTAAGAACAAACGAAGAAAGTCTAAATAAAATTACAGGGTCAACAGGTGGCATAGTGGTTAAGATGCTGAACTCCCACAGAGCTGACTGCTGTTTAAGTCCTGGACCTGGCAGCTTGACATTCATATTGAGCATATGTGTGTGAATGGAGGAAAAGGGATTGTGGTGTGGCTATCACCCCCATACTTGTGGGGGGTGATTTCTCACTTTATGTATCTGTCTTTCTGGCAAGTGCACATGCCCTATAGAAAAAAAAAATCTCTCCAAGGAAAAAGAAAGTCTCATTAAAATTACATGTATTTTCCCCAAAGTAAAAAAGTCTTTCAGTTAAGAAAAAGTAGCAGAAATGTTTAAAGCAAAGTCCTCCTTCATCTAATTTATTTGAAACCCCAGAATATAAAACAGATTAAAGTGAGGCTGTTTATTATAAAAAAGCAAAAGTTGAAACTGGAACTCCTTTGCTCTTTTTTCCTCCCTACCAGGTTGGCCTTCCTTTCCATCCTTTAATCCTTAAGGAATTTTTTAAAATATTAAAAGAATGGACTATATTAATAGAAAAAAATGTTTTCACTTACTTGTTAATCCATATTTATCTTTTCACAGGAAAAAGGTATAACAACTTTTTAATGCTTAATTCTATAGTTCAAGGCCAAAAATTTTTACAAGTCACTACTATCAGCACTATCACTAAAACCACAACAAAAACCCCAATTCAAAACATCACTAACTGGGAAACATTTGTACCCAATAACATCTAGTTGTATGTGTTCGTGGTTTGTTGGCTTTTTTTTTTTTAATACAGAAGAAAGAAATATGTCTGTCTTTCAAACAAGACTACCAAATAGAAAAATGTTTAAATCTTCATTCTGACAAATAGAACCTAGTACAATGGTCTAGAGACAAATACTAGTAGCTAAAGAACAATCATCCTTGGGAACCAGCAGTTAGCATAATAGCTATGTCGCTGGACTCCCACGTAGTCGACCGCGGTTCGCGTCACGGACCCGGTGGCTTAAAACTCATGCCGGGCGCGTGTGTGTGCATGCCCAAGATCCCGAGAGGAGAATGGAGGAGAAGGGATTGCGGTGTGACCATCCCCCCGGGGTGTGATTTCTCGCTTTCTGTCTCTATGTCTCTCTCTGTCTGTCTGGCGAGCGCACGTGCCCTATAGCGAAAACCTCTCAAAAAAAAAAAAAAAAAAAAAAAAAAAAAAGAACAATCATCATTGTAGGCTTTATCACTAGGAAATAAAGAAAACATGTATCAAATATAGAAATTAAAAATTTTGCAGTTTATTAATTGAATTTATATTATGCTTTGTTACTAACCGTAGAGATTTTAATACTTTATAGTCTACATTTATAATAATATTTCATAAGTTTATCAAAGAAAAAATGTTTATCTGAAATAAATAAAATGTTTGTTGCCAGAGATTTTCTTCTTTTTTTTTTTTTTTTTTTTTTTGCTATAGGGCGCGTGCGCTCGCCAGACAGACAGAGAGAGACAGAGAGATAGAAAGCAGGAAATCACCCCCCAGGGGGGATGGTCACGCCGCAATCCCTTCTCCTCCATTCTCCTCTCGGGATCTTGGGCACGCACGCACACGCGCCCGGCGTGAGTTTAAGCCGCCGGGTCCGGGACTCGAACCGCGGTCGACTACGTGGGAGTCCAGCGACATAGCCATTACGCTAACTGCTGGTCCCAGATTTTCTTCTTTAAAAATATTTTTGCCATAGGGCATGTGGCTTATTGGAGAGAAAGAGAAAGGAAGGAAGGAAGAGAGGGAGGGAGGACAAACAAAAAAAAAAAAAAAAAAAAAGGAAGAAGGGAAGGAAGGAATAAATTACCACACGGGGGGATAGCCATGCTGCAATTTTTTCTCCTGTCTCCTCTTGAGCTTTTGGTCTTGTAGGCACATCTACACAGGCACTAGAATGATTTTCTAGCTGCCGAGTCTAGGACTTGAACTGCAGTGAATCATGTTGAAGTCTTGTGGCTTAACTACCATGCCACCTGCTGGCCCCACCAGAGGACTTTTAAAATATATCTAATACATTATATTGTTAGAATTAGCATGCTCTTTTAGGTATCTTACTCCTTTACTGTATGGTCATTTAAAATAACGTTGAAAACATCAGAGTGACTGTAATATAACTAGTGATCTAAAAATAACAAGTCCTTATAGAATAAGAGGTAGAAAATACTAGAAAATAATTGAAAAACTATCTAAAATTGCAGAATTTAGGTGTAAATCTGGGGCTCAGTCCAGTTAAAGACCACTTTTGTGCTAGTTTAAAAAATCAGAATTAATCCAATTATCTCAATAATAACAGTTCATGAGAAAAACAAAATTTTTTCCTGGACAGACTTGGTCTCTGCTACTAGACTCAAATATTTACATGATTATTCCTTAGACACCAAACATTCTTACTGTAACATATAAAGGCTTTCTTATTTAGCCTACTTCCAAATTCATTTTCCATCAAAACAGGAAACTCCAAATATCTTTAGAATAGTCCTTCTTGCCCCAGGAGCAAGAAGCGGCATGGATGTAAAAATATATGAAGAATATTCAAACTACATATGCAGGTCAGATGGTGGCCGTGGTAAAGATCAATGGTCTGTGAGGATGGCCCACACAGAAGAGTTCCAGGTTCACATCCAGAGACCTCCATGAGTATTCTGGGCATGCTCATGACTGTGATCTGGGGTTGGCTTAGGCTGAGGGTATATCAGCATCAAGATCTTGTTGGGAGTGTTCACTCTGTCTCTCTCACTCAAGGAAGAAATAAAATAATAATCTCAAAAAATAAAATTACAAGTGTGGGCCAGCAGGTGGTGTGGAGGTTAAGGCGCTGTATTCTACATGGCTGATCGTGCGTTGTGAGTCATGAACCTGACAGCTTGAAAATCACTCAGGGTGTGTGAGCCAATGTGCCCAAAATTTCAAGAGGAGGCTAGAGGAGAAGAGACTGTAGCATGGCCATCCCCCTGGGGGGTGATTTCTCACTTTCTCTCTCTCACTTTCCTTCTCTCTCTGGTGACTGTGCATCCCTTATAGCAAAAAGCAAAACAAACAAACAACAAACAAAAAACAAAATGAAAGAAAAGGAAAGAAAATTACAAATGCTTGGTATCTCTAAAGATTCTGATTCAGTAAAGATCCAGACAGGAATTCTTTTTAGAAGTTTTCTCAAAAATGATTTGTACGTGCCTCAGATTAAAAAAAGATTGTACAATGATATTTTTCACAACACACTGCAATTTGTTTGCTTTTGTATTTGATCTAAAAAAACTCTGACATCAGTGAGTAGAAGAATTTTTAAAAACTTTTGTATACTGAGTAACAAATACCAAGTAATTTAAAAATGTCAAGCTAATAAATAATAGAATTTCAATACAATTATCAGAGGGGGATAGAGATTTTTTTTTTTCCCCTAAGAACAGCACATAGCCAAACTCAAAGTAATTACTACTTACTTTCCTTTTCAGATCCATGAAAAACCTGTAGGTGTGTATTCCACATTTGATAAGCAGATCTATAGTTCAAGTGAAGAGTATACTCACTGAGTATATACGCTAACGTTGACCAGTATCATAAGCAATCTGCTTGTGAATTCAGAGTGCTACTGAAGTATTTTTTGACTGCTAGTCTCACTGATACTTCATACCAGATTGACTTCCAATAGTTTCTCCTAGTAGTGACACTCCCCTTCCATGTGTCTTTTAAACTGCTTTTATTCAGTATTCTTTGGTTTACAATATCAAAAGGCTAATTCTGTTTTTATTTCCTGTAATTTATATCTGGAATAGATCCACTTTCAATGAAAATGTCTCTTTTTGTTTTGAAGAGAGATTTTTGCTAGAGGGCGTGTGTACTCACAGGAGAGACAGACAGACAGAAATCACCACCAGGGGGAATGGCCATGTCACAGTCCCTTCTCCACTATTCTCCTTTCAGAATCTTGGGCATGCATGCACATGTGTCTGGCACATGTGCATGCATGCCCAAGTCACCAGTGGCTTAAAATTTTAACTGCAGTCAGCCATGTGGGAGTCCAGTGACATAACCATTACGCCATCTACTGGTCCCTGAAAATCTCTTAAAATTCACATGTGCCGGGCCAGCAGATGGCATAGTGTTTACATCATTGGACTCCCACAGAGTGACTACCATTTGAGTCTCTTGGGAGCTTAAAAATCATCCCAGCATGTGTGTGGGTGCCCCAGATCCCAGGAGGATAATGAAGGAGAAGGGACTGCAGCATGGCCATCCCCCCAGGAGTGATTTCTTACTTTCCCTGTACTGTCTCTGTCTCTCTCACTCGTTGGTGAGCACACACACTCTATAACAAAAACCTCTAGAAAACAAGAAAAAAAATTCACAAGTACAATATATACACACAAATATGCAAAATTAACATCTATACATAGATAAACATATAGTGAAATACAAGCAGGTCCATCTTTGCCAAAGAACTACTACTCCAGTATTATTATGAATTTCAAACTGTTCCTCCATTGCCTACTAACTGCTTTATAGGAAAATAAAAGATTGCTGTCTCAGAAATATTAAGCATAACAGAACATATATAAAATACATTAATTTCTATAATAAAAAATTAAACACTGTAATTAACAGTGGTGATTAATAATACTTAAGCATTTATTATGTACTCAGAACTATTTACATGCACTACCTCATTCAATCCTTAAACCTTAAAACATGCACTCTTTCATTATCCCCTTTTTACAAATGATGAGAGTAAGGCTCAGAAGTAACTTTATTTACACAAGGTCACATAGCTAGGAAATGGCAGGGCCATGCCAGACTTAATTCAAGTAGTCTAGCTACAGACTATCTTCACAAAAAGCAAAAATAAATAAGCAGTGCATTGAAAGACTACTCTGATCAAGTAATATCTTATTACCTTCCTAAAAGACCCATCAAAATAGTACAAATGACTTAGGAAAAAAATTAACAAAAAAAAAGAAAGAAAAAAAATCATATTCCTATTCCCCACAGTAGTGTGTGCTCCTAAGATGTTATGCTCTATAGACTGGGACCACGTGGGAGACCTAGTTGAATTCCTAGAAGTTCAACCTAAAGACCATCAAGGTTGTATGTGGCTGTAATTCCACTGACTGGGAAAGTTGAGGCAGAAAGACCATGAGCTCAAGACTAGCCTAGGCAACAGTGACACCCTGTCTAGATAAAAAGAAAAAAGAAAACCAGGTTTTGTGTTATGCACCTAAAGCCCCAGCTGAGGCAGGAATCTTGACATGGCAGGATCCTGTCTTAAAAAAACGGTGGGCGGGGGGGGGGGGGGGGGGGGGGGGGGAAGGTGGTGAGGAGAAGGGGAAGCACTCTTCTATCACTGGATAAAAAAAGATAAAACACCTGAAATAGACACTTCACACAAAAGGATATCTACATGGCCAAGAAACATACGAAACCATGAAAAGGTATCATTACTTTTTATGAAAATGCAAATTAAAATAAAGTCATAATAAAATACCTTATACCTATGTGTCCACCACAATGACTACAGACTTATAATGTCAAATGCTAGCATTGTAGAGAACTAGACTTTTCATATATTGGTGATGGAACAGACAATAAAGAAGGTTGTGAACTATCTACTAAAGCTACATATGCTTTAACTATGACTCTGCAATTTTAGTTCTAGGTATATGTCTGAGAGAAACAAATATTTATACAAAAGATATATAAATATATATATACACCCACTCACCTGACGCCCACATATACATACAAACACCCACACGTAAACACATATATACATAATAATGTGGTATATCTATACAATGAAATAATTCTCAGGAACAAATATCTAACTGATGCTATATATTACCATCTGGATGAATCTTATAGACATAAGGTGGATCCAAAAACAAGAACAACAACAAAAACTTCAGATACATAAAAACACTACATATGATATGAAATTCAGAAACATATTAAATTATTCTATGATGATCAAAGTCAAAGAGTGGTTAAATCACGGTGAGCAGGGATTGATGGAAAAGGGGAACAAGGGAGCATTTCAAGTCACTACAGCTAGGTCATTTAAGAATATTTATAAATAAACAGTTCATACAACTGTACATTGAAAGATATTAAAATATCATAGTATAGTAAAACATCAGAAATCCATATATAGAGTATTAAAGTTATTCAAATGTGAAACGGTAAATTGGAAACTTGCAAATTAAAAATATTAGTGAAATAATGGAGAAACAGAAGAGGCAGAACAACTGGAAATTAGCAGGGATACCAGAGGAAGATCCTACTCTTTGTGTTCATTCTTATCACACAAGCAATGAAAGCCAAGCACAGACTATAGCAAACACAATTCTAAGGAAATTGAACCTTCCAGAATTGTTGCATTTGGTGCATTTTTTTAGGTCTTTCTATTTTATACGTCTAAGTACAAATATTCACACAAAAAAGTTTCAAAATAAATATTAGATTACTATTAGTTCTGTAATCAAGTTTATCTTGTTGGACATTTATGTTTACATAATAATATAATTTATCCTGAAATTAAATAGAATTATTCATATAAGCTGACTTTGATTAAGTGTGAGAAGAGAAAATAGACTACAAATCATACCTATTATAATGTGGATATATTTGACATGAAAACTAAATTATTCTCTAAGTTAACATAGGCAGATAGAGGCTAAGGCAGTATTGAAGAAGATTAAGGGTTAGGGCCAGGTCTGACTTGTCGAAGTATGCAATGCTCAAAAGAAGCTGGATCCGGGACCCGCAGTTAGCATAATGGCTATGTCGCTGGACTCCCATGTAGTCGACCACGGTTCGAGTCCCAGACCTGGCGGCTTAAACTCATGCCGGGCGTGCGTGCGTGCATGCCCAAGATCCCGAGAGGAGAATGGAGGAGAAGGGATTGTGGTGTGGCCATCCCCCCTGGGGGGTGATACCTTGCTTTCTATCTCTCTGCCTCTCTCTGTCTTTCTGGAGAGCGCACGTGCCCTATAACAAAAAAAAAAAAAAAAAAAAAAAAAAAATCCTCTACAAGAAAAAAAAAAAAAAAAGAGGCTGGATCTTACATGGCAATTACGGTTGAGATCACTGGCTCAGTCACCCCAAAGCACACCAGGTCTGATTCAAATAGGCAGGAGGAACAGAGGAAGGGGACCAATCACACATGACTGGACACTGTGGAGGGTGCTCATATTTGCCTTCTCAAATGTGCGTGAATAAGTTCGATCATGAATAAAGAATTAAAAAAAGACTAAGGATTAATATGAAGATCTTTGATGAACTGATTGTTCATCTTAATCCTTGTGGAGAAGTCCATTTCATCTGTTATCAATATAGCTTTCTCTGGATTAGTGTTTGCATGGTTTATTTATTTTTTTGACTCTTTTTATTTCTAACTTTCCTGTGTTTTTATATTTGAAGTGGTTGGCTTCCAGTAGATAGCATATAGTTGATTCTTATTTATTTTATACAATCAGACAATCTTTACTTTTAATTGGATGGAGGAAGGAGGGAAGTAGTTAGGAGGCTTTATATCTTTTGTATTTAATGCACTGAATTGCAGAGTTGAGTTTAAACCTACTTTCCTAATTTTTTTTTTTTTTTTTTTTTTTTGGAGAGGTTTTCGCTATAGGGCGCATGCGCTCGCCAGACAGAGAGAAACATAGAGACAGAAAGCGAGAAATCACCCCCCAGGGGGGATGGTCACGCCGCAATCCCTTCTCCTCCATTCTCCTCTCGGGATCTTGGGCACGCACGCACACACGCCCGGCGTGAGTTTTAAGCCACCGGGTCTGGGACGCGAACTGCGGTTGACTACGTGGGAGTCCAGCGACATAGCCATTACACTAACTGCTGGTTCCCAAAAATGATTCTGTATTTTTCAAACATTTCTTTCTTGAGAGAGACAGCACCCCCAACAGGTTATCCTGCCACGATCCATCCCCAATCTCAGCCAGCCTGGACATGGGTACACACAGGTACCTTGTGTGTTCAAGGAGGTCGCAGGACCTGAACCCAGGACCTTTTCCATGTGGGTCCAATTGCATTACCACTGTGCCATCATCTGGCCCCAGACCTAATGTTTTCATCTTTTTAGATTAGATGTTTTTTTTTTTTTCTTTTAACAATTATAGCTTAGTTATTAGTTATACCTACTCTTTCCAATTTTTTAGAGACTGCTCTGGAGTTTAAAATAAACACTTGGGTCCCATAGCCTTGTGGTTAACTAAGGGAGCTGGACTGCACTTGGCCTACCACAGAGCCTGAAAAAGTCATGGGCGCATATGTAACAAGTGCCCCAAATCCCAATAGGGTCAAGAGATGAGGATGGGATTACAGAATGATCATGTCCTATTAGGAAGGTGTTTCTCTCTCTCTCGCTCACTCACTCACTCTGGTGGGCACACATGCCTTCTGGCAATTAAAATAATTAAATAAACACCTATAATTTATCATACTGTGCCTTATGAATAATTTTATTATTTAAGTATTTTATTATTTAATTTATAAAGGGAAAATCCTACAGTACATTTGTAAATAAATCCTACAGTAGTACATTTCCATTTCATTCTTCCCATCTTTAGTGCTATTGTCATTCACTACATATTAAGACCTATAAAACTATCTTTGGTTCAGACAATTATCCTGTTTTAATATAATGAAGATCTACATAAAATAGTAAAAAAGTATTTGGTACCCTTTATCCAGATCCCCTCAAAGATAATATTTTACATAACCATAACACAGTATCAAAACCAGGACATTAAAACTGGTGTAAGGGGCCAGCAGGTGGCACAGCAGTTAAGGCACTGGACTCCCACATACCCTAGTGCGATTTGAGACCTGGACCTGGCGGCCTGAAAAATCATGCTGGGTACATGTGCAGGTGTGCCCAAAATCCCAGGAGAAGAATGTAGAAGAAAGGATTACGGCATAGCCATCCCCTCTGAGGGGTGAATTCCTACTTTCCCTCCCACTGTCTCTGTCTCTTTCCCACAAGTACATGCACCCAATGGCAAAAGCCTTAAAAAAAATTGTGGTGTAAATTTTATTGCTTAGACACAGATCTCATTTTATCAGTTTTTACAAATACTCTTTTTTGGAGTGTAAAGCAGGGCAAATAACATGTAGATAAAGTAACTCAGCTAGCCTATAGCACAGCAGTTAAACTCTGTGCACATAGAGTTGGATCCCATGTGGCTAAATGTGGTTCAAATCCTGGCCCTGGCAGCTTAAAAAACATGCCAGGTGCATATGTGTGCATGCTCAAAATTCTGATGGGATGAAAAAAAGGAGAAGAAAGGATTGTGACATGATCACACTCCACTGAGGGGTGCTTTCTGTCATCCTGGTGAGTGTGAGCATCCTTTGGCAATTAAAAAACACACACACACACACACAAAAAAAAAAACTATGAAAATAAAGGAACCATTACCATAACAAGAACAGAGAACTTACTAATATTACAAAGAAATGCTCTCATGTTATTTAATTATAATATTTAAAACAGCCAAATCAAGGATATTACCATGTACATAATTTTCAATACAAAATTTTAAGTTCTTGGGTCTGTTAAGTGTTTCTCCTTTTGCCCATCTCACCCACCTTTTTTTTTTCTTTTTTGAGGGTTTTTTGCTATAGGGTACGTGCGCTCACCAGAAAGGCAGAGAGAGACAGAGAGACAGAAAGTGAGCCATGCCGCAATCCCTTCCTCCATTTTCCTCTCGGGATCTTGGGAGTGCACACGCGTACACACACACACACACATGCACACACCCAGCATGAGTTTAAGCCACCAAGTCTGCAGTAGACTACATGGGAGTCCAGTGACATAGCCATTACACTAACTGCTGGTCCCCTCACCCACCTTCTAACTATCCACTCCCCTCCCTTACAGACTCTGTTGTCTATACATACTAATGTATGTTTTCCTCAGAGACTTGTCTGCTCAGCTCATTTGCTCATTTTTTTTAAAAAAAACTGAATTACTGATTTTAATTTAATTTTATTATTATTTTAAATTTGCTATAGGGCATGTGTGCTCACCAGAGAGAAAAAGTGAGAAAGCAAGCTGCCATATCTGGGACTTGAACCATGGTTAGCTATGTGGGAGTCCAGTGCCTGAACCACCATGCCACCTGTTGGCCCCATTGGCCCATTTTTAATTGGATTATTTGGGCTTTTTTTGTAGGTGAATTGCTTGAGTTCCCTATATATTCTGGTTATCAAGCCCTTATCTGAAGGACAGCTTGCAAATATTTTCTTCCACTCTTTTTGTTGTCTCCTCATGCTATTTATTGCTTCCTTTGCTTTGTAGAAGCTTTTTAGTTTCACATAGTCTCACTTGTCTTTTTAAAAAAATCACCACCTACTCCAATGTCTTCAAGAGTTGTCCCATGTTTTGCACTATTATTTTCACAGTCTGAGACTTTATATTAAATTTTTGATCCACTTCAAGTTGATTTTTGTTTAAGATAAAGAGATAGTAATACATTTTCAGCTTTCTGTAGGTGGCTGTCAAGTTCTTCCAGCACCATTTGCTGAACAGACTTTCATTTCTCCACTAAATTGCCTTCTACCCTTTGTCAAAGATCAGTTGGCCGTATGTTTTGAGGTTTATTTCTGGATTCTACATTCTATTCCACTGGTCTATGTTGTTTTTGTGGCAATATCATGCTGTTTTGAATATCACAGCTTTATAACGTAACTGGAGATCAGGTACTGAGTTGCCTCATACTTAAGTTTTTTGTAGTGTATAGCCTTGGCGATGTGGGGCCTTTTATGATTCCAGATACATCTTATGTCTTTCTATTTATGTGAAGAATGTTCTGGTTATTTGACTGGAATCATACTGAATTTGTAAATTAATTTGGGAAGAACTGACATCTTGATTATATTGATTCTTCCAATCCAAGAGCATGAGATGTCTTCCATTTTGCTGTATCATACTCAATTTCTTTTTCGGTTTTACGTAATTTTCCTTGTAGAGGAAAACTTTTCATCATATCTGTGAAAAGGGGCAATTTTACTTCTTTTCCTATTTGAATGATTTATTTTGCTTTCTTGTCTGGCTGCACTGGTGAGGACTTCCAGCATTATGATGAAAAGTAGGGAAAAAACTGAGCGGCCTTGTCTTTAGTTTTTAGTGGAAAAGCTTTCAGTTTTTCTGCCATTCAGTATAATGTCAGCAATGGGTCTGTCATACATGGCTTTTATAGTGTTAAGAAATGTCCATTCTAGGTTTACTTTGCTCAGAGTATTGATCATGTAAAGATGTTGTATTTTATCAAATGCCTTTTTTTTTTTTTTGAGAGAGAGAGAGAGATTTAGCTATTATAGGGCATACGCACTCACTAGAGACAGAAAGTGAATGGGGATAGCCACGCCATAACTCCTCCTCCATTCTCCTCTCGGTATCTTGGGCACACATGCACACCTGCTCAGAGTCAGCAGGTCTGGAACCCAAACTGCAGTCAACTACAAGGGAGTCTAGCGACATAACTATTACACCATCTGCAGGTCCCTATCAAATGCTTTTAAAGCATCAATTGATATGATCATATGATTCTTTTCTTTCCTTCTGTTAATGTGATCTATTACTATAAACTATTGTTTCAAGTTTGTTAAACCATCCTTGCTTCCGTGGAATAAAGCCTACCTGATCATGGTGTATAATCTTTTTAATGTACTACTAGATTTGATTTGCTGGTATCTGTTGAAGAATTTTTGCATCTCTATCCATCAGGGATAGTGGTCTGCAGATGTCTTTTTTGGTTATGTCCTTGTCTGCCTTCGATATCAAGATAATGGAGGTTTTAAGGAATGAGTCTGGAAAGGTTCATTCCTTCTGTATCTTTGGAAACAGCTGAAAGAAAACTAGGGTTAACGCTTCTTAAAAAGTTTTGTGAAATTCTGAAGTGAAAACAATCAGAACCTGGACTTTTCTTGTTGAAAGCCTATCACTGTTTCAATCTCACTGTTAGTTATTGGTCTATTCAGACTATTTCTTTCTGGTTCAATCTAGGTAGCTTGTATGTGCTCACAAATTCATCCATCTCATTCAGGTTTTCTAGTTTGTTGGCAGAGAGTTGCTCATAATATTCTCTAATAATTATTTTTATTTCTAATAATATCTGTTGTAACACTGACAGCTTCATTTCTGATCTTAACTGATTGTCTTTCCTTGTTTTGCGTGACTCTAATCTTTATTATTTCTTTTTCGTAAGAGATTTTTACTACAGGGTGGTGCACTCACTGAAGACAGAAAGTGAGAAATCACCCCATTCCCGGGGGGATGGCCATGTCACAAACCCTCTCCTCTATCCTCTTGTATTTTGGGCATACACATACACATGCCAAGCGTAAGTTTCAAGCTGGCAGGTCCAGAACTTGAACCGTGGTCAGCTATGTGGGAGTCCACAGCCTTAACAACTACACGAGCTGCTGCCTCTATTTTTTTTTTTCTTCTGGTATTTTGGGGCTTTTTTATTGATTTCCAGTTCCTTGAGACATGCTGTAAGTTACTTCTTTGCCACCTCTCTATTGTTTTTCTTTTTCATTTTTCTTTTTTTTGAGAGCATTAATTGCTATGAACTTCCTACTAATGACTGTTTTCATTACATCTAAGATATTCTGGAAAGTTGTGTATTCATTATCATTGGTTTCCATAAATCTTTTTATTTCAGTCTTAATTTCTTCAGTAGTTTTGAAGTCGTTTAAGAGTAGGTTGTTTAGTTTTCATATTTTTTTAGTATTTTCAAGGGCTCTTTCTGTTATTTATTTCCAATTTAATTTCATTGTAATCACAAAAGGTGTTGGATATAGTTTCTATACTTTGTTTTTCTTGTTTTTGTTTTGTTTTTGGAGAGGTTTTCGCTATAGGGCGCGTGCGCTCGCCAGACAGAGAGAGAGACAGAGAGACAGAAAGCGAGAAATCACCCCCCCAGGGGGGATGGTCACGCCGCAATCCCTTCTCCTCCGTTCTCCTCTCGGGATCTTGGGCACGCATGCACACGCGCCCGGCGTGAGATTTAAGCCACCGGGTCCGGGACGCGCCCGCGGTCGACTACGTGGGAGTCCAGCGACATAGCCATTATGCTAACTGCTGGTCCCATATACTTTCACATTTGTAAAGGTTTGTTTCATGCCCTAAGTGATCAATTTTTTTTTTTTTTTTGAGAGGTTTTCGCTATAGGGCGCGTGCGCTCGCCAGAAAGACAGAGAGACAGAGACAAAAAACGAGAAATCACTCCCCAGGGGGGATGGCCACGCCACAATCCCTTCTCCATTCTCCTCTCGGGATCTTGGGCACGCACGCACACGTGCCCAGCGTGAGTTTAAGCCACCGGGTCTGGGACTCAAACCGCAGTCAGCTACATGGGAGTCCAGCGACATAGTCATTACGCTAACTGCTGGCCCCGTAAGTGGTCAATTTTCAAAAATATTCCATATGAGGATGAGAAAAGAATGTACTTTGTAGTTGTTGAGTGATGTTTTATAAATATCTGTAAGTTCCAACTAGCTTACTGTATGAATTGGCTTTGAGTCTGTTTATTTTTTGTCTAAATGACCTGTCCAACCGTGACAGAAGGGTGCTGAAATCTCCAACAATTAGTGTGCTGCAGCCAATCTCTTTCTTTAGATATAGCAGTCTTTCTCTTGTATATTTGGAGTCTTTCTCTTGTATATTTGGAAGCCCCAGTTTTGCGTGCTTATTTTTTTAATTTTTATTTTTGGAGAGGTTTTTGCTATAGAGCACATACACAGGCCAGAGAGAGACAGAAAGCAAGAAATCACCCCCCCAGGGAAGATGGCCACACCACAATCCCTTCTCCTCCATTCTCCTCTCAGGATCTTGGGCACACACACACGCACACACACACACACACACACACCCGGCGTGGGTTTAAGCCACCAGGTCCGGGATTCGAATCGCGGTCGACTACATGGGAGTCCAGTGACATAGCCATTATGCCAACTGCTGGTCCCATGTACATAAATATTTATAACTGCCAGATCTTCTTGGTGAATTAATCCTTTTAATACTAAATAGTGTCCTTCTTTGTCTCTTTTTACCATTTTTATCTTGAAGTCTTTTATCTGCTATCCATATAGTGACTCTGGACTTTTTGTTTTCTGCTTGCATGAAATGACTTTTTCCATCCTTTCACTTTCAGTCTATGTATGTTCTTATCAATGATCTCTGTTTCCTGTAAGCAACATATAGAGGGTTCCTGTTTCTCGATCCATTAAGCCAATCTGTGTCTTTTAATTAGGAAATTTAATCCATTAAAATTCAATATTATCATCCAAATGTTTAAATTCATCCCAATTATTTTATTAGTCTTTTTTTAGTTGTTTTCTGGTCTCCTCTCTTTTTCCTTTTTATTTTTCCAGTGTAGTATTGCCTTAGGTATTCCTTGAAAAGCTGGTCTAGAGTTGATAAATTCTTTGTTTTTGTTTATCTGGGAACAATTTTATTTCTCCTTCCCATTTGAAGAATAATCTCACCAGGCATAGTATTCTTGGCTGAAATGATTGTCTTTCACAGTTTTAAATATGTCTTTACTTGCTTTCATTTTCAGTTGAGACCTAATGTTAGTCTAAAAGGTAGCTCTTAAAAGTAAGTTGGCATTTCTCTTTCCATTTTTAGAATACTGTCTTTGATTTTTACCAACTTGGTAATGATATGGCTGGGAAGGGATAATCTTATGTTGAATCTATTTTATGTTCTTGGTATTTCTTAGATCTGGATGTATGTTTGTCTAGATTTGGGAAGTGCTAATATTTCATTTGAAAGTTTCTATGCCTTTACCCTTTTCTTCACCCTTTGGAACACCTTGTTATGTGGATATTCAGCTGCTTAATAGTGTGTCTAGAATTTCCCATATGTTGTCTTCATTTTTAATGGTTATTTTTCCATTCGTTTTGGCAGTTTGGACTAATCAGAGGTTTGTCTTCAAGGTTGGAAATTCTTCTGCATGATCTAAGTTGCTGATATTACTTTCAAAAGAGGTTATGATTTCCTGTATTATATTCTTCATTTCCAGAGCTCTGTTTGACTAATTTTTAGGGTGATTATCTCTTTATGGAATCCCTCCTCAGTCTTAGAATAATTTTCTCATCTCCTGGAACTGGTCTTCCATTTTCTCTTGCATCTCATTGACTTTTATTATGATGATATCCTAAATTCTTCTCCTGGCATTTTGGTGATTTCTGCGTTCTTCCCATTTTGGTGATTTCTGTGTTCTTTCCATTGTTGTTGGGGAGTAACTTTGTTCTCCTGAGGGAGGGAGACTACCTGTTTTTCTCCTATTTCTAAAGGCTCGGCTTTGGTTTTTAGGCATCAGGTGAAGTGCTCATTCCTTCCCAATTTTTTGGATAGGTTTCTACAGCTGTATACACTTGCGTTTCCCTATGGTGTGTGTTTGCTGTGTCAGTTTCCCTATTCTTCTGCGGGTAGGTGTGCTGAAGTTCCTGGTGGGAGTTTTGGAGTTCAAAATTTCAGATGGAGGGACCAGCAGTTAGCATAATGGCTATGTCGCTGGATTCCCATGTAGTTGACCACGGTTCGAGTACAGGACCCAGTGGCTTAAACTCATGCCAGGTGTGTGTGCATGTGTGCCCAAGATCCCAAGAGGAGAATGGAGGAGAAGGGATTGCTGCGTGGCCATCCCCCCTGGGGGATGATTTCTCCCTTTCTCTCTCTGTCTTTCTGGTGAGCGCATGCGCCCTATAGCAAAAACCTCTCCAAAAAAAGAAAAAAAATAATTTCAGATGGATTTTCTCTTTAGCTCCCCCAAATGAGGTGTTGGTAAGGATTCCTGCAGAGTTACAGTGATCTTTAGACAGCTGGTTCAAGAGTTCAAGAAACAAGAGTTTCCCAAACTCTCTTGCCTCATTGTGGCTGCTGGCCTGCTCTGGCTGGCTGGCTGGGGGTGGGACAGCAAACAACACACAAGCCTGGATAAAAAGATCCTTCCTTCTCATCTCTGACAAGACTGATGTGGAACAGGGCAGTGAGTGAGGAACAGACCTGGCTGCAGACAGCCTCCTACCTTGCTCTGACTTTCTTCATGTTATCCTTAATAGTCAATACCTTTTTCTTAATCCTAATACCTAGCAACCACTGATTTGCTCTATAGCACTATAATTTTGTCACTTTAAGAATGGTAAATGAGGGACCAGCATTTGGTGTAATGGCTATGTCACTGGACTCCTATGAAGTCGATCACGGTTCGAGTCCCGGACCCAGTGGCTTAAACTCACACTGGGTGCATGTGTGTGCGTGGCCAAGATCCCAAGAGGAGAATGGAGGAGAAGGGATGGTGGCGTGGCCATCCCTGTTTGGGGGGGTTTCTTACTTTCTGTCTCTCTGTCTCTTTGTCTTTCTGGTGAGCACACACACACCCTATAGCAGAAACCTCTCTCTCAAAAAAAAAAAAAAAAAAAAAAAAAAAAAAGGGAAATGAATAAAATCAGAGAGCATGTAAACATAACTCTTTCAGACTGGCTTTTAGTCACTTAACATAAAGCTCTTGTGATTTGTCCAAGCTATTTCTAGTATCAAATGTGCTTTTCTTTTCATTGATGAGTAGTATGGATACTTAAGTGGTCCGATTTTTTCTATTATAGATGTCCTAATATGAACTTTTACTACGTATCTGTGGGAACATGAGTTTTCATTTCTCTAAGATTTCTAGTATGTAGAAAATGATTGTTGGGCTGCATTATAATTGGATGAGTAAACTGATAAGAAACTATCAAAGCTCTTTTCCAAAGTGGCTGTACTATTTCATTATACATTTCACCAACAATGTAAGAGTTCCAGTTGCTGCACATCATTGCCATCATTTTGTATTTATCAGTAGTTTAGGTGTCCTTACAAGCATTCAGTAATAACTCATTGCAGCTTTATTGGACATTACTTTAATGATATGCAAAAACTTTTCATGGGTTTATTTTCATGAGTTTACTTGACCATATTCATTTGGGCTAAGTATGTAACGTTCAAATAGCAGACCCATTTTCTAACTGGATTGTTTAAGTAGATTTATAATCCATTTTGAATGGATTTCTGTATTAGGTATTAAGTGTAGGTTGAACTTTTTTGGGGGGTTGGGGAGGAGGAGGTTATAGTACTGCTTGTTGAAAAGATAATCCTTTATCTACTGAATCGTCTCTATACACATGCAGAAATTACTTGATAATTATAGTTTCCATTTCAGCATGTAAGGATCTTAGAAATTGCCATTTCTTCTTAATGGCAAGTAAAAAGATAAACAGACCGAATAATCAACAATTGTTAATTGGATCTAAAGAGAGGGGAGAATACAAGGCAAATAGCTGCCCTTAAGACTGGAGAAGCAGATTCTCCTGTTACAGGGAGTGAGTTTACTGGAATACAGACTCACAAACAGAAACCATGGCAAGAATCAATATCAGTTTTGCAAAACCTGAACTGTAACTAAAGAATTGCTGAGGCTCAATGTGGACAAGTGTGAAAGCTAAAAACTTCAGAAGGAACCTATCAAAAAAGGGCCTTGATATTTTGTGATTTTTTTTCCTGGATCTTGAATAGGTTCTCACAGTAAGTATTGAAAAAAAAATCTCTTCATGTCTCTAGCATGGGAAGGGGAAACAGTCATTTTCAAATACACCAAAGCATTTTGTTCTTAACAAATCCTGGTATTATGGTTCAAATATCCCCTCTAAAACTAGTGTTGAAATTTAGTTGACATGTTTAAGAGATGATGTTTAAGAGATGAGAGTTCTGTTCATATGTATAGATAAATGTCATTATTATGGAGGTGGGCTCCAAATAAAAGGGTAAGTTTGGCACCCTTTCTCTGCTTCATGTACTTGCTTGACCTGCGTTCAGTCATAGAATGACACAGCACAAAGGTCCTCTCTAGATGCCTGGAATGCTCTTAAACTAATCCCCAAAACCATGAGCCAAGTAAGATTCTATTACTTATATACCACCCAGTCTCAGGTATTTGGTAAGAGCAACAAAAAATATACTAAGAAACCTGCCTTTAAAAGAATCTAGTGGGACCAGCAGTTGGCATAATGGCTATGTCGCTGGACTCCCATGTAGTTGACTGCGGTTCGCGTCCCAGACCCGGTGGCTTAAAACTCAAGCCAGGTGCATGTGCGTGCGTGCCCAAGATCCCAAGAGGAGAATGGAGGAGAAGGGATTGCGGCGTGGCCATCCCCCATGGAGGGTGATTTCTCGCTTTCTATCTCTCTGTCTCTCTCTGTCTGTCTGGCAAGTGCACGCACCCTATAGCAAAAACCTCTAAAAAAAAAAAAAAAAAGAATCTAGTTACAGGTCAGCAGTGGCATAGTAATTAAGGTGTGAGTCTCCCACATGGCTGACCACATTTAAAATCCCAGACTCGGCTGCTTGAAAATCACAATGAGTGTATGTGCATACGTACCCAAAATCCTGATTAAAAAAGAAACTAATTATAGGCCAGCAGTGGCATACGGGTTAAGGTTCTGGACTCTCACAAGGCTGACTGTAGTTCAAGTGTGTGTGCATGTCCATCCACCCTAGGGGTGATTTCTCACTCCCCCCCCCCCCCATCTCTCTCTGATGAGCACATGCATCTATCTTATAGCAAAAACCTAAAAAACAATCAAAAGAAAATAAAAAGAAACTAAGTTACTATAGCCTAACTAACTGGCCAATTAATAGTACTTAAATGACCTGGGGAAATGGGAAATCCAGTTATAGTCAACTCTAGCTGGAAAAAACTTTCATAGTATATCCTTATCCCTAACTGAAGAATCTAAAACTTCATATAAATCCTGAGAAACACAGATAAGATTTATTTTCCCACACCAAGAGAATTGTTATCAACACACTTGAAGTATAAAAAACTTTCCTTTTAGTTCCTCTAGAAATGTATGCATATCACATGCTATGAATAATAGATGTACAATTATTCCTGAATAGAACTAATTGCTTCCATCTAAAAGATTAAAAACAAACAAACAAACAAACAAAAAATAAAAAACCTTTCTCCCAGATGGTCAAACTAATGAATTCCAGAGAAGGGTCCTGAATTAACTGAAAACTAAATAGTGATTGAGAACAGTATCTTCCTATGTGTCCAAAAGAGAAAAAAAAAAAAAAAAAAAACAGTTTCTAAATTTAGAGATATTAATCTTATCTTACTCAGGATTCTCGTTAATCTACCAAAAGGAGATTCTGCTTCATATATAGTTATTTTCCCATCCCGGACTCAGCATGTTGCCTATATGGTATTAAACATGAAAGGATCAAAGACTGAAGTAGTAATGTTACACTAACTGATAATTTAGTTTTAAGTAAATAAAAATGCAAATCTCAACAATGGTTCCTGATGTTTCTATAAGCACCTATCTTTCTGAATCCAACCTTCTACCCACTCACCCACCTACTTATCTAATCATGCAAGTAATTTATAACTTACTTATACCTGTCACAGTTTCTAACTTAACATGCAGCTTTTGGTTCTTTGGGGGAAAACAGTAAACAAAACACCTTTATTTTGTCTTCATCTGTGAAAGATGTCCTCACTGGACATTGGATTCTGGGTTTATTCCCTCTCCTTTTCAATACTATAGATGTGTGATGGCTCCACTAATTTTTCTGACCACTGGCCTGTGCAGTTTCTGAGTAAAAGTCTGCTATATTTTTTAATCTTTCCTTGTACATATTCCTTTTTCTCTGATTACCTTTAAGATTTCTCTTTGTTTTCAGTAGTTTGACACTGATATGTCTTGATAGATTTTTTTTGTCTGTTTTTTATTTTATTCCTATTAGGTTCTGTGAGCTTCCAGGATCTGTGGATGGCTGTCTTTCATCAATGTAGGAACATTACTAACCATTTTCTCTTCAAATTATTTTTTTGCTCCTTTTCTCCCTATTCTCCTGTAATTTCAATTACAGAATTCAAATTTCTTTTTCTCTTTTTTTTAAAGAGAGATTTTTGCTATAAGGTCGTGTGTGCTAGCCAGAGTGACAGAAAGTGAGAAATCACCCCCAGGGAGGATGGCCATGTTGCAATCCCTTCTCCATTCTCCTCTTGGGATTTTGGGCACACATGCACATGGTGTGAGTTTTAAGCCACTGGGTCCAGGATCTGAACTGTGGTAGACTATGTGGAAGTCCAGCAACATAACCATCACGCCATCTGCCAGTCTCCAATTCCAATTTCCACCTGACACTGTCCCACAACTCTTGTCCTGGTTTTCCTTTCTACTTTTTATTTTGGTATGAATAATTTTCACAAATCTATCGTCAAGTTCACTGATCTTCTTTTCTTACATCTAGTCCACTAAGAACATTAAAATATTTTGTCATTTTTGTTATCAAGATTTCTAGTGCTTTCATTTCACTTTTTAAAAACACTTTCCACATTTTGGCTGAAATTTTCATGTTTACCTTTCCCACTAGACTTTTTGTTTTTAAACATTTATTTATTTTCCTTTTATTGGAGAGGTTTTTGCTATAGGGCGCGTGCACTCGCCAGACAGAGAGAGACAGAGAGACAGAAAGCGAGAAATCACCCTCCGGGGGGGATGGTCATGCCACAATCCCTTCTCCTCCATTCTCCTCTCGGGATCTTGGGCGCACACACACACGCACCTGGCATGAGTTTAAGCCACTAGGTCCGGGATTCGAACCGCGGTTGACTACGTGGGAGTCCAGCGGCATAGTCATTACGCTAACTGCTGGTCCCATAAACATTTATTTATTTATTTATCCATTTATTTGTGGTTTTCAAGCTGCCAGGGCAGGGACTCAAACCACAGTCAGCCATGTGGAAACCTAGCCCCTTATCCACCATGTCACCTACTGGTCCCATCCACTAGATCTTTTAACATGCTTGTTTATTTATATTTTTGCTATACGGCACATGTGCTCACCAGAGAGACAGAAACCAAGAAATCACCCCCCAGGGGTATGGCCACATTTCAATCCCTTCTCCTCTCAGGATTTTGGGCATGCATACACACGCACCTGGCATGAGTTTTAAGCCACTGTGTCCAGGACTCGAACAGTGATCAATATGTGGGAGTCCAGTGACATAACCACTACACCATCTGCTGGTTCCACATGTTGGTTACTTTACAGTTTATGCCTCATAGATCAACATCTGAGTCCTCCATCAATCTATTCATTCTTTTGTGACCTAGCAATGGGATAAAAGTCTTACTTATTAATGTGTCAAATATTTTTTTATTAACTACAAGAGATCTTGTATTAAAATAAGAGAAATATTTCATTAAATGAATGGTATTCTGCCCTAGAAATGGACACTTCCTTTTCTATCAAGACGTTGATACGCACAAATTAATCAATCTAGTCAGTGATTCAGCTGGGTTTTGATTGTTAAGCTTAAAACAAGTACATAATGGCAATAACTTCTGCCAAAAACGATTTGCTGTCACTTTGTGTTTGGCATGCTTTGGAGGCCAATTTTTCTCAGTGTTCTTGATCTACACTTACCAATCTCTGCATGTCTGAGCTAAAAAAGGGAGGTCTTTCTCCACGCTGTTGTCTTTTCTACTACCTCAGCAGTAGGTTGTTATTAATCTTTTTTTGGTGCTAAGATTCTACCTGGGACAGAGGTTCTCAGTTCTTCTGGTCCACAGTCTTATGATACATGTGCCCAAGCTCAAGCATGAGGCTTTTTTAATGTTCCAGTCCCTCTTCATCATGGCACTAAAACTCTATGTAGAATCTGAGGCAGGTTAAGCAGGAGAAGTTTCATATCACTTTATCAGTGGTACAAATCTCTACTTTGAATTGATGAAAGTCCTAGGTCCAAGAAGTTTTCTTACTACTTTCCCAACAGCTTAAAGCTTCTGCTTCATATGAGAGAAGAGTCCAGGTAAAAGTATGACGTTTTTGCAGGTCCCTAAACAAGAACTGGTCACTTTGTCAACTCCTACATGCATTCATAGGGACTATGCCCTAGCTCATTCTTTCTCTTGAGCAGTCAGTGAAGATCCATGAATAAGAGTAAGTATACACACTCCCTTTGTGTTTTTCAGCTTCAAGTTATTTTACATTGATATGCCAGCCCACACTTGGCCTTCAGGAATGCATTAAAATTTTAGCTCATTTCTTCTTACCAGCTGCTATGGTGGCTACTTCTTCCTCTTGTGAGCTGCAAATGGTGAAATGGTTCATGTCTCATCTCTCCTTGAAGGGGCTTATCATTCTTTGGAATTCAGTTTCCATGGTTGCCTTGTGACCTCAGCTCTCTGATGGGGGTCAAGAAAAGTTATACTTTGTAGCTTATACAGTTTCTTTCCTGTTTTTAAGATGAGAGTGACATTTTTTTGAGGCTTTTTATAAACAGTAAGTAGAAATAAATCGCTCAATGTGAGTATCTTTGGACAATATTTTCTATCTCATCTAAGGAGCTCATTTCTAAATTCTTGCATTTTCAGAGATTCTGCCTGGTACAGTGTTGCTTTTCATTGACCCATCTATAAAAGTAATGGTTCACTCTGTCTTGTTCACTTTGCAGTAGCATCTTTTCAGCATCCTAGTTAGAAAACTTCAATATGTAGTCATGTATTGCTTAATAACAGAAATGAGTTGTAAGATATGCTTCGTAGCAATTTCATCATTGTGTGAACATTATAGTATACTTACACAAAACCATATTGTATACAATTGTATACTAGGTGTTGCACAACTAGGCAATATGGTGTAAGTTCTATTTTCCCTATGGAACCACTCTTGTTAATCTGTTCTGTAGCTGACCAAGAAGCTATTATATGGCTTATGACTTATAAGCCATCAAGCTCGATAAAACCATCAGTTCACTCTCTGTTTTATATTCATAAAGCTATACACCCAGTTAGAAATAAAGTCAGTGCCATAGCACAGTGGTTAAGAGCTGCACATAGGAAGCCAGATTCCATACGGCTGTCTGCAGTATGACTCTCAGCCACTGCAGCTTGAAAAACATACTGGGTCTATATGCACACCTGTCCAAATTCCTGGTAGGATGGAAAAACGGAGCAAAGGGACTGTGGCATAGAAAAAGGACTGTTGTATAACCTTACCCCATTGGTAAGTGCTTTCCCTTTCTCTTCCTTCTCTCCCCCTGGCCAGCAAATGTGCCTTCTGGCAATTAAAAAATATATCAAAGATAAATAAAATCTAATAAAATGACCAGGGAAAAAAATAAATTCAAAACAGTTATTTGTATGCTGATGGTAGGTACATAACAGCAGCAAAACCTCAGTTATCTCCATTTGATTAGTAATGTGAAAAAGGCATTTATCCAATTTTTTTTGGAATGACAGAAGAACTGTGCAAACTTAGCAACACTTAAAGAGTGAACTGGTGTTAAGGAAAACTCAAGAACTGTGTGTGAGGAACTATGAGGAAGAGACTCAAAGTTGGATTTGAAAGTCACTGGTAAGAGTAGAACAGCAATTATAGGACTAGAAAAGGAATTAAGAAAAAAAAAAAAAAAAAACAGGAAAAGGGAGAGTGGGAAGTACCTGAGCAAAAGGGAGGAAGAGAAGAATGAACAAGGAGCATGAGGATGAGCTAAAAATAGAGATAGAAAAACGGTAGAAAGGAAAAGGTAAAAGACAGAGGGAGAAAAGAAAAAGAAGGGCAGGGAGAAAAGAATTTTAAAAAGTAAATTAAAAGAATTTAAAAATAAATGTATTTATTTACAATTAAAAATATTTTATTTTTTATATAATATTGTGTCATATCTCATTAAGAGACTAATCCATCCATTTGGGCATTTATCATCTACTTTAGATCAGTACTAGCAAATCATCAACTCTCTAGCATCTGTAATTATCTTACTTCATCTGCCCCCAAATTTACAAATGAGGCAGTAGACAAAAGAACACTTAAACAAACTACATCTCCATAAACTTTGAAATCAACATCTAACAATTTTCATCAAATATTTAAGTGGTTGCTAGAGTTGTTGTTTCTAACACACTGTAAATATTGACATTTTTAAATGAAAATATTAAATCTAGCTAACAAAATCTAAAACCAAGATCATTTGCTAGTTAACATCATCCACACATAAAAAATACATAAACAAGGTATTCTTTAATAATGAACAACTTTACATAATGGTTTCCCTAGAATTTACAATTTCATTTCCTTTACAAAATATAATTTTTCCAAGTGATTTTATGCTATGCTTTTTAATAAGCCTTACCATTCTATCTTCTCTGAAAAAAAGTAGAGATGGGTAGATACACACACACATTTATTTCATTTCCTGTGGCCAAAATAATCTAACTTGTGAAAAATTATTTCACTTAACATTAAAATAATAGTACATAACTGAAAAAAACCCTACAAATCTTAATAATTATTAAACAAAAAGTAATTTTAATCGAAAATTTATCTTTTTACTATGAATATTACTACTTCTACTTCATGTAATATTTGTACATATTTATGGAGTACAGTGGGATTTTTAAAAAGCATGTATACATTATAAAATGATCAAATTAGGGCAATAAACATATCTAGCACCTCAAACATTTATTATTACCATGTGTTGTACACATTCAAAATCCACTTTTCTATTAATATTTTTAAGTATACACTGAATTGTCTTCCACTATCATTACACTTACGTTATCTGTTGTCTTATAACCCCCATCCATTCCCTCCAACTCCCTTTCCCTTTTAGCTTGGCTATATCTTTCTTGTTTAGTTTTGTTTGTTTTTGTTTTTTATCTTCACTGTGTGTGTACTTGCTGGAACTGGGGGATAAGAAATCACTTCCTAGGGGATATGGCCACTCAACAATCCTTTGTCCTTATTCTCTCAGAATTCTGAGTATGCATCCTCAGGCATGCAGCACATTTTTCAAGCCACCAGGTATGGGACCTGAACTACTGTGGTCTACGTAAGAACTACCTTAATCACCATGTCACCTGGCTGGCCAGGTTTGAACATATCTTAATAAGATGGTTGTAGTATCCTCTCCTCCTCCACATCTTGTCTCCACTTTGTTCTGTTATCTAGAAATGTGTATCATATGCTCTCAGAATTCCTTTGGTATTGTTCTGCATGTTCTACTGTTTGCTTTTATATGTGCATGGAATGTTTTCCCATGGTAATGTCACTCAATTTTTTTTAAGAGAGATTTTTGCGATAGGGCACCTATGCTCACCCAAGAGACACAGAGAGAAAGATAGAAAGTGAGAAATCATCCCTACAGGGGATGGCCACAGTTCAATCCTTTCTTCTCCATTTTCCTCTCGGGATTTGGGGCATGTATGCACGTGGAGTCCAGCAAAGTAACCATTATGCCACCTACTGGTCCCGCCACTCAATTTTTTTTAACCTCATGCTTATGCCAAATATCTCATGGCAATATATTATCAAAAACATGCTTAATAATCAGTCACTGACATTGTGATTAGATGATTATCCTTCCATGTTTTTAAATGCAAAGAATTTGAACCATCTACCTTACTACCTAGTAATTATGTATCACTTACAGTTACAGTTTTTGAAAAGTACCCAAAAGGCTTCACTGATATTAAAAGAATGTACAACACTATAATCTCTTATTGTGGCAGATCAATTATTTTCAGGTTCTGTAAGGTAATATGGATATGGTTTGTATCCTGCTATATTCCCCATAAGGCATTGGCACCTTTAAAAAGAAACACAATTTTTCTGCTCTAAAACTTATGAAAAAAATCACACTAAGTGGGATATATAATGATGAGTAGTTCTGCTTCTGCTCTGATCATGTCATCAAATGAACAATGAATCTGTGATATTCACAACCGTCTGGATTTTTGATCGCAGAAAATAGACTAAGGGTCAGGATTAATTAATTTGTCATTAATATAGTCTCAAAAAGGTCGCCAAAAAGTGAAATACCATAATTTTAATACAACTTTGCCAACAGTATTTTGGGAGCACTATTTTGCCCTTTGCTTTTATATTATTCCATGTTTGAAACATATTTTTGTCAAAACCTTCACACTATAGATTTAGCTCATTAATTTACATATGAGAATACATTTATTCTCCTAGACTATCTTTTTCAACTCAAAGAAAAAAGTATTAATATCTATTATGTAACCACCTCACAAATGTCCAGTCTCTGACAGACAAATGGCTAAAGATGGTGTAAAGTTTATTGCCTGGCTAAAGTATGGAGATCCACTTTCAGCATTTGGGACTAATAATTTGGGCTCTTTGCTTTGCTTCTATGAGGCTTACTCTCAGGAAGGATGAATACATTTTTTGGCAATACTCAGAAGAGGAAAATAATTCTTTAAAAACACTGTATCCACCTTCCACAGTTACATTCAACAAATGCCTAAAGTGAAAATACTATAAACATGGTAGAAAATACAGTTTTCTCAATGTCATTCTTATAAATTCCTGTAAGACAAAGAATGGTAAGAAGTTACCCTGGTAATAACTTTTAGAATTTTGTATCAAACTTTGTTTGATAATCCTGGGGTTTATAATGCCCTAGAATAATGTACCATATTAAAATTCAGGATCAAGAGATATGCTTTTTTAAAAAAATAAAAAAAAAGAAATGCTGCTATACAAGCTGAAGTGGAAAAGGAGAACTGGCATGATACCTCAAGCTTCAGTGTCAGGCATATCAACTTATGTATGGAATCTGAGTATCTAAAAACTGATTCTTTTAAATCTGTTAGTGTCAAGGGACCAGCAGTTAGCGTAATGGCTATGTTGCTGGACTCCCACATAGTCGACCGCGGTTCAAGTCCCGGACCCCGTGGCTTAAACTCACGCTGGGCGCGTGTGCGTGCGTGCCCAAGATCCCGAGAGGAGAATGGAGGAGAAGGGGTTGCGGCGTGGCCATCCCCCCTGGGGGGGATTTCTCGCTTTCTGTCTCTCTGTCTGTCTCTGTCTGTCTCTGTCTGTCTGGCGAGCACACGCACCCTATAGCAAAAACCTCTCAAAAAAAAAAATCTGTTAGTGTCTATACACACCTTGAACAGTTTTAGTGTTCCAACAGCGTTTTCTTATTCTACTTTAAAAATCTTTTCTTTAGCTTACATATTAAGTATTTAAATAAATATTTCCCTTTGTAGAGATTTCTGAATGTATGCATATAAAAGTAGCAGTGATTTTATGTTATTTTTTTTCCTATGCTTTCAGACAAGTAGAAGCCAGTAAAGGTGATATAACCTGCTACTTTATATATACTGTTTTTTTTGTGAATAGAAGATGATCACTTAGAGACTTGACAGTCAAATAGAGAGATGGCCTTAATACATCCACTGTTGTAAAACTTCATAGGATAGTACGTGTTATAGCTTGCGTGTCACCCCAAAGTTGATGTGTTGTAACCTGGTCTTATTGTGAAGGAATTAAGAGGAAAGTTAGTATATTCATGGTGTTGAAAGGTGGGGTCTTTGGGACCTAATCTAAGTGATTAGGGTGGGGACCCTAGAATAACTCCTAGTGAGTTTATAAGAAGAGGGAGTAAGACTAGAACAGACACACACATGGAATGTAGATCGTGTTCTGCTCAAGCTCTTGCCTTCCGTCATGTTGTGATGCATCCTCACCAGATGTGGTCCCTAGACCTTGAACCTCCAAACCATGAGCTGAGTTAACCTCTATTTTCTTAAATTACCTGGACTTAGTATTTTCTGCCATTAGCAACAGAACAGGCAAGAACAGCATGTTAATTAGCCACTGACATAAAATTGTTTTGCAATGAACTATCTTAAAATTTGGGTTAAAAAAAGAAAAAAAAAAGAACAAACAACAAACTAAACCAGTTAATGGTTTTAAAACACTCGTTACTCTCACCTATCTAAGGGACAGCATAGGGTTGGATGCTTTCAGCAAAGTTTGCCGTGTAACTGGAGGCTGAGTGAATGAACTGGGGGCAAGAACACTCACTCTGATCCAAGTGTATTTCCTCTTTCTCCTGGGACCAGCAGCTAGCTTGAGCAGTCTCCTTATGGTGACAGCTGAAGGGCAAGAGCCAGCAAGCCCGACTATGCATACACATTTCAAACTTCTGGTCAAAATCATACTTAACATCATTGGGATAAAAGTTAAGTCACATGGCCACGCTCAGGGTCAAAGGGTGGAGATATTACCCACAATAAGGGAAGACTGCTTCAGAGCAAAGCTCATAACAGAGACTGGTAAAGAACTGAGATCATTAATGTAATTTACTATAAATATTAGATATAAGTAAAACAAACTTTTTAACCATCTTATAATAGCTCAAACTGATTAACAGAGAACAATTAATCAGCATTACTGTTTAAACAAAATTAGTGGAGCTTAAAAAGTAGTAAGTTCTGTGGTTTAATATCATTCAGGACCACTAAGAGGCAGAATAACTTAAAATATTAATAGGTATAGGCATTGAATTTATATGTAAGGTGATTATAAGAAAATGAAATAACAATCACTAAATGGACAGGAAGCTATAATAGATAGTCTTTCAAGCTCTTGGAAGCCAATAATGACATGAAAATTTATTAGGTTGTCAGGAAAGTCATTAGGTTTTTTTTTTTTTTTTTTCATGTTTTTCTATGCAAAAAGTGATTCTTGACTTTCCTGATGACTCAATATATATTCTAACTTAAGTTAGTATCTCTGGGGGAAAATAATCACATTCGATCTACTTCAACTAATCCCTTTAATATTGTGGTTTTTTTTTTTTTTCCCATATCTCTGTCTAATAAATATCTATAACTCAGACTACAGTGGTTAAATATTAAATTTTTTTGCAGCAACCCTTCATAATATATAATAAAATCTCTTCTTGGTATCCTCATTTCAATTCTCACTGAAAAAATAATCTACAATTACATGAATGATTTTCACCGTTGTGTTTAGGATGGATAACATATATCACCTTGCAAAAAGAACACGAAAACATCAAATAATAGTTTAAATCAATAAAAATTATTTAAAGATTGGTCTGTGGCCTAGCAGTAAAGGGAGCAGAAGCCTACATGGCTAACCAGGTGATTTGAATCCTGGCTCCAGTGGCCTTAAAAATGCACTGATAGGGTGCACATGTGCCCCAAATCTCACCAGGATGGAGAAATGAAGAAGGTGGTATTGCAAGTATGCCATGGCACATTAGGAGGTATTTTCCTCCCTCTCCTCCTCACTGTCTTTGTGGTAAGCACGTGTGCCTTCTGGCAAAGTAATATTTAAAAATCTAAAAAGAAAAAGAAAAATGACTTCAACTTTCTAACATGTTTTTTCAAAAATATTTTAAAAATTTTATATGAGAGACTGACAGTCATATACAATAGTAAGCTACACTCAGTACTCAATTTTTCAAAATCTTAATAAGGAAAATTATGTTTTCTAGGACCCTTCCAGTTAAACACATATCAGGATGTAAAAGCCTTTTCCTTCTATTTGGTGACTTTCAATAAACAACAATACTATGCTTTACTTTGGCTTCAGGCTTATCGCAACATTCTCCTTAAACATAACTCACATTAGTTGTAGTTTAGGCTAATTATGAGTGCTCAGTGACTGCCAAAAGAAAAAAAAAATACAAATGATACAGCTGATACTGAAGCCTGATGTAACTTATTGGGAATGGAAACAACAAAAATTAATAGTTTAGATGAAGAAAAACTTAAGAGATTCCCTTGTCGGTTCACTTAAATTATTTCTACTTACATTTACCAAAATACAAGGATTCTATAATAATACCCTTAAAAGTCACCAAGAAAAAGGAATTTAATGATTTTTTCTGTGAATTATTATATACTAATTTGCTTATTTTATGGTAAAATTTTTTTCAAAAAACATTTTTTAATGTAGAAAACTCATCTGCACACAGAAGAGTATAAAATGAATGTGACTAGTTTCAACCTTCTTGTAACTGCCACCCACCTTATGAATAAAATATTTCTGTATCTTAAATGTCTCTTACACATTACATTTTCTTTTTATTACAACTGAGAAATAAGCACTATCCTCAAAGTTATATCTTTTCCCTTTCTTTTCTAATTTTATTATCAATGTATATCTTCCTAAATATTGTGCCATCTGAAAAATCATAACACACTTTTTCATAGAAAAAATACATCATAGCTTTTCCAATGACCCAATTCATATATTGTTTTTACTGCATGCTCATAAATAGCACAGTGACTTTCTTTCACTGAAAATTTATGCTTGTTACTCATTCTCATCGATTTACGAATTTGTAGTGCTTTTATTTTCATATCTGAATACGTTCCACAGTATAAATGTCCAATCAGTAAACAATACACTATTTTTAGTTTATTACTAACACAAATCACACAACTATATTCATTCTTTAAATGTGTCCCTGTGGGCAGGACCTCCCTAACTTTACCTTCTCAAACTTTACAGTGATTATGAATCATCCAGAGAACCTTTAAAATTAAACAGATTCCTGGGGCCCATCTTCATCCACTCTGATTCAATAGGTCTTGAGAAAGGTTTTGCAGTGGTCTGCCTCTTGCACTTTTTTTTACTAGTTTTCAGTTTTATACTTATGTCCCAACAGTCTATACAAAATTTATACTATTTAGGAATGTATTATGAAATTTTTAAAAACGTTTTTGCACTCGCTGGAGAGAGAGAGAGAAGGAGAAAGAGGGGTGAGAGGGGGAGAGAGAGAGAGAGAAATCATCTCTAAAAGGGGATGGTCACACTACAATCCCTTCTCCTACATTTTTCTCTTGGGATTTTGGGCTTGCATGTACCTGTTCCCAACATGTTTCAAATTACCAGGTCTGGGACTGGAACCATAGTTTGCCATGTGGAAGGCCAGCACCTTAACTACCAGACATCCTGCTGACCCCAGAAATATTTACTTTTCACAGACAATCTTAAAAAAGCAAAAAAGGATTAATTGAAGGTATTTTTGTCAAGCTTTTATCATGTACAATAAACGTAAATTCTGTCCAAAAAAAAAAAAAAAGATTTGTAGTTCTTACAAATGCTCAGGTGACATGAATTTACTGGCATGCAAACTACACTTCAAGTAGAAAGGTTATTGGCTATGTTTATCTTATTTATTTGAAGGCGTTTACTATGTAATCTGGACACTATAATACTCTGTCATTTATATGTTCTAAATACCTTCCCTCAACTAGTGACTTTTTATTTTTTTAATTAATTATTATTTTTTGAGAGGTTTTTGCTATAGGGTGCATGTGCTCACCAGACAGACAGAGAGAGACAAAGCGACAGAAAGCAAGAAGTCACCCCCCAGGGGGGATGGCCACGCCGCAATCCCTTCTTCTCCATTCTCCTCTCGGGATTTTGGGCACGCACGCACAAGCGCCCGGTGTTGAGTTTAAGCCACCACGTCCAGGACTAGAACCGTGTCGACTACATGGGAGTCCAGCGACATAGCCATTACGCTAACTGCTAGTCCCTGTTTTTTTTTAGTTTTATTATTGTTTTAATTCATTTTATACATTCGATCACTGTGTATCACTACAGCTTGTAAAATGAATTTATCCAACATGAATACACTTCACACCAGTCCAGTTGAAGATATATGCATTATCATCAACAGACAATCCTCAAATACTCTGTCATTTATATGCTCTAAATACCTTACTGCAACTAGTGACTTTTTGAAAAGTTGTTTCTTTCAGGTATTATTTGATGAACAAGTTTTTAATTTTATTATAGTCAAACTTATCTCGGTTTTCATTTACAGTTTTTACTCTTTGTATCTTAAAGGATTTCCTCCCACAAGATCATAAAAATATTTTCCTATATTATCTAATAATTTGCTGTTCACACTTAGGCATTTAATCACCTAAAATGGATTTTGTGCATTATGTGAAGCAGAGGACAAATTTCAGTTTCCCACAAGGTCAAATTTCAGTTTTCCACAAAGACACTGACTGTCCAAGCATAAAAATGTCTTATTTTCCCAACTCCTTTGAAACATAATCTTTGTCAGATATTAACTATCCATTTATTTGCAAGTCTGTTTCTGGTTCTGTTCTACTTTTCTATTTACATCTGTAACCAAAATAAAGCCCTTTTTATTTAACTTTCCAGATCCTTGTTTTAAATGTGTTTCTTACAGAGTGTATTACTGAATTCTGAACTTTTTTTTTTTTTTTTTTACCCTTTATGAGAGAGAGGAAGAAACAGAGAAAAAGAAAGAAATAAGTACTTTTGAAAGAGTGTCTCCCCAGCTCCAGCCTCTCAATCAACTAGAATTACAGGCATAGCATATTCAACGTCACTAGGAATATTTAGGTTGGCATATTAACTGATCCTACTAAGCCTCTCATACAATCTACAGCCTTCCAAGTGCTGGCATTACCTATGTGCCACTATAGCCAGGCCCATTTTGAATGTTTTAACTACTCAATTAATCCTTTTTATGTGTAGTCATTAAGTTATTTCCATTTATTACATTGGGTGGTTGGAAAAGTCATGATACATTTTTGCATAGAAGAAATATGTCATGACTTTTGTGACAATCCAATAGATAAATATATGGAAATTTCTTATCATCTTATTGATTTTTTTAATTAAGCTATATTTTCTATGGTTTTCCCCTCTTCCATTCTTTTAGATTAGCCAAATATTCTACTCACTTTCCATCCCTAATTGTTTGGAATTTTGTACTTTGTTTTATTACTTCAGTGGTTTCCTTGAAATATAGATCAAATAGTGGCTACTCAATATCAGTTTAGAAAAATATATTTTGATAATATCGATAATGATAATAACAGCTAGTAATAGATGCTGAATTTTAAAATAAAACTGCATTTAATATAAATATAAATTTCTTTGGTGAGGTGCATTTTTTTTTTTTCATTTTTTGGAGAGGTTTTTGCTATAGGGCTTGTGCGCTCACAAGAGAGAGAGAGACAGAGAGATAGAAAGCGAGAAATCACCCCCAAGGGGGGATGGCCACTCCGCAATCCCTTCTCGAACTCCATTCTCCTCTTGGGATCTTGGGCACACACACACATGCACCCGGTGTGAGTTGAAGCCATAGGGTCCAGGACGCGAACCACGGTCGACTACATGGGAGTCAAGCGACATAGCCATTAAGCCAACTGCTGGTCCCCATGGTTAGGCGCATTTTTAAAAAGATATGGCTAGAGGATTACTCATAGCCTAGAAAGCAATACAGATACAAATAGGTGAAAGATTTACTAAGTGTTTCAAAGTTGTTTTATAATCACAATATTCTCAAAAGTAGATTTTTGTTATGACAAAGTACAATAATTTGCTTCTTAAACATTGGCTTTATGCTTGCCACTTCCATTTGAGTTCACACAAATTATATGAAAAAAAATCTTTGATATTCCTTTTTTCTTATTATCCATGTGGTACAGATAACTGAAATACATATTCATGAATGCTATAACATTAATCAAGATTAAAGAAATATTCGGACTATTTAAAAGATGAAGAAAAAAATATCCCCACTGGCAAATGGTATGTAAAATAAAGGACAAGGCACATTGATGATCCAAGTAAACCCAAATGTTACCCATTACCTAACATAAGAAATTAAGACCCTCTAAGCACTTATATATCTGTTCTACTTAAGTTTCTTCTTGTTAACTCCATAAAGTAAGTTAAATTAGGCTCCACGGTTCCTTAAGCTAAAGACCAGATCCTTAAGTTGAAAGAAATATTATCCTTAGGTGACTATGGTTTTAGGGAGGAGGACAAATAGAGGGCAGTACATAAATTGACTTAAGAGATCCACGGATATTCTAAAATTATATGCTTTGATGTTTAGAGAGGGGAAAATATGACAAGCACTCTCAACAAGGTCTTGTGCCATGATCTGCCAATCCAATTCTTGCCAGGCACTCAGGACCATGGATGCATGCACCTGGTGTACCAGACCAACAGCGGATGGAACCCATCATCTTCATATGAATACAGCTTTACTTGAGCAGTGTGTTACTGCTGAACTACCAAGTCAGTTCTGCATGTGTTTTACATTACAGACTTTCATCTTTCAGAATCAGCTACAATTAAAAAAATAATTTTTTTTTCTTTGTGAGAGAGAGTTTTGCTAAATGGCATGTGCACGTGCCAGAGAGACAAAATGCGAAAAATCACTCCCCAAGGGGGATGGTCACGCAACAATCCATTCTCTATACTCCTCTTGGGATTTGGAGCATGCACACACACAAGTCCAGTGTAAGTTTTAAGCTGTCAGGTCTGGGACTCAAACCATGGTTGACTATGTGGGAGCCCGGTGACAAAACCATTACACCATCTGTTGGTCCCCCCAAAATACTGTTCTAAATAAAGAAAAATACAAATTAGCCTTCTCAAGAAATGCCGTCTACCTACCTACCTACCTACCTATTAAGAGAAGTTAGCTGTAAAACTATCACCAATAGTAACTCTGGGGAGGAAGTTTAATAAAGTTTGATCAAAGGAAGCTTAAGCTTATTTGTAATATATGAAAATTAAAAATGAGGACATAATCTTAACATTGGTGTAATTAAACAATGCTTAAATTACATAAAAATTTTAAATTGGAGATAGGTTCAGTCAGACAGCTTTGCTGAGATCAGTAAATGTTTACAAAAGAAGAAACTTGATCAAAAGTCCCTTGAGTGAAAATTTTGAAACAGAAAAGAACATAAAAGTATAGAGGATATTGGAGCAAATGATGAGAGTGCTTAAAATAGAAAGCAGAGGAATCTATCTGTATCTTTGAAGTTTTTGCTATAGGACATGTACACTCACAGAAGAGAGATGGAGACAGAGGATAAAGATATAGAGACCGAGAGAGAGAAAGTGAGAAATCACCCACCAGGGGGGATGACCACATAGCAATCTGTTCTCCACCAGTCTTCTCTCAGGATTTGGGGCATACATGCACATGTGCCTGGTATGATTTTCAAGTCACCAGGTCTGGGACTTGAATCATGGAGTTGGCTACATGGGAGTCAACTACCTTAACCTCCACACCACCTGCTTGCCCAAAATATTTTTTAAGCAATGAGAAGCCATGGAAAAGATTTAGAGTAAGGTGAGCAATAATGATATTAAAAAAAAAAAAAAATTAAGAAAAACAACCCCTAAAAGGTTATTTACTAATTTATTCATTTATTTATAAGAAAGGGGGGAGAAATGAGAAGAGAGAAAAAGAGACATACAGAGAAGTATTCCTGACAGGATCTCACCATTGTCCTCTGCCCCAGTCTCCTAGTTAGCTAGGACAGCAGGTGCATGCCTGTTCTCCTGTATGAACCCAGTCTCACACAGTAGTACCCATCTACTTGTACCACTAAGGCTTATCTTTTAATTTCTGTAATTATTTCATTACATTCCAAATCACAAAAACTAAGTATTGAGATTTAGAAAACAAATGATATGTGTTTATGTGTGCAAACAGTTTGGTTTATTGAGAGTAAGTTTATAGCAACTAAATCTGAAAATATTTTTGGATGATAAAATTAAGTAGATTATTTCAGAATTCTTCATTTATTCTATAAATAACATTATTTCCCAGTGAATAAGTTATTAGCATAAATGCCACTAAGGATTCAGAATAATATAATTTTTACACTTGATTCATACCATTAATTTTTGCAACACCTTAGAGTACTTGTATTTTCTATTATAATAAATATAATTTATATACTTACAAAATGCTTCAATTTAGCTTGCATAAAATCTAATGTACCATCAAAGGTGCAGATTTAGTCTCACAATGCTCTCTCAAACTGGCTTTACAGAAAATAAATCAGAGAAAAAGTGGATTTTTTTTTACCCTTTTTCTCCTCAAGAAAACTTGATATAGTAATCCAGTAAGACACAATTGATAAACATTTTTATCATTATGGCAAAAATACTCAGTTCTGGTAAAAGCATGTTTCCAGATAACCTCAGGACTTACGATCCAATATGGTTTCTAATTTAAAGACTTTTCCTCAATGTTCACCAAAGAAAGGTAGTTTTAAAATCCTAGTTCCACCATTTTCTAATCAATGACATGGGATTTGATGTTTTAAGAGATGATAATAAAGTTTTAGTTCACCTCAACAAAGTTTTCAATAACCTCTTGTTTGAAAAAATAAAAACAACCACACATCTTTCTCATGTACAGTAAGAAGGTAAAGGAGCAAAATAATATAACCAATGTATAAAAAGAAATTAATTTGTTATAGCAAATACAAGATCTAAGATTTGGTAAGCAGGGAAGCTTATAATTAGCATGTCACATCACTCTAAGCAGGATCTGTGGTACCCTTGCACCAGGAAGCCAAACAGTAATTGGTGGGTGGCTCATATACTAATTTTCTCTCTTAACTCCAAAAGCAATGCTTAAGGAACATAGAGCTCATTCCTATGTCAAGTCCATTATTATAAATGATCCTTAATAAGCAACCTCAGGAGTATGATTCTGAATTGCTCTCAACAGTAAAATAAACAGTACAGCTAAAGAGAGAATGATATCATATAATATAAAGAGAAACATTTAGATGTAGTTCATAGTCTATAAAATCTTTCAATTGTAAATGAAGATGATTTAACATCCATCATTATTTTCTAGTAGTAAAACATTGTGATTAAAGGTACCTTTGAGCCACTGAAAAGTATAATTGACACCAGTGAATAAAGTAAGAACTACTTGGGAACCAGCAGTTAGCGTAATGGCTATGTCGCTGGACTCCCACATAGTCGACCGTGGTTCGCGTCCCGGACCCGGTGGCTTAAAACTCACACCGGGAGCATGTACGTGCGTGTCCAAGATCCTGAGAGGAGAATGGAGGAGAAGGGATTGCGGCGTGACCATCCCACCTGGGGGGTGATTTCTCGCTTTCTGTCTCTATGTCTCTCTCTGTCTGTCTGGCGAGCGCACGCGCCCTATAGCGAAAAACCTCTCCAAAAAAAATAAATAAATAAAGTAAGAACTATTGGCCTCAACATCTTGCTTTGATAACACCCAATACTTGAGACTGGGAAAAAATTTTAAACTCTTATCTATCCTCACTGTGTGAGAAATGGATGACAGTACTGAATATCCATTCTCACCCCTTATGGTGTTTACAGCCTATGGAGGATAGAAAGTTAAAAACCATACTGCCCAAAACTCCTTGCAGTTAAGCTATTAAACATAAATTACATTCTAAAAATCAGATACATTTACATAAGATTTGAAAGGTTGTGACCAGTAATCGAATTGTAGTACAACTGGACCTACAGAGGAAAGGTCCTAGGTTTGCGTCCCAGCACCTCCCTGAGCATGCTTGTTGCTCGCTGCCATGTGAGCTCATGATCTGGGCTGGCTGAGACTGGGGGAAGACGGGGATGTGAAGACCCTTTTAGGTCTATTAGGGATGCCTATCTCTGCCCCTCTCATCTCTTCTCTATCTTTCTTGGAAGAACTAAATAAAATTCAATTTAAAAAAAGTTTAAAGTTGAAAAGTATATGGTTTTCTTCTGCTTTGGATATTTCTATTGCAGGCATCAACGTAAAAATGTGCAGGTTTCTACTGTAGTGCTCCAGTGTCCAATCTCTAGGTTTGTGAGATTTGAAGGGAAGAATTCCTGATCTTTTGATTACAGCAATGACATCATACTCTTGATTTTGATAGTTCTAGTGGCTTATAAAAAAATAACAGCTCTCTGGGCCTTATCTATTCTATGGTGAACAAGTCATTCCAACAAGCCCAGTCTACAGAATGATTCCCCAGACCTTCCAATAACAATAAAGCCCTTCCACACAGATCGACAAATCTTGAGGAGACTAATAAATGTTCTGATCAAAAAAGAACAACAGATGGGACCAGCAGATAGCATAATGGCTATGTCACTGAACTTCCACGTAGCCGACAGTGGTTCAAGTCCCAGACCCGGTGGCTAAAACTCATGCCGGGCACATGTGTGTGCGTGCCCAAGATCCCAAGAGGAGAATAGAGGAGAAGGGATTGTGGCATGGCCATCTCCCCGGGGGGTCATTTCTCACTTTCTATCTCTCTGTCTCTCTCTGGTGAGCACATGCGCCCTATAGCAAAAACCTCTCCAAAAAAATAAAAAAATTAAAAAAAAGAATAAGAGAGAAGACAGAAATAAAAGGGCATTACAACTAACACTAAAGAAACTAAAAGGATTATAAAAGAATGTTATAAAAACTTTCTAATAAATTAGAAAACAGGTGAAATTGACAAATTCTTAAAAAAGACAAGAGCTACCAATACTGACTTGGATCCCACGCGGCCATCCATGGTTTAAATCCTGGCCCTAATGGCTTGAAAAATACATTGGGTGCATGGGTAGGCAGGCCCCCAACCCCAATAGGTTGGAGAAATACCTCATTTTTGGGGTACTTTCTCCCTTTCTCTCTGTCTCTTTCTGGCAAGTTCATGTGCCCTCTGGCAATTAAAAAAAAATTCTAAGTGAAAGAAGCCAGATGCAAAAGACTAATAATTGTATGATTTCATGTTTATGAAATTTTCAGAAAAGGCAAATCTCAAAATAGAAAACAGACTAGTGGTTGCCTGGGGCTGGCAGTGGGAATGAGAACTGCCTGCAGACAGACGTGTGGGATCTTTTGGGGGTGACAGAAATGTTCTAAAACTCAATTGTGGTGGTGACTGTACAACTCTGTGAGATACTAAGAGTCGCTGAATAAAAACACTTAAAACAAAAACAAACAACCAAAAAAAAAAATAGAAAATCTGAAAACATCTAGAAGTAAAGAAATTAAATTAGGAACTTAAATTCTTTACATACACATCAAACCCAGATGGTTTCTCTGAAAAATTCTATCAAATATTTTAAAAATAAATAACAGTTTTTCACAAATTCAGAAAGCAAACAAAGGAACACTTCTCAGTTTACTCTATAATGTCAATGGTACTTTTGCTATCAAAGCCAGAAAACAGCATCATAAAAAAACTAAAGGTAAATATACTTCATGAATATAGACACAAAAGTACTTAAAATATTTAGAAAATGCATCAAGTAACATAAAAAAACTTACAGACACTTGGGACCAGCAGTTAGCGTAATGGCTATGTCTCTGGACTCCACGTAGTCAACCGCGGTTTGAGTCCTGGACTCGGTGGCTTAAACTCATGCCGGGTACGTGTGCGTGTGTGCCCAAGATCCCGAGAGGAGAATGGAGGAGAAGGGACTGTGGCGTGGCCATCCCCCCTCGGGGGTGATTTTTTGCTTTCTGTCTCTCTGTCTGGGGAGCGCACGTGCCCTATAGCAAAAGCCTCTCAAAAAAAAGAAAAAATTCAATAAAAAATGCTCAAGATTTGCACACTGAAAATTATAAAACATTGATGAGATATTAAAAATAATAAAGATAGTTAAAGAGTTATAGATTAATTTAATTTATGAAAAAAGAAATAAAATGAAAAAAAAGAAAAATACCATCAATAAAATGCATAAGTTTATCAAACTTACTACGCCCAAGCCAAGTTTTATCCAACAGCTACAAATATAACTCAATGTCAGAGTATCAGAAAATACATAAACAAAATTCATTATGTCAACAAATTAAACTACATGGTTTAATTAATGGATCAATTGAGGCTGACAGATACTTGATAAAATACTACATTAATTTCTAAGTAAGAATCAGAAAATTTAAAAATTCTGAATTTAATAAAATATTTGATAAAAGTAGACAACTTAGATTGCAAAATACTAATGCCCTTTCAAAAGAAAGACAGCAAGGACACAGCATATAACACTGCTTTGGAATTAGAGAATACAATAAATTATTGGAAAAAAAGAAACACAACTGGCACTTTTGACTGATACTAAGTATAAATAGACAACTCAAAGACTATACTAAAGAGATACTAGATTTACTAAGAAAAATTTATAGATGCCTGCATTTAAGACAATATTGAAGTATCAACAGTTTTTGTTTCTGCTTAGCAAAAAGTACCTAATGAAGAGAATAAAAGATCATATTTCAGTGAAAATAACAAGGAACACTAAAATAAACGGAGGGAAAAAAACTGAACAGAAATGCCTATAGACTAAATTAAAATTAACTATAAAATCTTATTGAAAGACAGAAAACAATAAAAAGAAATAGAAAAATACCCCATATAACACTGTGGGAAGACATACTATCATAATATCAATGCTGCCAAAACTAACAAATAAATATAAAGCAATCCTGGGGACCGCAGTTAGCATAATGGCTATGTCGCTGAACTCCCATGTAGCCAACCATGGTTCGAGTCCCGGACCTGGTGGCTTAAACTCACGCCAGGTGCGTGTGTGTGCGTGCCCAAGATCCCGAGAGGAGAATGGAGAAGGGATTACGGCGTGGCCATCTCCCTGAGGGGGTGATTTCTCAGTTTCTATCTCTCTGTCTCTTTCTTTCTGGAGAGCACATGCGCCCTATAGCAAAAACCTGTCAAAAAATCCTGATGAGAGCTCCAAAAAAACTTTTCTAGAATTGGAGAAACAAACCTTAACAATTACACTGAAACATAAATGGAAAATTATGAACTGTATTAAAATTCATAATAGCATGCAAAAATAACCTATCAGACATAAATATATTTATATTTTTAGTAGATTTTTGTGATAGAGTACGTGTGCTCTCTAGAGAGATAGAGACAGAGACAGAAAGTGAGAAATCACCCCCCCCCAGGGGTGATGGCCACGTCACAACCCCTTGTCCTCCATTCTTCTCCCAGGACCTTGGGCACGCACGCACACATGCCCAGTGAGAGTTTAAGCCACCAGGTCCAGGACTCAACTGTGTGGGAGTCTAGTGATGTTATTAACCATTACACCATCTGTTGGTCCTAGCTGAAACATTTTGTAAAAGTTTATTTAGTTATTCCATGAGTGAATGAGAGAGAAAGAGATAGAAATAACACACCCAGACAGAGTCCCATCACCATAATTCACACCTAGTTCAGCCAGCCTTGAACACGGGTATAAGCATACTAGTCTTACTTAAGGGGTCTCCAGACTTCAACCAGCAACCTTCCCACATGGATTTGCCTCACAGAGTGATGTGTTTCACTGATGCACATATATGGCCCAGCTGAAGCATTTTTAAAGTAGGTCCTCATTTTCCATGAAAGAGAAAATCTGAAGATGTTTATATTGTGCATTTGTAAATATAAATGAAATACTGATAATAAGTGAGGATCAAGAGTTGTATGTTTGTTGAGGGACCAGCAGATGGAGTAATGGCTACATCGCTGGACTCCCATGTAGTCAACCGTGGTTTGAGTCCCGCACCCAGTGGCTTAAACTCATGCCAGGTGCATGTGCATGCGTGCCCAAGATCCTAAGAAGAGAATGGAGGAGAAGAGATTGCGGCATGGCCATTCCCTCTGGGAGTGGGGAGATTTCTCACTTTCTGTCTGTCTCTCTCTGTCTTTCTGGCGAGCGCACGCACCCTATAGCAAAAACCTTTAAGAAAAAAATAAATAATTTTTTTTAAAAGAAAAAAAAAAAGAGTTGTATGTTTACAAAATAGAACATACCTTAAATGTTCGATAAGCTTTTTTTTTTTTTGGAGTGGTTTATCCTACAGGGCGTGTGTGCTCGCCAGAAAGACAGAGGGAGACAGAGAGATAGAAAGCAAGAAATCACCCCCCAGGGGGGATAGCCATGCCGCAATCCCTTCTCCTCCATTCTCCTCTCAGGATCTTGGGCACACACGCACATGTGCCAGGCGTGAGTTTAAGCCACCGGGTCCAGGACTCAAACCTCGGTCGACTACATGGGAGTTCAGTGACATAGCCATTACGCTAACTGCTGGTCCCTCAATAAACTATTTTAATTGAATGACAAAATGTTAATAATAAAAACAACAGCTACTAAGTAATATATTTATATGTGAACTTTGCACAAGCATCTTTCTTACGTTTTTTTTTTTTTTATTTTTGCCGATGGATGCAAGCACTCGCTGGAGTGAGACAGAGAGGGGAAAAATATCCTCAGGGTGATGGCCTCATGGCAATCTCTTCTCCCCCATTCTCCTCTTTGGATTTTGGACACATACATATATGTGTGTGGGATAATTTTCAAGTCACAGTGTCTGGGACTCAAAATGTGATTGATCATATATGGCAATCAAGCACCTTAACCATACCACTCGCTGGCCCCTACACAGTATCTTTCATAATCATCATAACATACTGAAAACGGCTCTATTTCTATTTTGAAGATAAATAGCTTAGGAAGAAAAGTTAACCAGCTTGCCCAAGGTCAGATTTCTAATTAGTGACAAATAAAGATTCAAATAAGAGAGCAGTTGGTACAATGAAAACAAATACAATTTAGTAATTTTTAAAAATTCTATTGACTACTAAAGAGAATTTTACCAACACCTAAATGTTAGTCAATCATCCTCAAATTTAACTATGAATTGATGTCAATATCCCAGGGACATGAGTTGGAAAATTTTTAAAAAAGTTTACCAACAAGTTAAGGTGTAAATTATGCTTTTCCTTTTATTTTTTTTTTTTTTGAGAGGTTTTTCTTTTTCTTTTTTTTTTTTTTTTTTTTGGGGGGGGGGGGAGATTTTTGCCATAGAGCGCATGCACTCGCCAGACAGACAGACACAGAAAGCAAGAAATCACCCCCAAGGGGGGATGGCCACGCCGCAATCCCTTCTCCTCCATTCTCCTCTCGGGATCTTTGGCATGCACGCACACACACCTGGCATGAGTTTTATGCCACTGGGTTCGGGACTTGAACCACAGTCGACTACATGGGAGTCCAGCAATATAGCCATTACACTAACTGCTGGTCCCTGCTTTTCCCTTCTAAAACTTGTGCTGTTTTCATGATATGGAGCTAGTTTATCTTCTGTAAAAATTCAGAATTATTAATAAAGAATCAAGGAAATTTTATCATGTAGAACTTAAGCTATAGTGTTTACTATTTTAGTAAATATTCAGGAGGGGACAAATATAGTAGATAAAGAAATTAAGAGTAGGGTGGCCATATGATTTATCTTCCTATTCATGACACTTTTTAAGAATAAAAGGCAGCACTAATAGTAATTATGAGTACTCTAGTTAAGGATACTTCAGTAAATGATTATTTGTTATGATAATATAATAATTGCTAATATTTTGTCAAATGCTTAATATGTTAGCATACACCCCATGATACTAGATTCTGTCTCCTATTCACTGCCACTTGCAGAAAATTTGCTCATAGTAGATACTCAATAATTGTTAAAGGAATTAAGCTATAGGTTAATTATAGCTTATTTGCTGAAACATTATTATGATGTAAGTCTGTGGTAAGTAATAAGCATTATTACTGCAAGAAAAAAAAAAGAACAAAAGTCAATAAACTGCTCTATGTATTAAAGATAGGTGACAGAATACTGCGATTAAGGCATAGCATTAAACAACTAATGATGGCACACTTCATACTCCCAATTTAGAGTCTAGTAACAAACGCAATTTAAACCTACAAGGATGGCAATTTGTTTTAAAATGTTTGTCTATCCTACCAATAATACTTAATCTACACATCTGCTCTCATTTCTTACCTGCACAGCCAAAAGCCAAATGGTATCTGGAAGAGGGGCTGAACTTAACACAGCACACATTAGCTTTCGCCTCAATGCTTGCCACTGAGTTGTCCAGGTTAGTAGACCATAGCTTCACTAAGGGAAAAGGACAATAAAAGCAAAAATAAGTAAAATAAAACATTAGCAAATATTGTCACATGAAGTTTGCTTAGTGTTCTACATATCTTTTTGTGCCAACTTAAAACATTTTGGTTTACTAGTACTAAGAATGATTAAGTTGAATGATTAAATAACTAACAGAACAATTTATTTAGACTAAGAGAGTTTCAGCATGCCCAAAATCCTGAGAGGAAAACAGAGAAGGGATTGTGGCATGGCCACCCGCCCTCAAGGGTAATTTCTCAACCCCACACCCATCCCCCACAACTCTGTCTCTCTCCAGTGAGCATACATACACTATGACAAAAATCTTGAGGCAAAAAAAAAAAAAAAAAAAAAGAGAGAGAGAGAGAGAGAACATGCTTTAGTTTCAGTGTCAAAATAGCATCAATAAACAATTTATATTAGGTGGTAACATGGCCTCACAAGTAAAAGAGATGCAAAAACAGCAAACTGGTGCCTGCTGATTTTTACAGTTACACATGCCTGTATATAAGAATGTAGATTCTGATACATATCTCACATTTTTTCATATGTATAGTGTTTATCAGAATATAAACACCTTTTAAAACACTCAGAAGTGTTTTTCTTCTTCATTGTTTTTTTAAGGTATTAGAGGATGGGTGTACTCAACAGGAAGAATCAGAGAGGTAGAAAGCACCCCCTTAATTGGGTGTGGTTATACTGCAATCCCTTCTCCTCCATTTCTCCATCCTGTCAGGATTTTGAGCATACACACATATGTGTCTAATACGCTTTTCAAGCCACTGGGGCCCGAATTTGAACCCTGGTTGGCCATGTGGGATTTGAGTCCTTTAACCACTAAGCAATGGGACCAGCTAGGAAGTAGTTCTCATTGTATTTTTTCAGTTTAGAATTTCATTATTTTAAAATTTTAGGTAAGGAGTTACTTACATGCTGTGAGTATGGCTAAAATAACAGATCTTGGACTCTTTTAGCTAAATTTCAGGTTTTTGTTTATATACTTGATATTTAGTCTATGTGATATATGTAGAAATTAGTAATAAGTAGGGAAAGAAAGTTAATTAAAACAGGTCAGATCAGAAAGCAGAAGTGGAAAGGTAAGCTGATGTTTCTACGAAGGTACCAGAGCAATCACAATATTTATAAACAATAAAAATGTCTCAGCAGACAACAGAATATGCACATAAAACAGGTTTTTCAGATATAAATTACCATCATAGTTGCACATTACATTAAACATTAACAATAATAACAAAATCGTATCTTTTTTTTAATCTGACCCAGTGTCCCCTGCAGGACAATACTCAGAGGGCCACGAATTGTTTTTGGTTTTTGTTTTGTTTTGTTTTGTTTTTGAGATTTTTGCTATAGGGCACGTGTGCTAGTTAGAAAGACAGAGACAGACAGAAAGCAAGAAATCACCCCCTGAGGGGGGATGGCGCACCACAATCCCTTCTCCTCTATTCTCCTCTCGGATCTTGGGCACGCACACACATGCGGCTGGCATGAGTTTAAGCTACTGGGTCTGGGACTCGAACTGCGGTCAACTATGTGGGAGTCCAGAGACCTAGCCATTACGCCATCTGCTGGTCCCAGGAATTGGTATTTTTAAAAGTTCTTCAGGAGACTCAAACATGCATTTATGGTTGAAAACTGGTATTAGAAATAGAATCATAGTAGAATCTTAGAATCTTTTCTAGAATTACTAAGGTAATCACCTATAAACAGAGTAAGAAAAAAGGGGTAAAAAATGATTCCAACAAACACTTCTATGACATAGGATTTCATAAGAATAGAGAATTTATTTCAACAGTTGAAATTTCTGAATAGAAATTTATCATTCCACCAGAAAATATTGTTAATTACCATCTGATGAATATATTAGCTTTTCAGGATAAAATGAAGATTCTCATTATTAAAATAAGAGAGAAAAAGTCTTTTTTTTTTTTTTTTTTTTTTTTTTTTTTTTAACGTTTTTGACATAGGGCTCTCGTGCTTGTGAGAGGGAGAGTGAGAAATCACCCCCCCAGGAGGGGATGGCCATGCTGCAATCCCTTCTTTTCCATTCTCCTCCTGGGATTTTGGGCATGCATGCATATGTGCCAGGTGTGACTTTCAAGCCACCAAGTACAGGACTCAAACCACAATTGGCCCCTTGCAGGAGTCCAGCACTTTAACCACCACACCACCCGTTGGACCGAAGAGTAAGTTTTAAATAAGAATCTTTGGGGTCAGTCAATGGTGTGGTGGTTGAAGTGACTGGATCCCACTCAACGTCACAGTTTGAGTACTAAACCTGGTGGCTTGAGAAACATGTCAGGTTCATGTGTGCTTTCCTAAAATACTGAAAGGAGGGAGAAATGGAGTAGAAGAGACGGGAGCATGAATATGCCCCAAAGAGGGTGCCTATTCACTCCCTTCTCCGCAACTCCCATCTCTCTTTGGCAAACACATGCCCTCACACAAATTTAAAAAAAAATAATAATAAAATAAACAAACAAAAACACAATGTTTTAGTTGTTTCATGTTATTTTTCCAGTAAGAATGATGCGCTATTTCAGTCAATGTACAATCATTCAGGTCGGCTATGTGGCATGGTGGTTAAGGAGTCAAATACCACATGGTCTAGTGGCTTGAGAAATATGCCATACTTGTGTATATGTGTGCGCATGCATACATGTGCCCAAAATCCTGAAAAAATGGAGTTTTGGAGAAGAAATTATACTGTGACCATTCCCCATTGAGGATGCTTTCTCTTCTTTTTCCTATGGCAAGTGCACTCACCCCCTTGCAAAAAAAAAAAGAAAGAAAATGATGTATTTTATAAACTAACTTTGGAAAAGGCATGTCTTCACTACCATAGTACTGTATTGGTCATGAAGATGAACCCTGGAGCAAAGGCGATGAAAGAAAACAACAGAAACATGGGCATACCAGCAGACAGAGATCCTTGGGGACCATATTGGATGCTGGTCCACATAGTTTTTACATTTTACTTGGAACCAGGAGACATAAACTTAGTAAAGTTATAGCTTATGAGAAAAGTAACTGCCTCTAAAGTTGTTTTTTGTTTTGTTTTGTTTTGTTTTTTGAGAGAGGGACTTTTGCTACAGGGTATGTACATTTGCTAGAAAAACAGAGACAGAGAGATCAAAAGTGATAAATCACTCCCCAGGGGGATGGCCAAACTGCAATCCCTTCTCATCCTAAGATCATGAGCATGCACGCAAATGCACCCAGCATGAGTTTTAAGCCACTGGGTCTGGGATTCGAACCACGACTGAACATGTGCGAGTCTGGCGACATAACCATTACACCATATGCTGGCCCCTAAAGTTATAAATTTTAAGAAAGATAACTTATCATAATACTATTTATTAAGTTGTTTATTTTTTAGTTCTTTAAAAAAAAAAAAAAAGAAGCAGAAGCACTGTATTTACCAAGGATTCAACTAAAATTAATTTTTAAAATGTACCAAGATTCCGAGGCCAGTAGGTGGCATGGTGGTTAAGGTACTGGACTCCCACATGGCAATCCATGGTTCAAGTCCCGGACCCAGCAGTATGAAACTCACACCAGGCCTGAGCACATTCATATAGTCTTAGCATTTCATTATGCATGCTCAAATCCAAAACCTAAGAGGAGAATAGAAGAGAAGGGACTGCAGAGGCAATCCCCCCAGAGGGTGATTTCTCACTTTCTGTCTTTTTGTCTCTCCAGCCAGTGCATGCACTCTGTAGCAAAAATCTCTCAAAAAAACTATCAAGATTCCAAATACATCACTTCTGCATTAACTTAAAAATTTTTTTGACTAAAAATCTGTAACTTTTGGTATCATTATGTCTAAATTCATCAAACACATCTGGGAAAAAAAAAAAAAAAAAAAAGCCTGTAACAAAAGTGCTTATTCTAATTAAAAGCCAGGTTATTTATTAACAAATGGTTCCTAGGTTATGTTATTTTTTTTTTTTTTGGAGAGGTTTTTGCTATAGGGCGAGTGCGCTCGCCAGAAAGACAAAGAGAGACATAAAGATAGAAAGCGAGAAATCACCCCCCAGAGGGGATGGCCACGCCACAAACCCTTCTCCTACATTCTCCTCTCGGGATCTTGGGCACGCACGCACACGCACCCAGCGTGAGTTTTAAGCCACTGGGTCCGGGACATGAACCACGGTCGACTACGTGGGAGTCCAGCGACGTAGCCATTATGCTAACTGCTGGTCCCGTTTATGTATTTTTAAAAAGAAAATATATTTCACCAAAAGAACCTATAAATTGGCTAATAAAATTATTTTCTAATTTACTTGGTACATACTGATAGTTCTTTAAAATACAATTTTGTGCATGTAAATTTGGAAATATATTATTTAAAAAATACACAGAATAAATAGAAAAAAAACATTTACATGTCTTAGCATTTAATTATGTAATAAAAGAATAGCTTCCACTAAAAATAATTCTGTCAAAAATTCACTAAATACAAAATACAGAAAATATATTTGTGTAAAATATATTAAAAGAAGTTAAAAAAAATTTTTTTTGAGAGGTTTTTGTTATAGGGCATGTGTGCTCGCCAGAAAGACAGAGAGAGACAGAAAGTGAGAAATCACCCCGGGGGGGGGGGGGCGGGGGGGGGAATGGCCATGTCACAATCCCTTCTCCTTCATTCTCCTGTCGAGATCTTGAGCACAAATGCACATATGCCCAGTGTGAGTTCAAGCCACCGGGTCCAGGACTTGAACTGTGGTCGACTACATGGGAGTCCAGCAACATAGCCATTATGCCAACTGCTGGTCCCAAAATATTTTCTAACTATAAAAGTAATATTTTATAAAGGTGCTATTTTGTAAGTAAGATTATCAAGGAGTGATAAATACATTTAAAGGAGTGATATTTAAAGCACACTTAATAATATTCTTGAGATGGGCTTAATGATTTGAGACTTTCACTGTCAGTCAAAAGGGTCTACCACAATCTCTCTCACTAGACATTTACGCTAGACAATTACAAAAACAAAAAGCCACTATCTGAAGAAATAAAAGAAGCAAACAATTCATCATTTTCAAGATGAATTCAAACTTTGTACAGATGAGAATATTACTTCTCCTCTCTACTCCTTTGACAAGCCAAAGTCAACGCCTCAAGCAGGAAAAAAACTGCTGTTCTGGCCACAGAAACAGCCTTTGTAAACCATGGAATTGGGAGAAGTTTATAATTTTATCCTTATAGAAATTACCCTACCCGAAGAAGAATAAAATATAGATAAGGAAAAGATAGTGTATCCAACATGCAAGACAAAATAAAAACTCTAACATTAACGTAATTGGAATCACACAGACAGAAGAGTTTCCCTGTTTCATCTGTATATGATTTTTCAGTGGTTTTTCAGAAGAAAGAATATTGAAAAGGATAAAGATCTTACATACTGGTAAATGGTCAATTCACCAAGACGAAGTCATTGTACATACGCTTTTTTTTCTTTTTTAATTTATTTTTTCAAGAATAATTTAACTTTATTCATTTATTTTAATTTGACCAGAGAGGGAGGGGGGGAGAGAGAGAGGGGGGGGGGAGAGAGAGAGAGAGAAAGCAAGCTGCCAGGGTCTGGGACTTGAACTGCAGTCAGCCATATGGGAGTCCAGTGCCCTTAACCACCATGCCACCTGCTGGTCCCTTCATTGTACATATGTTTATACCCTAAAAATAAAACTTCAAAATATATGAGTGGGTGAAAAATAGAATAAACACATATAGATACATGCTCTCACACACAAAAGAGATAACTAAATAGAAAGAATAAAGGCAGACTTCAATAAAATCTGACCTTTTATAGTCAATAAAAAAGACCAAAAAATAAGCAAGATATGTAGAATCAGAAAAATACTATCAACAAGTTTGATATAACTGACACATATAGAACATTCCACAAGGTAGTTCATACTCTGGTACATAAAACAAACTTTAAAAGAAATTTAAAACAATTAAAATTAAAACAATTAAAATCATATAAAATATGTCTTTTAAATACTAAAAAAAAAGGAGTTATAAATCAACAACAGAAAGATTTCATAATAACATAATAACAAAAATCAGAGAATGTAAAGGTATTTTTCAGGACCAGCAGATGGTATAATGGTTATGTTACTGGACTTCCACATGGTAATTACAGTTCCAGTCCCGGACCTGGTTGAAACTCATACCAAGTGCATGAGCATGTGTGCCCAAAATCCCAAGAGGAGAAGGGACTGTAGCATGGCCATTCCCCCCAGGGACGGGGGGGAGGGGGGGGGGGGGGGGGGGTAATTTCTCTCTTTCTGACTCTTAGTCTCTCTAGCAAGCACATGCACCCTGTAGCAAAAATCTCTCTTAAGGGAACCAGCAGTTAGCGTAATGGCTATGTCGCTGGACTCCCACGTAGTCGACCGCGGTTCGCGTCCCGGACCCGGTGGCTTACAACTCACGCCGGGCGCGTGTGCGTGCGTGCCCAAGATCCCGAGACGAGAATGGAGGAGAAGGGATTGCGGCGTGACCATCCCCCCTGGGGGGTGATTTCTCGCTTTCTGTCTCTATGTCTCTCTCTGTCTGTCTGGCGAGCGCACGCGCCCTATAGTGAAAAAACCTCTCCAAAAAAAAAAAAAAAAAAAAAATCTCTCTTAAAAAAAGAAAAATGTATAGGTGTTTTTCAAATAGCACATGACTAAACAAAACTAAAAACAGAAGTCAATAAAATAGAGGTAAGTAGGTGGCAGTGTGGTTAAAGCACTGGACTCCCACGTGGCCAAGTGTGATTCAAGTCCTAGACCTGGTGGCTTGCTTTCTGACTTTTCTTCCCTGTCTTTCTCCGGTCAAATAATGATAATAATAATAATAATAATAATACTACATTAAATAATTCAAAATTAAAAATCCAGGGACCAGCAGTTAGCGTAATGGCTATGTCGCTGGACTCCCACGTAGTCGACCGCGGTTCGAGTCCCGGACCCGGCGGCTTGAACTCACGCCGGGCGCGTGTGCGTGCGTGCCCAAGATCCCGAGAGGAGAATGGAGGAGAAGGGATTGCGGCATGGCCATCCCCCCTGGGGGGTGATTTCCTGCTTTCTATCTCTCTGTCTCTCTCTGTCTGTCTGGCGAGCGCACGCGCCCTATAGCAAAAACCTCTCCAAAAAAAAAGAAGAAAAAAAAAAAAATCCAATAAAATAAAATGTTGAATATATAAAAGTCTAAATAATACTGATAAAACTAACGACTGACTGAACAAATTAAGTAAACAATAAATGAAGGTACACAATATTCAAACTATCAGGAATGAAAAAGAACATTACTGCACAGACAAATAGACCCTCCAAATAATAAGAGTATATTACAAGTACCCCAATGGTCATAAATTTGATAACTTAGGTAAAATGGACAAATCTCCTGAAAAACAGAAACTATCAAAGCTCCCTCAAGAGAAATAGATGAAATAAACAGTCCTAAATATACTAATTAAATTTTTAGTTAAAACCTTCAAACGAAGAGAACTCCAGACTCAGAAAGATAAACTGACAAATTCTAACAAACATATAAAACTAAATCAATAACAACCTAAATATCTACTTAAAAGAACAGAAATTAAAACAGTATATATATACACACAAAGAGAAAAATCATTTTACAATACTAGTATTACTCCAATACATAAGTTACAAAGAAAAAAATTATAAAAATTGAACACAGTGGCTGGTGGGTGTCATGGTGGTGAAGGCGCTGGATTCCAGATGGTCAACTCTGTGGTTCGAGTCCTGGACCAGTGACTTGAAAAATCATGCCAGGCACGTTCGTATGCACCCAAAGTCTTAAGAGAAGAATGGGAGAGAAGGATTACAACGTGGACCTCCCTCTAGAGGGTAATTTCTCACTTTCTCTCCTCTATGACTCTGTTGGGCGAGTACATGTGCCCTATGTTAAACATCTGCATAAATTAATTAAATTAGATAAAATGGACCAATCTCCTGAAAGACAGAAATTACCAAGAGATTAAATGAACATTTCTAAATTTACTAAACTAGTTAAATTGTGAGTTAAAACCTTCAAACAAAGAAAATTCCAAACTAAGAAGATAAACTAAAAAATTTTAACATGCACCCTATAGCAAAAAATCTCTTAAAAAAATTAGCAAAGATCTTAAACATAGTTTTCCAAAGAATATGTAATGAAGACTAATAAGTATATAAAAAAGATGCTTAGGGCCAGGAGGTAGCATGGTGGTTAAGGTGCTGGACTCCTACATGGCCAACTATAGTTGGAGCCCTGGACCTGGTGGCTTGAAAATAATGCCATGCACATGTGTGTATGTGCCCCAAATCCTGAGAAAAGAATGAAGAAGTGACTGTGGTGTGGTCATTTCCCCTGGTGGGTGATTTCTCACCTTCCCTCTCTGCCTCTTTCTCTCTGGCAAGTGCACACACCCTATGGCAAAGCTCTAAAAATAAATAAATAAATCAGATGCTTAATATCACTAAACATTAGGGAATCAGAAATCAAAACCATAATGAGATGACACTTCATAGCCAGAAGGTGAGAAGGAGGGAAGGAGGAGGAAGGAAATAACAAGTGCTGAAAAGGATGTAGCTAAATCAGAACACTTAGTTACTGCTCATGGGAATGTAAATTGGTACAGCTACTATAAAAACAGAATGGCAGTTTCTCAAAAAATTAAACACAAAAGTGTCATACAATCCAGCAAATATATTCCAAAAAAATAAAAGCAGGATCATGAAAAGATATTTACAACAGTCAGAAGGTAGGAGCCCAACTGTCCATAGACAGATGAATAGGTAAGTAGAATTTGCTATACTATACACCAGGATACGATAAGGTCTTAGGAAAGTAATTCTGACACATGCTACAACATGGAGGTCTCTTAAAGACATCGTTAAGTGAAATAAGCTAGCCACTGAAGAAAAAATACTGTATGATTATACTTAATAAGGTACAAGAGTAATCAAACAGAGAGAAAGAAAGCAGAAAGACATTGAGAATTGGGAGAAAAAAAATGCAGTTATCGTTTAATGGTATGAAGTTTCAGTTTTACAAGATGAGAAGAGTTTGGTGAATGAACGGCAGAGATGCCACTGAAATAAAGTGGTAATTTTACATTCTATTCAACACAATTAAAAATGAGTAATTTTAAAAAATCTCCTTTTTGAATTGCTTACCACAGATTTTATTTTCAAAAGCTATGACTAGCAGCTACTACTTCTGAACAAATGTAAAACCTCAGAACAGAAACATGACTTCAACTTAATAAAGGCTATACCCAGTATTTTATTCTGAAACAGTATGGTTTGACACTAGTAAGTGAAACTTCACACTCACATAAAAAAAAAATGTATTGTAACATGGCATTTAAACTAATTAAGAAACTCATGAATGATTTCTTAAAGCAATCAAGGAAAAAGGTATTCCAATTTACATATAAACAGCTTGTTTCTTTATAACCCCAAGCTTTATTAGGGTAGTCCAGTCACAGTGCTTCCTTTTTACAGAATAGGGCATGCTCTATTATTTTACCTATCTCATGTATAAAACGAGAGAAAGGAAAGGCATTATGTGAGGTGAAATAAGCTGCCAATGCTAGAATTATCCTTGCCTATCTAACTAGTAGTATGGGATTTACAGGTAGAAAAGAAGCGCAAGGATGCTAAGGATACTAACTTTAAGATAAAGGAAATATGGGGTCTGATGGTGGTGCAGTGGTAATGGGACTGCCTTGGGTTTGTACTCCGAGACCATCCTGTACACACAGGCACATGTGTGTGTCTATGATCTGGGCTGGCTGAGGTACAAAGTGGTATACAAAGACCCTGTAGGAGGTGCCTATCTTTCTCTCATGGAAGAAAGATATAATCTCGGGGGAGGGGAACTGGTACAGAGCACAGAGCTTTATAAATCTTATGGTGAGAAGAATCAGACCAAAACAGGGATAAAAGACAAGAACCATAAAGATGGATATACAAGAAAAATAGAAAAAGTCAATTAAAATGGCAAAAAAGAAAGAACAATTTTTGCCCTGAAATATGATAAACTTCAAAAAGAGGTTATAGTTGGGAACCAGCAGTTAGTGTAATGGCTATGTCGCTGGACTCCCACGTAGTTGACCGTGGTTCAACATCCCAGACCCGGTAGCTTAGAACTCACGCTGGGCGCGTGTGCGTGCGTGCCCAAGATCCCGAGAGGAGAATGGAGGAGAAGGGATTGCGGCGTGACCATCCCCCCTGGGGGATGATTTCTCGCTTTCTGTCTGTCTGTCTGTCTCTGTCTGTCTGGCGAGCGCACACGCCCTATAGTGAAAACCTCTCCAAAAAAAAAAAAAAAAAAAAAAAAAAAGAGGTTATAGTTTATATTGAAAAAAAATTAATACAGTTTCCAGTAATCTTTTGATTGCTTTTTTTTTTTTTTTTTTGAGAGAGAGAAGAGACAGAGAGAGGACACCTGTGAGGGGAAGGGAGAAAGAAGGGTATTATGACAGGGTCTTTCTTGCCATAGCATGATCCCTCTGCCCCAGCTTCCCAATTACCATTGGCGTGCACCACCATGCCTGACCCATTTAAATTGGGCTAGTAACTAAACCCAAGCCTCTCATGACCCTCAGCTATCATCCAGGGGCACTTCTGAGACTTTGCCACTGTGGCTGGGCCCTAATACAATGCATAATGCAATGCAAAATATAGAGATTTCTAAAATTTCAAGAAAAATCTCACTTGAATGTGTATGAAAGGATCTGGTTATGAGATGGCAGGAATTCTAAATGTCACCAAGTGGCGTGAATTCAGAAAACATTATAATGAGGATGCAGTACATTCATTTTTATTTATTCAGAGAAATAAATTAATGTTTTTAAACTTAAGATTATTTGTGGAAAAGTTAATCAGTAATTAGAAAAGACTGCCATGAGATTCAGTAAATGGTTTTATCTCTGCCAATTAAAGAAATAAAGGTGTGTGCTGGGGGGGGAGGTTGCTGATAAAGAGATTCAAATACCTTTTGCATCATCAGAACCTGAAGCCAAGAGTTTAGGATCCATCAAATTGAAGTCAACACTCCAACACCTCTTCTCATGTTCCTGGATGTATAAGAAAGACAAAGTAGATTCAAACAGAATACCAATCTTAAAATAAATGAAGCAAAAAAAGTATAAAAATGTATTTTTATGGGGAGATGGAGGAAGGAAAGAGAATAATCTATGAAAACAAATGAAAAGTAAACAAAGACGCCAAAGCCAAGTAGTTCCAAAACTTTTTACATATACATTTATAAAATTATTGTTTCCGGAATCCATGAAGCACTAAAATGAATAATTGTTAAAGAAAGTGAAAATGTGATTCTTCTAACATGTAACTAATATCTTTATTTACCTGATAGACCTTTGACCTCTGTCCTGTGAATCCATCCCATAGGATAACAGTGCCTTCATAGTCACTGCTAGCTAACAGGTTCTTATGGTAACTACTCCAACTGATACAGCTGGAAGAAAGAAATAGAGTTAAACTTATTTTACATAAAAATAAGTAACAATGGGTTATAAAAAATTCTAATGTCTAGAAAGATTAGCATTCTTTTAAATAGTCTACATGAGTTAATAATCAATACTCTGCCCACAACAAGTCAGGGAACACAAACAGCAAGATTTCAAGATTTTTAAAGTTGAAACTTTCAAGTTAAAAGGACCTTTACCACCTTTTACTCTGATCACTAGCTATGAAATGGCTACCCTGGTCACAGGAGGAAAGCAGGTCCATCAGTGAAGATGATACAGGTCCCAGAGGCATAAAGCATGGCATGGCAAACGGACAGAGGCCTGATGAGACTGTGTATGTCCCTAGATCCAGTTGTGCCAAATCATATGAAGTAAAATAAACTAGTTTGAACGGAGTTTCTCTATTTACATCCCCAAAGTCTTGTTTTGACTAAAACAACTTGAGACTGAAATTCCAATTACAAGCATCTAACAGAACCAAACTTCTTTTTTTTTTTTTTTTAAAGAGAGGTTTTTGCTATAGGGCATATGTGCTTGCCAGAGAGAAAGAGAGAGTCATAAAGTGAGAAATTACCTCCCAGGAGGGATAGACACACCACAATCCCTTCCCCATTCTCCTCTCGGCATTTTGGACATGCATGTACATGCGCCCAGTGTGAATTTTAGGCTGCCAGGTCTGGGACTCGAACCATGGTCGACTACATGGGAGTTCAGTGACGTAACCATTACGCTACCTGCTGGACCCGTCCAGAACCAAACTTTTAACATTTATGGCTAAAGCTACTTGCAAGAGCTCCAAAAGTCTACAACATCTAAAAATGTATACTTTTGGTGAAGCACAAACCTGGAACATGCAAATAGTACAGTGAACGAATACATATAATATTAAGGAATAAGTCAATTAGCAATTAGTGTAGATGATTTCCAGGCATGTGAACACATCTTGCTCTCTACTAGATGCATTCATGCTAAATTTCAGAGATTGAGAGAGTTCACCTATATTCCATCTGTATTTTTAAATGTACTTACTAAAATCTCTGGTAGAAATTATGTGGAAGATTTAAGAGCTAAATTTTGGATTTAGAAAGATCTGAATCCAAATTTCAGATCTGTACCCTTACTAGGCTGTGGCTCTGGTAACTTAGTTTATTTATGTTCACAGTAAGTGTACTCCAAATATATTTTAGGCTTCTTTAGACACTGTTCATTCCAGCCTCAAGCCCACAGCTTTCAGTCTTGAACAATTTCCTTTATTTGCTTCAGTGTACCACAGTGTTGCGTACTTTTACATCTGTCATGACGTAACAGGTATGTGGCACATGCAAACTCTTCTAACCCACATTTTTAGTATAGTAACCTTTACTGTGAGTACTTGCTATGGTCCAAGTACGAGGATGAATGAAGTATGAGCATTTTTTGAAAGTACAATCCTATGAATTACATATTACTATCATGGCCTCCTGTTTATGAATAAGGAGCATGGATAAGAGTATAGACTCTAGAACCAAACTAATTTAGTCTGAATGCTGGTTCCTCCACACACTAGCTATATAACCTTGTTTGTTTGTTTTGTTGATTTCTTGGAGAGATTTTTGCTATAGGGCATGTGCGCTTGCCAGAGAGAGAGAGACAAAGAGATAGAAAGTGTGAAATCACCCCCCCAGGGGAGGTGGCCAAGCCGCAATCCCTTCTCCTTCATTCTCCTTATTAGGACTTTGGGCATGTGCCCAGCATGAGTTTCAAGCTGCCGAGTCTAGGACTCCAACTATGGTCAGCCACATGGGAGTCCAGCACCTTCACCACTACATCATCTCCTGGCCCCTACACAATCAATTTAAAATTTACATTTTTAAAAAGTTTGTTAATTTATTTCCTCGTAGAGAGAAAGAGAACAAAAACAAAGGCGTCCCCAGCATAGCCTCATGCCACAACCCATCCCAAGTCTTAGCTAGCATAGATCATAGGCACATACATGAACCTGGTATGCTTATAGATGTTTCGGGACACAAATTCAACATTTTTTCCATGAAAGTCTAGTTGTGCTGCTACTGTGTACCATCTGGCCCCATACATTTACATTTTATAATACAATTCTTAGGTGTTTTCACAAATATACAAAACTGGCATGCAACAAGGTCCTAAAGTGAACAAGTCACCTTATCAAGTTTTACACCCAATACTGAAAAATCATTTATCCTTACTGTGAAAATCTGTAACAATTTTGAATTAACTCTATAAAACGTATTACTGCAGGTTTTCCCTTACAAAGATACAAAGGAAATGAACAAGTAACTAATATACATCAGTCACAACATAAATCCAGCCATCATACCCACACCCAATCCAGATTCTCCTTCAATTTTAAACTCATCATTAAAGACCAAGATAAATTAATTTCATTATAAGCAAAATTCACATTGCCAAAAATGAAGACTCCAAGAGAAATAAAAACAAAAACCCTAGTGCTGACACTGATGCCCACTCAGCGCCCTACCTAATGAAGAACAAAGGCTACTGAACAAAAATAAAATAATGCCTATATAACATTATCATGAAATCCAAGAAACTTTAACCCTTTAGTATCAGATGTGCACATTTTTGCAGATTCCTACAGGCCAGGAGTGGAGACAATGGATGTGTCAGTATAGGAAGAAAAAAGAGCTACCATTATTAGCTTGAGTACTAGCTTGAGTAACCAGAGAACAGATTTTAACAGAGACTTCTTACAAGGTCAGGAAGAAACCAAAACATGGTTATTAGCTGCTTGTGATATCAATTTAAGTGAAAGTAATTGAATCTTGAGAGTCACTGTAAAAATATATGAGTGAAAATATATTGGAGCAGTCTTTTTTGAGAGATTTTTGCTATAGGGAAAAGAAGATGAAGTATAAAAGTACCCAGTCTGGTGGCATACTTTGAAGTCAGAGAGCTCTGCCATTAGGATGGGTAAAACGTCAAAATTCAAGCTTTTATTTCTCATAAGGATGCAACAAAATGAATTTTTAAAGGACCTAAACTGCAGGATAAGGAAATCCAAAGAACAGATTTTAGTAAAGTACAATCAGGCTTTGCACTGATTTTTTTTTTTTTTTTTTGAGATGTTTTTGCTATAGGGCGCGTGCACTCGCCAGAAAGACAGAGACAGACAGAGAGATAGAAAGCGAGAAATCACCCCCCAAGGGATGGCCACGCTGCAATCCCTTCTCCTCCATTCTCCTCTCGGGATCTTGGGCATGCACGCACATGTGCCCAGCATGAGTTTAAGCCACCGTGTCCAGGACTTAAACCGCAGTTGGCTACATGGGAGTTCAGCGACATAGCCATTACACTAACTGCTGGTCCCCTGAATTTTTTTTTTTAAGGTTTTTGCCATAGGGTGTGTGTGCTTACCAGAGAGACAGAGACAGTGAGAGGAAAAGTGAGAAATCATCTCCCAAGGGGATGGTCACACCATAATCCCTTCTCCTCCAATATCCTCCTGAGATTTGGGGTACACATGCACATGCTCCTGGCATTCAGTTTCAAGCCCCCAGATCCAGGACTTGAACTATGGTTTGCCATGTGGGACTCTACAGCCTTAAACATTACGCTATCTGCTGGCCCCTGCACTGATTTTGGAACAAGGCACATTTATTCATGAAAACAAAAGGAAAGATAACAAAAAGTCTATATTCCTATACTTCGTTTACAGTTCTGCAAAGACCTGTACAGTGGAGGCAACATTCAAATAAGAAATTATGCCAGTCAAATATCAAAATGTACTATAACTTTCCTAAAAGAGGTATTCCCTCCCCCCAATTTCTATTAAGAACAGCAACAAAAAAATAGGTTGCAAATGTATAGTTCAGAAAATAAAAACAGAAATTAATGATATTACTATGATCAAGGCACTCAGTAAACTATGAATTTTGAGTTTGAGATCATCAGAAAAAGGCTTTTTCAACAATCCTCCAGATTTCAAAAAAATCTCTTCAAGGAGTAGACCTGTCTCAAAGTTATAGGGTGTATATGCCATGACAACAGTTTCAAAAGAGGAACACAAGACCCTTAGCTGTTTGTGTAACAACTGATGATCTGGTGCATGCTCTAGCAGACTTCCATGTACTGCTTGTTTCTACTTTACAACTGCTGTTGCCACTACTAACTCATTAGTCATTTCCTCTAGCTTGTTCTGGTGAGCTCTGTTTATCATGTCTTGTCCTTTTGGAGCCTCCTACTATCAATGATGGACATCACTATCTTTGGAGTCGTGGTAGACCTACTGTTACTAAACAAAACTTATATATGTTCCATTCACAAGAGTAGCAAATGTATACTTTTCCACTGGTCTCTCAGCCTCCTTCATAAATTCCATTATTATCAGGTTCCATCATCTCCATGTCAATGTTCAGGAAGCATCTTTAGCCACCTCAAAGATAAAGCCCATCTTGAGCAATAGGGTGACCCACTTGAAGAAGCACTCCTCTGTGTGCATATCCCAGGTGATGAAGTATCCTGAGGCCATAGCCAGGGTATCTGGAAGCACCAGCAAACTCAGTAGTAGGCATTACCATGTAGGCTATAAAAAGCCAGAACTGAGACTTGGCCTCCAGAGTCACTGTGGCCTCCCTAGCTATGAAATCTTAGGCAAGTTATTTATCTTTCTTTACTTCTCGAGTATAAAATGGGGCAATAATGCTAACTATTTCATAGATTTGCTGAAGACAAAGTACTTAGGAAAATACCTGGCCAATAAGAATTCAGTTAAGTTATATCTTACTGATCTTGTAGTCCCTCCACTTAGAACATAAACTATGACAAATTCTCAATTACGGGTGCCACTGATGAATAAGCAGGGTCATAAACTACCAGAGTCTGGCATTTTAATGACTGAATTAGGAAAGAAAAAGGAAAGCTACCACAAATAATAATATAGACTATAATGTTTACAATATTAACATTATAAAAGTACACATATAAGAGCATATGCACATACTATATATGTCAATTATCAAGATAAGAAAAGTTCAAGAGTCAATGCTATAATTGTTCAAAATTCTAGATTAAGTTATTATTAGATGATTTCCTTATATTATTCTCTTTTAAGCCACTGCTCATGAGAATAGCTTAGGAAACTTTTTTTTTTTCTTTTAAAGAAGTAGATTCCAGAATTCTTCATAGATCTTGGGGGGTTGGGGGAGGCAGATCAGAAGTAGGGCCCAGTTTCTGCATTTTAAATAATTGTTCAGGTTTAAAAAGCACTCCTTATGAATTATAAACCCTGATATATGAAACCTAAATACCATTCCTTCAATGAAATACAGAATATTTTTGCAAAAATTCTTAAAACTGGAAACAATGATAACATTCAGAGATATATGCTAGGATAAAAATTCCTGACTTTCAGACACTAGTCACATGCTCAGTAATCCTTTATTCAATATTTCACTAATGTCCATTTCCAACAAAGACCTTTACGTAAGTGAAAAAAAAGGAGTATTTTCATTTGGCGACTAGAAAAACAATCATACTAACCCTCGTTAAGGAAAAGCAACCGATATCTCTAAGAAAAATATTTAAGTCGATAACATATCTTTTATAGACACAGCACAATTATAGCATTTAGTATGAAGAAGAAAGGATCTCATGGGAAGGGAGAATAATAATCTTATTAATCATATATACCAATTTTTACACATGCAGTGCATCATGACAAAAAAATCATCTAAATACCTGATTTTAGAATTGCAGGTCATTTCATTCTCTGGGTAATGAATATCCACTGCATCCTGGATGACTGTGCCATATTCGTAAACTTTAATCTTCTTTGTAACCCCAGCAATTGCAAAATAGTCACAATCCCGGTCAAATTCAATACTAAAGGGAAAAAAGCATATTTGGTCAGTAAGACTCTCCTTGTGACATTTATAATGACATTTTAGAATTTGATATTTCTGTTTCTTTTTTTTTTTTTTTTCCTTTTTTTTTGGAGAGGTTTTTGCTATACGGCGCATGTGCTCACCAGAAAAACAGAGAGAGACAGAAAGCGAGAAATCATCCCCTGGGGGGGATGGCCACGCCACAATCCCTTCTCCTCCATTCTCCTCTCGGGATCCTGGGCATGCACGCACACGCATCCGGCATGAGTTTAAGCCACCGCGTCCAGGACTCGAACCATGGTCGACTACATAGGAGTCCAGCGAGGTAGCCATTATGCTAACTGCTGGTCCCTATATTTCTGCTTCTTGAAACACCTTAAATTGTACTAGGTCTTGTGTCCAGATTAAGTAATCAAGAAAAAAACAAATTATAAGAAGTAGAGAATTATTTATATTGCCACAGTTGTGCTCATGGGCGTATTTTTTGTTCCTAGATATGACATGTTTTTCATTTCAGATCTAGTACATATTACAACTTAGTGAAAAAAAAATTCAATAGTTCGAATGCTTTGGTATAGTAAATATGTCAAAATAAAATTCCCAATTAATTTTTTCATATATTCTAGCTATTTCTCTTCCTACCATTTTGGAGGATGATAGAATTTCATAATATGCAGTATTATTTTAATAAATAAATTAGTACAAAATGAATTACTGAAGAAATTGGGTGATGACAAAGGCACAGAATATACAAGAAAAATAAAACCACTGAATTATCATTACTGCTTCCAAACCCATTCCTTTTCCTTCTTGTGCTAGAGTGTGCATGTGCTCATCAGAGAGAAACAGAGACACAGTGAAAGACAGAGACAGAGCAACCCTAGTGGGGCTTGGTCATTCTACAATCCCTTCTTTCCCATTTCCTTTCTTTCAGGATTTAGGGCACTCACACACATGGGTCCAGCATGCTCCTCAAGCTGCCAGGTCTGGGACTTGAACCACAGGGTTGTTCATGTGGAATCCAGTTGCCTAAACCACCAGGCCATGGAGCTGGCCCTCCTAATCCATTTTTAATCCCCAAAACAAGTATGACCTCTCTGAATTATAAACCCCTATAACACTATATATTCCTTATACTGTGAACAAACAAGAGGGGAAAAAAAACAAAATCCGCTTCTTTCAGAGTTATATAGGTGATTCACCCCTCTCTTGGTGCCTTTTTAAAAATAATAGCTGGCTTCATAGTTTAATGGCTAAGAGAGTTGAATCTCACATGGCTAATGATGACTCCAGTCCTTGGCCTGGTAACTTGAAAAACCCATCAGATACATGTATATGTATGCTCTAAATTCCAACAGACTTTGTTGGGACCTTGACTCTCTGGTTCATGGAAGAAATACATAAATAAAGAAGGAAGAAATGAAAGAAGGAAATTCTGACCAATTATATCCAATAAATTCTGAGTAAAAGTGAAAGGAAAACAAACGACTGCTGAAAAAAAAAAAAGACTATGCTTCCACATAACTAAGACTCAAGATATAAGTACTTCAAATTCTAAACCATTTGTTCCTTATCTCTGACAGATTTAATGATATTTTTTCCAAACATAATCAGAATACAACTATTAGATTACAGAATATTCAAATATACTCTGTAGTTTTGAGGTATAGAAAGCTCTCCAAAGCTAATCCAAAATGGGGACTTTTATTTCATAATATACTTCAACTGCTTTTATTATGAAATCTGATAACACAAAAACAAAAAATTAACAACTAGTTAAGTTGAAACAAAATAAAAGGTACACAAATTAGTAAAAGTGTATTTGCTTTTGCAATCAAATTCCAAAAGTCAGAACTCTTGCTATTGCTATACAAAGTTCGTTTCTGCCATCCATTGTAATTAAAACAATTGTTTTATGAACATTCACTGTTATAATAAATTCAACTTTAAAGGATTTCTTAATTTCAAAATACACACATATTTCCTTTGAAAAATAATATTATTGGGGATTTACTTTAAATGTGGAAGTAAGTTACATTTTCCTTTTACTCTCAGAAATATTTGAACTATAAAGAAAGTGATTTATTTCAACAGTTGAAAAACGTACTTCAGCTGTAGGAAACTGGTTGTATTCTTTGTCAACAGGACTATCGGTCAAGTGATTAAGCAGCAAGGCAACAGACCTCATAGGATACCTGATTAATGCATACATCCAGCATAATGTGGCACAAAGCAATGCAAGGCAGTCAATGTGCCCCAGCAGTGAATTCCATCAGTGCTCCCACTATCTGTCATCTTTTTGCAATTTTAAAGTAAGAATTAACAAGGTGGATTAATATTCCTGAACACTAGAACTCAATATATCAAATGAAAATATAAAGTAAGAGCAGTTGTTAAATGTCTCATTCATTACCACAATAACGTGCCTCAAGAGACAGTTAACTGTAATCTCAAAGGAAGAGAATATAGGTTTAGAATCTGGATATTGAAATGAATAGAAATGGACAGGTCTTTAAAGGATACAACATAGGTAAAGCGAATAAAGAATTGATATTACTCAACTGACTTTGTCCCCAATCAATCAATAATAATAACTAAAACTTCCATAACATACATAACAGTGTGTCAAGTATTGTTGACACACTGTATAAAGAACCTGAGAAATACTGATGTTAAGTCATTTTCCTAAGGTTACACAGATTATTAAAATTTAAGCAATCTGGTTCCAGAGTTTATGTTTTTAATCACTATGCAAAAAAAGGCCATTTTAATGAGAACAAATGGGCTGGTCTTATAAGAACATGTATGTAGGCAAAATTAGTAAGTAACTATACTGTATCACTTATAATAACATAAAAATCCAGTCTGTACAATAAGTTAAACATAATGGGATTAAGAATAAGGTGGCCCAACAGGGGTTATAAATAGTAAGATAAAGACAGTATCAGTAAATGTCAAATGATAAGACAAAATATGATATAGAACTAAGGTATCAATGATTACTGAGGCCTACTGGAACACAAGGATGATGTATAAGTATTTTCAGCCACCAAATACCCAGTGTGTGTTATCCACTAGATACTGTTATAGCTGATAAACAATGAAGATGTTTAAAATACAGAACCCAATATCTGAGAAATGACAGAAATATGTATTCAGCCTACATTTCTGCTAACCTAGACTAGTGCAAGTCTCATACCCACGTTTCCTACTCCTGATTTTCCTCTTTTGTAATCCATTTTACAGACAATTAGAATAAATTTCTAAAACACAGGTGAATTCATATAATCCTCATTTACTATTATGTAAAATCCAAATTCCACATATTACTGAGATCCTTCACAATTTGGCTTGGGCGTCTTAAAACTTATGTATTTAAAAAAATATATATGTGTAGGCAGTGGTTCAAAAAGTGTGGAGGAATAAAGCAAGTCTCCCTCTTAATCTTGCCAAGTACTCAATTGCCTTCCCTAGAGGTAACCAATAATTTCAATTTGTACATACTACTAGAGTTTTTCTACGCATAAACAAGCACATGCACATTTGTAATTTTTAATTAAACATACATGACACCATACATAGTTATCTGCACCTTGGTCTTTTCTTTCACTTTATCTAACAGTATTCTAGCAATCATGTGAAATATCAGTATATTAAGGCTACCTCATTTTTTCCCCGAATGGTTGCACAGAATTACAGCTTACGGATGTATAATAAATTATTTAACCAGTGTACTCCTAAGGACTATTTAATTTCTATCTTTTACTAGTAAACAACACTGCAATAAAATAACCTTTATATATGTCATTTCTCACATATGTAAGAATATTCTAAATATACCTAGAACATAAAGTGCTAGGTCAAAACTTACGTTCACTTTAATATCAAGGAAAAACTAAACCTCTCTGCATCCAGAGATGTTTATTAATTATAAAAACAATCTCAATTTCTTCTTTAAATGTTCCCTGTGCCTTCTTATTCTAACTGAAACAGCCTCCTACATTGCATATGCAAGTAGGCCTGTAAGTGGAGTCAGTGTCTTCCTTGTCGTACACCACTTCTTCCTACCATTTTCCCTCTCCTCTCTGAAACCTCTCAACTCAAAATCACCTTATAACCATACCAACCAATTCTTCTCCATATACTTGTTCTATCAACCCACAAGTTCTTGGAAATATTTTTAAGAATTATTTTATTTAACTTTGTTTGTTTATCTATTTATTTTAATTTGACCACAGAAGGACAGAATGTGCACTCACATGAGAGAGGGGAAAGTAAGAAAGCTGAGACTCAAACTACAGCCAGCCATGTGGGAGTCCAGCACCCTTAACCACCATGCCACCTGCCAGCCCTGAGTTCTTGGAAATTGTAACTTTCAGCTCACTGTCACTCTCCAAACCTGTCCGTGTCATAATTCTTTATTAATTCAATAATCATGTAGATGATTACTCCAATAACCTAGTCTATCATTTTCCTGAGCTCTTCTCCAAAGATTTTATTCTGCCCACTTCCTCTCTACAAAACCATAACTGTACATACTCCAGACTTTTTCATCACGAGTTACTTTACCCACTTCATAACCTCAATTTTACCTTGTGACACAGCACTTTCTAAAAACCACCTTTATTCTTTCCGTTGACGTTCCTACAATAATACTTCAAGCCCTCAAGCCTAGGGTGACCTAGAATTTCACTAATCCTATCACCACTGGCTCTCATCCTATATTGTAGTCACTTTTTCTTTATTGAACATAAATTACATGACCAATCATTATAACTCTTTCAAGTACAACTCTCCACTCCTGACTATTCCCATTCTCTTATACTTGTACTTTACTTTCTTGGTAAAACTCTAACCTTACTTTTATCTGTCTATCCCACTCTAAGCTAGCTCAGTGGAACCTGGCAGGAGAGAAAACATGCAACCATGTTCTCCACTCTCACAGAAAATTAATAACCATAATCCTCAAATAGGCACTGAACAAAGCCTAGCTTCACAGAATTATGTTACATAATTTTTTCATTCAAATTTCCCAACTTCTTTTTCATAATCACTCTCTGCAGATTCAGCTCTTCAGATTATTAGAGTATAAAAGATAATTTCCAAAGGCTTCCACCACCACATCGTCCACTTACCAGCATTTATAGCAATTTTACTCTGCCACTTCTTTCATTATTCTGAATGAATAGCCCATACTCTAAGATCTTACCAACATGTCTACTTGTATACCAGATCCCATCCTTCCTTGTCTACTCAGACTGCCTCCTAAATTCTCCTCCTTTCTCCTATATCATCAGTTATTTCCATCTCTCTTGTATTTTACCCACAAGCCTTTCTGTTTTTCTTCCTTTTCAAATAAAAATAAAAATAACTCTTAGATAAATCACCTGGGTGTGTTTGTGTGTGTGTGGCCACACCACAATCCCTTCTCCTTCAGTCTCCTCTCAGGATTTTGGGTATACCCAGCACGATTTTTTTTTAGAGGTTTTTGCTATAGGGCGTGTGCGCTCTCCAGAAAGACAGAGAGAGACAAGAAAGACAGAAAGCGAGAAATCACCCCCCAGGAGGGATGGCCACACCGCAATCCCTTCCTCCTCCATTCTCCTCTCAGGATCTTGGGCACACACACATATGTGCCTGGTGCGAGTTTAAGCCACTGGGTCCAGGACTTGAACTGCAGTCAGCTACATGGGAGTCCAGCGACATAGCCATTATACCAACTGCTGGTCCTCCCAGCTCGTGCTTCATGCCACCAGCTATGGGACTCAAACTGAACAACCAACCAGCTGCGTGAGATCCAGTGCCTTAACCTCCATGCCATCTACTGGCCCTAACTCTGAATGTTTACTTTCCTATAGTTGACAAAAGAATATCACTTTCTTCTCTAAATAGTTAATTTTTCTCTTACCTCAACCAGCAGCTCCATCACAGTCCACCCTGGTCATTCCTCCTCATTTTCACTTTTACATTCAAGTACCCAAGAGTGAAATCTTAGTCCCTTGTCTCCTTTTTATCTATATAGACTTCACTGGTGATCTCATCTATTCTTGTGGCTTTAAATCTGTACACTGATAACTATCAAGTGTTTGTATCTCATACCTGACCTCTTTCTCATGCCTATCTGATAGCTCTAATATTAATCTAAGAGGCTATGTTAGCCTGTCCTAAATTGAATTTCTGAATGCCCTGTCAAACATCTTGCTCATACTGTTAACTCCAACTTTCAAATTAGTTAACTTTAACATAACAGCAAATCTTTCTGTCCAACCTTCAAAATATGTTCACAGAATCTAACCAGTCCTCACTGGCATTTTACTCCACATGGGCTGCTATCACAAACTATCTTAAACTGGTTATTTTACGAACAACAGAAATTTACTTCTCATGGTTCTGAAGACTGGAAGTCAAGGTATCAGCAGATTCAGCATCTGGTAAAGACACTCTTCTTGGTTTACAGGTGGGCATAAATGGTGTGGGAGTGGTGGTAGGGTTTAAGGGATCACTCTGAGGCCTCTTTTATAAGGGTAATCAGTGTCCTTATGAACTATTCATCCCTTAAAGTCCCAACCTCCAAATACCATAACATTGGGAGATTACATTTCAATATATGAATTTTGAGAGGACACATTCAGACCACAGCAGTCTAACACCGTTGTCAAAGACACCTTTATTTCTTGTCCGTATCATTTTAATGGGCTGCTTCCCAGTATCTTCATACCTGACTTTCTACAGTACTACAGTCTAGTCTCAACACAAGTCAAATCATCATTCCACTGGTTCAAACCCCTCTAATGGCGTCCTATATAACCTCATAAAAACATAAAGTGACTACAATATATTGTGGGTGAGTTGCCCTCCCCTTGCTCCAGCTATACTGATCTCTTTGGTAAACCTGAGAAATTCTAAACCTATTTCTATTTCAAGGCCATTAATTCACAACAACTTAAAAGTAATTTCAAAAGATATGAACATTATTAATATTTCATTTATAGAAACAGTGATATGTATTTTTTAAATCTTCAAAGCTAATAGATAAAATAGCAGTTTGGGGACATATCTGTCTATTGCTCTGAAACATAGTAAATGCTCCAAAAATATTAGTTAATTTTGGAAATAACTTTTGAATCTAAGTGTAATTTGTCAAATGTAATGCACTCTCTACTACCTTCCTATGAATACTAAATATAGGAATGTGGATAGCCCTGTCAACATTAGTTACCACATTCAATTTACTTCATCATTCTCAGAGTCTACTATGGTATGACAAACCATGTGACCTCATATTAAATGGATATGTACTGCTTTACTGTTTCAGGTCCTATTTGTAGTATTGCCTTTTCTTTCTCCATTTCAAGGTAGGAGTTATTATTATTTCTTGCTGCAGTCATTGAACTTGCCTACTGCAATCTCTCTCTCTTTTATAATTTAAAGAGACAAAAATCCAGTAAGTGAGAGAATAAGCTATATGTAAAATGCATCAATGGGTCTGAAATAAAAACTCAACTAGCTAATATATGAGCTGTATTCCTTAATTTAGTAGCATTCATTTTAATCTGAAGCCTTTACACATTCCTTTTCTTTTTTTTCCCTAATTTCCAAAGGGTACACACACTTGCCAAAGAAAAACTATCAATGAGGTATGGCCACACTACAATCCCTTTTCCTCCATTTCTTCACCCCATGAGGATGTGGGGCATGCATGCACAGGCTCTGGCATGTTTTTTAAGTCACTAGGGCTAGATGCAAACCGTAGTCACCATGTGGGATCTGGTTCCCTATGTAAAATGCTTAACCACTATACTATGAGTTCTCCTTTTTTTCCTCTTTTTTAGAATTTTCTAGATGGTGCAAGCTCTCACGAGATAAAGGAGAGAGTGAAAAAGAGAGGGAAAGTGTGTGTGAAAGTAAGCATCCCCTATGGAGGATGGTTATCTCACAATCCCTTCTCTTCCATCTTTCTCTCCTTTTTGGGATGTTGGTCATGCATACACATGTACCTGATGTGATTTTCAAGTGGCTTGGGTCCAGGGTTAAACTGTGCAGTCAGCATGTGGGATCTACCATCTTAACCATCACACCACCAGTTAGCCCACTTTTTATTTTTTATGTCAGCTTTGGCTACTGACTGTTTCAGTCAGATGATACTGCCAAAGGTTCAATTCTGCATATGTGAAATATTAGCATAGAATAAAACTCTCTACTATGAACAGTAAATAGAGAAATTAGTTCAGACAAAGTGGGAAAACTGAATTGTATATGTGGACAACTGCTCAGAGTAATGTCCTATCTTACCTAAGAAGCCTTCATTATCTCAAAATGTCTCATGAAAGTGGGCCAGCCAAGTGGACGGTGATTAAGGCAGCTGGATCCTACAAGGCTGACTGTGTGGTTTGAATCCTAAACCCCGCAGCTTGAAAATCATGCCAGGTGCGTGGGCATGCATGTGCAAAATCTTAAGAGAAGAATGGAGGAAAATGGTTGGAGTGTGGTCATCTCCCTGGGAAGGATGCTTTCTTACCTTTTCTCTCTCTGGTGAGCACATGAACCCTATAGTAAAACTAAAAAAATTAAAAATTAAAAAAAAAAAATGATGAAAGCCAATGTAGTGCAAATTAATATACCTAAGGCAAATGGTGGTGAAATGGAGTTCTTTCTGTCACCAGATTAAGATTTATGTATACTGACATCATAGTTACTTCTAAATTGCAGTTTAAAGGAACAAAACATGCCACCCTGAAATATGGCATTTTGATATAAAGATTATCTTGAATTGAAAGCAACTAAAAGCAAGCAAACACAGGATGAGTTCACCACCTTCCCTCATCTGCCTGAAAGCAGGAAATAAATATTAACTGTGAAGATTCCCCCCTGTACCAATTCCCATACCAAGAAAGAATAGTAAATTTATCACCAGAGACTAGATGGCGTCAAGAGAGTCTACACTAACAAATCTTACTAAGAAGACTACTTGAAGATTCCCCCCTACCATTTCCCATACCAAGAAAGAATAGTGAATTTATCACCAGAGACTAGATAGCATCAAGAGTCTACACAAACAAATCTTACTAAGACTAGTAAACACTTAACTACCATTAGTTATTTCATATCTTTTCCTTAACTTCCCAGTTCTAAAAGCTCAAAATCCTTTTCCTTTGTGTTGTCATTTCTCTTTAATTTATTGTCCTTCGTCTGAATGATATAAGAGTTCTCAAGTGGGGACCTGCAGGTGGTGTGGTGATTAAGGCAGTGGACTCCCACATGGCTGACCGTGATTCAAGTTCCAGACCAACTGGCTTGAAAATCATACCAAGGACCAGCAGTTGGCATAATGGCTATGTCGCTGAACTCCCATGTAGTTGACCGTGGTTCAAGTCCTGGATCCAGTGGCTTAAACTCATGTTGGGCACGTGTGCGTGCATGCTCAAGATCCTAAGATGAGAATGGAGAAGAAGGGATTGCGGTGTGGCCATCCCCCCCTGGGGGGTGATTTCTGGCTTTCTGTCTCTCTTGTCTTTCTGGCGAGTGCACACGTCCTATAGCAAAAACCTCTCAAAAAAAAAAAAAAAGAAAAAAGAAAGAAAGGAAGGAAGGAAGGAAGGAAGGAAGGAAGGAAGGAAGGAAGGAAGAAAATCACGCCAGACACATGTGTGTAAATGCCCAAAATTCTAGGAGAGGAAGGGAGTGTAGCATGGCCATCCTGTCTGTGGGCTGATTTCTCACTTTCCCTCTCACTGTCTCTCTTCTGACACATGTACCCTGTGGCAAAAACCTGAAAATTTCTCAAGTCTAGTCATTCCTCTGGGGGGGTTTCTCTTTTATATGAACTATCCCTTCACTCCACCTGATAACATAAAACTTTCTATATCAAATTTGTACACATACCTCTTGTCACTTGTCAGTTTATTTCATGGGTACAATCACTGAAACTAAGAGAGTAGGGGAAAATAATTCATCCTCTACACAGTAAAAAAAAAAAAAAAGAAGGGGAACCAGCAGTTAGCGTAATGGCTATGTTGCTGGACTCCCATGTAGTCGACCGCGGTTCGCGTCCCGGACCCGGTGGCTTAAAACTCACGCCGGGCGCGTGTGCGTGCGTGCCCAAGATCCTGAGAGGAGAATGGAGGAGAAGGGATTGCGGCGTGACCATCCCCCCTGGGGGGTGATTTCTCGCTTTCTCTCTCTCTCTGTCTGGTGAGCGCACGCGCCCTATAGCAAAAACCTCTCCAAAAAAAAAAAAAGAATTAAGTACAGAAAGAATCATCTAAGGAAATTGAGAAGGAAAACCTTTAAACAAATCATCTGAAATGCTTACAGGAAACTTAGTCATAACCTCAAGAAAATTCCTTTTTTAATCGACTCTCACAGCATCTTCTCAGATCACCATAAGCATTTATTTACTTATTTACTAACTTAGTTTTGAGTTATTTACTCTCTAACTGAGCCAACAAACAAGAATACCATGAGACAGTATATACAGTACTAGAGGTATAAAAATTAAAAAATATTCTTTGCCTAAAATGATCTCTGATCACAATTTCTAAAGCACTTTCCCTTTCTTTTTCACTATTCCAACCAAAACTTTTAATTCTTGACCTCTATTCTGTGATCCCACAGCTTTTTGTCTCTCACTCCTCTCCTACCCTCATTTCTTTCAGTACTCAGTTTAAGTTCCATGGTCCATTAATTTAATCATTTTCATCATGTAACCTTCTTTTTCTTTATAGTCACACATAAACTATAATACAACTGTCATTCCTTCTAGTGACTTAAAGACATACGGAAACCACAGAAGCTCTTCAAGACTCTTTAATTTCCTGTCACCAAACCTACAAAAGTAACCAAACCTCTACATCTATTATCTTCCTCTTCCCTCCTATTACCCAGGAGGAAGTACCATACTTTCTCATTAAGGCTAAAAGTCTCACTTTGTTTTAGATTCAGTCTTGTCCACCAGGTCTCATAATCTAACCCCAGAAGATTATTTCCTTTCCCTATTAGTTTGCATGGTAATACACTCTCCTAGCATTCATCCTCAATTCTCCAAGACAAACACCTTCTCAGTCTGTCTTACTAGTTCCTCCCCATATACCTGGCCTTCAAATGTTAGAGGTCTATGTATCTACAACTATGATGCCAACTGCCAACTGTAAAAGTTCCCAAATTCATAGACCTCATTTCTGTACATCCAAAGAATCTGTGCCAAAACTCTGGCTGGGCATCTCCCGTGAGCCTTGTCACTGTATAAACTTGTATTGCTGCTTCTCTAAATAATAGTTAAGTTTTTCCTGTCCAGTTACTCAAGTCAAAAATCTAGCATTTTTCTTCCCTAGCTTCAAGGACAATATCTACCCAATCAATATGAAATATTCTCTATCCTATTGCTTTTAAATGCTTCTGCCTAGCCCCACTAATCTCATCATTTTCCATAGTGTACCCCGTAGATATTTTCATGCACTTACTGATAATACTTCATTCTATACAAAGGGTCTCCAAAAACAGTTTATGGAAAATGTTTATTATGAAAAAGCTATACATAGATTTCAAAGTTTTTGCATCAAAATAAACTTGCATTTTAATTCCACTTTTTTCACACTTTTTGAAGTCTTTTTATATGTTTTCTCCCCAAGAATGCGTACATCACTCTTAGACTCTTGGCACTCAGACATAAAGAGAAACTTTGTTAAAAATTAAAACCAAAAATGTCTAGACAAATACAGGTGAATATATAATTAATCTCAGGATTACAAATAGATTTTCTAGATTAAAAAAACTAAAGCTTCAGTTTTAAAAAGTCATAAGAATATATGACAACTACCTTCTGAGAGAGCCTATTTCACCTCTGCTCACTACTGATTACAAAGCTCTTTCTTGCATTAACTTTAAAAAGTGGCTTTTCGCCTTTACCCCTACTTTTTTATCTCATGGATAACAAACACTGTTGTGACAAATCTTCACTACTTCGCTAAAATCTCAAGTGCTAATGTCATCAACACTGCTTTGTAGTAATAAGTGTAAAATTATTTTAGTTATGGTTTCACTATGCATTATTAATAACTATCAGTCAAAGGCAAAGAAAAATAAACAGGAAAAGTAAGAGGAACTGTGATAAGAACAGCAGACTATTAGGGTAAAAGTTATGGGGAAGGGAGAGCACCCATTAACTAATAATGTAAGCTCAGACAGAATTTCATTTTTACATTGTGTACTGAATCCTCATAGGACTAGGAAACTCATCAACAATTGCTAACAATCTTGTACTTCTCTATTCTAAGTTGTTAACATAAATTTACATTTCTGTCATGTGTCATTGGTGACTCATAAAATACTATTTTAGCCTAGAGACACTTCCTTCAAAGGAATACTTATCAGCAAACAAATATAAAAACATGTAAAAACAGATTAAGGTACTCAATTACTAGAGCCCTACTTGCTCCAGACCCCTTCTCAGTATGCAAATGTTTTCTAGTTCATGTATTATTTAGTAAGTATTTATGACTAAACACCTACCATGTGCCAAACGTGGGAATGCAGCAAGAAACAAAGATTGATAAGACCCCTGCTCTGATGACAATAACTGCTTTAGGGACTGGCAGATGGTGTAATGGCTATGTCACTGGACTCCCATGTGGTCGACAGTGGTTCGAGTACTGGACCCGGTGGCCTAAACTCACGCCAGGCATGTGTGCACGTGTGCCCAAGATCCCGAGAGAAGAGATTGCGGCGTGGCCATCCCTCTTGGGGGTGGTTTCTCGCTTTCTCTCTGTCTCCATCTGTTTTTCTGGCAAGCGCACATACCCTATAGCAAAAAAACTCTCAAAAGAAAGAAAGAAAGGAACTGCTTTAAGAAATCAACAGGTTACATGGCCCACCATGGTTTGAGTCCCAGACCTGGTGGCTTGCTTTCTCACTCTCTCTCTGTCTCTCTCTGGTCAAATTAAAAAAGAATAAATAAAGTTAAATAAATAATTTCTTTTTTAGAGGTTTTTGCTATAGAGTGTGTGTACTCTCCAAAAAGACAGAGAGAGACAGAGAGACAGAAAGCAAGAAATCACCCCCTGGGGGAACGGCCACGCCACAATCCCTTCTCCTCCATTCTCCTCTCGGGATCTTGGGCATGCACACACGTGCCCGGCATGAGTTGAAGCCACCAGGTCTGGGACTTGAACCATGGTTAACTACATGGGAGTCCAGCAACATAGTCATTACACTAACTGCTGGTCCCAATAAGTAATTCTAAAAAGAAAAAAGTAACTGCTTTAAAGACTGGTCCTAGGCAAAGTTCTGGAAGGAAGTCCTTTCCCCTATACTCTTCCCCCCTTCCTTTTTTTGTCAAGATTTTTTGCCATAGGGTGCATGCGCTCACCAGAGACAAACAGAGAGCGGTAAAATGAGAAAGCATCCTCCAGGGTGGATGGCCATGCAGCAATCCCTTCTCTTCCATTCTCTTCCAAGAATTCTCTTCCATTCTGCTCCCAAGAATTTTGGGCATGCACACACACATGGCGGGCATGATTTTCAAGCTACCGAGTCTGGCACTTGAACCAGAGTTGATCATGTGGGAGTCCAGCAGCTTAACAATCACGCCATGTGCTGGTCTAATGTTGCTTTTTTTTTTAATTAACTTTTTATATCTTTGCCATAGAGAATGTACAATTACTGAAGAGAGACAGAGAAAGGGAAAGTGAAAAATCACCCTCCAGTAGGGACAGACACACTGTAATCCTTTCTCCTCCCTTCTCCTCTCAGGATTCTGGGCACAGATGCACACTGTGTGAATTTCAAGCCACCAGGTCTGAGATTTCAACTGTGGTTAGCCATGTAGGAGTCCAGTCCCTTAAGCACCATGCCACCTGCAGACCCCCCCCAACCAAACTCCCATCATTTTATTCCTCACCCCAACCATATGGGGATTTTCTTAAGAAAATAAGAAATCTTACTGTCTGACAAAAAGAGATCATATATTTGTAGCCCTTAAAATCACATCTAATCCTTGGAAAACAAATTGATAATTATCTGGAGATTTATTTCTAAGTAGAAATTTAAAACATACATGCACTCTATAATAAAGAGTGGTTTAAAAGTTACACTAAATCTGGATCATCAGTGGCTGTCTTTATAAAGTGAAGTTTAGCAAAACCAATCCTTATAACTAGCTATAAATTTAAGTAAACAGTTTCCATCTAAGGCCAAAAATGACAAGTGAACATAATACCCACATTAAACTATTAAACAAGATAGTAATATGGATATACAATGTCAGAATATCAAAACAATTAGTTCCTTTTATTCTTCAGGCCATCTCAAAAGTAAACTATTTTCTAAAACTTGTCCCAAGGTTTCAACAGATCCTGAAGTAATAGAGCACTAGAACTCAGTGCCAGTATGTCTGAGTTCATATCTCAATTCAGTTCATTACTAGCATTGTGCTGATCTCGGACAAGTCAAAAAATCTCTCTACCTCAGTTTCAACTATAAAATGAATTAATAGGAATCTCTTACTACATAGGGTTGATTAAGAATTAAATGAGCTAGCGAATTCATGTGAAATATTTATGATGGTGTCTAAGAAAGTGTTAAGTAATCAAACACTACATTGAAACTGTAGCGACTGATCTAGCATCAATGAATACCACAATATATAATGACTTTCTTCTTATAAATTTACTAATGACTGATACAACTCAATTTTAACCATCTGAACAAACATGAGCAAAAAAAATGTTAAAATAATCTCTATAGATGAACTGTATACCAGTTTTGACCACAGAAACCTAGGTACAGGGACCAGCAGTTAGTATAATGGCTATGTTGTTGGACTCCTATGTAGTCGACCACGGTTCACGTCCCGGACCCGGTGGCTTAAAAACTCATGCCGGGCGTGTGTGCGTGCATGCCCAGGATCCCTAGAGGAGAACGGAGGAGAAGGGATTGCAATGTAGCCACCCCCCCCGGGGGGGGGGGGGTGATTTCTCGCTTTCTGTCTCTCTCTCTCTCTCTCTCTCTCTCTCTGTCTGGTGAGCGCGCACGCCCTATAGCAAAAACCTCTCCAAAAAAAAGAAACCTTGGTACATAAAATTCAAACCAGGAATTGAAGAAAAAAATTATCACTACTATGCATTAAGTCAAAACTGTTCAGTTCTGAACCACTCCTGAGTGGTTTAGTGGCCACTAAGTACTTAAATCTAAGGAAAAATCCAAAATGTGACAAATTGCTATCTGTAAGAAGAACACATTAGGTGTCTTCTTCTTCTGTTTTTTTCCTATTACATGCAGTTGTTAACCTAAGACTATGTAGTATTCATGACACTGAACTTTATTGTAAACCATCAATTTCCATATCCTGGCTATCATCTACCAGTTAAAACAGCGTTGAAGTAAATAAATGCTGCCACCTTGTGGACTGAAGGGTATGGAATTAGCAGCTAAAAAACAAAAATGGTAAGTGCCCAGTATAGGATCTATCTGATGCAATTTTACAATAAGAATGAATTTTTTTCTTACAATGTAATATAATAATACACCAGATTCAACATCATTTCACTTCTCTAATATTTCCTTAGAAATTCACACTTATTTCCTATTTTGAGGGGAATTTTTTTGGAAATAATTATTTTATTTAACTTGATTTATTTTATTTATTTTACTTTGAGCAGAAAGTGAGAGAGAAGGAAAGTGAGAAAGCAAGCCGCCCGGTCTGGAACTCAAACCGCAGTCAGCCATGTGGGAGTCCAGCACCCTTCACCACCACGCCACCTGCCAGCCCCTTGAGGGGAATTAAAAGCCTTTAAAATGAATTTATTATCAATGACCTGTCTGAATACAACAAACTAGGATATGCAAAAAATCACAGTGCTACAAAACTTCCTAAGCCCCTTCCTTTCTTTGGCTTTATCATCCTTTCTTGCTATCTACTAGCCTTCATCTGTCCTACCTAATAAACTTTGAAAACTGGAACAAGACAAGGTTGTTTACTTTCTTCACTTGTTTTCAACATGGCATTGGAAGTCCTACCCAATACAACCAGAGTAAAATAAAAGGCATTCAAGTGGGTAATGAAGAAATGAAATTGTACCTATTCACAGATGTCATGATTATATACATAGAAAATCCAAAAGAATCCACCAAAAAAAAAAAAAAAAAAAAACCTCCTAGAAGTGATAAATAAATTCAATAAAGTTGCAGGATATAAAATCAATATACAAAAGCTTACAGCATTTTTATACACCAATAATAAGTAGGCTGAGGCAGAATTGAAGAAATTAACCCGATTTACAATAGCAACCAAAAAAATACTTAGGAATAAACCTAAACAAAGATCTCTACTAGGAAAACTATAAAAATCTTAAAAAAAAAAAAAAAAAGTGGAATACAAGGGTCATCAGGTGGTGTGGTAGTTAAGGCGCTGGATTCCCACACGGCAAACCGCGGTTCAAGTCCTGGATTTGGTGGCTTGCTATACCACTTTCTATCTCTCTCTCTCTCTGATCAAATTAAAAAATAATAATAATAATAAATAAAATTAAGTAAGTAATTATTTTTTAAAAAGTGAATACAATACAAATAAATGGGAAGACATTCTTTGTTTTTGGATTAGAAGAATCAATATAATTAAAATGTCAATTCTATCCCTCAAAATTTACAAATTCAATGTAATTCCTGTCAAACTACCAGCAGCATTTTTCATAGAAACAGAAAATAATGATCATAAAATATGCTTGGAATTATAAAATACCCTATACTGCCAAAACAATGCTGTGCAAAAAAAGAATAGAGTAGGAGGCATTTTACAACCCAACCTCAAAATATGAGAGCTGTGATAACCAGAGCAGTCTGGTACTGACATAAAAACAGACTTATGGACCAATAGAAAAGAATTTGAAATCCAGAAATAAACCCCATAACACATAACCAATTTTGTTTTAAAAAAATTATTTATTTTATTTACTCATTCATTTATTTTAATTTGACCAGAGAGAGACACAGAGAGAAAGAGAGAAAGTGAGAAAGCAAGCCACCAGGTCCAGAACTTGAACATTGGCCACGTGGGAGTGTCCAGCGCCTTACCAAACACACCACTTGCTGGTCCCACCAATTGATTTTTTTAAAAAAAGAACTTATTTATTATTGTTAATTCTTTATTTTTTAAAGAATTATTTATTTAAGTTTATTTATTATTATTTTAATTTGCTATAGGGCACATGTACTCACTAGAACGAGACAGGGGTAAGGGGAAGTGAGAAAGCAAGCCAGGAGATCTGAGACATGAACAGCAGTCAACCAAATAGAAGCCCTGCACCTTAACCACCATACCACCTGCTGGAACCGAGCCAAGTGATTTTGACAAAGATCACAAATCAATCCAATGAGTAAAAGAAAATCTTTTCAACAAGTAGTGCTGGGAAAACTGGATAATCATCTGCAGAAAAATGAAACTGGGCCAGAGAGTACTAATATGGATTACATTTCAGGTTGGACAGTGCCACATAATCATAAACAAGGATACATATATTCATGTATATCCATTTCATGTTCAAACTACATACTTGAAGCCATTAAAAGCATGTATTATACATTCTTTGCAGTAGTTAAAATTTTAACAGGGCCAGCAGGTGGCATGGTGGTTGGGATGCTGGGTGGATTTCACCTGGCTAACTTAAGGTTTGAGTCCCAGACATGATGTCCTGAAAAACACACCAAGTGCGTGTGTGCACGTGCTCAAAATCCCAAGAGGAAAATGGAGGAAAAGGGATTGAGGCATGGCCATCCCTGGGGGTGGTGATTTCTCACTTTCCCCACCTGTCTCTCTCTGGGGAGCACATGCACCCTCTGGCAAGACAAAACAAAACGAAACAACAACAACAACAACAACAACAAAAAACAGTGTTAATCTGTTGGTGCAAGCCAAATTCTTTCATAAATCATTATTTTATTTTTTATCTATGAAGGTACTAAAATAATACTGTGAGTTCTCCATGTCTGGACGATTCATGGTTATATGTCCTCTCTCTGTCTCTGTTTGTCTGTTTCACACATTCTCTTTCAATTTTATTTATTTATTTCATTTTTCAACCACTCCTCCTCACCTTGGGCCTTTTCTTTCACTTGCTAATTTCAGAAGTCATTTTAAAGCTGAGGTGTGTCCTGGCCTGTTCATTTATTAATGGGTAAAAAAAATGTTTTTCTCTTTTTTTAGTAGTTTTCTAGATTTTTTTTTTCTTTTTGCCTTTATTTTTGTTAACCTTACTTTCCCACTCTAAACTTCACTCTCTACACACTGAATGTCTAGATGTCTCAGATGCACAGTAGCCAGGCCTCTGAATACTTTTATTGAACCTCCTGCTTTAAGGAAGAAATTTCTTTTTATAAATCTGAACTAGTAATCTCTTTCTGTGGATACCACATTGTGAAGTACAGTGGAGGAGAGATTTTGTCACAAAATGACCAGAAACAACCGCAGAGGCCCAAGAAACATCAGAAACCAAGAAAATATTTCTCCCCTAAGGGAAATAAACAATCCCTCATCATCCATAGGCAGTATACTAGAACTCATGGAAATGTCTGATAGAGAATTCAGAATATTCATAGTGACAAAACTAAACAAGATGCAAGAACTGAGAGATAATGAACTCCAGAAGATGCAGGGGAAAAGAGACAATGAGTTCCAGGAGGTGTTGAAGTTCTTCCATGATCTGAAAGAGGAAATACACGCCATAAAAAAGAATCAAATGGAGCTATTAGAGATGAAGGCTGCCATTCAGGAAATCAAAACCTCACTCAAAAGTATTAAAAGCAGATTAGTCCATGTAGAAAATCGAATCTCCTATGTTGAAGGCAAAACCTCTGACCTAGAAAAAACAACCCAAAAAACTGAGAAAATAACCCAAAATAATGAGAATACTAGACGAGAAATACTAGATAGCATTAAGTATCCAAACATCCAAATAATCGAAGTAAGGAAACTAATAAGGGCATTGATAATTTATTCCATGAAATCTTGGAAGAAAACTTTCCAAATCTAGAGAGGCATTCAAATATCCAGACTCAAGAAATACAAAGGACCCCTAATAGAATTAAACCAAGAAGATTTTCTCCAAGGCACATCATAGCCAGACTGGCTAAAATCTACAGAAAAAGACAAGACACTAAAATTGGCAAAAGAGAAACCCCAGGTTACTTATAAAGGTTATCCAATCAGGCTAACCTCAGACCTCTCATCAGAAAGCAAGGAAAGAATGGGAAAATATATTCTAAGTGTTAAACAAAAAACAGTTTCAACCAAGAATACTATACCCAGTAAGATTATCTTTCATATTGACAGAAAGAATAAAAACATTCTCAGATAAACAAGACCTGAAAGAATTTGCCAATAGCAGACCCACTCTTCAAGAAGTTATGAAAGGAGTGCTCTACCAGGAAAACTAGAGACACATACAGAAATACGAGAACAAAAGGCAACCAAAAAAATGACCAATCTAATGCTAGAGACAAGAAATATCAATAATGTTGAATGTTAACTTCCAGAATTTAAATGGAAAGACTGGACCACAGCAACACTGCATATTCAACAGAAGAGAGTTTGAACATAAGACTGAACTGGCAAAATAGAATGTTATGACTTTTGAGTAAAACATTACTGATTTTGTTTTATACTATGCTTTGTTTTCCCAAATTAAGCATTTTACTTTCTTTTGAGGTGTTGATAGGTTCAGCAATTTGTTGAAATACTTTTTTGTTTGTTTCTATAAATGGAAATATAAACTTTTCTTCCTTCCTGATCCCTCTGGAACTGGAAAATATTTGGGACTATTCTTATTTTGTGGCAGAAGGGTTATTTGCATAAGTTCAATAATGCTTATTGCATTAAATCAGAAATCGGAGATATTCTTTATTGGAAAGGGCTTGGACTGGTATGTCATACCTGGAGATTAATCAGAAAATTATGGAACAAAGGTGAATCTCAAGTAAGCCAACAGAAGCTCTTAGAAAGATAGACTGGTACCATAAATAGTTCTGCCTGGCAGGGAGGATTAGAGAAAATATATATGAAAGAATTTATAACATAAAATAACCTGGACTTTTCCAGCCCAGCCTTGTAATCAGTAGAGACTGCAAAAGAGCAACCACACCAGAGGATTATCTTGAGAAAGACTTTGAAGGAAGAAAAAGAGACAGATCTTTGCTAGCAGATGGTATTGTCACAGAATACTTGGTAGGCAGGGCATAACTGAGAAAGTTTATGTGTGACTTGTGTGCTGGGCATTTGCTTTTCAACAATTTGAGTAGTTGACATGTAAATCTTTTCTTTTCTTTTCCTTTTTTGGAGAGGTTTTTGCTCTAGGGTGCATGCACTCGCCTGAAAGACAGAGAGATGCAAAGAGACAGAAAGCGAGAAATCACGCCTCGAGGAGATGCCCACGCCACAATCCCTTCTCCGTCCTCCTCTCAGGATCTTGGGCACGCATGTACATACGCCTGGTGTGAATTTAAGCCACCAGTTCCGGGACTCTAACCGCCACTGACTACATGAGAGTCCAGTGATGTAGCCATTATGCCATCTGCTGGTCCTTCAAAAATATTTAAAGCCATACTGTCTCTGTTGTTATGGAGTCACAGATAAAATTACACAAAATTATAAGAATTTGACTATTATCTTTAAAATTCAGCATTTTAAAATTTTGAAAGTTGTTTATTAACTGTCAAGAACTATGGAGTATGAGCAAAAATTTCTTGATATGTAAAGTAAATGTTTTTGGAAAAATGTAAAAACAAATAAATGAAAAAAGAAAAAAAAAAACTGAAACCCTATGAAGTAAATACCATTAATCATTCCACTGTAAAAACAAAGAAATTCAGGATTAGGGAGATTTAGTAACTTGCCTAAAAGCACAGAACTAACAATTGGCAGGGTATCTAACTTCAGAATCCAGGCTTTTAACAATAATTTCATAATTGCTTCTGAAATTTAGTTAGAATCTAGATATCCTTATGAAAGAAAGTAAGTTAGATTAAGTACATGAGACTGAGCTGATGAAATAGAATTTTATGGCTCTTGACTAAAACAATACTGATCTTTTTCTATGCTTTGTAGTCCAGAGATAAGTATTTTCTTCTTCTCTTGAAAACCTGCTTCCTAGCTTTAAGTCTCAAGCAAGTTCTCTTAATATTTTTTTATTTCATTTCATTAAAGCTAAAATTGCTTTTCTTGAAATTAAAAAATATATTTAAAAAATACCTATTTAATGACCAAAGTAAGCTATATAGCCTCAGCTAGGTGCTATTTTACAGTATATTCATTTGACTCACAGTTTCATGCCTAAAGTCAAACATTTGTTCACAGATATTTATATATATATAAATATATCAGCTGAACTTGCTATTGAAAGTAGTTAGATCAATTAAGATATTTTGTTAACCAATAAAATGCGGGAGAGAAAAAAAAAAAAGGAATGGAAAGCAACTGCAGATACCAGAGATAGAGTGGGAGGAGGATGGGATATGGCAGAGGGTGAAAACAAGAAATGAAAAATTATTTGTGATGAAAACATGTATGACTAAGCCACTATACAGTGTATTCTGGATGGGAAACTACATCTTGTATGCTGTGATGATGTTCAGTAAATGAATGCAAAATAATTAATAAATAAATAAATAAATAGTGGGTTTTTTGGCCAGAACCGCCATCTTCCAGTAATTAGCCAAAATGACGAACACAAAGGGAAAGAGGAGAGGCACCAATATATGTTCTCTAGGCCCTTTAGTAAACATGCAGTGGTTCCTTAGGCAACATACATGTGAGTCTACAAGAACGGTAATATTGTTGTCATCAAGGGAATGAGTACTGTTCAAAAAGGAATGCCCCACAAATGTTCCCGTGGCAAAACTGGAAGTCTACAATGTTACCCAGCATGCTGTTGGCATTGTTGTAAACAAATAAGTTAGGGCAAGATTCTTGACAAGAGAATTAATGGGCGTATTGAGCATATTAGGTATTTTAAGAGCAGAGATAGCTTCCTAAAATGTGTGAAGAAAAATGACCAGAAAAAAAAGGAAGTCAAAGAGAAAGGTACCTGGGTTCAATTAAAGTACCAGACTGCTCCACCCAGAGAAGCACACTTTGTGAGAACCAATGGAAAGGAGCCTGAGCTTCTGGAACCTATTCCCTATGAATTCATGGCATGATGGGTGTTAAAAATAAACTAATACATGGTCTATAAAAACAAAAAGAAAGAAAGAAAAGAAAATAGCAAGAAATGTGCCCAGTACTTACCTAGAGACTATGCTTGAACCATTATAGAGATCACTAGCATATGATAAAGTGGCCAAAGGTCGTACTGAATTATACCGAGTAAACTTGGACAAGCATTCTTGAAATTCATCCAACTGGCTTGCAGTTCGACTGTCATCTATAAGAAGAAAAAAAATAGATGAGGTAAACTATAAAGTAAGTTAAAGAGAAATACCCACAGACTACAAATTATATTCTAAATGTCAAAAAAGTTGTATAAAACAATTTTAAAGAAGACCGTATGCACAAATTAGCAGAGTTTTCAGCTTTAATAAAAAATGTCGGGACCAGCAGAAGGCATAATGGTTACATCTCTGGACTCCCACATAGTTGACCACGATTCAAGCCCCAGACCTGGCGGCTTAAAACTCAAACCGGGCACGTGTGCATGTGTGCCCAAAATCTCGAGAGACTGGAGGAGAAGGGATTGCAGCGTGGCCAGCTCCCCCCCCCCCCCCTCCGCCTCGGGGGAGGTGATTTCTCCCTTTCTGTCTCTCTGGTCAGTGTGTGCACCCTATAGCAAAAACTTCTCTTTAAAAAAAAAAAAAGTATTAGTGGTTCTTTGAAAAATATTGTTTCTTTCAAACTAATAAGAATGTAACTATGAATCCTTTTCACTTTTATAAAAAAGTAATTTCTTAAAAAAAAAAAAAAGTAAAAGAGCTACTACTGATCATTTACTAAAACAAAAATCTCTTATCTATAGGGTAGAAAAAGAGGGATCAGCAGTTGGTGTATTGGCTATGTCACTGGACTCCCGTGTAGTCGACCAAGGTTCGAGTCTCGGACTTGGTGGCTTAAACTCAAACAGGGCGTATGTGCCCAATATCCTGAGAGGAGAATGGAGGAGAAGAGATGGCAAGCGTTGCCATTCCCCCAGGGGGTGATTTTTCACTTTCTGTCTCTCTCTGTCTTTCTGGCAAGCGCACATGCCCTATAGCAAAAACCTCTCCAAAAAAAAGAAAAAAAATAAAGAAAAAGAAGTACATTAGGCTGGACTATTTGTTAGTTTGAAGAAACAAATAGTTCCTAAAATACTATTAAGTACTGTAAATACTAACAGAAAAAACTACAATGTATGAATTATTGATTCTCAAAAATCAAACTTAAACAGTACCCCTATCAAGAAAAAACATGTTTTGCTCAAATGTCTTCGTAGAATATGAAAACACTAATTTCATCCAATATGACACAATATAAATACTTTTGGCAAAGTCCACTTCAGTAAATTTCAAAGCTAAATAAAGCAGAATCTAAATCATAAAATCAGTTTATGAAATACCTGTGAATACAGGTAATTTATTCCCCATTCTAAAAACAGATTTACAGTGAAAGCTTAAATTTTAAAAAATAATAATTTTCAAAACTACCTGAAGTTTCATATTATTCAATCCAAAATAACAATGTTTAAATATTTGAACTACTTATACTGAATTTGAAATAAGTATGTTACAACACTATCTTTTCAGAGCTTCTTCCTTATTCTATGCTTATATATACATATAACTTTTTCAAGGTAGATTTCTATGATTTCCCTTCTAAAATAGACCCCAAATTAATAATAGATAAAATGAAATTAAGATGCAAAAATCATTACTTTGAAAGAGTTATACATATGACTATAGGACTCACAGTAAATAATTCATCCAAGGATAAAAGGTTATCTTAAGGATAACTTTTGGCATAAAGAAAGTTAACTAACAATTATTGCAAAGAAAAACAAGTAACTATTATTTAAGGAAACTGAACAATTTATTGTGTCTGATATTTTACACATTTTAAAGACAAACACCAAGCAAATCCATCTGACAACCTAGGATATTGTTTTTTCAAGAAATCACTATTAATAGTGGTTTGAAAATCACACCAGGTGTGTGTGCATGCATGTCCAACTTGTAGTGCTTCCAACTATTCTAAAAACATCAAAAGGAATTACCTAATTAACATACAACATTAAAATGGTACTAAGACAAAATTTCTGCTCCACAAACCCTATTCTCAGGAAATTATAAATAAAAGATGGGTTACTACAAAATAATGATAATAAAAACAGCAATACTAAAGTGTGCTTTACACTTAACAGTTAGTTGGTTCTTCTTATAAATCCTATTACTGTGATTAATTAAAAGTAATAAATACTTCCTGGAAGGAGATTATTCATTTAAAAAAGATGTTATTAATCTGTTATTTCACATCTTGATATTAATCTCTTAAGTACATAAAATTCACAAGCATTCAAGAATGTATATTCTGTTGAAGACCGTAACTTTTACCAAAGTTACGACTTCTGGCTATCAAACAAACTTTTTAATACCTACTTTCAACAAAAACTATAAAGAAAAGAATAAAGCTAATTATTTCAGTATCTGAAAGTATAGCAATTGTTTTCCACTTTGTAGGTTATAAAATTTTTTTTAAAAACAATAGGGGCCAGAGGTGGTGTGGTGGTTAAGGTGCCAGACTCCCACATGGCTGACTGTAGCTCAAGTCTGGGAAATGGCAGCTTGAAAATCACACCAGGTGTGTGTGCATGCATGCCCAAAATCCCAAAAAGAAAATGGACAAGGGATTGTGGCACAGCCATTCCTGCCCTCCCAACCCTGAGGGTGATTTCTCACTTTCCCTCTCATTGTCTCTCTTTTAATGAGTACATGTGCCATATGATAAAACCAAAATAATAAAAAAAAAAAAAAAGAAAAAGAAAAAGCCTATATCCAATAGCCTAACACAAAATCTTTCCCATCTTTTTCTTTTAATGAATCTGTCACTTGCCTATAGTTACATTTCAACATCATATCAGCAAATAAAATATAAAAGTATCAACATGAACTCCTTGCCAGTCAGAATGCAGGTCTCAGGCTACTTTCAATTTAATAACTTCCTTGTAATTCAGATTTACATATTTTAAAACAGGCTCAATAAAAGACTTATCAGGTATTTTTTTTTTTTCCACTTGGTGGTCTTCACTTTTGAGCAGCAATACTGCAAGTGACATCAATTAACTGTACATCAAACATGTGCCGAGCATTGAGTTGTTTTTTGGAGAGGTTTTTGCTATAGGGGGCGTATACTAGCCAGAAAGACAGAGACAGAGAGAGAGAAAGCAAGAAATCACTCCCCAGGGGGTATGGCCATGCCACAATCCCTTCTCCTCCATTCTTTTCTTGGTATCTTGGGCACGCATGTACACATGCACAGCAAGAGATTAAGCCACTGGGTCCGGGACTCAAACCACGGTCGACTACATGGGAGTCCAGCGACATAGCCAATAGGCCAACTGCTGGTCCCAGAGCATTGAGTTTTATATACATCACCTGTAACCCTAAAAAAACCTGTAAGGGCAGTATTAATATTTTGATGAGCAGATATGCTGAGAAAGCTGAATCACAGCTAACACAAAGGAGGAGAACTATATTATTTTTCTACAGCAATAAAAATATTCTATGCTATTACACCCGTGTCTTTGCATGTTATTTCCTCTATTTTCAACATATTCTAACCACCCTTTTCAGTTAATTCCTATTAACCCAGCCTAAATATAATGCCGCTAAAATCCCTTCAATGACTATTCCCTTACATATCCCTATTTAATATAACCTTGCCTTAGCACTCCCCGTTACATTAGTGGGTACTATATATCCTCATAATACCCTTTGCATATATATATTACACATAGTACCACATAGTTATTTGCCTGTTGATTGCTCCAATAGATTTACAACATTCCTTGATAATAACCAATTCTCTCATGTTTTTATTCTTAGCACAGAGTACAGTGTTTAGAATGGAACACTGAATGAGAACCAACTGAATGGAACTTAATTTTTGTAAGCTACATATTCATGGCTGATTTTTAACTTTATATAGTGAGCTACATAAAGATTCAAAAATACTCAGGCCAGCCCTGTAGCCTACTGGTTAAAGTGAGCCAGATCACACGTGGCCAACCACAGTTCAAATCCCAACCCTGGCAACCTAAAGCTCAAAAAAACATGCAGGGTACATGTGCATGTGTGCACAAAATCCCAACCTAATGGAGATGGGACTGTGGGGGTTCATGACCATAGGGATGCACAGGCATGCTCTCTCTCTCCCTCACTCTCTCTCTCTCATAAGCACACAAACCCTCTAGCAACTTAAAACAAACAAATAAAAAGATTTAGCATTTCTCAATAGCCAGACAGCCCCTGGTATGGTGGTCAAGGCAGCTAGATCCCACATGCCTACTGTGTAGTTTGAATCCAGGACTCAGGAACTAGAAAAACATACCGGGCATGTGTGCTTGCATGCCCGAAATCCCAAAAGAAAGAAGACTCTGGACAAGAGATTGCAGGGTGATCATGCCCCACAGAGGTGCTTTTTTGAATGCTCTTTCTGCCCCTGGCAAGCATATGCACCCTTTGGCAAATTGATTAAAAAAGAAAAATTGCCCAATACAAAATAAAAATAGCCACTTCCCAAAATCTCTATAAACTTCCATATTCTCTGGATGACTATGTCAAAAAAATACATGTTCTGTAATTAGAACTTTCCAGAAATCCAACATGAAAACCTAGAAATAAATCTAAAATATAAATTTGAGATATTCTAACAAAGTCCAGAAGAGGTACCTGAGATACGGGACATCCTTGTAGAAAAGTAACATTGTTCTAAGTCTTCAAAATGAGCAGTGAGTCGTTTACGTCTTGATGCTAATGTGCTGTTATACCAAGGCTGTTTCTTTGTCTAAGGTAAGAAGAAAAGACACTAATAATTCTCTTTGCTTGAAGCAGAATACACAAATGTTTAGTTCCAAAAATTCATATCAGTAAAATGATAACAAATGGTGAAAAACTCTATTTCTATATTATATTTCCCAAATTTTCTCTTAAAATGAAAATAGAAACCAAATTAATACACAGAACAATTAAAACTAAAGAATAATTTTTAAAATAAGCATTGAGGGTCAGTTTTAGAAGACTAAAATGAGAACCATCATTCAACATTCCTAAGTAAAATAAGATAAAATCCATTATATGTGTCATTCTCATATTCAGAATTTTGGGAATCTTATTGAATATACAGTAATTTTTAGGAAGCAGTTATTAAAGAAAAAACTAAGCATTTTTCATCATCCCTATATTGTAGCCTTGTATTCTCTTAATTATAGAAACAGTTCTTAACTGTAAGAAATATCTGAGTTGATATTATTAGACTAAGAGGCAGCAAAATACGTTTAAGAGAATTTCACATATTCATTATAAGAACAGAGTAACACAATCAGACAGTTAAAGATAACAAACTTAAAATATTGTAGCATACAAAAAACAAAGACCTGTCATATTAAATATAATCTGCTGTATATTTATATCTAAAAGGATAATTTTTTAAATTTCACATTTCGCTTAAAGTCTTGATCATGATGTATGCTATATGCATTTCTTTTCAACAGAGAACTTTACATTTTTTGTCTGTTAAAAGTTTCTTTCTTTCCTTTGCAACTCATACCCACTGTCTACCACACACTTCTCTATAATCCACTCCACTCTTATAGTCTCTGATATCAACACTTATCTTCTCCATTATCATATCTTCAGATCTTTCAATTTCTGCCATAGAGTGCAGATATTTGGTAAAAAAGGATAATTGTTAAATGAATTATTATCTACTATGCTCAAGACACATACACAATACAGAGAGATAAGATACATAATGACATTTTGAAATGACCTAAGTTCACCAACAACTATATCACAATGTCAAATGCATGAAGTAAGAAGCACAAAGGCTCTATAGTGCACACTTTACAGTACATCCCTGCTTTAGTAATACTGGGATGGAGGTAAGTACTTTACTTTAAAGCACTGCTTGACTCTCAAGAAAGTAAGATGAATTCTAAAGATATAACAGATAAAACTTAAGCTGAACTCAAGAGAGGAGATGATAAACAAATATAACAATAGCACAGAGTGGCAAGGAAAGGAAGAGGCCAATGAATATATGCATACAAATCTCCACCTAAGAACAAATACTTAAACTGGGAAATGGAGAATAAGGCCTGGAGACTACCACAAGTGGAGAAACTGAAAACGGAATTTGTAAACTTTTCAAAAAACTCTCTGAAGGAATTACCTAGAATAAAGAACAAAACTAAGAGAGACAGGGATTTGAAAGGGAGGGTAAAAGGCATAAAAGAATCATTGTTTGAAATAAGGCCAGTGTACCAGAGGAAGAATGTACGACACTGAAAAAGAAATAGTTGAAAAGCTGATCATTAAGAACTTTCTAGAACTGAAAAACATATATAAAAAAAACAGAAATTATTCTTATCAAAAAAAAAAGATACATAATTAGATCTGCTAAGATGAAACTGTTTTTTTTTCCCCCAAGGGCAAAAAAGAAAATCTTAGAACCAGAGAGACAGAAAAGACAACTTAAGAGAAACAAAGACAGGGGTTAGATCTGTCTGAGCCAATGGGCCAACTGCATGGTTTAAGTACCAGACCCAATGGCTTGAAAAACATGCTGGGTGCATTTTCATGCATGCCTAAAATCCTCAGATGAGGAGAGAAGAGATTTGGGCATTCCCCTTGGGGGTACTTTCTCACTTATGTGCATGTACTTGCTTGTTCTTTCTTAAAACATTATTAATATATTTTCATACTAATAATTTTTATCTCTCAAATCGATTCCAAATTGATGAAAGACAAACATAAACCCTGAACTACTAGGTCGAAGGGAAAATCATGATGTATTTTTCTATCGAAAAGTACATCATGACTTTCCTGACAACCCAATTTATACTTATAGAAGAAAATATTGGGAAAATATCTCAGGACATTAGTATGATAATGTTCATGGATAAAAACTTTAGACAGATTATTGAACAAAACCTCAAAAACACATGATAAAAAGGCAAAAATAGAAAATGAGATTATACAAAATAAAAAGTTTCTAGATATTAAAGAAAATAATCATTATAGTGAATAGACAACCCACAGAAGAGGAGAAAATATCTGCATACTACTCATTTGGCAAGAGATTAATAATCTTGCTACTGACAATCACAAGAATATACAAGTAACTCAAACTCAGTAGCAAAATAACAAGTAACCTGACTTTAAAATGGCAAAATAACCGGGACCAGTAGTTAGAGTAATGGCTATGTCGCTGGACTCCCACGTAGTCGACCGCGGTTTGTGTCCCGGACCCGGTGGCTTAAAACTCACGCCGGGCGCGTGTGCGTGCGTGCGTGCCCAAGATCCCAAAAGGAGAATGGAGGAGAAGGGATTGCGGCGTGGCCATCCCCCCGTGGGGTGATTTCTTGCTTTCTGTCTCTCTCAGTCTGTCTGGTGAGCACACGCGCCCTATGGCAAAAACCTCTCAAAAAAAAAAAAGGGGGGGGGGGGGCAAAATAACCTAAATAAACAATTCTCGAGAGAAGACATACAGGGGTGAGGTGGTAGTGCGGTCGTAATGCAACCAGACCCACATGAGAAACGACCTGTGGTTGGTTCCCTGGAACTCCCTCAAGTAGAGTATGGGCACGATTGGCTGTGATGGGCTGACTGAGTTTGGGGGACGGATCACAGCATGGGACCTTCTGGGTGGTGCCCCCCCCTTTCTCTCTCTTATAAAAGAAAAAGAGTAAATAAAAATGTTTAAATACATGTGGCAACTACATGAAAACATGTTTAACATCACTAATCATTACAAAAATGCAAATAAAAACCAAAATAAGATTCTCTCTCATCCCAATAAAAATGGCTATTAACAGAAAAACAAAAAAAACAAACCTGGCAGAGGATGTGGAGGAAGAGTACTCTTTTTACACTGTTAGTAGGAATGTAATTTAGTACAGCCATTACACAAAACAGCATGGAGTTTCCTCAAGAAACTAAAAATAGAACTGCCATATCCCACTATTGGGTATACATCCAAAGGAAAGAAAACCAGTATGTCATAAAGATACCTGTGCTCCAATGTTTACTGCAACACTATTCACAATAACCAAGATACGAAATCAACCTAAGTCTTTACTAATTGACCAATGATTAAAGAAAATATGGTGTGTATATGTGTGTGTGCATGTACCCACGAACAGTACAAAAGGCATTATGGAGCCAGCAGGTAGTGCAGAGGTTAAGCTGGCTAGAACCCAAATGGCTGACTCTGTGGTTCGAGTTCTGAACCCATCATCTTGAAAAATCATGCCAGTTGCATATGTGTACATACCCAAAATCCCAAGAAGGGAAGGGAGGAAGGAGGAGTTGAGGCATGGCCATCCCTATGGGGGATGTTTCTCACTTTCCCTCTCTCTCCAGCAAGCACACATGCACTATGCAGCACTCCCCCCCACCAAAAAAAAGATATTAGGACAGTTCTTAAAATCTGAGTAAGAGGGCTAGCAGGTGGTGTTAAGGTGCTGGACTCCCACATGGCTAACTGTGGATTCCCAGACCTGATGGCTTTCTCTCTCTCTTTCTCTTTGTCTCTCTGTCTCTGCTGAGTGCATATGCCCTACTGCAAATTTTAAAAGTAAAAATGATAATAAATTAAATTAAATTTAAAAGAATCTAGGGATCAGAAAATACCACTCTTTCAATGTTAACTTCTTGAATTTTATAATTATAATGTGACGACATAAGAAAATACCTTTATTTTGAGAAATGAATACTGAAATATTTGAGGGAAAAGGGACATATGTCTGTAACTTACTCAAACAACCCATAGAAAAATAATTACACACACACACACACATACATACATATATGACACATACATGACTAATAATGATAAAACATGTACAATAAAATGTTAATACTTAGACAATGTAGATGAAGGGTATAAAGGAATTCTTTTAGTATTCTTGTAACTTTTAAGTCCAAAATCATTGCAATATTAAAAATTAAAAAAAGGTCAGGCCTCAAAAATACATCTAATAAATATCAGTAGTCTCAACTCAAAAATAAGAGTAAGTCAAAATAATCATACAATTAATTAGAAGAGGTAAAGGTATGGTTAAAATAACCACACAGTTAAAGAGATGAAGTCAGTGTCTATTTTATGTGAATATAGTTTTATTTTCCACACAAAAGCTTTATATTTCCACATAATGAAAGGTAATTCTATCAAGAGATTATAACTCTAATATTTCTAACACAAACAATGACCTAATTATTCATAATTTCCTTCTAAATTATTTCTTTTCTCTCAAGGCCTGATAATCTCAGAGAGTTACATCAAATTCTTATGCCAGTATGTATCAGAGAGATTCGAGTTAAAGTCACATCTTTCAAAAGAGTTGTCTTTAGGATAGGACATGTCAATAAACCAATCTTTGCTATTACAACTCAGATGATTTTATTTAAGGTCCCACTGTAACATCCTGTTAAATCCATCATTTACCTGAGAACTGCCACTGAAACCTGGAGGTTGGCTGTATTCTGTGGAATCAATAATACTACTGTAAAAATGAAGAGAGAAAAATGTGGTTTCAGTATTTATATTAACAGAAAACAGGGAATTAAAAAATATATAAACCCAGTATTTCTCATTTCCAAGCAAAGAAAATATTTACTGCCAAATATTTAATTTAAACACTAAATGCACAATCAATAAATATAAAATTAGCAAACATTCAAGAAACTTGCCACTTTACCCCACCACTTCAAACATACACACCAGGAAAGAATATCAATAGGCAACAACCACAAGTTAAGTGTTTACATGAATTTGTTTCTATTTCAGTTTCAAATAGGTAATAAGTTGTTTGAACTTAAATAAAGGATTTACAGCACTGGGAAAAGAACACAAGCATTTGATCAAAAGCTATGGTTAACAGACCCTGCTATGCCACTAAAAAGCTAGGTGCCCCTGAACTGATTACCTTATAATCACTCAAGTTTCCCCATCTGCAAAAGGAGGTAAGAGGGGACTAGCCCTCTCTAGGTTAGGCTCTAGAGCTCTGCCGGAGGAGTCCGACCCGGCGGGGCCCCAGGATCTGTTTGAGCCCCCCAACCTTTGAGCACAGCCTTGGTTAGCTCAGCACGTTGGCAAGGCTGCTGCTGTACGCCCCCCCCCCCCCCCCCCCCCCCCCCCCCCGAGCTATGAGCAAAGCTTTGGTTGACTCAGCTTGTTGGCAAGACTGCTTGCTGTTTGCTCCAGAAACTGCAGTAGCCTTGCTGGGAAGCGACCCCCCTCTGACTCCGTGATATACTACTATAAAAGAATTACATAGTTCTCTTATACATCCTGAGTATATGATAAGATTTCCTGAAAGTTCCCCAACCACTCCCCTTTGCCCTGATCACCTACTGTTAATTACAATGCTTCATCCCTGCGGTCACAATAGAGGGTGTGCTGAAGTTCTATCTAGGCAGAAATAATCTTCTTGACCTTTGGAAGGCTCTTTAAGATACATTTAACATAAGCTTAAAAATCATCTTTTCTTTACATAAAATAGGATTAGGTCAAAACTGGCCCAGGATACCCCCGCCCTCACCAAGTGAAATAGATAAATATATTAGGATTCCTTAAATTAAGTTTTAGATCCCTATAAAACTATATAAGTATCATTCTTTATTGAGATTCATAAGAATACCTATACTTGAGATTTTTTTTTTTAGCATTGTATGCAGTAATCACAAGATGGCTGCCGCCAAGCATCAGCTAATAATTAACTCTGCTTGCTGAAGGCTATTTCCAGAAACGACATCTCATGAAGTTTCTGAAGACCTGCCTACATCAAACAAACAATTGCTAAACTGTAATAGACCCACCCTTAATCCAACCCTGAATGGAATCTATGTTCCCTATTGTTAAAACTTTATGAACTGATAATTAGAACACATAGCCCCTCACCCGTTTACTTGCATGAATCACATTTTCAATAAAAAGGCACAATAATTCCTAGCAGTTGTCACTCTTCAGAGAGCAATCTCTGGGGGTGTCCGACTGAGGACGTGCACAAAAATGGCACCGAGGCCTCAGTCTCCCCTTCCTGCGCTGCCTCCGACGAGTCAACCCACCCCTGCCGAGGCTAGACCCCAGCAGAGCTCCTCTCAGCTCCAAAATGTTATGATAAAGCTTCATGTGAAAGAAAATATATATTAAAAAAAAAGAAAAAGAAAAAATGGAGTATCTGGTAAAATAATAATCTTTCTCTCAAAACCCCAAACTTATAGTTTCCTCCGCCCTGGTCAAATATGACCTACTTTCTGTATTAATTCTTTTTATTTGATTTACATCCTCTGTACCTTCTTCTAACTCTAGAAAAACTTCCAGAAGTTCATATTATCTTTTCTTCTTCTATCTTATTTCTATATTGCCATTTCATTGCTCCTTTCTCTATCACATTTTTAAATAACATAAATTAGCCTATTAAAACTATCAACAGCAGGACCAGCAGTTGGTGTAATGGCTATGTCGCTGGACTCTCATGTAGTCAACTGTGGTTTGAGTCCTGGACCTAGAAACTTAAACCCACATCAGTCTTGTGTGCGTGCATGCCCAAGATCCTGAGAGGAGAACGGAGGAAAAAGGAATGCGGTGTGGCCATCCCCGCTGGAGGGTGATTTCTCGCTTTCTGTCTCTCTGTCTCTCTCTGTCTTTTTGGCAAGCGCATTCACCCTATAGCAAAAACCTCTCAAAAAAAAACACACAAAAAAAAAACAAAAAAACACTATCAACTAAAAATTGTATCACATATATACCAACAGTGAAAACCTGTTTTACTTTTTATTCATGCTTCTTCCCTATTTCTATCATAAACATTCATTTTTACCCAAATGAAATCTAAGTAGTAAAAGACACTAATTAAAAATAGTTCTCTAAACAAATACACAAAATCATTCAAAGGTTATAACATGAGAAGTATCTTTGAAAGTACAGAGTTTGAATTTTACCTCCTCACAGTTAATATTTGACTCTGACAAAGTATCTTATTTGACCTGTAGGTTTTCTACCTATTAAATTATGATGAAAGTTTTTGTTTTGTTTAGAGAAATTTTTACTATAGGGTGTGCACACTCACCAGAAAGACAGAGAGTGAGAAAGTACCTCCCAGGTGGAGGCCACACCATAGTCCCTTCTGCCTCCATTTTCCTCTCGGCATTTTGGGCACGCAAATGATAGGTCAGAAAGGTGTGCAATTTAAATGAAATTATATGTATAAAGTTCTCATGATTTCAAAATACAGTAAAATTCAATAAATTTTAGCTTCTATTTAATAAAACTGGTCAATAACCAAAAACCTCACACTTTCAAAAATAAACCATGGAGGGCCAGTCAGCAGAACAGTGGTTAAGGCAACTGGATCCCACATGGTCAAGTGTGTGGTTCAAGTCCTAGGCCTGGTAGATGCATGCATGATTCCCCAAACTCCTGAGAAGCAAGGCCTGCAGGTGGTTTGGTGGATAAGGCACTGGACTCCCACCTGGCTGATACAGTTCCAGTCCTAGACCCGAAGGCTTGAAAATCATGCCAAGTGCATGTATGTTCCTGCTCAAAATCCCAAGAGAAGAATGGAGGAGAAGGAACTGTGGTGTGACCATTCCCCCAGGGGGGTGATTTCTTACTTTCTCTTTCTTTATCTTTGTCTCTCTCTGGCAAGCACACAGGCCCCATGGCAAAAACCTACTTAAAAAAAAATATATTGAGAGGAGAAGGGATCGTGGCAAGGCCTCATCCTCTGGGGGTGCTTTCTCTCTCTCTCTCTCTCCCTCCCTCCCTCCCTCCCTCCCTCCCTCCCTCTCTCTTTCTCTAATGAGCACATGTATCCTATGGCAATTTTTTTTTAAATCATTAACTGTCCTTTAAAAAAGCAGAAAAGGTCCAGCTCCACAACCTAATGGTTAAAGAATTAATGGATCCACACAACTGACTACAGTTCAAATCCTGGCCCGAACAGTTTGAAAAAGAAACCAGACATGTGTGCATGTGTGCCCCAAATCCTGTGATGGAAAAATGGAGAAAAGAGAATTGTGGTATGATCATGACCCCACTGTGTGGTGGTTTCTCTCCCCCTGACCTATGTCTGGTGAGTGCATGATCCTTCTGGCAAAAAATTTTAAAAGGAGCACATATTGGGAACCAGCAGTTAGTGTAATGGCTATGTCGCTGGACTCCCACGTAGTCGACCGCGGTTCACGTCCCGGACCCAGTGGCTTAAAACTCACGCCAGGCACGTGTGCGAGCGTGCCCAAGATCCCGAGAGGAGAATGGAAGAGAAGGGATTGCGGCGTGACCTTTCCCCCTGGGGGGTGATTTCGCGCTTTCTGTCTCTATGTCTCTCTCTGTCTGGCGAGCGCACGCGCCCTATAGTGAAAACCTCTCCAAAAAGAAAAAAAAGGAGCACATATTAACAGGTATTCATTATGCTTTTGATTATTCCTACAGTAAAACTCAATTATACTAAAAATAGCCTATACAGTACTTACACTATAAATTAAAGAATTCACACACTCTAGTAATAGGTATCTTTCACGAAATATAGCAATGCTCATCTTCTTTGTCATCTTCATACACTAATTTGACAAGATCACATGCTACTTTCAGACTTCCATCAAGGGACTAACAATAAAAATAAGAGATTCCATATATTTAAAAATTTCTCTGTTCCTTTTACTAGTAAAGCTATTAATCTTTTTTTGGAAAGGTTTTTGCTATAGAGCACTTGTGCTCACCAGAAAGACAGAGACAGAGAGCGAGAAATCACTCCCCCAGGGGGGATGGTCACGCCGCAATCCCTTCTCCTCTTGGGATCTTGGGCATGCACATGCACCTGTCATGAGTTTAAGCCACCGGGCCCGGGACTTGAGCCACAGTCGACTACATGGGAGTCCAGCGACATAGCCATTATGGTAACTACTGGTCCCAAAACTAGTAATCCTTTTACTAGCAATCACCTAGCGTTTGTATAATATTAATAAAACTGTATGGTTGCATGTTCAGAGGCCAATAGAACAGAGTAATTTCTAGGGTTTTTTTTTTTTTAATGCTTTTATGATTCCAAATCCTAGAAATACAAGCCTAAACCATGAAGCTAATATCTTAGTGTGTACAGTGAAATAATACTATAATGCAAACATTTGTTTTTAGAAAATCTATTTGTTGAAGACAGTGAAATATGTTTTAAATGGTATTTTATTAATAATGACTATAAAGTTTAAAATTTATTATATATCAGGTATTGATTTTACTCACTAGGAAAATTTATAATACATGCAAACTAGCACAAAAGAAACCTGAAAAATAAAACTCCTTAATTCTGCTTTTTAAATAAATAAATAAATGTGCGTGCGTATATATATATATATATATATATATATATATATATATATATACACACACACACACACACACACACACACACATACACTAGATAAGAATATTAGAAAGTACTGACAGGACTGGGCCATCTTGATTTTCTTCCTATATTACTTTTTAATGCTTAACTTATTCACTGGAATTGAATGGACCAAAAAACACCCGGTCTGGGCTGGCCCCATAGCCTGGTGGTTCAGGGAGGTGGATCCTATGTGGCCAACCATGATCTCAATCCCAGACTCAGAGGCTTGAAAAAGATGTCAAGCACATATGCATACATGTATGATCAAAATCCCAATAGGATGGAGATATGGAAGAGAAAAGTTTTGGATGTAACCACATAAGGTTCTCATAATAGAAAAACCAATAAATTTGGAAAAGACCTTTTAAAAGAGAATCTGCATAAAAGAACACTTAACTTTATAGCGAAGAATACAAACAAAATCTATCTGACAATAATAATCATGAAAGAGTTAATAAAATTGTAATGGCATACCATTTCTTTAAAAATTAACCAAATATCAAATATGGATAGTATAATATACCACTCTTCCCAGTATGTCTGACTTTATATCTTAATGGTCATTTTCACAAAAAAGCATGTATGTAAAGGCTATATATCATTTTCCCTCCAAGTTTCTGTCTTTAATCTTTGAGTGATATTCAGATGACATTTTTAAAGAAAATATCAAAACCTTATGAAGAAATTGTTTCCTTACTTTTCCATCTACTGTTAACCAGTATAACTGCCAGAATATCAAGCAACAATAGCTTTGCAAGGAATTCTAGCAATTTCCCACCATTTTCATAGACTTCATATAATCTGTACTTTTAAAAATTTTTCTTTTTTTAAAAATCCTGCTATAGGGCACGTGTGCTCACCAGATAAAGATGGAGGGGGGGGGGGTGGGGGTGAGAAAGCACCAGGTGGGATAACCATGCCACAATCCCTCTTCCATTCCTCTCACAAAATTTTGGGCACATGTGCACATGCACCTGGTGTGTTTTTCAAGCCTCAGGATCTGGGACTTAAACTGAGCAGTCAACCACCTGGGTTCTAGCCACCTTAACAACCACACAACATGGCTGGCCTGAAATCTTGTCCTTTTTGCAAGATGTGCTGCTGTACCACTCTTACCTCTTCCACCAATAAAATCTTAATAAAAACCATCACCTCCTCTCTTTTGAACTGCAACAACAATTCTTAATTTTTCCCTTGGTTCCAAAAGCAAGAGAGGATGGAAGAGGCAGATATTGTCTTCTCTATCCTCCACAGGGGAACTCAAAATCTAAGTCAGATTTTGCTTACCACTACAACAACTTTTTATCATATTTACTATTTATTTTTGTGTAAACTTAATGTTACATCCTTGGTGAAATTTGACTAAACTAAAAGTAGGATCCTCTTACAAACCCCTAGCATGCCTAATTTCTCTTTCTAAGGTACTATTTTTATGTTATGCTACAGGTACTAGCATGATATACAGATTCTTATTTAGTATTCCCCATGAGTTCCATGTAAAAATCCCAAAAGGTAAACTCCATAAGGTCTGGGACTCTGTCAGCCAGATTCAACACTTAGAATCGTGCCCACCACATCAGAGGCATTCGCTAAATAGAGTAATTAAGTGGACATGCTACATTGGTACATGTCATAAAATCAAACAGTCAGTGAGAGAGTTGAGTAACAAAGACCTGGCTACAACAGATAGAAAGAAATGCAACTGTTAAACAGAGAGATGAAGATAGGAAACGAATGTCAGTTTATTAGTGAATTTTTGATATAACTTTCGCTTGCCTATATGCATACACACTAATTAATATTCCATTCAAAAAGATTTCATATGTATTGGTAAGTGAAAGTCAGGATAAAATATGGCAATATACAACAGACCCAGTCTTTTATAAATGTCTTAAAGTAAAATACAGAGGAAAACTAGTTGAATTACACAACTAAAGTGATTCCCAGAATCAACTAGAACTCACAAGGATTCTCTATACTATAGTTATTATAAAACATATTAGACCTCTCTGGAGCGCTCCTTAACTGTAACAGAATGTTTTCCCCAAAAATCGCTAACAAACTAAACCCATAATAACTTTTCTGAACTGATAAAACATTCTAAAGGTTAGTGTAATCTACTGTGGTAACATTAAAGTTCCTAGTAATCTACATGGTATTCTGAAACTAATTTGTCTGAAAAACTTTCATTGGACCGTTATCCTAAATGTAATAATAAATCAAAAACCAATCATTTCTTTTTTTATTTTTTGGACCATAGGGCATTTGTGGTCACAGGAGAGAAACACCAAATTACCCCCTAGAGAATATAGCCACAATCACCCCCCGGGGGGATGGCCACAATCCATTTTCCTCTCAGGATTGGGTGCAGATGGGCACACAGAGCTAGCATGATTTTCAAGTGGCCTGGACTCAAACTGTGGTCCATAGGGGAATCCATGAGAATCCAGCGCCTTAACTACCACACCACACCTGCTGGTCCCATGTAATTGCTCTTACTTTGAACATTTCAGTCACAAAATTCAAAATTTAGTAAGCACATATTTCAGAAGACAGAATTTTAGAGCTAAAAGGGATCAGATATTTACTATATCTTACAAATACTAAATGAGGCCAGAATTATTTTAAATAGTGATGAGCAAAACAAATATAATCCCTGTGCCTTTACGAGTATTATGGAAGGAAGATATGAATAAGAAAATAGGGAGATCTAAACTAACAGATCTGTCTAGTTCCCCATTCTAAATCTGGGGAAGTGATCTAGTCAAGACAATTTAGTAAGATGGAAGAAAATTCAAGGTTTTAACTTATCACACATTTCTCTGTTATTACCATTTAATGTTCTCAAATTTAGATTGTTAATGTCATCTGACTCTAATTCATAAGATATTTAAGCTATAATTATTTCAAGAAATTCACCAAAATTTTAACCTAACTGTGAATTCGTATTATAATATAATATTCTACTTACTAAGTCTTTCTGGTGTAAAAATTCAAAGCATTAAGGAAATAGAAGGGGCATCTAAATCTCATTTCTGTATCGTAACCGAAAGTAGTTTCTCAGGAGTTTCATACATTGCATGGAAAATGCTCCCAAGGACTAGTACCATATGTGCACTTTTTGGAAAGTTCATTTATTCATTTTTTCTGAGAAAGAGACAGGCAATCCAAATAGTGTCTTTATGCCAATATCTACCCAAGTCTTAGCCCAGATTACAGCCATACCTGCATGCACCCAGCCTACACAGAAATCCTTAGAATTCAAACTCAGGACCTTCCCATGTTACTCCAAACAGCCGAGTATTGTTTTACTCCTCTGCCAACATCTGGTCCTTATGTGCGCACTTGGCACCATGAATTCTAGGAAATCATAAGAGTAAGCTTTGTACCTGTGTGATGGAGAGGGAGCTTCAAATTGAGGAACTGTGCTATCCTCACTGACAGGAGAGTATAAGCCACTCATTTCCTGAAAGTACAATTATGAAAGTTATATTAGATATTTCAAATAGAACATGTGTAAACCAGAAAGCAATATGATATTATCTCCCTTTCCATTCCTGGCTTTTCCTCACTCCCTGTCTGTTTCAACATGCAAATTTCTACGCACTTCCTTTCCACAGAGCATATAAGCAAAGACATCTGAAAAGTTGAGAAGCCTTTTTATGTGGTACACATTCTAAGGAATTATAAATTATTTAATAAATACCATTCATCACTAACAAGGCCACTAAATGCAGTAAAAGACAAATGTAAGTATTTAAAATACAATGTTTAGTATATGATGTGAATAGTGAACTGGTTAATCTCTAATTCAGGTGATAAGCCACTGACAAATATTATGATAACTAGGACATAAGGTAAATGGTTGATCTCATTCAACTCTTTAAAGTATGCCCCCGCAAAAAGACATGTTCATCTCTACTTGAAAAATGTTCTCTGCAAACATTAAGAAACGCAATATTCCTCTTCCATTCAAATGTCAAGTTTAATAATGACTTAAACTCTAGCACCTTTGATCATTAACTCAGAGAAAGTGCTATAACTCCTAAACAGTTATTATCTCATAAATTATGTCTCTGAATCATATTGACAATCTAGGCTCCTTTGTGTGCTCCATTCTGACAAGTGGAAAAGCAACAAATTCTAAGATGCCACTAAAGAAGTATATAATCAGGTAGAATCATTTTTGGCTAATCCAAGCTCAGATCAAACATATAACCAAGCAAGTGACATAAATGTAAGAATAAGATAAGGATGTCACATGGGACACTGAGCATTCACAAGATATTAAACCATTTATTTATTTATTTATTTATTTATTTATTTATTTCGGAGGGTTTTTGCTATAGGGCACATGCGCTCCCCAGAAAGAGACAGAGAAACAGAAAGTGAGAAATCAACCCCTGGGGGGGATGGCCACGCAGCAATCCCTTTTCCTCCATTCTCCTCTCCGGATCTCGGGCCCGCAAATGCATGCACCCGGTGGGAGTTTAAGCCACCAGGTCTGGGACTCGAACTGTGGTCGACTATATGGGAGTCCAGTGACATAGCCATTACACCAACTGCTAGTCCCAAAACCCATTATCTTTTAACATTTTCTACATATCAGCAAAAGAAAATTACAACACATGTGAATACTTAAAAACACAAAATTTAAATATAGGCAAAGATGATGATCATTTCATGTCATAAAAGCACAGGAGCCTCCCAAGAATCCTCCCATGAATTTCTATGGTATGTTACGTTATATTATAAGTTCTCAGAATATTGTTAACATAGTCTCACATCTCTTGTAATTTATCTTTACATCTAGTAATACAAACAGTAAATATGTAAAAATTGTTTACTTAATAAAAAATCAAATAAATAGTGATGAAAAATTTTAGCAATAATAACTTAATGTTCTGTGGAAGCTAATTTTAAGTTAAAATGATAACACTCTAAGAAAACTAAGTAATCTTTTTAATCTAATCAATATGAATTATGGCAATAAACATTTTAAGAACAAATTCAGACTACATTTTATCATCAAGTGTTAGAATGTTTTTCTACAAAAATGCACTCTCAACTAAAATTAAAATAACATTTGTTACTTTCTTCATAACCAAGACAAATACGGTAAATTTAATGTAGTAATTTGAAGGAAAGGTGACAATTTTATGAAACTGAAAAACTGCTAAAGACGCAAGACATTCTTGACTCTTACTTCCACTCTTTTAATATCCTCTTCCAAAACACTTAGCTCCTTCTGGATCTGTTCCAATTGCTATAGATTAGAAAAAAGAGAGAAAAAATGCCTAAATCAAACCACAATAACATCACCACAATCACAAAGTAACTTTACATTAGGAAATTATTATTTCTAAAAAACTAGCACTAATAGTAAATTAGAGGAATAAAAAAACACACACCAAAACAAAAAGGTAGAAGTTTCAGTGTTAAAAAGCATAGACTTAACAGTTTAAGAAGTGTAATGTGCTTCTTTAAAACAATAGGAATTGGCTTTACAACAAAATATGAAAGACAACAATGACAAGTAGCTCAAAAAAGGAAGCTATCCAAAAAATTTTTATATTATCTCATTTAATTTTTTAAATAGGTTTTTGCCTTAGGGCGCATGCACTTGACAGAGAGAGCAAGAGAGCAAGAGAGTGAGAGAGAGAGAGAGAAATAGAGAGAGGGAAAATGAAACATCACTCCCTGGAGGGGATGGCCATTCCCCAATCCCTTCTCCTCCTGGGTTTTTGGGCACATATGCACATACAACCAGTGTGATTTTCAAGCCACCAGGTCCAGGACTTGAACCATAGTCGGCCATGTGGGAGTCCAGAAACATAACCACTATGTCACCTGCTAGCCCCTACCTCATATAATTCTTAAAAATCCAAAATCAGCATAACACTTGCTAATCCCCACTGTAAGAATAAAAATAAGTCTGAAAGTGATTAGTTTCAACCACCCAAAAGCAGCCATGAGTTAGCATCTCAACATTTCCTTCTTACAGATTTCCAAAACATATTTAATCTTTTTACCTTCTATCTCTTGACTATTGCATCATAATCACATTCCATACTACTAAAACGTAAACATTTCAAGTACTGAATAACATTCAACAATAACCATTCCCCTTTTTTAAACAACTTTGCCATAGGGCACATGTGCTTGCCAGAGAGACAGAGTCAGAGAGAGGGAAAGTGAGAAATCATCCCTCCCAGGGGGTTAGCCATACTGCAATCCCTTCTCCTCCATTCTCCTCCTGGGATGTTGGACACGCACACACACGTGCCCAAACAAGAAATTTGTTTGCAAACTATCATAAATTATTTTGGAACACACACGTGCTCCATAGCAAAATCCTATCTTAAATAATAATTCTGGAACGTATGTGTCTGTCAAATTTTATTTCATTTCCAGATTGTATTAAGAGACTAATAAAAATGAAAGAAGCATAGTTTAAAAATCTTTATCATGTATCACAAAAATTGTTCCAGAAACACTATGTCAATTTAAATTTCTATCACCAGTATGTATAACTAATTGTTTACTGTAATCTAGATATATTGAGCTATGTTTTAAGATGTAAAATAGCAACAATGAATATTTACAGATACTCACTGCTGGATGTAAAATAGGTACTATTACAAATTCGGAAAATGAGGCACATAAAAGTTAAATGATTTGTTTCAAGGTCATTCAAGAAATAATAGAACTAGAAGTCAAATTGAGGCAGTTTTTTTCCTTCAGAATTCACGGGGGCAACTAGTTAACTAGACAATCTCTTGAAAACAGTATCCACCACCAAAGCCTTTAAGCCTACCATCATCTGAAGGTTTCAATACAACTGCTTAAAAAATACATTTAAAAAGAAGGATAAAAGTAAACATCTAAGATAGTAAAAGCCAGATATACATAAAGAAAATCGAGGAAGCTCGACTACTGTTAAGTGAATGAAAATCAATCACAAAGTGCTAATGATAAACTCATGGAACAAATTTACCTTAACACCATCACAGAGGTTGGGACTATTTAAAAAAATATATATATATTAATAAATACAAAAAGGGGAACTAAAACAATGCTACTTCAGCATCGTTTCTTATCTTAGTCATAAGGCATCAATAATGGCAAGCACTCTTTCAACACTGCCAGAACGCAAAGTTTACAGAAATATTTTAATTTTAAAAGTAAAGTTTAAGAATCTCTTATTAAGACTATGATGTTCTTTGAGACTGACCCATGTGGGAAGATTCCAGCTCATGTCCCAAGACCTCCTTGTGTATGTCAAGCACATAAATGCCTATATGCCTACGATCTGGGGCTGGCTGAAGCTAGAAATGAATCCCGGTGTTAAGAACATGTTGGAGGTGCTCTCTCCGTGGCTCTGTCTATTTCTATCTTGCTAGATCATTGAAGAAATAAGTATATAGTAACAACAAAAAGACAACTATGTAAACAATTCAAAAATAAAGTCAGTCCCTTAGTGTAGAGGTTGAACACAGTATATCAGGAGCTGGATCCCACATGGTTAACTATAGTTCGAATTCCAGCCCTGGCAGCTTGAGTGACATGTTGGGGGTGTCCAGGGTCATGACAAGATAGAAACAGAAGGAATAATTGTGGCATGATTTTGCCCCAAAAGGGAAGTTTATTTTTTTTCCTCTCTCTGGAGAGCTCACATAACCTTTAGCAATTAAAGAAATAAAAATTAAGGAGCCAGCAGTTGGTATAATGGCTATGTGCTGGACTGCAAGTAGGCGACCGCAGTTCGAGTCCCGGACCCGGTGGCTTAAACTCACACCGGGCGCGTGTGCGTGTGGGCCCAAGATCCCTTGAGGAGAATGAAGGGATTGCAGCGTGGCCATCCCTCCTAGGGAGTGATTTCTCACTTTCTGTCTTTCTGGCAAGCACACACGCCTTATAGCAAAAACTTCTCAATAAATAAATAAATAAATAAGAAAGAAGAATTAAAATAAATGAATAAACAGTCTTCTGTGGCTAATGAAACTCTTTGCAACTGGCCCCTTCTCTCTTAGAAAGTAAATAAGCATTTTCTATATGCTTTAAAAAAAAAAAAAGAGAGCTATTAACATTAGCTTTGGCGTGAGTAGGTATCATTGGTACTCATTCATTTGACTTTCACCAATGATTTGATAACTATATACTCAGATATTAAACTCATTACTTAAATTTTGTTTTTTAGAAACTAATATAATTTAGCATAAATTATTTATAATTATTCCAAACAAAAGAATACACTGTTACACTCTTGGAAAAAGGTAGTCTGAAGAAAAAAAAAGTTGGAAAACTTAACATGTGCTAATTTTAAGAGTTACTACAAAAAGCAAAGCATTTACACATACAATGAATACTACAAGTTAAAAATCCTTATCATGTTATACCACCACCCCATAAATATACATATATTGAATAACTACTATTACTGGCAGACTCACTGATTGTAAGACTTCATTCAACCCTACTTGAGAAGAAAACATACAATAAACAAGACAATCAACCAATCAATCAATTAATAAATAAATAAAAATGAAGAAAAATAAGATAGTTTATCTAGGGACAATGTAAGTAGATAGCAACACCAGCAGACTAAAAAGTACAAAAATATGATGCAGTATCTAGAGTAACCACTGAAAAACTATACCAAGAGATGCACTCAATACATTACAAATAAATCAAAATGGAATTTTAAAAATGCCAATAGCCAAAAATAAAAACACAGAGAAAAGAAACACAAAACGAGTAATAAAAAAGTGGTATGCTAAAGCCATAACATTTCATTAAGTAATGGTCTAAACATTGAAAACACGCTGGGCATGTGGCAGAATGGTTTACAGCCTGACTATATGCTGTCTGTGAGAAATTCACCCCGAATATACAATTCAGTAATTAAGATAATAAAGACACAAAGACTCAATGAAGATGCAGAAAATTCTCTATATATTTAACTCTTTTATTCTGAATCTTGCAATCACAGAAAACAAGCTTTTTTCAAGGTCAAATATTTCAAAATGTAACCATCTACCAGTAGCAGAGCAAACATTACATCCAAAGAAATGAAATACAAAGTATTTTGTGATTGCAATGTAATTATAACAGAAATCACTTACAAAAAAGACAAGAAAATCTTCATCTCCACATAATAAGTTATTTCTAAATAACCTGCAAGTCTAAGAAAAACACTGTAATAAAAATTAGAAATTATTTTCTTTTTGTTACAGGGTACATGTATGTGTCCAAAATCCCAAGAGGAGAATGGAAGAAAAGGGATTGTGGCATGGCTAACCCTGGGGTTGCGGGTGCTTTCTCACTTTTCCCACAGGGAAATCCCATTCTCCTCTTGGGATTTTGGGCATGCATGCACACATGCCTGGTATGTTTTCAAGTCGCTAGGTCTGAGACTTGAACTATGCATTGGCGATGTGGGATCCAGCTGCCTTAACCACCAAGCCATTTGCTGTCTCCAAAATTAGAAACTATTTTGAACTAAATATTAAACAAAATCCAATATAAAAATCATTAGACACAGCTAAAATGAATTGATTAATTAACCTATTGTCTAAAATGGCTGTATTAGAAAAAAACAGTCTGCATAATTTTATGCACATATATGTCAACAAATTAGAAAAGAACAAAAAATAAAACCGAATAATATACATAGATGGAATAATAAAGAACATAAATAAAACATAAAATAAACAGGATTTAAAAACCCAAAATTGGTTCTTAGATTAAACTCATAAAACTGATATATCCTTGGCAAATCTGATCAAGAACAAGAGAGAAAGGGAATGGCAAATTAAGTAAGTAGTGTCAGGAATGAAAAATAAGACATCACTCAAGGGGCCGGCAAGTGGTGTGGTGGTTAAGGGTGCTAGACTGTTCGCAGTTGGAGTCCTGGACCTGGTGGCTTGCTTTCTCACTTTCTCCCTCTCTTTCTCTCTCTGTCCCTTTCTGGTCAAATTAAAACAAATAGATAAATAAAGTTAAATAAAATAATTCTTAAAAAAAAAAGGACATCACTCAAAACCCTGGGGATACCAATAACTTAAGACTTTATTAAGTCTAATCTATGTCAATAAACTTGAAAATTTAGGTGAAACAGACCACTCCTAGGAAAAGTATAACATACTGAAAGTAACACGTTAAAAAAAAAAAAAATCTGAGTAAGCATAAATTCAAGTAACTAAGTCAATAATTTAAAACTTCCTGCAAACAAATTACAAGGTCAGATGGCAACACCAGAAAGACCTGTAAATATTTAACAAAAAATACCTTTCCTAGACTATACAAATTCTTTCAGAAAACAGAAAAAGAAGGTCTACTTCCAAACAAATTTGATAAAGCTAAGGTAAAGAATCTTATACTCTCAACTCATGAAAATAGATACATAAATCCTAAACGAAAAATTAGCAAATCAAACCATATAGAAGAGGATACACATAATGATCAAGTTTGGTTTACAGCAAGGATTCAAGCAGCAAGACCACCTCTTTCCTCAAATCCAGAATGAGATGAGGTTTCCTTAAATGAACAATGTCCAGTGACTAAACTAAAATATCCCTGGACTGATTAGGATGTTTAGTCCCGTAAATGCAAAGTTGATGATGACTTTCTGATCTTAGCCAATGTAATTAATTATTCGCATGAATGGAATAAAAAGAAAAATCATATGATTGTCTCCGATGCATAAAAATTCTGAATACTCAACTCCATTCACAAAGAAAAAAGTCCTCTCATCCATCTGGGAATAGAAATGTACTTCCTTGAATGATAAAAAAGTGCCTACAAAAAAACCTACAAAAAGCATCATACCTAATGGTGACACGTCGAATGCTTTCACTCTGAGATCAGCATCAAGACTAGGATGCCCCGTTATCACCACTTCTATTCATCACTGAACCGGATGTCCTAGCCAGTGGAGTAAGACAAGAAAAATAAATGAAAGCTATAAGGTTCGTAAAGAAAGAAACTAAACTATCATTTACAGATTATGTTGTGACCACAGAAAACATAAAAGAATCTTTAAGTAAATTAGAATGAATTAATAAGAGGTTAACAAGGTTGCTAGATATAAAAAAAAAATCCGTATGTTAAAATAAACTTGTGTTTCTGCATACCAGCAAAAATAAGAAATTGAAATTAAAATCATAGGCATCATTTACAATAGCATAAAAATGTTGGGACCAGCAGTTGGTGTAATGGCTATGTTGCTAGACTCTCATATAGTCGATCGCAGTTCAAGTCCTAGGCCTGGTGTCTTAAACTCACACTGTGTGCATGTGCGTGTATGCCCAAGATCCCAAGAGAAGAATGGAGGAGAAGGGATTACAGTGTGGCCATACCCCCTGGGGGGTGATTTCTCGCTTTCTGTCTCTCTCTGTCTTTCTGGCGAGTGCATGCGCCCTATAGCAAAAAAACTCTCTTAAAAAAAAAAAGAAAGAAAGAAAAATGTTTAAATCTAAAATAATGATGTACAAAGATGATACCTTGGAAAAATACCAAAATTTTAAAGGATATGTTTAAAGATCTCAATATATAGAGAAATACCATGTTCATGGATTAGAAGACTCAATATTGTAAAGATACAGTTTACTAAATCTATAGTCAAAGTAATCCTAATTAAAATCACAGCAAGTTTACCATAGAAATGTACCAGATGATTCTAAAATTTACACAGAAATTCAGACCCACAAACAGAGACTTTCTTGAAGAAGAATAATAACTTATTTGAAAGCACCAGCAAATAATAAAGTGATACTGCCAAAATAACAATAGACCAGTGGAACAGAAAAGAAAGCCTAAAAACAGACCCACACATCTACAGACACATGAAATATGACAAAGTTGAAGCTTCAGAACAAAAGGAAAGAATGGATGTTTTAATAAAGAATGTTTGTATAACTGGATATCCACAGAAAGGATCCTTGTACTTCACATTTCACTAAATACATATATATATATATATATATATATACACACACACACACACACACACATATACACACACACACACACACACACACACACACACACATATATATATATATATATATATATATACACACACACACACACACACACATACATATCCAAGTAGAGTACAGATTAAAATGTAAATGACAGGGCCAGTCCCATACACCAGTGGTTAAGGGAGCTGACAGGATACCACATGGCTGACCGCTATTCAAGTTCCAGCACCAGCTTGAAAATATATGCCAGGCACATGTGTGTGTGTATGTGTGTGTGTGTGCATGCTCCAAATGATGAAAGGATTGAGAAATGGAGAATCAATGGGGGAGGGGACTTCCTCTCTCCCTCTTTCTCTCTTTTGAGTATACACACACACTCTTAACAATTAAAAAAAAATGTGAAAGAAAAGAGACTAAAGGTACAAATAAAGGACAGCATAGAAAAATGTTATGACCACAAGATTTCTTCACCTGACACAGAAGGCACTTATTGTAAAAGGAAAGAATTTTGACTATTGGAGTCACAAACTCCTGTCACTAAATACTACCTTAAGACAAAGAAAACAGCAGTTCAACTGAAAAGATATTTGTGATAGATCTGACAGAATTTAAATGTAGAATATATATAAACATTATAACATTAAAAAAATAAAAGGTAAAAAGTCTTAAGAAAATAGTACTTCGGAAACATATACAACAACCAAAGGCTACACAGAGTACTAGGATACTTAACCTCATTGGTTGTCAGGGAAATGCAAATAAAACCACAATGAGCAAAAAGCACTGTAAAATTAGGTAAACTGGAACAAGTCCATTTAAATCACCTATAAGCAAAAATACAGTATAATAGGAAGGCTCACACAATGAATATAGAAAGAATAACTAATATCTAATACAACTTGCTTAGAAAAACATTCTAGCAGGCCATCAGTGCTATGGTGGTAAAGGTAGCTAGATCCCACATGGCTGACTACATGATTTGAGTTCCATACCCAGTGGCTTGAACACATGTTGGGCACATAAGTGTGCATGCCCAAAATCCTGAAAGAAGAATGGAGGAGAAAGGACTGTAACATAGCTATCACTCCTGGGGAGTTTTCTCACTTTCTCTCTCTCTCTTTCTCTCTCTCTCTCTGCATCTCTCTGGTGAGCACAGAGACCTGCAGCAATTTTTTTTTTAAGAAAAAAAAAAAAGCATCCTAGCATCCTCTATTAAATTTAAAAATCTACACAAAGAGCTTCAAAACATTTGTGGAAAAATCATATTATGTTTTAATTCTAATTTGTATGAACATTTTGAAGTCCCTTACTATATGTAGTATGACTCACCAATTCTACTTCTAAATACATCCCATACAGGTATGTTACACATGTAGGATGGTATACTGTTTATGAGTAGCTTAAAACTAAAAACTCATATGTCCATCAACAACAAATATTAGGTATTTTTTTTAATGAAATACTACAGAACAACAACAAAAAAACTATAGTCATATACAACCATATAAATGAATGAATCTTAACACTGAGTCAAAGAAGATAGGAAGAAAGATTACAAACTGCACAAGCACATTTAAATAAAGCTTAAAAACAGAGAGATCTATAAATACTTAGGCAATAAAACATTATAGAAAGGCAAAAAAATTACCACAAATATCAGGATATTGGTTACATGACTGTTACTAATATCAAGATACTGGTTAAGGAGAAGGCTATTATCTGAAAAGGGAATTTTTAGGACCCTTTGGATCTTAGCAATATACTATTGCACTCAGTATGTTGATTATATGGATGATCACTCTACTATAATTCTTTAAACTGTACATTTGATTCATGTACTTAATTTTATTTCATATAGAAATAGCTTAAAATTAAGTTAATCAAAACTCTAAACAGGAAATTGAGATTCAACAAAACTGTTTTATCACAGTACATTAAACAGGTACCAAAAATGTCCAAAAAACAAAGTCCTTTTGTTCAACCAGTCCATGAAGGAAGATAAACATGTTCATTTAAATACACATAATTATTAAATGCTATGGTAAGCAATAGGCCTCCAAAGATCCCCACCTCTTAGTATCCCCACTCTTGTATAATTCTTTCTGAGTATGAACTGAACTAATGACTTGCTTCTAAAAGTGGTCAGCAGAGGGGCCATCAGGTGGTGTGGTGATTAAGGTGCTGGAGTCCAACATGACCAACTACAGTTTGAGTCTTGGACCTGGTGGCTTGTCTTCTTTCTTTACCTCTCTCTCTGTCTCTCTCTCTCTCTCTGGTCAAATTTTTAAAAAGCCTGAGTGTGTGTGTGTGTGTGTGTGTGTGTGTGTGTGTGTGTGAACTTTCAAGACTAAGCTACGAAAAGTATGTGATTTCTGCCTCCAAAACCCTCTCTGACTTGCTCATTCGTTCCCTCTGAGGGGATGCCAGCTGCCATGTAATGAGCTATCCTATGGGGAAGCCCATGTTGAGCAAAAAACTGATATATCCTATCAACACCAGTGAGCAAAGGTAAAGAGTGAAAAACTTGAGATAACTGTGCCCTGGCCAACACCCTGAATGTGGTTTGGTGAGCAACTCAGAGCCATGCACTAAGATACTCTGCATCAAGGTTTCAGACCTGGGATATTAATGTTTGATGTTTGAAGCCATCAAGTTTGAGGCTGATTTGTTACAAAAAAATAGATATCGTAAAAGGGAGCCAGCAGTTAGCGTAATGGCTATGTCGCTGGACTCCCACATAGTCGACCACAGTTCGCGTCCCGGACCCGGTGGCTTAAAACTCACACCGGGCGCGTGTGCATGCGTGCCCAAGATCCCGAGAGGAGAATGGAGGAGAAAGGGATTGCGGCGTGACCATCCCCCCGGGGGGTGATTTCTCGCTTTCTGTCTCTAATGTCTGTCTCTGTCTGTCTGGCGAGCGCACACGCCCTATAGCGAAAATCTCTCAAAAAAAAAAAAAAAAAAAAAAGATATCTAGTACAAATGCCTAATATGTACCTTATACTCCTGTTCGCTAAGTATTCTAAAGAGAATCAGTAAGAAAATATACGTCAAAACTGAAAATTAAATGTAGGATTCTAAAAGCCCTAAATTACTAGCCAGGTGTGATGTAGTGGTAATAATTATGTTAAATTTGAAAATATTTCATTTTTTTGATTGGTACTTATCAATGTCTAAACCAACACTCATCAAAATCCCAATTAAAAGTTATGAGTGAAATCATAAAGATCACATTCAAAATGTGAATGTTAATCTTAGGAAAACAAATTTAAAAGCAGCAATCTGCCACCTGGTCAATCTGTATCTTATTTGAAAAAGTTCAAGTATAAACTACACTACAAGAGAAAAGACCTTTAACAACTATAGTCATTTAGTAGATTAAACATGAAAATATTCTTCACAGTTTATGCAAGAACTACACCCACTTCATTCTGTCTACACTGAAATATGAGATATTAATCAACTACATTTTCTAGACTAAAGTTTATTATGAGCGCAAATTGCTACAGTACCCAACTATGATCATGGTGAAATTTACAAAATTTAATCAAAGTAACAGGTAAATCTTTAGTTTGTTAACTCAGCTCTGCAAAATCATTTTTGCAATTAAAGTTGAAATATTCAAAGTCATTTAATCATACTTTAAAAATAAGAAAACCAAAGTGTATCAATGACAATATAATCACTGCATACTACTGGCACTGAGAGCCAAAAGTACTTGGAGCTAATATGTTTCTTGGTTAAACTGTCAACTATAAAAAAAGACATTTCTTGGGACTAGCAGATGGCGTAATGGTTATGTAGTTGGACTCCCACATAGTTGACCATGGGGTTCAAGTCCCAGACCCAGAGACTTAAAATTCAGGCTGGGTGCATGTGTGTGCCCAAAATCCTGAGAAGAGACTAGAGGAGAAGGGACTGCGGCATGGTCACCACCAATAGAGGGTGATTTATCGATTTCTGTCTTTCTGTCCCTGTCTCTCTGGTGAGTTCATGCGCCCTATAGCAAAAATTTCTCTAAAAAATTTTAAAAAATAAAAATAAAAAAAGGACAATTCTTCTGCCAGCCAGGTGATGTGATAGTTAAGGTGGCTGGATCATACTTGGTGAACTGCACAGACCCGACACCTTGAGAAACATGCTGGTGTGTATGTGTCTATGCTCAAATCCCGAGAGGAGAAGGTATTTCAGTGTAGCCAATCTCCCTGGGGTGGAAAGCGCGAGAGGAAGAACCAATCAAAAGGATTTAATAGTTTCAACCTAAAGTTGAGCTGAAAACTTCTGCAATACAATTCACACAGAAGTTTAATAACAAAAATATAAAAAGACTATATCTATGCAATCAAAGGCAGCATGTCAGAAGGTGTTATTGGAAGCCACCAACTACCAGATCAAAGAGAGAACAAATCAGGATAAAATTTTTTTCTCAATTTTAACAGCGTTAACTGTTAAAAAAAAATTTTTTTCCCATTGATTGCTCCCATTTCTGTGCATCTTATGAAAGTTTTTGTTCTAAACTATCTTTCCAACTGTGTGTGTATAGGAAACAGCCTTGGAGGACAGAAATACTGACTTGGTCCAGGGCAGAGGGCAAATCTGTTTTCTAGCTAATATAATAAAAGAGTGTCTTCCTATAGAACAAAAGATTGGATAGGTTTCCTAATGGTGCTCAAACTTCCTTGGCTATAACACAAATTCACTGGGTGTACAGCACTCACCAGGGCACACATGGCTCCTGGTGTAATTGGGGCTAGGTAATGCAAATATGTAGCCAATGGAGTGAGATACACTGTGAGTAATAAAAGTTTTATCTTCACAAATCACAGGTCTTCTGCCAGCACCTATGCTACTGTAACAGACTAACTTCTTAGCTTGCTGGTAATGGTAAAAACCTCAGAACCAACAAAATTTCTTATAATTATTAAGCTGTATCCTTTTCATGTGGGACAATTTTAAGTCTAACCATCGTAGGCCTCTTAAGAAGCAACGTTAAGTTGAAAAACCTCAGGGGTTAATGAAAATCTTAAGTATTTTAGAATACAGATAATAACTGGCTATTTCATTTCACTCACAGGTATCCTTATGGTTGGAAGATTCACTTCCATGATTCATTTACTCATTCATTACAAGGTACTTTCCTAAATATGCTGAATCTCATTCTCAATGAGTTCAAAGTCAGAGACAAAAAAAAACATGAAAAATAATTGTAATATGATTTCACACATTCCATCTAAAAGAAACGTTAAGTGGACCAGCTTCATAGCCTAGTAGTTAAGAGAGCCAGGTCGGATACAACCATTTGAATCCCAACCCCTAAAAGTTTGAAAAACATGATGGGTACGTGTGTGTTCTTGCCCAAAATGAAAACAGGATAGAAAAATGGAGAAAAGACTGTGGTGTCACCATGCCCCATCTGAGTGCGCATTATTCTTGTCCCTTTTTCTGTCTTTTTCTGGCTAGTGCATATATTCTCTGATCATTAAAAAAAAAAAGAGAGAGAGAGAAGAAAGGTTAAGTAAAAAATAAGAAATTCAGTTTCCCAGAGAATTTTCTAAAGCAAAAAATAGTGTTGAGAGTGTACATGTCATATTAATAATTTTATTTCCACATACTACAAAATTTTTGGCATTGCTCAATGTGGTCTAAGGGCCAAGTGCTTCAACAACACTGAGGCTTGTTGGAAATGCAGATTATTAACATAAGTTCTTTTTTTTTTTTTTTTTTTTTTTGGAGAGGTTTTTGCTATAGGGCGCGTGCGCTCGCCAGACAGACAGAGAGAGACAGAGAGATAGAAAGCAGGAAATCACCCCCCAGGGGGGATGGCCACGCCGCAATCCCTTCTCCTCCATTCTCCTCTCGGGATCTTGGGCACACACGCACACGCGCCCAGCGTGAGTTTAAGCCGCCGGGTCCGGGACTCGAACCGCGGTCGACTACGTGGGAGTCCAGCGACATAGCTATTACGCTAACTGCTGGTCCCATTAACATAAGTTCTTAATCAGAAATTGCAATTTAACAAGATCTTCAGGTGAATCTTATGTATATTGAAGTTTAAGAAGCAAGAGACCTCTGAACAATGAATGCCTGGATATTATTTTCCTCCCCTCAACAACAACAACAACAAAACGAGATACAAGTATCTTAAATTTATAATAAAGATAATGTTCCTGTTAATAGCTGGTTGTTGTTGTTGTTTTAATTTGCCAGAGGGTACATGCACTCACCAGAAAGAGACAGAGAGAGGGAAAGTGAGATAGCACCTCTTATAGGGAATGGTCACACCACAATCTCTTCCCCATTTCTCTCTCCTTTAGGAATTTTAGGCATGCACATACACACAACTTGTGTGTTTTTCAAGCCTCCAGGTCCAACACTCAAACCATAGAGTAGGCCTTGTGACATGCAGTTCACAGAACCACTAGGACACAGGCTGGCCTTCTGTTAATAGAATACTAAAGTTACAATTGTTAACTTAGCAAAAGTTACGAATAATAAAAATATACTTACAAACCATGCAAAGAATATTTAGCTATCAAAGGTAGCATAATCCAGTAAAATCTAATCTGAACATCAGAAAAAGTTAAAAACAGCACATAATGAATAATCAAAAGAAGGAAAAATATGCTAAGAAAAAGTAAAAATATCTTCTCTCAGGGCCAGCAAGTACCATACTGGTTAAGGTGCTGGACTCCCATATGGTGGATTGTGGTTTGAGTCCCAGATCTGGCAGCTTGAAACATGCCGGGCGAGTGTGTATATATGCCCTAAATCCCAAGTAGATGGAGAAGGTACTGCAGTGTGGCCATCCTCCCTGGGATATGATTTCTTGCTTTCTGTCTCTCTGTCTCCCTCTCTCCATCAAGCACAAGCATTCTAAAGCAAGTATCTCTCAAAAAATTAAATTTAAAAAATAAAAGGCAATTTGCTCAAATGCCAGTACAAACCTGCATATCACATACCAGTCAAATAATATCAGAGATTTGAGAGAAAGGAAACAAAAATCAGCTTTCTATTTGATTTCTCCATATTTTGTACATGAGTGAAATGAGTGATGAATTTTATAATGCTAGATTGGGATATTCTTGCAATAAAAGTGTGAATACAAAATTATCTTTTAACTACCTTGTATGATTAAATTTTCCAAGCTCCAAATAGATAGCTTATGTTTTTACTTGTTTTTCCCCACATGCATTTTTTTTACCAGAAGAAAAACAATAACGCTACTTAAGACTTCATTATCTAAATTTGTCTAACTTTTCCTTTCATAGTGAAGAGTAGGCTATAATTTAATAATTTTCTTTCTTATTCTTAACAGTTTTGAGGTATGTCATTGTAGTCAATTTTATCAAAACTAGGGACTAGCATAATGGGTATGTTGCTAGACCCCCACATAGTTGACCACAGTTCAAGTCCTGATCTAGTGACTTCAAACTCACACCAGAGGTGTGTGTGTGTGTGTGTGTGTGTGTGTGTGTGAGCCCAAAATCTCAAGAAGAAAATGGAGAAGGGACTGCAGCATGCCCATTCCCCTAGAGGGATGATTTCTCACTTTCTTTCCCTCTGTCTCTCTGGCAAGCACATGAACCCTACAGCAAAAATCTCTCCGCAAAAAAGAAAAGAAAGAAAAGAAAGAAAAGAAAAGAAGAGAAAAGAAAAGAAAAGAAAAAGAAAACTTTTCAGCCCCCCCCAAAAAAAGGAAATTAAAATAACAAAGTTAAAATAACAAAGCTTATGAAAACCTCCTAAAAATTCCAATGTTTTAAATGAATTTTTTTAGCCTTAAATGCTTTCACAAAGTGGGAACATTCAACAATAATAGTAAATGAAACATCATGTAAAACACATGAAATAATATACCTCTCTCTTATTTCTTCTTGCAACCTTGAGAAATTCCATTAGGATCTGTAGCTGGGCTGCATGTGATTCCTATAATAAAAAATTATAATTGTTCTTTTAAAAAAATAAAATGCTGAGTTCAAAGTTTTCTTTAACACCAAGGTATAACAAATATGCATCCATTTAAGTTAGTCTATTGCTTCTATTAATTGGTTTTCCCATTTGCTAGTTGGTACTTTTAAAAGCAAGCAATTTTTCATGCTAATTTCAAGAAAAAGTTCTCCAAAATTACATCTCTCATCTACCACACTGAAAAAAATCTATGTATGGAGGATAGTAATTCTGTTATGTAACACCTAATGTTCTCTAGACCAACTAACCAAATTAAAACATCAAAACAAAAATCACAGTAGAATTAACTCAGTTTCTAGATATCAAACTCAATTTCCCCATAGGAACTTCACGTGCAGGAGTAAGGGTCCTAAATTCATACCTTTCTTCATACATTTAAGAGATAAATTTACACCTTTTACAAGTCAAATTTACTATTTCTAGGCATTATCTACTCACACAGATGTGAGAATTAATCTATCTGTAGATTTCAGTGAAAATTAGACATCTGATTAAAAAAAATAATAATGCAATCAAGTGGATAAGTATCCCAAACCATTAACCGAATCAAAGATGAACAGATGAATATTATGCTCCCTGACATTTTCTTGGTTTCAAAACATAAAAATATAAGTGGGACCGGCAGTTAGCATAATGGCTACGTCGCTGGGCTCCCACGTAGTCTACCGCGGTTCGAGTCCCGGACCCGGTGGCTTAAAAACTCACGCCGGGCATATGTGCATGCGTGCCCAAGACCCCGAGAGGAGAATGGAGGAGCAGGGATTGCGGTGTGGCCATCCCCCCTGGGGGGTGATTTCTCGCTTTCTATCTCTCTGTCTCTCTCTGTCTGTCTGGCGAGCGCATGCGCCCTATAGCAAAAACCTCTCCAATAAATAAATAAATAAATAAAAATAAATAATATATCTTTTATTGTTAAAATTCACAAGAATAACCAAGGAATTCCAGAAGAATCTTATAGGTATATATAAAAAAACTATCAAAAGTTGAATTAACACTAAATGATAGCTCATGAGCAAACATGATACTAATTTTCCTCATATGTTTGAAAAGGAGAATTAAAAAGCCCAGTGCAACAATCCCAAAACAAATAAAAAGATTAATAATTTAACTTTCATTTACCTAACCACGTAACACTTGTTTAGGTAGACAGGTCACATTTCAGAAATAATGATTCTGTTGATCTAGAAAAAGTTCCAGGAATCTGTGTTCAATAAGTTCCCACATAATAAAAATAAGCCTATCAAAATTGGAAAAAATCACTAAGCTACAACATACTACACAGAAGCACAACCACTTCACATCCATTTCCAGAGTCTATCCCTCTGGAGAGAGAGAAAAGATCTTTGCATTTTAAAGGATAAGAGGCAAAATGGATCAAAGGAATTATTAAGTTGAGATAAATGAGGAGAGATAAAGTCAAATATGAACTAACAATGAGTAGAATATTCCAATTGACAAACACAATGAGGGAACTTGCAGGTACTGGATAGCCAATTGAGGTTAGAGTGGCTTAACCCAACTGGGGTTCAATCTGGACCCGTGGCTTGAAAATCATGCCAGGTATGTGTGCATGTGCCCAAAATCCCAAGAGGAGAACAGAAGAGAACATGTGCCCATCCCTCCTAGGGCGTGATTTCTCATTGTCTGTCTCTTATTGGTAAGCACACATGCCCTATGGCAAAAACCTAAAAAGGGAAGGGGAAAAAATGGAGGCAAGTAACAGTGCACAACTATGGCACAATGCTCTGTGATGCTGAGGTCACTTGAGAAGGTCCTGTGCATGCAGGACTTACAACACCAGCCTATGATCCCAGCTGGCTGGGGAAGAATCGTGGCATTAGACCCTGTTTTAGGGTGCCCTTCCCCATTCCTGTTTCCTTTCTCATGAACAAGCATGAGAAGTCATTTTTAAAAGGGCATAATATGCCATACAATCGAATAAATTTGTAAAACATGGTATCGTGCAGATGGAAAATGTTTCTTGCTTAACAAATCAGCTTTAACTAGACCTTAAACCCATTCCTGAGAAGTTAAATGTCACATAGAACAAATTCATAAGGATTCTGTGTCCCAACATGATGACAAAGCATATATAATCTTCAGCATCTTTCTTAGAACTTCTATGATCATCTATAACTATCTACAGATTATTTCTCTAAAGAGCAAAGGCTACATCTTCATACAGAAACAAATGCATACTGTCAAGATTGCTAATAAGTAAAGGAAATGTACACACCTACCTTAAAAACAGTTAATTGTGAATAATTCACTTCTAGAACATGTAAATAGGATAAGAATAAAATGAATTGTGAAAAGGAGGGTGAAAGCCTCCCAAAGCCTCAGGTTTAAAGGGGAAATAGGACCCACTCTATAGTAAGAATTACGCACATAGCACCTTTTTCCGCAGTTTAATCTTCATTAAAAACTTTTTAAAAAAGAGACCAGCAGTTAGCGTAAAGGCTATGTCGCTGGACTCCCATGTAGTCGACCGTGGTTCGAGTCCTGGACCCGGTGGCTTAAAACTCACGCCGGGCGCGTGTGCGTCGCATGCCCAAGATCCCGAGAGTAGGATGGAGGAGAAGGGATTGTGGCGTGGCCATTCCCCGGTGATTTCTCACTTTCTGTCTCTCTGTCTCTGTCTGGCGAGCACACGTGCCCTATGGCAAAAACCTCTCCAAAAAAAAAAAAAAAAACTTTAAAAAAAGATGAATAGCAAGTTTGTGCAACTAATTTTACATGGGAATATAAAAAAAGAAATTAAAAGAAAAAGATAGAGGAAGAATAAAAAGGAGAATGCATTTAAAAAAAGGGAAGAATAGGGCCAGCAGATGGCATGGAGGTTAAGGAGGCAGGATCCCACAGGCCGATAGTGAGGTCTGAGTTCAAGACCCAGCAGCTTGAAAATCACACCAGTGCATGTGCACGTGTGCCCAAAATTCCAGGAGACTGGAGGAGAAAGGGCTGAAGCATGACATTACCCTGGGGAATGAGTTCTCACGTTCTCTCGCTCCGGCGAACACACAAACTCTAGAAAAATTAAAAAAAAAAAAAAAAAAAAAAAAAAGGAGAAGGGAAAGTAAAAGACACTACAGCTTGGTAGTTAAGGGAAGCTAGATTCCATATGGCTGACCACAGATTCAAATACTAAGCAGCTTGAAAAATATGTCAGACATGTGTGCATGCACGTGCACGATCCCAACAGGATGGAGAAGGGATTGAAATGCAACCACACCTCATCAAGATGTGCATTCTCTATTTCCCTCTCACTCTGAAAATTGCACAATCCCTCTGACAGCTTAAAAAAAAATTGGGAGGAGTATAACTAGTCATATCAAAATAATATTAAGCTACATGTCTTGTTAGAACAGTCTCAGAAATTCAACATGAAAGTAACCCTTTGAAATCATTAAACTCATTACCAAAAGTACAAGGGGTACTCTAAATAATTCATATATTTGTACAAACTCCTAGAAAAGATATAGAAATCACTTAGTCAAATTCTCTCACTTTCAGATAAGGAAACTCACCTTAAGAAAAAGAACAAGGGACTAGCAGATGGGGTAATGGTTACGTCACTGAACTCCCATGTAATTGACCATGGTTTGAATCCCAAACTCAGCGACTTAAAATTCATGCCGGACAAGTGGGCGTGCATGCTTTAAGATTCCGAATAGGAAAATGGAGGAGAAGAGATTGCGGCATGGTCATCCCACCTGGGGGTTGGGGGTGATGTCTCGCTTTTTGTCTCTCTGGCAAGCACCCGCACTCTACAATAAAAAAAAAAAAAAATCTCTCTTTAAAAAAAAAAAAAAAAGTAGGGACCAGCAGTTAGCATAATGGCTATGTCGCTGAACTCCCAAGTAGCCAACTGCAGTTCCAGTCCCGAACCCGGTGGCTTAAAACTCACGCTGGGTGTGTGTGCGTGCGTGCCTAAGATCCCTAGAGGAGAATGGAGGAGAAGGGATTGCAGCGTGGCCATCCCCCCTGGGGAGGTGATTTCTCGCTTTCTCTCTTTCTGTCTCTCTCTGTCTCTCTGGCAAGTGCACGCGCCCTATAGCAAAAACCAGTAGTTGGTGTAATGGCTATATCACTAGACTCCCATGCAGTCGACTGCGGTTTGAGCCCTGGACCCAGTGGCTTAAACTCACGAAGGGCACTTGGGCGGGTATGCCCAAGATCCCAAATGGAGAATGGAGAAAAGATTGCGGTATGGCCATCCCCCCCAGTGGTGATTTCTCGCTTTCTGTCTCTCTGTCTGTCTCTGTCTTTCTAGTGAGCGCACAAGCCCTATAGCAAAAACCTCTCCAAAAAAAAAAAAGTTACTTGATTAAAAAAAAAAAAAAAGAATGACAAGAAACAGTTAGAAAAAAGAAAGAAACACACATTTGGAATCTGTCTCTACTCTTAATTATTCTTTACAATGTAGCAACTTTTTGACATATTTGTTTCATCTTGCTCCTAGTCAACTGTCTCAAGGAAGAGACTGTGTGCTATCTGAAATGGAATATATTTCAAATCATTTTATTTATTTCCTCCATGACAAGAAGAGCATGTGCCTGTCACACATACCACACACACACCCTCTCCCCAATGTGATCCTCATTCCATGATCCTACCTATATTCAGCCAGCCCTGGATAGTGGGCATGCATGATCAGTACACTCAGAAAGCTCTCCGGATCATCCTGGAACTTTCCCATGAGGGCTGGCCTCACAAAGCACCACATTTTCCCTCTGTACCACTGTTTGTCATCCTGTTTCAGATTTTTATAATAAAACATTGGTTTTATAGTTTCCCATTCTTCTCTACAATTAAGTTTTCCTTCTAAATATCCGGAGGAAAAAAATCCCTATTATAGGAAAAGAAGCAATTGCCTGATCAGAACTTAATACAATTAAATGTGCAAACTGTACATAAACTCTTTGCATTCCAATTCCATGTTTTTTGGGAGGAGATCTTTTTGTTCTGTTTTGCTTTAAAATGGGAGGGAGAAACAGGCATTTTGTTTATTTTTTAGACAGTGTCTCACCTTGTGAGCCTCTGTCCCAGCCTCCCACTTAGCTAGGATTACAGGCACATAGTACCACACCCAACTTGCTCATGTTGCTCCAGGATCTGAACCCATACTTTCCATATGGCCCTAGCCTCATCCAGCAGTACTCCCTACTTGCACCACTGCAGCTGGGCCTATGCTTTAGTATCTTTCTGACACATGGCATTCTGAGATAGCTTTCCAACTGTGAGAAAATGCTCTGGTATCACCTACGTAAACATCGAATGTATCTGATCTTTTTGTTGTTGTTTTTTGTTTTTTGTTTTTTTAATGTTAGAGGGCATATGGGCATGCTGGAAAGAGACAGAGAGACATAAAGAGAGGGAGAGAGAAAAAGCACCCACAATGGACACAGGCATACTACAATGTCTTCTCCATTTCTCTATCTTGTTGGGACTTTAGGTCTGAACACATATACACCCTTCATGCTTTCAAGTCACCAGGGCTGGGAATCCCATGGTTAGTCATGGGAATGGGATTCAACTTCCTTACAGGGGTTGTCCTGTAACTGATCTTTATATACTTGACTAAAATAAGCAACTTTGTCCTTATGAGTTTATGTACCGTGAGTTCATCTTCCCAAGTAGAGTTAACTCTACAATAGTTCCTCTATGAGAAACAACTGGTATGTGGAAGGAGAAAATGTTTCCTTGAATAAGATTTTTCAAACAGAATGGTACAGGCAAGTAAATAAAAATAAAAATGGAAAAGACTGCTTATCGAGAGCTGATATAAGGGTTACAAAATGAAGGAACTAAAGACTGCTACATATTGCTATAAACCTTGTTAATAATGTTTAACAACATGAATTGGGAGGATTTATTACTTGCAATTTTTGAAGGGAAGGGAGAGAGAGGTGAAAGAAAGGCAAGAGGAAGAAAGAAAAAGAGCATTCTGTGTAGGGTGACAAAAAGTCCAGAGTTCCTGACTTCTAATCTAAAAAACCTATACAACTTAATAAATGCATTCCCAACTTGACTTTAGATTTCATATCTATAAAATGAGCAAGTAACATTTCACAAACAAGAGTCATTGTGCTATACATTATATAAGACATTGGTATTATTTAGGTGATAATTTCCTCCATATCAATACCTTCTTCTCCATAAATCTGTCAAAACAAAATTTTTAAAGTATATTCACTGTTTATATAATAAATGGCCTTTAAAATGGTGTAAAGGCATACCTCAGAATACATGAAGATCTTCCAAATGTATTTAGACACAGGTTTTAAGAAATTAGTACATGGGGGACCAGCAGTTGGCGCAATGGCTATGGTGCTAAACTCAAATGTAGTCGCCTGTGGTTCGAGTCCCAGATCCAGTGGCTTAAACTCATGCCAGGCGCGTGTGCGTGCAGGCCTGGGATCTCAAGAGGAGAAGGGATTGCAGCGTGGCCATCCCCCCGGGGGGGGTGATTTCTTGCCTTCTTTTTCTCTGTTCCTCTCTGTCTTTCTGGCGAGTGCACCCACCCTAGAGCAAAAACCTCTCCAAAAAAAAAAAAGAAATTAGTAAATGGGACCAGTAGATGGTATAATGGTTACGTTGCTGGACTCCCACAAGGTCAACTGTGGTTCGAATCACGAACTCTGCAGCTTAAAACTCAGGCTGGGCATATGTGCATGCATGTCCAAAATCCCAAGAGGAGAATGGAGGAGAAGGGACTGTGATGTGGCCATCCTCTACAGGAGGGTGATTTCTGGCAAGCACATGTGCCCTACACCAAAAATATCTCTTGAAGGGCGGGGGGGGGGGGGGGGGGGGGCAATATAAAATACTGCCTTTTTTTTTTTAAGGAAAAAAAAAAAAACGTTTTTTTTTTTCATAGGGTGCCAACACTCATCAGACAGAGAGAGAGAGACAGTGAAAGGGAAAGTGAGAAATCACCCCCAATCCCTTCTACATTCTCCTCCTAGGATCTTGGGCACACACATGCACCAGGCATGATTTTCAAGCACCAAGTATGGGATTCAAACAGCAGTCATCCATGTGTGAGTCCAGGGACATAACTGCTACGCCCTCTGCTGGTTCCAAAATACTGCTTTTTTTAAGAGAGATTTTTGCTATTGGGCATGTGTGCTCACCAGAGAGACAGGGAAACAGAAAGGAAGAAAGCACACCCTAGGGGAATGGCCACACCACAATCCCTTCTCCATTCTCCTCTCAGCATTTGGGCATGCACGCACACACACCAAGTATGAGTTTTAAGCCGCTGGGCCTGGAATTCAAAACTGTGGTTGACTACATTGGGGTCCAAGGATGTAACAATTACGTCATCTGCTGGTCTCAAATACTGCTTTTTTGTAGAAGTTCATTTACTTATTTCTTCCATGAGTTAGAGAGAGAGCACCCCAAAAAGGGTTTTGACACTATGATCCACCCCTAGTCTCAATCAACCCTGAATCACAAGTTTGCACATGATTTGAATATTCAGGAAGGTCTCCAGTTGAGAACAAAGAATCTTCCCAAGTGGGTCAATCTCAAAGTGTTGTACTTTAAACACTGTCACCATCTGGATAAAATATTAGTAGTTTGTGCATCTAAATAAAACTACACAACAAATCCTTTTTTAAGACAGGTAATTCACAATTCTTTGCCCTGAACTGAACGGAAGTTATAAAGCTAAAAAATAACAATACTAAAAGGAAAATTAAAAAGTCCATAATTGTATTAGTAAGTTAATATATTTCCCTCTGCACTATATAAGTTTTTTAATTTGGGGGCAAAAATACATGACTGGCACCCTCCTCAAGTCACCAGGTCCAGGACTGGAACTGTACAGTTGGCCATGTGGGGTCCAGCTGCCTTAGCTACCATGCTACTGTTTGGCCCTGGGTAGGTTTGCATTTTGAAATAGCTTTAGAGCCAGCAGGTGGCATGGAAGTTAAGGCACTGGACACTCCCACGTGGCAGACCACAGTTTAAGTCCCAGACCTGCTGGCTTGCTTTCTCACTCTCCTTCTCTCTGTGTGTGTGTCTTTCTCTGGTCAAATTAAAATAAATGAATGAATAAACAATTTAATAAATAATTCTTTTTTTTTTAAAAAAAAAATAGCTTTAATAGAAAAGTTTTACAATAGAATCAATACATTATAGCCCAATTAAAATATTAAGATATGAGGAGCATAAATAAACCCTTGAAACTTTCAGAATACATATAGGTGACAGTATAATAGTTCATAAAGGATGAAAATGTGGAAGAACTAGTATAATTCAGGCAGCACTTTCACAATAGAAAACACTTATATTGGGTTGTCAGAGAAGTCATTATGCATTTTTGCAAAGAAAAAAACAAAAAAAGTCATGACTTTTCTGACAACCCAATATTTAAAAAACTCAGCAACTGATCCTCTTCAGATTAAAACATAAAAGGCTGCCTCCCTCATAACAATAAAAAAAGATAAACTTAAAAAAAAACCTACTCATTAAAGCCAATAAAATGAAACTAATTCAAGCATCAATTTAGCCCCAACTCAGCTAAACTCCTGATTAAGACCAAACAGATAAGTCCCTCGTCCTTGCTCCCTCACAAAATAACAGAAAGAACAAAACTACTAAAGAAGACTGTATTAAATGTTTTAATCATTATATCCCTCTTAAGTTCTGAATATCTAGAAGACAATTAAAAAATATAAAACACACAAAGAAGCAAAAAAAATCAACAACAAAAAAAGGACAGCATAAAAAATAGACAGATGTTCCAGTTGCTGGAATAAGCAATGAAATACGATAAAATATTTCTCTAACTTGTTAAAGAACTGAGAGAAATTTTGGGGAAAAACAAGTGAAAAGGTGGACAATTTCCAAAAAAAGAAATAAAAAGAACAAAAGCCTTAGAAACAAACACTAGAAGTAAAAATTTTAAAAATGAAAAAATACTGGAAGAGGAGCCAGCTGATAGCGTAGTGATTACAGCACTGGACTCCCATATGGTAGACGGTGATTCGAATTCTAGACTCGATAGCTTGAAACTAAGGCCAGTGCATGTGTGTGCGTGTTCAAAATGCTGAGATGAGAATGGAGAAGAGATTGTGGCATGGCAATCCTTCGTGGCCAGGAGGGAGGGATGCAGGCAGGAGAGGGGCGGGGAGGAGGGATTGATTTCTCCTTTCTCTCTGTCTCTCTCTGTCTCCAACAAGCACAGACTCTCTATAGCAAAAATCTGTAGGGAGGGGTAGACTGGACACGGTAGAAAAAGGGAATAATGAACTCAAAAATAATTCAAAA